>JAESUZ010002755.1:0-600000 GCA_017311185.1 Proteles cristata cristata | reverse complement strand
CAGTAAAGAATGAATGAATTTTCAAGAAACAAATGAAATACAAGTAACACACTTTCAGAAGCCCAATGACAAGTGTTGCTGTCACAGTGAGGGGGGTACTATAAAAGACCCTGCAGACAGACGTGGACAATAAGCGTGTGTCCTCCACCATCGTGTTTGAATTTTCAACAATTTCAGCAATAAGGCTCAGAAACACTAGACCACTTCGCTAAAATTATTCTGTTTGAGGGGCGCCTCTGTGGCTCAGTCGGTTAAGTGTCCGGCTCTTTGTTTCGGCTCAGGTCACGATCTCATGGTTTGTGAGTTCGGGACCCACGTTGGGCTCCCCATTGCCAGTGCACATTCTGCTTGAGATTCTCTCTCCCTCTCTCTTTCTCTGCCTTTCCCCCTCTCACTCTGTCTCTCTCTCAAAAACAAATAAACTTGAAAAAGTGTATAAAAAATAAAATTATTTCTTTCATACTTTTTAAAGTTTTGCATGCAATAACTGAATCTGCCTCAAAAATAACTGTGACAGTCACTTTTCCAATTTAAGTATCTCTTATTGGAAAATAAGACAATTGAGCCCCCTGCCCCAAAGAAGCAGCAAATGGCAGGCTCAGTCCCTGAACCCGGGAACCCATGTCCTGTGAGGAGGGCCCTGCTGCTCGTAAGGGAACAGCGTAGCTCCTGAAGCTCAGAGAGCGTGTGGAGCATCAGAATGGCTGAGTGGGGTGGAAAACCTGTTAACTACAGACCAAAATAATGAAGCAAGACTTGTTGATGGGGGGGGGGGGAGGGGAGGGAAGGGGACCATCACTGGGAAAAGGTCCATTCTGCACTCACTAATCACAGGCGGAGTCATTCTGTTGATGAATGACAGTGAGGACCACAGAACAGGGGGAGTCACTAAGAAGACTGCAACTAGCGGTATTTACACCCAAGTTGTCACCGGCGGGGTCTACTCTCCAAATCCCTGCGTTATTGTATTGTATTTTCATCAGCCTCTAATGCTTACGGGGCAGTGAGGTCTGCACTGTGTGACGCAGGGCAGCCGCAGCATACCCACCAAAGACTCATGAGCACTGTGCTCAGATCCAGGAGAGACTGCATTTACTGCACATGGGATCATGCACATGCTACTTATTTCTTCCTGGGGCTCGGTGTTTTCATCTGTAAAGTGGGGTGACCATGTCTTTGTAAGAGATGAATACTACAGTAGAATATTAAAATGATGAAGTGTTCTAGGAGGGTGAGAGGCAATACAAACCTCGCTCCCTGTATATCTGTCGATTGTGTTGTCTTAAATTTACATGGTATTTTACCAACTTTTTAGTGTATTATAAAATACATATGAAAGAACCTTTTCTACTGTCTAAATAACTATTGACGCCTAAAGCCAGAATCATACTCCACTCCTATTCATATCTTTTTTTTTAAGTTTATTTATTTTTTTAGAGGAGAGAGGAGGTGGAGGAGCAGAGAGAGAGGAGGTGGAGGGGCAGAGAGAGCGGGAAACATAGAATTCGAAGCAGGCACCAGGCACCACGCTGTCCGCACAGAGCCCGACGCGGGGCTCGAATCATGACCTGAGCCGAAGTCGGATGCCCAAATGACTGAGCCACCCAGGCGCCCGTGTTCATATCTTAATGTTTCCTTTGAGTAAGTACATCAATTTGTGAATGTCACTGGAGAACATGGTGGGACTTACTTTTTGCTCTGCATATATTGTGCCAGTTTCACGTAGCTAAATAATCACCATATTACCGAAGTAGTCTAAGAGCTGTGTTATTCAGCAATGCCGTTTCTACATTTTATTATCGTGATACCATAATATCTGACCAGGAGAAGCTGTAAGAGTTTGTGATCATAAAGAAGTAAGGGAACAGTTACATCAAATTACCTAGAAAGCTAAGGGAAGGAAATTCATTCCCTCCGCCTTGCTAGGATGACTGATCTTATCATCTCTTTTCAACAGTGTCTAGTATAATACAGTGAAGGTAATTTGTCAGAGCAGTGTTACCATCCCAGGCTTGAGTTGAGGATAGCAATGAACGATGTGAGTGAATCGCCGTTTTTCTTCCTTCCTACACAAAATCGTGAAAATATTTAGCACCGCTCACACGTCAGGGGGAAACGTATAACCTGAGTTTAAGTTTTAAAAGATTATCATTCCAAGCATGGCAATTTTCAAATTGCCGCAATTGTAAAATGACTTAAGTGAAAATGACTAAGTCAAAGAAAATTGCACTTTGATGGGGAAATAAAACTCAGTGCCAGGAGTGAGCTGGAAGGGAAGGGAAGCTAATGTGTCAGCCCACTGGCATACGCGGGACTTCCATATCGTGTCAACGGCTGACAAATGTTGAGGCAGCAAACACAGCAGTTTTTAACGTACAGCTAAACATTTAAGCAAATCTGTCAAACAATGTTAGGAACAGATACGGAAGCACATCCACTGCACGGTCCTCCAGCAACAGGGAGGAGTGAAAATAAAGCACAAAAGTACAAATAACTCACTCAAGAGGCAGGGCTCTGGCTTAAGAAATCTAAGCTCTCAATTCTCTTCTCCCTTTCCAAAACACCAAGCTTCATTATGCCTAAGAGTGAGAGAAGCCACTGCTCTATTAGGGGAGAATAGGAAATTAATAACTTCACATAGAAGAATCACAGCTCACTAACTTGAAAACCTGTTGGAAAGAGAAAGGAAACTTTCAGTTAACAGAATGTAATGATTCTGACCATGACAACAGCTGCATTCTTTTGACATTTTTCTAAATAATCCACAAAACAGTGGGGTGCCACGAAGTAAGGAAAAAGGAATGTGAATAAAGGTAGTATCAGGAGCGAAATTATGTGTTTGACTAACACATCACAGAATGCAGCCTTTACGTGAGTTTTGAAAAATAGGTTTCCCCAAACACAGGACCCCTCAACAGAAAACTTTCTGGTTTTGAAAAGTGGTTTTCATCTTAAAGATGCACAGTCCAGACACAAGTTTTATTGTATTTGAAGGAAACATTAAGTATATAATTTAAAAAAGGTAAGGAATTCTTTGGTTCCTAATCATATAACCGTATTTTTAAAATTTGCTCGGTGCCCTTTTCCATACTCTACATTAACATTTTCTTCAAAGGGGTTTTCTACAATCTAAAGTTTATGTACCAAAAAAAAGAGTATAAGGTGAAACTTTAGTTAAAAAAAGTTCACTCTACTTGATATCTCACAAACACCATTAAAATATTTTTCTGCTTCACCATGTTTTCGCAGATGAATATTTGATAATTCGGGAACATGGCTGCATTTTATTTTTGAATTTTAATCATGGCTCATGTTGAACATATAATTACTAGAGATTTTAACTTGCTCTCTCTTACTTTACCTTTCTTTCCTAAAATTTCCACCAAAATCATAATTATTTTTATTCAGACTTTGCTTTTTTCCCCCTAAAATTTCCACCAAAATCGTAATTATTTTTAAAATAAAGAAGTAAAATTCCTGAGCCATCTTAAAAACAGAAAACCCAAGCTGGAAGAATATGGGTAAAGGATAGTATGTTAAAATGAAACCAGCCAGAGGCACGATGAGATTGTTGTCACACTCATGAGCTCTGCTGAAATCTCCTTGCCTAGCCTGTCTCATCAGATAGCGGACAAACCAAATGTTGCCAAAAAGCCATAAGGACTGAGGAGGATCCCCAGGAGGTGGAATGGTTCAAGTGGGGGCTGGGAGAGTATGAGGGACAAAAGATAATGAAGCTGAGGATGATAAATGCCATTAGCGAAATTTGGAAAACTCGGCAGAGGTTGAAACAAGATTTTTAGAACAGCACTGTGGGATGTTTGGTAAAATGCTTTCTTCTTATCACTTTAAAACTTTAATTGAAAATCCCCCTCTTTCTTCAAAGTTTAATCCTAACAACTGGCATGTCCATTTTCACCTACTGCTATATGTAAACTCACAGTGTCCACAAACCAAGACTATTTTTAAAAGTTTACTCCAATTTCCAAAGAAAAAGATGACAGAGAATCTACCAAAGGACAAACAAGATTAGACCCACGATGCAATATTCACCTACTTTACTGAATCTGAAGAAAGTCTATCCTGTAGCATTTAATTCATGAAATGGAAATACATAGTAGTCATGTGGATTTTCTAGGACTATATTCTCAGCATATTGTTTCAGGTAATTTAAAAATAAATCATGACAACAGCATAGTATTTAAGAGTAGAGGTTTAGATCAAGAGGTTTAGATCAAGGTCTAGATCAAGTGGGTTTAAACCCTGTTGAAGGAGATACTCTGTTTTATCTTGGGCTACTTATTTAAAATTATTTGAATTACAACTTCCTTTCTTGAAGATGGGACTTAAAATACCCACTTTACCGTATTGTTAAAGGATTTACATGATACACATGAAATGTGGGGTACAGGCCTTTAGAAATCAAGAAATTTAACATAATGGAAGTTGGAGGGCAGGAATATGTGTGTCTTTTGTTCACTGCTGTGTGTTTTGTACACAGAAATTCTCAGTAAATACTGAATGAATGACCTTTGTTATTATCGATAATTACTCCAAGAATTTTCTCTAAACTTAAGTACTAGCCTAAACAGAATCAGTAGATGCTCATTATTAGCTATGTTCTACAAAGTCAACCCAAACACGAAATTAGTGAAACATGAAGCATTACTCCTAAGGGACATCAAGGGTGAGGTTCCTGTGAGCCTCTGGCCACACATTTTCATCAACCTATCAATATATAGCTTTATGTGTGTTTACTTTAAAGTCTCCTTATTTAATACATATTGTCAACTCATTAACATTGAATCCATGGCCAACAACAGCACTATAACTCATGCCTGATGGAAACTTGTCTAAGACACATATTCTCTCCATAAAGCACATCCCAGCCTTCTTTCACTGAGGAATGTCAGATGGCACTTCAACACTATGCCCGGGGGCTATTTTAAACAGCAACATCACACAGAGCAAAAACAAACAAACAAAAAAAATCACAAAATTGGAACAAAGAAAAGAAGCACTAAGTAAACTGCAAAAAGGACCCTTCCTTATAGTAGGGGAGCTAGAACAAGAAGGTGGTACGTCGCCATGTTTGACCTCAGCTGGGAATGTGCACATCCAGAAACTAAAATCATTTGCCACTTTGTGCAAGTCCCATGAATGACTGCAAAAAGACACGTGCATTCTGACTTGGGAGTTACAAATAACTTTTAGCAAGTAGACCAATTCACAAATATGGAATCTGCCAATAGTGAAGACTGACTGTATATCTAACTGGAAATAGAAGATATTCTGATAAGGATTACCCTTTCTAATTTTGTATATCAGCACCCTTTCCCCTCTCCTTTTGTTCAAAAGTATCTTGAATACAGGTTTTCCCAATCAGGGCTTGCTGAATAGGAAAATGAGCATGTTTTGGGGATTTTTAGTCCAGTGAAACCTAAGTACACAATAGGACAAAGAACCTCACGATTTTTCTTACTATCTTAAATATATTTGGTAGAATAGTCATTCAAAAGATACTATATACAGCGTATCATTTTGAAAGATGTCACCTACAAAGGTATGGCCTTAGATGAACATTACTGGGTTGTGGAACAGAAGAAACTGAACTATATTAGATGAGGTTGAGTGAATAGAAAGTTGATAGAAGATCACTAACTTCAATCAGGGACTATAGGAGGTTATAATCATAAGAAGGTCCGATCAGGAAGAGGCAGCCCAGGAGAAGAAAGACTGCACACAGTTGACTGACGTAGTATGTTATGAAAGATGCCCATCTGTCATATGCTATCATATCACTTATTGTTCATGACAAATGCCTATTGACTGGCCTTAGAAGAAATAAATATCCTATCATAATCTATCAGTAATCTACCCAAGCTATTGTTCAGGGCCAAGCAATCAGGGGAAAAGATCTCATAGATAGCTGGATCTTCTTTCCTGCCTGTTTGAGGATCAGGGTTAGCTTTACAAATGTCTGCAGGCATGGCAAACAGGTAGTCATGTACAGGTTGTCAGTGGGTGGTTAAGCTTCGCCCAATCCTAACCCTTAGCAGGGGCCATTCCACTGCCTACCATTAAAAAAAAAAAAAAAAAAAAGCTGAATCTCAGCAATATGGTTCAATTAATTTGCCAAAGTCTGATCCCAATTCACAAATCTTCGATAAATACTTGATGATGTTCTCCTGTGTGCCAGGAATAGCTGCACACATAGTAGTGGGGAAGAAAGGAAGATATAGTACCTGCCTTGTTATTAGAGAAGAGGGAATAAAAAATAAGCAATTAAAATGCATTGAAAATTGTTTTCTATTTTATAAGATCGTAACAATGTACTGTAATAATCACTACCATAAGGATTTCTATGTGCCATGCAGTGTTCTCAGTAAGTGCACGATGTAGATCAACCCCTTCAAAACCTCAGCCTTATCAGATACGTTATCTCTGATATTATCCTCTCCTTTCAAATGAGGAAACTGGGGGACAGAGAAATTACAGAATCTCTTGACATAATACAACTTTAAAGTAGTAGTCTTGGGTTTTAACACAGGTCATATGAAGTCGGAATCTGTGCTCTTATTCTCTGCACGTGCAAGTGGGGTAGAGGAACTCTGGGGTCAGGGGTGGGGGTTACTACATGCACTGCAGGGAAGACCTGTCCTAGCAGGGGTAATTTAAATTGAAGTCTGACTGGTGGGAAGCGATCATCCATGAAAAAAAAAAAAAAAAAAGCAAGCATTCCAAACACAACACATCTGACATCCTAAGTCTGGAAGGAGACTGCCTGGAACCTGGAAAGTCCATGGATCGGAGCTTGGCTTTTATTCTAAGGCAATGAAAAGCCACTGCAGAGTTGACAGTAGGAGAGTTACAGGTAGGACTTCTATTTTTATATGCCGTTGGTTGCTATGCAGAAATAGATAATGGCGTTTGGGGGATGAGAGTGTAAAAGGTGAGATGAGCTGGGTTGTTGAAGATCAGGAACAAGAGTGGTTTAAAGCAGGGTAAATGCTGGGGCGAAGAACAAAAACCAACAGAGCATATATTTTTTCATCTTTGTTACTTTTCAATTTTTAACACTTATTCATTGTTTTTTTCCAAAATATTTTTTATTTATTTCTAGGAGGGAGAGAGAGAGACAGCATGAGCAGGGGAGGGTCAGAGAGAGAGGGAGTCACAGACTGAAACAGGCTCCGGGCTCCGAGCTGGCAGTCAGCACAGAACCCGACACGGGGCTCGAACCCACGAACCGTGAGACCATGACCTAAGCGAAAGTCGGACGCTTAACCGACTAAGCCACCCAGGCGCCCCTTCACTTATTCATTTTTGAGAGACAGAGAGAGACAGAGCATTAGCAGGGGAGGGGCAGAGAGAGGGAGACACCGCATCTGAAGCCGGCTCCGTGTTCTGAGCTGTCAGCACAGAGCCTGACACAAGACTGGAACTCATGAACTGTGAGATCACAACCTGAGCTGAAGTCAGATGCCCAAGCGACTGAGCCCCCCGGGCCACCAGGGCATATACCCTCCCAAGCAATACCCTCAACCTACCCCTCCATGAAAGCTCCATGATGGTGAGGATAAATAATTGTCTTTCTATATTACAGTCTTTTTTGTTTTGAGCTTACTTATGCCTCTCCACGGAGCACTGGAGGTAAGACACAGAACTGAAACACGAAATTTCTTTTTCCTATGCTACTGAGCCATATATAAATTCATTTCAAACACCACAAAAACCACAGTGCAAAGATCACAATAAAGTTGAAAGTATGAATGGTTGAATATGATCTATTATTAATTTATTGTGGAAAACTAAAGTTTTAGAGAATTTATAAATATATTCCATCATTTATTCTAAACTGTAAATATTATAGTTATTCAAGCATAATTTATATCATTGATGTATTTCCCACCTTTTATCTGTTGCCACAGCACGGTTCTGTGCTGTTATAAAATGTGATTAAAATATATTATAATTTCAGGGTGCCTGGGTGGCTTAGTTGGTTAAGCTGAGGTCATGAGCTCATTAGCTTAAGGTTTGACTCAGGTCATGATCTTGCAGTCCATCAGTTTGAGCCCTACATCAGGCTGACAGCAAGAAGCCTGGAGCCTGGTTTGGATTCCATGTCTCCATCTCTCTCTATTCCTTCTCCACTCACGGTCTGTCTCTCTCTCTCTTTCAAAAGTATATAAACATTTAAAAAATTTAAAATTTTAATTTCTGGTGGCTTAGTTAACTACATATATGTATGATGTATGTATGTATACATATATAAAATATGCATGCACATAATTATATCTAGCTAAGCATTCTTTTATTTTATATGGCTTCATTTTTTGAGAGTAGTTTTAGATTTACAACAAAATAGAGAGGTACAGTAAAACCTTGGATTGTGAGTGCTTTGCAAGATGAGAAAGCATTTCTAATAAATTTTAACTTGACACACAAGCAATGTCTTATAATACAAGTAGTAAGTGATGCTGAATATCACAGGATCACAACTGAGCCAATGGTTTTCTTCCTCTTTCTTTCTCTCTTGCTGCGGGATTGTGGGTATCGTCTCCCATGCTTACATGCTTGGTCTCAGGTTTTGTGTTTGGCAGAAATTGGTGATTTTTTAGAATGTTGGAAGGTACCCACAACTGGCCCTAGTGTATTTTTTGTCACTTCAAAGCATTTATGGACAGTCCTTTTCTTTTCCAGACAAGAGTATGCTCAGGAATTCTTTGCTTCATTCTAGGTCAGGCTGCCCACTGATATAGACCCTTTCCTCTGATGCCTTACTTCCAGTTACATTAAATATGGTCTATGACAAGAGTTTATTAATACTGTACTGGAGTCAATGTCCGTGGGAGCATATACAATGGCCCCCATGCAGAAAAAGATCCCATTGAGCCAATAGACAGCACTAATTCCGTTAGTGATAGTGAAAGTCATCTTACACAGTAACCTCTATTGTCTCTCTTACACTAACCATGAAGATTTTCAAAGGTAAGTGTAGGTTAATTCATTTATTTTTCTTTATACTTTGTATTTTCTTTATTATTATATTATGTTGTTATACTGTAATCATTTTTATATGAGTATTTTGGTTGTGGAACAAATTATCTGAGTTTCCATTATTTTTTATGGGGAAATTTGCTTTGATATACAAGTACTTTGGATTACAAGCATGTTTCCAGAACAAATTACGCTTACAAACCAAGGTTTTACTGTAATTGAATTTACCTTATACTCCCTGCTCCCATACATGCATAGCCTCCTTCATTATCAACATCACTCATCAAAATGGAACATTTCTTTGCCAAAGATACACTTAACATTAACATATCATAATCACCCAAATCCATAGTTTACTTTATAGCTCACTCCTATTGACGTACATTCTGTATGTTTAGAAAAACTTATAGTATCCATTATAATATTATCATACAGAGTATTTTCACTCCATAAGCAGCATCTGTGCTCTGACTAGTTAACTCTCTCTGTGCCAGATAACCACTGACCTTTTTATTGCATACAGTTTTACTTTTTCCAGAATGTCATACAATTCAATCATATGGTATGTAGACTCTCAGACACTGGCTTCTTTCACTTAGCAGTATTAATGTTTCTCCCATATCTTTATGAAGCTTAATAGCTCAGTTCTTTTCTCATGCTGAGTGATATTCCAACGTCTGGATGGACCATACTTCATTTCTCCATTCTCCTACTGAATGACAGCTTGGTTGCTTGTAAGTTTTGGCAATTATGTCTAACTAAAGCTGCCATCAACATCCATGTGCAGTTTTTTTTTGTGTGAGGACTTGTTTCCAACTCCTTTGGATGAATACCAGGGAGTGTGATTGCTGGATCCTATGGAAGGATATGCTTAGGCTTGTAAGAAAACACCAAAATGTGTTCCAAAGTGGCAGTGCCATTCCTCATTGCCCATCAACGAGAGTTTCTATCATTTCCCATCCTTGTAAACGTGGGGTATTGTCAGAGTTCCAGACCTGGTGCATTCTAACTGGGGGGCAAAGGGGTAATGGTATCTCAATATTTTAATTTGCATTTCCCTGATGATATATGATGAGGAGCATCTTTTGATATGCTTATTTTCTATCTACATATCTTCTTTGGCCCATTTTTAATTTGACTATCCATTTTCTTATTGTTGAGTTTTAAGAGTTCTTTACGTATTTTTGGATAACAGTCCTTTATCAGATGTGTCTTTTGCAAATATTTTCTTCCAGCCAGTGGCCTGTCTTCAAATTCTCTTGATACTGCCTTTTGCAGAATCAAAGTTTTAAGTTCTAATAAAGTTCATCTTATCAATTATTTCTTTCACAGATCATGTCTTTGGCTTTGTATCTAGAAAGCCATTGTATGCCCAAGGTCATCTAGGTTTTCTTCTATGTAATCTTTGAGGAGTTTTATAGTTTTTCATATTTTATATTTGGGTCTACAATCCATTTTGAGTTATTTTTCATGAAGGGTGTAAGGTCTGTGTCTCAGTTCATCTTTTTGCATGTGGATTTCCCAGATGTTCCAGCATCATTTGTTGAAAAGACTGAACTTGCTCCACTGTGATGCTTTTGCTTCTTTGACAACGATCAACTGACTATATTGATGAGGGTCTATTTCTGGATCTCTATTCTGCTCTATTGATCTACCTGTATATCTAGCTATTTTCTCACCAATAGCACACTGTCTTGATTAATGTAATTTTATAGTAAGTCCTGAAGTCAGGTAGAACCAGTCTAATTTTGCTCTCCTTTAATATTGTGCTGGCTGTTCCTGTGTTTTTTGCCTTTCCATATAAACTTCAAAATCAGTTTGGTGATATCTACAAGATAATTTGTTGGGCTTTTGATTGGGATTGTAGTGAATCTATGCATCAATTTTGGAAGAGTTGACATCTTAAAGGTATTGAGTTTTCTTTTCCATAAATATGGACTATCTCTCCATTATTTTTTCTTCTCTGATTTCACTTACCAGCTTATAGTCTTCTTCATATATATGTTGTACATATTTTCTTAGGTTTACACCTAAATATTTTATTTTTTCCAGATGTTAATGGAAATGGTACTGTGTTTTCTGTATCAGACTCCACTATTTTGTTGTTAGTATACAGGAAAGCAACTGACCTTTGTATATTAAATTTTGCACCCAGAAACCATGCACTTATCACTTATTAGTTCCAGAAGGTTTCTGTGGACTGTTTTGGATTTTCAATAGAGATGATCATGTCATCCTTGAATAAAGACAGTTTCATTGGTCTTTTCCTTCCCAATCTATATCCCTTTCATTTCCTTTTCTTGTTGCATTAGCAAGAACTTCCAGGATGATTCTGATAAGAAGTGGTGACAGGGAGGACATCCCTCCCGTGAGGAACAGGAAACTTAAAGTTTCCTTGGGGAAACCTTCAGTTTGTCACCAATAAGTACAATGTGACTGATAGATTTTTTTTGTAGACAGTCTTTATCAATTTGAAAAAAGATCTCCTATATTCCTAGTTTAATGACAATTCTTACCATGAATAGGTTTTGGATTCTGTCAGACATTTTTCTGCATATTTTCTACATATATTGATAACATCATGCAACTTTTCTTTTTTAGTCTGTTGACATGACGGATCACATTAATTGATTTTTAAGTATTGAACCAGCTTTGCATACTTGGTTATGGCTTATCATTCTTTATATATATTTTTTGGATGCAATTTGGCAATATTTTGTTGACTGTTGCATCTATATGCATCAGAGATACCGGTCTGTAGTTTTCTTGTAATATTTTTGTGTGAGTATGGCATTTGGATAATGCTGGCCTAATGGAATGAATTACAAAGTATCCCATCTGTTTCTATCCTTGGAAGAGATTGTAGAGAATTACTGTAATTTGTTCCTTGAGTACTTTATGGAATTCACCAGTGAAACCATATAGGCCTGGAACTTTCTGTTTTGGAATATTCTTTATTATTGATTGAACTCTTTATTCTTCATTAGATCTTTCCCTTCTTGTGTGAGTTTGGCAGATAGTGTGCCATTTCATCCAGGTTACAAATTTCTGGGCATCAAGTTGTTCATAGTATTTATTTATAATCCTTTCTATTTCCATGGAACCTACAGTGATGTCCTCTCTTTCATTTCTGTTTTAGAATTTGTGTCCTCTCACTTTTTTCCTAGTTAGCCTGACTAGAGGCTTATTGTTTTTATTCACCTTTCAAAGAACTAGCTTTTGGTTTCATTGATTTTTCTCTACTTCCTGTTTTCATTTCACTGATTTCTGTTCTAATTTCATTTTTTCCTGCTTCACTGATTTATTTTGCTCTTCTTTTTATATTTTCCTAAGCTGAAAACTTACTTATTGATTTTAGATCGTTACGTGCATAATATACACATATGCACAATATATGCATTCAATGCAATAAATTCCCTCTAAGCACTGCTTCCACTGTATCCCATGAAGTATGAGATGCACTGTTTTCATTTTCATTTAGTTAAAATATTTTAAAATTTCTCTTGTGATTTCTCCTTTGATCCATGTAATATTTAGAACCATATACTTATTCTTTTAAAAAGAGAGCAAATTTTTAAAGTTGTCACTAATTATGCCAATACTTGTTAAACGAGTATCTGTGGAATAGTTTGTTATGGTCAATTATATAGTAAACACTGGGACAATATGGTCAGGTTCACATTTGAGAGACATCACTGCCATTGTGTGGATAAATCTGGAACAACTCAGAGTAGAGGCCAAGAGCCCACTGAAAAACAAAGTGGAGAGTAGGGAGTCATAGAAACATGAACTGGAGGCAGGGATAGAGAGGAGCAGATGTTAAAGAAGGAAGAAGCAAAAATCAGTAACTGGCCATGTGCAATGAACAAACGAGTGTGGCATGGCCCTAGGCCTTGTGCTTGAGAAGGAGGTCTGAATCATCTAAGGACTTACAGACAGAATGACAAGAGAAGGTTGGGGGCAAGGGAGAAATCAGATACATTATGTGTGTGCTAAGTGTAGAATATTCTTAGGGCATGAGCAGTTGAGTGAAAAAGTCTAAATCCCTGAAGAGAGTATTGGGCCAAACTTTTGCAAATTTTCAGAAATGTAAGTGAAAATAGGGGCAAGGGTAACATTCCTTGAAGACACAATGAGAGGGACAGAAAAGGGCCAAGATGAAAGGAATATTTAAAGAACAAGAAGAGAAAGAGGAGTGTCCAAAAAAAATATTTTGGACCATTTCCTCTTCCTCTTATTGCTCTCTCATTAAATTCTTGCCACATGGAGATATATATATATTTCATGAACTTCTTTCCAAAATAAAAATATTTGCTTAAGCAAAATTTTTCTCTTTTTCGGTATAGCCTCATTCTTTTATTGCAGACGAAGTTGAGTGTTTTGTGGAAACTCCATTTTACTGACACTGGAAGCTTTGCCCAAATTCAAATCACTTATATATTGAGTTTCTAAATGTGTGTGTGTATGTAGGTAACATATCAATATGTACTGAAAGTTAATCTTTGATTCAAAGCTTTAATTATTTAATTATTAATAGGAAGTCCCCTGACCTTTAGGAGATTATGGTTTACTGTGGGATGGATGACGTAAGGAGCTAAACCTCTAACTGGTTTCTTAAGTGTGACAGAAAGGCATCCCATGATGAAAATCTGTCCCACAGTGACACACATTTGTGAGCTTTTCATATGCACTCTACAGTTGCATTTTGTGGCATCTTCTTAGACGGGTATCCTTTTTCTGTTCCCTGTCTACTCACAGGGGCCAAAGGTCAAAAGAGGTACTAGTTATCCTGAAGCTTATTCTCAGATCTCAGGAATTTCTAGCAAGTACAATAGTGCCAGAAAGGTGAAGAAAAGAAAAGAAAACCCTGAAATTAGAGTTCAGTTGAACAACTGAGCTAAAGACAGAGAAAGGCCTCCCCACTCCCACCTCTGGTTGTTTAATTTTTAACTAGAGAGAGTGCAAGTGTGGAAGGGACAGACATAAAGAGACAGAAGATCCGAAGCAGACTCTGTTCTGACAGCAGAGAGCCTGATGCGGGGCACAAACTCACAAACCATGAGATCATGACCTGAGCCAAAGTCAGATGCTTAACTGAGCCATCCAGGGACAACCAAGAAAGGCCTTTTTAAAACAAATGATCTACTTGAAATTAGAGAGTTGGGATTGCACTGTCAACTTATTCTGCTTAGCGGATACTTAAGTCAGTGAAAATAGAATCTGCAAATGCAGCATTACTCTAAAAAGATCTCTGTTTCACTGATGTCATACATTACCAAATGGCAGTTGTTTTATTAAACAGATGTTCGTTTTGCTTAAATATTCTGTGATCACCTAAGACCATGATGCATTGAATAGTCTTGTGTGGTGTCTAATGGAATTGTCAAAGGCCTTTTAAGATGACTGTGAGCCACAGGTAAAGATTTCTCCTCTTTATTTGAAGGTACACCAGGAATTAAGAGTTTCTATTCCTTTAATAGCACCTACGTTCCCATGAGGAAATATCCTAAGAAGACCCTCCAAGGACTACACCACCAGCTAGAGACCTTCCAGGTGGAGAATTCCATCACTGGATACCAGAGATGATGGCTGCATTTCAACCAGTCGGCTGGACAGACACACAGAACTGACAGCTGAACACTCAGAAGTCTGTGAAGCATTGAAGAATCCAAACTGAACTTCGTGTTAATATCAAAATCAGTCACCTGACATCTGGCACAAAGTAATTACATTAACATTTCAAAGAATTTTCATATTTTGGATACTTATGCTTATTTTACTTTCAACTCAACTGTTAAAATTATACTAGGAAATAAAGAATTGTTATTGGTAAGTTTTATATGCAATTGTATATGCAATGATAATGTATGAGGACACAATTCTACCCATTTCTTTACTGTCATATAACTGCTGTACTAAACCTCACCAAAAACATACATTCATATAAGAATGAAAGTAGAACAAATAAGAGAATAGTATCATCCCTTATAAAATATATAAGCCCTCGAGGCACCTGGGTGGCTCAGTCGATTAAGCATCTGACTTCTGCTCAGGTCAGGATCTCATGGTTCATGTGTTCGAGCCCTGTGTCGGGCTCTGTGCTGACAGCTAGCTCAGAGTCTGGAGCCTGTCTCAGATTCTGTATCTCCATCTCTCTCTGACCCTCCCCTGCTCACAGTGTCTCTCTCTCTCGGAAATAAATAAAACATTAAAAATTTTAAAAAATAATAAAAAATATATATATAAGCCCTCTATAGTGTAAGTAAAGAATTTCTATTATAGATCCTTGAAAAATATATGACCATAAGTATTTGTCATCTGTATAATTTTTCATCTGTGATGCACCAATTATGCTGAGAAGATATTTAATGATTTTATCAGTCAAGGTAGGCTGGGTTATGCTGCAGTAAAAACATCCTGAAAATTATAGTAGCTTAACTGCACAAGAGATTCCCAGGGCTTCAGTTTACAAGCCCTGGCACTGTATCTCTGGGCGTGGTCGTGTTGCTAGTCATCGCAAACATGACACAAGGAAAGGCTTGAAGAGCGCGTCTACTGTTGGGTTTGCCCTCTATCTCGGGCCTCAATGTTGCTCTGAGTATCTGCAAGGACTAGCCTATGAAATGATAAAACACAGTGAGCACAGGGGACTCGGGTGCCCATTTGCCCAGGTGACATCCAGCTACACCCAGACATGTGAGTACAATTAAAATTGGCAGAACTGAGCTAACCACCTCGTACCAGAGGCAATAAATGCTTGTTGTCCACCACTGAGGGTCGGTGGTCGCTCTGCTCCGGGTCACTGTGGTAGGGGATAACTCGTACGGCTGTCAATCCCCTGCCGTCTGATTTTAGTTCCTACTTTATTTCCCTGGGTTTTTTTTTTTTGGACATTATTTAAAATCAGTTTCAAGGCTGTATGCACATGCCAATTTTCCCCAACCCGCAGCCCAAGAGTTACACGGAATGCATGAAGTAAGTAATCAGACAGTGTTTGTTTCACTGTGTTTCCTGCCAACAAAATGCCACATATTAAGACCAGTCATTCTCTTTGACCCAGTTCTGCTTCTTCCATATGATTTGGTACCACCTACCCACTCACACTGTCCTTCTATCCCTCCTTCCACATACAATTGCGAAGACAATGATAGTCTCCATCTCCCAATCAGTTTCCAAAGGCCAGGGACTGTTACGGTGGACCCTGTGGGTGGAAATCCCAGGGGAAGGCCTTGTCTGGCTCTTCTGCTTAGCTGTGACTACAACCCTTTATATCGGGGACCTTCCATGGGGCACTCTTGTAAATCAGTGAAGTTTAGAGTTTCCTTCTCTCTACTCAGAAGTACTGAGTCACCATGGGGCACCAGCGTGGCTCAGACCGGCTTGGGTCATGATCTCGCAGCTCATGGGTTCGAGCCCCATGTTGGGCTCTGTGCTGACAACTCAGAGCCTGGAGCCTGCTTCAGATTCTGTCTTTCCCCTGCTCTTGCTCTGTCTCTCTCTCAGAAATAAACATAACTTTTTTATCAAAAAAAAAGAAGAAGGATTATATCAACCTTTTCCAGGGATTTTTCTTCCATTTCTTGCTCTAATCTTCACAGATGCAAACTGGTCCTGACTTCAGGTCCCCACACTGGGCCAGGGAGCCAAGTGCCCTACTTAACTTGGAGAAGAGCTAGGTATCTGATCATGTCAACTTTAAGTAACCAGCTTCCCTGACACTCAGATGCTTGTGTTATCGCCAAAATATGGCTATAGGAGAAACCTGCATAGGGAAATTCTTGGATAAAGCATTCAGGAACCACAACAGCAAATTCGAACAGGATCTGGTAGGTAATGCACATGAGTGCAGTGGGCTAGACTGAAGCTAGAGTTACAGAAAATCTACAAATTTCTAGTCAATCCTACCCAAGAATAATGTAGTTTCAATCTTCAAATTCTCAAAACAAACCAAAAGCAATGTAGTTGGCAACTAGTTCTTTTTCTTTAAAAATCTTAATATGGTCTAAACAATCTATATCTTCATCTTCATCTACATATACATCTATATCTATATCGGCCTCAGTTTTGCTAACTCTGAATCAGGGGATGGCAACCACAGAAGTCTGATTTATTTAGTGCTTTTTTCCAGCAGGAAAACAATGTCTTTACAATCACAAAACCTGTGATGGACCTGAACCATGCTATTTACTGACAGCAACACATTTCCATCTTGCTCTTAAATGGGTTTTATAGGGTCAGAGTGTAACACAGAGGCACTCACAACCTACACAGGTAAATCTGTGTTGTCAAGAGTTACACATCCTGCCAACATCAAGTATATGTTGAAATAATACAGCAACTCTCATTCTGATGTTTATTGAGCAAATGTTATACTCATTCTATTGCTCTAGTTGTTTCAAAGATGTAGAGGGGAGTAAACATCATCTCTGTTCTCAGGGAGCAGACAGATAATTTTATAGGAGAAATAAATATAAATGAATAAATAAATAAACATATAAATAAGTTGGGTTTAATTAAATTGGATTTACTTATTCATCTGGATTTCTTGCAGATTTGCCAAAGAATCGGCATTTGGAATAAATATGCAAAATATATGTTGATCAGAACCAAGTGTCTTTGATCAGAACCAGTAAGTAACTAAAATAGTTAATAAGCAGCAAAGGAATATTACCCTCAGGGGAGAAAAGTAAAAGAATCCTATCTTGTCTGAGTGGTTGTGGCGGAATATTAAAAGTCAATATATGGTGCCTTAGCACATGTCCTGGACTCTTCATCTGGAGACATCCATAGGCCACAATCCTACCATTTTTGATCTTTCATGAGGAGGATATAAAAGAAGAAAGGAAATGACTTTTTAATCAGAAATGTGAACATGCTGTTTTAATAGCAATGACTAGAAGACTAGATGTAGTTAAACTCCTTTGAAATTAATTATCTGAGAAGCCTCAATAGCACTCGCCTATCAATCTTGTTCGGGCTTGACCTCAAAGGACCACCTACAAAGGTGTGAAGACAGCTCACACTTCAGAACAATTCCATACATGGCCGTGGCTGACATTCGCTTCATGAAGATTAATTAAGAAGTCTTCTCAGAGTGCAGGTGCCTACGTAATGAGGGCTGAAGTGACACAGACCATTTTTCACTTAGGTCAAGAGACAGATGGCAGAGAGTAGCAGCTGGTTAACTTTGACATGGGCCTGAGGAAAATATGAGTGCGTACCTCTAATTTCTCACATGGTAGAGAGTTGAAGGCACCTTAGCCACACAGAGGGATCCTGGACCCGGGCCGTGAACACTGGGGACACAGTTCAAAGTCAGTACCAAGATGACAGCAAACACTACTGAAGGACACTTAGGTTTGGAACTGAATGTGTTGGTGGAATCCATTTATATCAGCTCTAATGGAAGCATCCTAGCCTTTACCCCATATGCACTTAAGCTCACATCTAAATGAATACACATTCAGCTTGTTCCTCTGGTGACCTTCTGTCCAGCCTAAGTATGATATAGCTGTTGCAGCCTAGTTATGGCTCAGAGTTAGGAAAAGGGGAAAAGCTGCCTAAGAAAAATATATTTATTTACTTGGCCCCTGTCTGTAAAACCTGCTGAAATGAAGGAACACCATTAATATACTCAAGCATAATAAAACTGGACAACTTCATAAAAATACAAACCCAATGAACGTCAATGGAGGATACACAAAGCCAGTATGTTTCTCTCCAGAGCTCAAGCAAAGAGCAGATTTCTCTGGAATTAAGTGAAAGAATCTTTGGTGTATCACTGAATGATCCATTTTCTGCAATTAAACTAGAGAAACTGTCTGGAGATGAAGCCAGAGGGGGAAAAAAAGAGAAGATAGCTGTGAGCCTTTGAAGAGCTGGCTTTTGTCAATAGTGTAGGGATAAATCATCCCCAAATAGCTAATCAATGCCTGTGAGGAGCAGACATCATGCTGCCACTCTGCCAGGATGATCAGTTCCTTTGCCTCCCATGTGAGGATGCTACAGACAGTGTCTGGAGAAAGAGAACGTATCTGTGCAGTGCACTAACCAACACTACTCCTATTACCCAATGCCACTGTGAGCAAATCATGAGCCAGACCTCTATTCGAAGAAGAATAAGAATGATGATTAGAAAAAGAAAAGATGCAGCAATATAAAATGGGAAAAGCAAAAGACAGAGGAGGCAAATAATTCAATAAAGTACAAAACCATACAGAGCCAGGTCCCATTTGTGGGACTGTATCTATGTGTAATCATAGAAATACAATAATATGTGGGATGAGACACCTAAAAGTCCAACTGGTACATATGTGAGTTATGAGCTGGAAGAAGCGTGAGATTCTACTTTTTATTTTGTTCATAGAGGTACATTTTGATTCTCCTGAAATAATATTTTTGAAAAATCTAAGTTTAGTTTGCCTCTGGAGAGAGTAGACATCTGTCTAGGAAAATACTGCAATGTGGTGTCCAACTTGACCCTATACATCCCCTGCCAAACCCTCATTCTCATATGCACAGCACTTCCCTGCTCCTAACCCAGCTCCTGACCCAACCTCCCCCCATTTCCCCACCAATTCCACCATGCCCAGAACCAATCCTCTACCATAACCAGTGAACCCTCTCTATATCCTTTCCCTGACTTTAATGAACAGACTCTAGGGTGCCTCCACCATGATGTCTGTCTTCTAGTGTTTACACTTTTGTGTAATCCTCTCCTGTTGAGCACAGGAAGGACCTGTGATTTGTTTCTAACCAACAGAATATGGCAACATAAAGGCATGTATCACTGTGCTTATACTATATTATTTAAGGCTCTATCTTGCTAACAGGTTCACTTGAGAGACTCCAGGCTGGCTTGATGAGATAAGCAGCCACATGGAGACAGCCAACGTGGCCAGGGACGTAGGCAATCTCAAGGAACCACGGGTGGGCACTAAGAGCTGAGAGTGGCCTCCAGCCTCTAACCAGTAAGTAGTGTGGGCCCTCAGCCTCACAGTTACAAGATAATGAATTCTAAGTGAATATAAAAGAAGGCTCTTCCTCAGTTGAGCCTTCAGATGAAAACACAACTCAGTCCATCCCTTGATGGCAGCCATGTGGAATCCTCAGCTGAGGCCCAACTAAACTGTATTTGGACTTCTAACCCTCAGAAATTAGGAAATCATGTGTGTCATCAAAAGCAAAACATAAATGCAACCCTAAAACTATTTCCATTAGTGTGGTTCATGGTAATAACACATGGGCAGGCCAGGGAATTGGGATGAGAAGGTTTTCTCCAGGCCTGTGTTCTCCAAAAATTTTAAAAAATCACATTGAGGTAACATTCACACTCAATAAAATTCACCCTACTTGGCATAAAATTTTTAAAACTTGACAAATGTCTAGAGTTGTACAAGCAACACCACAATCATGATATAGAATACTTTTTTTCCCCCAAAGAGTATCTTCCCACTCCTTTATCATCTGCCCCCTCCCCAGACCCTGGATACCCAATACGATTTTTGTCCATTGTTTTGTCTTTTTGCAAATGCCTTATAAATGGAATCATATATTATGTAACTTTGCATGCCTGTCTTCTTTCATGTAACGTAGTGCTTATGAGATTCAGCCAGTTGTTGCATGGGTTGATAACTAGTTTCTATTTATTCCTGCACTTGCTCACCAGGGATGCC
Organism: Proteles cristata cristata; assembly: GCA_017311185.1. Lineage (NCBI taxonomy): Eukaryota > Metazoa > Chordata > Mammalia > Carnivora > Hyaenidae > Proteles > Proteles cristata. The sequence continues at coordinate 579,325 of JAESUZ010002755.1, read as the reverse complement.
ACTCCAGTAAGAAGGTGAAAAATAGGTATCCCATCGCTGTCACCTGTGACAACTCATGACTTCAGGAACAGAGCAGGCCTGCTAGACTTATCCTTCTCTTGATGTGTACAGACCTAATGATGTCCTGCAGAAAATCTCCTGATCCCCACGCAGAGTCAGAAGGATGGCCCCCATCACACTGCTGCCTTCTTAATCTCAAGTAAGCAATCCAACTGGGAAAAACCTCTAACAAATTCAATGTCTAAATGAAAGGGACTCTGGAAAATGTATTTTTACCTTTCCAGCCTCTGTGGTCCAGCTGGGTATCTCTTTCTCCTTTCTCTCTATGCCCCTGAAATGTGGGCCACTGCCTCAAACTCGGAACAAATGACAGGTGACTGCCACCATATATACTAAATGGTAGATGTTCAATTATTTTTAAGATTAAACCTAAATAGGGGCGCCTGGGTGGCTTAGTCGGTTAAGCGTCCGACTTTCGCTTGGGTCATGATCTCGCGGTTCGTGGGTTTGAGCCCCGCGTCGGGCTCTGTGCTGACTGCCAGCTCAGAGCCTGAAGCCTGTTTCAGTCTGTGACTCCCTCTCTCCCTGACCTTCCCCTGCTCACGCTGTCTCTCTCTCTCTCCTAGAAATAAATAAAACATTTAAAAAAAAAAAAAAGATTAAACCTAAATATAAGTAGAAGTTTTAATGCTCTCTTCCCACTCATTCTATCAAGGAAATCTCATTTCATAAGCTGATACTTTAGACTACCAACAACTTACAACTACAAAGTCTCTAAATTGAAAAGGGACCTCCCTAAAGAAGAAGAAGAATAAAAAGACATAGAAGAAAAGCTTCAAAAAAGTGATGAAGGTCTTCAAATGCCATTGTTGTAGACAACTCTCACTGTGTACCTCTTAGAGCCTCCATTTCTGCATCTTAAAAGTAAAGACACAGCTCCCAGAGTGGGCTTTGGGGTGCTCAATGCAAGGCTGTCTCTCTGTGCAGTGAGAACCCAGGGGCATGAGACTCGTGCACCCGAACCTTGTCAGAGGGCAAGTGTGATGCTCTCGCCTGCGTTGAAGGTCCCCATCCACCACCCCCAGCTGTCTGGAGCAACAGAATCCTGGGCTTGTGCAGGATAGGGACTGGGAAAAGGAGATCCCACCACCCTCACATCAGGGGAGCTGGTACTCCAGATATTGTACCAGAGGCGCTGCCTGTGTGAGCAAGTGGCAGTGGATCTACATCACAGCTTGTAGCAGATGTTCTCAACATTTTTTTTAAAGTTATTTATTTATTTTGAAAAAGAGTGAGCGGGGGAGTGGCAGAGAGAGGGAATCCCAAGCGGACTGTGCATTGTCGGCATGGAGCTCTGTGCAGGGATCCAACTCATGAACCATGAGATCATGACCTGAGATGAAACCAAGCATCAGAACCTAACCACCTGAGCCACCCAGGCACCCCTGTTCTCAACATTTCTATATCCACTTGAAAGAGGAACCCAAGAGCCTCATCACTGTGGCAGCTACCATGCTCTGAGAGAAGCTACTCTTCACCAGGGAGCCTTGGCGAGAGAACGGGCCAGATGAGCAAGTCCATCTCCATTGTTGGAAAACAACTTGAGGCTCATCTCTGTTGAAGGCACACGCTAACAGGTGGAATTACGGGGTTAATAGTGTCCATCAGTGGGTGTGTGCAAAATGGAATATTGTTTAGTCACAAGAAAGAAGGGAATCCTGCCATTTGCAACAACACGGACCTTTAGGGCATCATGGCACAGGAAATAAACCAGACACAGAAAGACAAATACTGCATGTTATCAACTATATGAGGAATTTAAAAAATATCCAAACTTCAAACTCATAGAAACAGATGGTGGAAAACTAGTTCCCAGTGGCGTGAAGGTGGGGGAACCAGGGGTTGGTAAAACAGCACGGCTTTCAGATATGAGATGTAGAAGGCTGAAGATCTAACATGGAGCACAGAGAGCATAGTTGGGCATGTTATTAAAAAAAAAAAAAAAAAAGACAGATACTGGAATGTGAATTTCAGTTTGTCAGTTAGGATTTCTGTGATATATTTTTGGGCCAATCATTGAACATGTTTGAGTCACAGTTTCTAATTTGTAGAACTGATATAAGGCAAACATAAGGATATAACGAGTCAATTTATGTGAAAGAACTTTGCAAACTTCAAAACTTATTATAATACTTACCTACTGCTTTTGCTATGTGGGAAAATTGTGAATGCTGGTATACAATAATTAAGGAAAATAATTTTCCCCCTTTCCTACAACATCACAATTTATTGTTTATATTTTATATTACCAGATCTATATGAATAAAAGTGAGTTAGAGTTTTAATATAATATTTCTAAATTCAGAGCTAGGACTCCCCAATCCTCATCATCGCTATAATATGAATTAATGTCTTACTGAAAATGAGTCATCATGTGATTAAATAATTCACCTATAATCGGGGAGCCTGGGCGGCTTAGTCACTCGAGTGTCTGGCTTTGGCTCAGGTCATTATCTCACAGTTCGTGAGTTTCAGCCCCACATCGGGCTCTGTGCTGACAGTTCAGAGCCTGGAGCCTGCTTCATATTCTGTCTCCCTTTCTCTCAGCCCCTTCCCCACTCATGCTGTTTCTCAAAAATAAATAAACATTAAAAAAATAATTCACCTATGATTGCTTTGGCCTTGACTCCCCAGGAAAAGAGAAGTAGACAATTGTCATACTTCAAGCTTAAAAAAAAAAAAAAAAGAAAAAGAAAAGAAACTATAAAAGATATAGAAATAAATTTCCAAGAACTTTCTATCTCTAAACTTCTATAATCTACTAGTTCTAGGGCATTAATTATGACACTAAATAATAACTCATGTCCAAAGGAAATATATTAACATGATTAAAAATGTTTTCAAAGATGATTTTATTTTTTTTAATTTAAAAAAAATTTTTTTTGAGAGATAGAGACAGAGCACAAGCGGGTGAGGGACAGAGATGAAGACACAGAATTGGAAACAGGCTCCAGGCTCTGAGCTGTCAGCACAGAGCCTGATGCGGGGCTCGAACCTGAGATCCGTGAGATCATGATCTGAGCCAAAGTAGGACACCTAACCGACTGAGCCGCCTGGGTGCCCCTAAAAGGGATTTTCTGTTTAAACTAAGAAATAGTTGTGTAGATTCATGAGTGGTAAAACGTGGAAACAGCGAGTGGAACATAATCAGCTTTATTTCATTTTTAGAATAATATAAAATGTGCCTCAGCTTATTAAGGAAAGAAAGCCATTAAACATTACCAAAGGAGGCGGAAAAGTCTCCCACAGTGAAAGGCTTTAAGAAAAGATTACATCCTGCTGTAAGGGTTTAATTGTGGCTCTCTCTAGACATTACAGAGATTTGAGTATTTCTAATAATTACAACACTTACATGACTTATTTACATACTACTGTATTTGCTAGGATGTGTCCTTCTGTACAGTATGAGTAATGATGTCTAAAACCTAGGTTTCTTTTTCTTGCATGATGAGTCCAGAGGTGTTGAATCGAGGAGTTCTATGGTGTGGTTCGAAGATGCTGACGACTCAGATTCCATAATTCTTGATGCTTCCATATCCTGCGTATGTCACTGGCCAACTCACGACGGTGAGTCACTATCACAGTTCACAGCACTGGTCCACTTTTGAGGCACGGATAATGGGGAAGGGCAGTGCTTCAGCCATTTTGAGGAAAGTGAGAGCTGCTTCGAAAAACATAGTAGGTTTCTGCTTTTATTTGTCACATTTGTGCCTTGGGGCACACCTGGCTACAGAAAAGACTGGAAGATAAAATTCAGCTTTTCTGTTTTTATAGCAGAAGTTGGTAAGGGACAAGGTGGTTAAAGTTGGCCGATCTGAAGTGTTTGGCAGAGACTTCACAAGTTCAAAGTGCTTTTACAGACATTATTCTTTAAGGACATTAGCAGTTGGAGATAACTCCTGGGCCTAGTCAGATAAAGATGTGAATTACCTCTTATTCAGTGATTACGGATTCTGGGGAAATTCTCAACTATTCTGTCACATGCTGTGTGTGTTTCTTAGTATAATTTAATCATGTAAAAGCCTCTCTTTCCTCTGATCTGCTAAGACACTTGTCAAAATGTCAGATAAAATAAGATGAACTAATGCTGTATTCTACAATTGTACACAGTAATGCCAAACCCTTTCTGTGTGATTTTATTTTTCCTGCTTACTAATATCATAGAGTGAACTACAGAAACTATGTACAAAGTTCAAAGTTATCCGGAAAGCAAAGAGCCCAGCACAGCATTCCTTCCATCATGTTTAAAACGGTAGACCAAGTATTTAGATCGTGTAACAAAAATGTGGATAATGTTTTAGGTATAAGATGGGCTCTTTTTAACATAGAAATATTTTGTAAAGGACAATATTTTAATATTTAAACCCATGTTTTGTCAGTTAAAACATCCTATAATGAAACTGTTATCTAAGTCTATTTTAAAAATAGAAAATGGACTCATTTAAATAAAAATACCCAGAAAATCATATTGGTAGATTATTAACAAGAAGTTACTTATGAAAATGGCTGCAGTGTTTCCCTCAAAATCCATGAGTGCTATGTATTCTGTAATATATGGAATAAAAAACATTTTCATTTTAGGGGTTAAGCTGAACCCATAGGGATCTTTCACTTTATTTAGGAGGAGGAGACATACACAGTTCATTCTAATACCAGTTAGCAAATACTAAGGGTCCCAAGAGAGGTGATTATTCCTTAGGGGAGACTTTACAGATCCAAGAACAATTCCTTTGGATCTTGAACTGCTCTGGTTCATCTCCATTTCCTAAATCATATAAAGGCTTAATTTAGAAGGTGCCCTACTTCCTGCCTGTGACTGTCCACGTCTAAGCAGTAATCAAATCCCAATGCCTTCAGCTCTCCCATGGCCCTCTCCATTCTCCAGACTACCTCCTTGGGTCAGGCCACCATCTTCTCTCCCCTGGAGTCTGGTGAAAGCTCTTAGCCCCTTGAACTGCTTCTCAACAAAGCTGCTGGCGTCATTTTTTTCCCCTTAAGAATAATCTGATTATACACCCTCTGCTTGAAAACCAATGACTGGCACCATCACCACTTCTAAATGTGATTTGTCACTGTCTACAAAACAAAATCAAGACTCCTTGTGTTTGAACTGACTTTCTCTCACTATTACTAGGAAAGTGGCCCAATTTTCTTAAAAAAATTTTTTTATGTTTTATTTTTGAGAGAGAGAGAGAGAGAGAGAATGTGCATAAGTAGGGGAAGGGCAGACAGAGAAGAAGAATCTAAAGCTGTCAGCAGAGCTGTGAGCTGTCAGCACAGAGCCCAACACAGGGCTTGAACTCAGGAACCATGAGAACATAACCTGAGCCAAAGTCAGCCACTTAGCTGACCGAGCCACCCAGGAGCTCCAAAAGTGGCCCAGTTTTCAAGATGGAATGATGGAAATGATGATCTAGAAAACTAAAATACAAAAATGGAGGAGTAGTGATCCCAAGCCCTCTATTCCTGGGCCACTGTATCTCCCCCGGTCCCCATGGCCGCTGTGACACCATGCAGGTGCCGAGCGGCACCGCCTGTCCCAGAGCGCTCCTGATGCCCACAGCAAACTCCCCGCCATGCCCGCTGGCAACCTCAGAGGACTGCTTGCTCTCTGGGGAGTACAGGCTTCGTCCTTAGATTGCCAATCTGTGAGCTCGTTCCACCGCCTCTATCCTGGAGCCTGGACACTGTAACACTAACGATTAGACAATAACAAGAAGAGAGGATTATTTGGGGAAACATTCAGAGTCGACTGATTCTACTTCAGGGGGACATTATCCATCAGGACATAAATGGCTTCACTGTTGTAACAGGTTCACTTGCAGGTAAAAGTAATAAGCCTTCTTTCAGATAGTAGCGTTAGGATTATTTCTTTGATTTCAGCAAACCTATACAAAAGAAACCCCAGTCTACATAATCTGTATGGTGACTAGAGGTAAAACAATTTAGGGAGGTGTCTGGGATGCTTCGTTCTCATTCTTTAATTTTTGCTCTTACTAAGTCTTCAAGACCCATATTCCGTGATGGCACTCTCTCCTCACCCACCCAGGCTCGGCTTCACCAATTTCCTTTCTATGCTGTCATATAACACATTTCTGTTTTTATCCAATGCTGTTGTCATTCATTCCATTCTTTCCTGCTCTACTATTTAAACTTCTTGAAAGAGGCACCATTTTTTATTAATCTTTCCATTTCTGGCATAGAATAGCTCAATACACATTTGTTGATTGGGTGAATCTATATATAGTTGAATGCAAAAAACAAATACATTTTCTCAAGACCCTATAATATACCTAACTTACTATCCCTTTACTGTAAGATCTCATTTAGTATGTTTCTTACAAAGCTTCTCAGTTGATGCTCTTAAAATCCTGTCCAGTAGGGGCACCTGGGTGGCTCAGTTGGTTAAGCATCCAACTTCAGCTCAGGTCACAATCTCACGGGGTTCGCGTGTTCGAGCCCCACGTTGGGCTCTGTGCTGACAGCTCAGAGCCTGGAGCCTGTTTCAGATTGTGTGTTTCCCTCTCTTTCTGACCGTCCCCTGATCGCTTGCTCTCTCTCTCTCTCTCTCTCTCAGAAATAAATAAAAACATTTAAAAAAAAATCCTGCCCAGTAAATCTGAAGAGATTATAGGCATTATGCCTAACATTAACTGGGTAGAATCTTCAATATTTCTAAAGAATTTATTCTTCAGCTTTGAATAGGAGTCCAGGACTGTGTCTAAATCAAAAGCTAAACACTTCTTGGAACCTATTTTAAATATGGAGTTGATGGTTAAGTAGTTCTGAAAAAGTCTAAATCAGTTTTCCTGTGAAGTGATGTCATATACAGCACAGACAACATGAAAGGTATCTAGTTATATATGATCGATCTGGTTAAAAGGAACTGATGAAGATCAATCATAAGCTTTAACTCTATGCATCCAGTCTTTTCACCAAATGCCTTAGCCTGCTCCTTCCTTCAGCAGCTACAGATGAAGTTCAGGATGTGACCACCACATAGCTGCATCAGTGGATAGCAGAAGGTTAGGGTTGAGTTCAGCACTCGCGTTAAAGTTTTGCTTAACTCCCTTCTTTAAAATTTTTTTTTAACATTTACTTATTTTTGAGAGAGACAAAGACACACAAGCAGGGGAGGGTCAGAGAAAGAGGAGGATAGAATCTGAAGCAGGCTCTAGGCTCTAAGCTGTCAGCACAGAGCCAGACGCGGGGCTCGAACCCACAAACTATGAGATCATGACTTGAGTTGAAGTCGAATGCTTAATGGACTGAGCCACCCAGGCGCCCCTTTGCTAAATTACTCTTACTCTCTGTCATGGCAAAACAAAATACAATGTAAACTGATTCCTTGTCTATTAACTTTAAACAAACCTATGAAGGAAAATAAGTTTTAATCACCTGTTTTTCCATATTATCTTACACAGACATTACTCTTTATGTTCAAATGTCTTTCTTATGGACATAGTTCTTAAAGGAGTATCATTGAGATTCACATTCCTCTTAACCATGACTATTTTGATGACACTGGTTTTAGTTTCACTGGCAAAGGCCTAGTTTTAACTTGTAGGATACGTTTATTACATGCAACTTACATATGGAAATGTATCTGTCAGTTCCAAATGGTTTAATAGCAAGCCATATTACATCAATGTTGAGGCTTTGCTATTGCCTTTTAAATAAAACTATTAAACTGATATTCTTAGGCTAATATAACATAAAATAATAGCTAACATTTATTTTGTGTGTAGTACCTATCATGCACTGTTTTAAGCTCTTTTCCTATACTAACTCTGAAGTCCTCACAACTCTATGAGATGGACAGAATTATTAACCCCACTTTAACAGATAAAGAAACTGAAGCATAGAGAGGTTGAATAATGTAATAAAATATATTTTATGATACTCTTAGTTATGGATAACCTTTACATCTTAAGCATTCATGCTTTGCCCCATACTAGCCACATGGCATCAGGCCAGTTATCTTATTAAACCTCAGCTTAGTTATGTGTCAGATTGGGCATTACGACTGCAGAGGCTTCCTCGTGGAATGGATTAAGATAACATGTGTGGCACAGGTACCTGGCTCAGGGTACACCATTCGTGATTTTTAGTTAATATTATTATTACTAGGAATTCAAACATTGACTTCTCATCTTGGATCTGAAGCCTATATTTCGCGTACTGTTGGGGAAGAGCTTTAAACCCTGAGTTTCTCCAGATTTTTGCCTGTAGAGTGAGATTAGCCACATGTCCCCTGCCAATCAGGTCATACAGTGCAAGATCAAATTAATGTTTGCAGAGTAGTCAGTAAACTGGAAAGAACTATACACATACAAACTATCATTTTCATTAAATCACCTGGAAGGAAATTGCTTTGACCTTTTATTCTGCAATTACCACTTCAGACAGTTTCAGGGGCCTGGAGATCACACGGCTAAATGTTTTTACTTTATATACGTGTGTATATGTATATGTATATGTATATGTATGCAGATATATATGTATGCAGATACTTATATATGCATATATACATATAAATATATAAATAAAATATTTTACTTTATATATACATATGTATGTATATTACATATATTTAAAAGCAAATGGTAGATAATTTTAAAAAATAGGCTTTCTGGAATTCTTCAACAAAGCAACTCTCAGGGGTGCCTGGGCAGCTTAGTTGGTTAAGCATCTGACTTTGGCTCAGGTCATGATCTCACAGTTTGTGGGTTCGAGCCCCGCGTCGGGCTCTGTGCTGACTGCCAGCTCGGAGCCTAGAGCCTGTTTCAGAGTCTGTGACTCCCTCTCTCTCTGACCCTCCCCTGCTCATGCTGTCTCTCTCTCTGTCTCCTAGAAATAAATAAAACATTAAAAAAAAACAAAGCAACTCTCAGAGATCTTCCTGAGATACAGGCTTGTGTCAGCAAAGTGTCAGAGTGCTGCTGCCAGAATTACAGATGAAACGCAATACATGCAGAGCTCCTACTAACGACAGCAACACATCAAGGAAACTTTGAAATGTTTCCAGTGTTTGTCCTTAATTTGCTAAAGGACAGAGCAATGTTAAGATAGAAATAACTTATAAAGATAATTTAAATACAATTGTTACAGTGTGCATAAAGGTCAAACTCAAAATAAATGTAAATTCTCTTATTTATTTGAAACTTACTTTCCAATGATGCTGAGTCAATGGGTATAATTTAAAGAATATGTTTATAAATTTGGGATATAAGGGTTGCTTTTTCATACAGCAAACAGAATAAAATAACACTAAATAGCCATTTATTCTGCAAATTGAAATTTAGAAACTTTCCACAATTTCCAGACTCAATGGTTTAAAATAGTCTTTCATAAAAAAAAAAACAAAAAAAAACAAAAAAAAAACTAGTTTAAGTTTGTATAAGATCATTTGTTTTAAGTTTATTTATTTTGAGAGAAAAGGAGAGTGAGAGTGAGAGAGAGAGAGAGAGAGAGAGAGAGCGCAGGGGAGGGGCAGAGAGAGAGGGAGAGAGAAAATCCCAAGCTCAATTTGGGGCTTGAACCCACGAACCATGAGATCATGACCTGAACCAAAACCAAGAGTCAGTCGCTTATCCAACTGAGCCCCCAGATGCCCATAAGATCATTTCTTTCTTTCTCTCTCTCTCTTTCTTTCTTTCTTACTTTCTTTCCTCTCTCTCTTCCTTCCTTCCTTCCTTTCTTCCATCCTTCCTTCCTTCCTTCCTTCCCTTCCTCCCTCCCTCCTTTCTTTCTTTCTTTCTTTCTTTCTTTCTTTCTTTCTTTCTTTCTTTCTTTCTTTCTTTCTTTCTCTCTTTCTGTCTTTCTCTCTTTCTCTCTTTCTCTCTCTCTTTCTCTCTTTCTTCCTTCCTTAGGAGCACCCGACTCAGTCAGTTAAGCATCTAACTCTTGATTTTGGCTAAGGTCATGATCTCACGGTTGTGAGATGGAGCCCTACTATCAGTGCAGTGGGCTTCACTCCCCCCTCTCTCTCTGCCCTTCCTCTCAAACTAAATAAACTTTCAAAAAATCATTATTTTGTATAAGGGGAAATGGGGAGAATGTAGTGAACAGCAGCATATGAAAACAGGGTTATTTCTGAATAATCAATTCTTCTATATGGGCCTAGGGATCATGTCGAAGATAAAAATAAGGTTATAGTCCCATTGTTACAAAAATGGTGTGTACACAGTGTTGCTAATTGGGTAGAAGAGAGAAATGAGAACTTCGGATATTCATATCTTTCTATGAAAAATAATACTGGTTATGGCAAGACAGAAATAGTAAACTTAGTATTTTATTTTCTTATTTTAGGATGAGAGAATGAGCCAGAATGAGCAATTTCAGCAATTTCACCAACACCATTTGTTGTTGTTGTTATCACTACTGTTTATTAGAAAGGCTGGCTCACAAATTACATATTCTCTGGGGAGATACTTTGCATCTCAATGCATAAGAAATGCAAACATGCCCATACACAGAGAAGTTCTTCTCTCACTTTCCTTAGGAAGATGAGACTTCTTTACTAACAACCTCAGTATCATTAGAAAGTTTAAAAATCAGCCCCATTTCAATGGGGGAGAAATCCAGTTTAATATAGAGGTATGATTCTGCATCTCTGTAAGGGTACAAATGACAAGACAATTTGGATGGATTTTAAGACGAAAATCAGTGGTTTGATAAACTCAACCATTAACACTGAAACCTGCTCTCTTGACCTGCTTTCCAGGAAGCAGGACAGAGGAGACTGAGGGGCACCCAGGGGATGCCAGTCCCACCCACTCAGACACATCAGCCTGTAACAAGGCTGTGGCTCTGACAGCAAGTTAAATATTAGCTTAATTGTAAATTACCCTCGATATTTAATTTCCTTATCCAGGGAGGTCATGTTTGCTGTGAGTGATGGCTTAATTTATTTTTAAGGAGAACTTGAAAGGTTTTTCTTGTGATCATATCTGAAAACGAAGTGAATGGATCTGATTGGAGGGGAGTTCTTTGTTGAGCTAAAATCGGTAGGAAATGAATGAAACAAGGAAACCCCAGCAAAATACTGACTAGAGTCAATCTTCCAGACAGAGAAAGAAATGCATCAATAAATCTTTAAATGTTTTCCTCTTCCTAGGAATAATGACATTGCTAAATGAAAATCTTTGAATTTTTATTTTTTTTATGTCTATTTATATGTTTTTAAGAGACCAGGGAAGGAGCGGGATGGGGGGAGGGAAGGGATGGGGGAGGGGGAGAGGGAGACAGAATCCCAAGCAGACTCCATGTTGTCAGACACTTAACTAAGCCACCCAGGTGCCCCCCAAAATCTCTGAATGTTTTCTAAGGATCCTTGCCTGTATTTCTCTCTCTCTCTCCTCTAATACCCGACTCAGGCAAGTCACAAAGCAGAACATTTGTTGCCTTGATCACTTCCTTCATTTATGTGCATTTTTAGGGCAGTTGTGGAAGCGAACCTGCTTTAAAGGCAAGGCAATTTAATTCAGATCCCTCTCTGAACTACCATAGAGCCTGAGGAAGGTGCAAAATTGCTCATGGTCTCATCTTTATCTGAACATGCGGATAATATAACCTTCCTCACATGTACATTGTAAGGATTCAGGAAGATAAAGGATAAAACCTCACTAGCATTAACTATGGCATGCAAGTTTTAGCTAACTATTACAGTGATCACTACCCAAAGGAACAGTAGTAGCTATCTGAAAATAAACTATCTGAAGCTTTTTGCAGTCAGAATTTCTGGCTTAGACTGAATTTCCCTCTACTGCCCTAAGTCCAGGCAGATTGATTTTTTTTTTTCTTTTCAGAAAAGGCCCAATTTAATATCCAGTACTCTCTGGGCAACAGCTTATTCAGCACAGCCAGGGCAGACGTTGAACTGTGCCGTCACACACAGACCCATTTTACACAAGAATATCACAAGAGACTGCCAAAGGCTTTACTGACACCATGAAGCATTACATCTTCAGATTGTCACTGCTCTTATCTGTATAGTAATCTACATAAAAAAAAAATAAAAAAGAAACAAATGTCAAGGCAGACTGTGATGGTTCCCTGTGGGAAAACCCTGACTGGCCTCTTGTGATGACTTAGGTACAAGTGTTCGCAAATAACTGACTGAACGGTGAATTCCAGAACTCTCCTTCCAACCCATCGTGTCTTCTCACCTACGGAAAAGCTCTTCAAACCAACCACAGAGGGTGGTCCAAATCACAGCCTCATGTGGAGAGCTGATTCCTCCACCCTGCTCTTTACGGCGAATTCAGTTCTTAGAGGTCTCGCCCGGAGTCAACATGCTGGAACGCTTCAACTCATTCACAGTTTTTTGAAAAACATCTTAAAGGTGTCAGAAGATACAGGGGGAAAAGAAGTCATGGGCCTGCCTTTAAAGAGGTTGCCCTTCAATTCCCAAATACATGATATAGCCAAGATTCATCTGGTTGTAAGTGGGTGAAACTCAATTTGAATGAGGTTATACAAGAAACAATGATCGAGAAAAATAACAACAAAAAGTAATGTATTGAATGATTCTGGAATATTTCACTGCATTTTTCAAAAAGTTGAACCAAGCATTCTGGCTTTCTTCACGGGTCAGAAAACAAGGTCACCAACTTCCCAAATTCCATCTGTTAGACCATCAGCCTCTACTCGATACGCAGTGCGGGGACAAAAAGACCCAGGGACATAGGCTGATGTGTCCATGTCTATTCAAGTCACCACTCTGGGGCCACCGATCCTCTGCAGGTGGCATAAACACTGGGTATCTGGGACTGTCCCTAGATCAGGGGCTTTGGGTGAGGCTGGCAGCCACCGCTAATGTGTCTCATCTCCTACAGTATACTTCCAGATTCATTTGTACCAGGCTAGAAGTGATACTGCATCATTATAAAGTTATAATGCTTAAAAAAATGTAAATCCTAGCAACAAAAAGAATTGCAATTCAGTCAGGCACATAGCTAATTAGTTTAAATAATGAAATCATAAATGAGGGAAGTTAACAAGGTGAAAATGCAATTTCTCACTCATTCCTTTATGTACACACTATGAAAACGTAAAATTCAAGCAAACACCCAGACTTACCGCATTACTGTGAATAAAGAAGATAATTTACTTGGGTTAAAGTCTTTCATAATTACATGTGAGTATTACGGCTACTGAAATATTCACACCACAAGCTTGCAATTCTTGATCTTTCTAAATACACTAACTTTCATCTAATTACTTTCTCTCCACATACAATTCCTAACCATTGTTATTTATTTTACTACCCATTCATTCATTCAATCCCAAATTGAGTCACTATCGGTTATGAAATTAGAAACTCCTGGAATCTCGATAGTAGGACTTTAGTTATCAAACAGATTTTTGGGAAAGTCATAAAATAGGCTTCACTAAACTTACTATTAACACTTTCTTAAATATTCCCCAAATCTGAATAAAATAGATAAATTCATTTCACTTATACAATAGTCTAATGGCAGTAAAACATCAGAACTCCTGGGATGGACTTTACACAATTAATTCAACTTCGGTGGCTAAGAATGAAATTGATTGCTATTGTTACTCATATTATTACTTGACAGAAAAATGTCATTTTTAAAGTATAATCACTGTACAAGGAATAGTTTTCAGAGTCCAAGCATTATGGAACTCCTTCCTACAGCATATAAAAGAAGGGGGATACACGAAAGAAGCACAGAATCACTTTCCATAATTCATTACAGTGGCTAATATCCTTGAATTAACAATTAGGACTAGCTGGAATCGCCTATCTCATTTTGGGAGAATCCTAACTGACCTAAGATTTATGCAAACCCTGGTGCCTAACGTTCTTCCAGTCATCCTTGACTCTGAGCTCCTGCTTCTGTAGGAAGGACCTCTCCCTTCTCTCAATTACAACAATAGACCCAAGAGCAGACCAGGATGAGAAGCACATCTTTCTTTCTTTGATTTTACCCAGACTTCTTGATATCAGGCATGGTTCATGCCGATAGTTTCAGACGACTTTTAATTATTTTTTTTTGATTATTGTAGCTTTATTATTTTTAACAGTTTATTGTCAAGTTGGTTTCCATATAACACCCAGTGCTCATCCCCACAAGTGCCCTCCTTCATGCCCATCATCCCTCGTCCCCTCTCCCCCATACCCATCAGTCCTCAGTTTGTTCTCAACATTCAAGAGTCTCTCATGGTTTGCCTCAATCCCTCTCCCCTCCTATTTCCAACCTTCTTCTCCCCCATGGTCTTCCATTAAGTTCCTCCTAATCCTCCTATACGTGCAAACATGTGATATTTGTCCTTCTCTGCCTGACTTATTTCGCTCAGCATAACACCCTCAAGGTCCATCCATGTTGCTACACATGGCCAGAGTTCATTCTTTCTCATTGCCATGTAGTATTCCATCGTATAGATGAACCACATCTTCTTGATCCATTCGTCCATTGATAGACACTTAGGCTCTTTCCATGTTTTGGCTATTGCTGAGAGTGCTGCTATGAACATTGGGGTACATGTGCTCCTATGCATCAGCACTCCTGTATCCCTTAGATAAATTCCTAGCAGTGCTATTGCTGGGTCCTAGGGGAGTTCTATTGTGATTCTTTGAGGAAGCTCCACACTGTTTTCCAGAGGGGCTGTACCAGTTTACATTCCCACCAACAGTGTAGGAGGGTGCCCATTTCTCCACATCGTTGCCAGCATCTAGAGTCCTCTGATTTGTTCATTTTAGCCACTCTGACCGCCGTGAGGTGGTATCTCAGTGTGGTTTTGATTTGTATTTCCCTGATGAGGAGGGACGCTGAGCATCGTTTCAGGTGTCTGTTGGCCATCTGGATGTCCTCTTTGGAGAAGTTTCTGTTCATGTTTTCTACCCATTTCTTCACTGGATTGTTTGTTTTTCGGGTGTGGAGTTTGGTGAGTTCCTTATAGATTTTGGATACTAACCCTTTATCTGATATGCCATTTGCAACTATCTTTTCCCATTCCGGTGGTTGCCTATTAATTTTCTGGGTTGTTTCCTTGGCTGTGCAGAAGCTTTTAATCTTGATGAGGTCCCAATAGTTCTTTTTTTCTCTTGATCCCCTTGCCTTTGGGGATGTGTCAAGTAAGACATTGTTGCCGTGGAGGTCAAGGAGGTTGTTTCCTGCTTTCTCCTCTAGGGTTTTGATGGATTCCTGTCTCACGTTCAGGTCCTTTATCCATTTTGAGTTTATTTTTGTGTATGGTGTTGTGAGACAATGATCTAGTTTCATTCTTCTGAATGTTGCTGGGTTTCAGATGACTTTTAAATAAAAGCAGTGCAAACTACCTGATTATCCAGGGTTCCAGACCCAATCATTTCTTTATTGCTTTATAGAGAGTTTACTTAAGAAAAGTGACAGAGGCGGGCACTGGGTGGCTCAGGTCATGGTCCCAGGGTTATAGGATCACAACATACCCCTGCTGTTGGGTTCCCTCCTGAGCATGGAGCCTGTTTAAGATCCTATCTCTCTCCCTCTGCTTCTCTTTCCTACTCACACACACTCTCTAAGAAAAAAAAATGAAAAGTGACAGAAATAATGATCTACATATCCTTCTAGAAAGTTGAAATTTAAGTTAATAATTAAGTGTAATCAGGAGCTTCAAAATAGCTCTCACACTGTCTCTTCAGCATTACATCACATGTAATAATCTGACCATAAGTAAAACTCTAAAGGCTTATTTATTATTGTTTATCTTCAGTCAAGTATCCTCTTCCTCTCTCACAAATTCCTAAGGAACCAAAGAAACCCCCAGATTTACCTTTGGGTTTCATGAATTCATCCAAAGTTTGAGACTGCATATATGTTCAATTGTCAGAGACTAAGAGTAATTCATTAAGCTGATATAAACTAAGTAGGGAGCACAGATTTCCATGGGAATCACAGTAAATTTATTAATTAACATGTTTGTACAATATATGTTACAATTTGCATACATTCCATCGTAACTATCATATAAGACTTCATTTAGTAGATAATTATACTTAATTTTGGAGAGATGTTACATACCTTAAACAAGGGTATTTAGTAAGAAAATGCTAGAGGAATTTGAATCAAATCTAGTGATGTCAAATATATCACTTCTTCTACCATATTGGCCTAAATCCCATATCTACTTACGAATAAACCCTTAAACCAAGGTGACACACTTTACTTCAGAGGCCACTACTAGTTTACTCTGTGCCGTGGCAGAAGCTCTGAAAATTTAATTTGTCTTTGAAACTGGAAGAAACATTTTTAGCCCAGCAATGCTTACTGCCATTTCTCCAAATTATCAAAGGTTCATCAAATATCTCAGCTCAAGTCTTTAACTGGACTCACTATGAAGGCAATAGTTTCCAACGCTACACATTAATAATCAGTCTGTTGATAGACACCAAATATTTGGAAGCTATGAATACCATAGACAACTGAGAAAAGACTCCTGGCAGATATGAAAAAAATCTGCATATACTTAAACTATGCCAATATTTAAAACATAATTTGCAAGATTTATCTTCATTGATGGAATACTAATAACAGATTTTATTTACTAACAAGTGAATATCAGACTTCAAAACATTTAACATTTAGAGGAGACTTGAGTTCATTTAGTTAAACTTTGTATCCAAAGTGAATCCCTGACAGATATTCATTCAGATTCTCCTTAATTCTAATGACTAAAAATGCACTATTTCTTTCTTTGAATTTTTGGGCAGCTCTGGTTTTTATTTTAATTGTTGTTGTTAGGTAATACTACAGTACAGAGTCTTCCCCACCTTTTCCATATCCTTGTTTCCTAGGATCCTCATATCTTAGTTTCATATCCCAGTCAGAAAAAAGAGGGGTGCCTGGCTGGCTTAGTTGGTTAAGCATCTGACTCTTGATCTCAGCTCAGGTCTTGATCTCAGGGTCATGAGTTCAAACCCCACACTGGGCTCTGTGCTTGGAGAGGAGAGGGGAGAGGAAGAGAGGAGAGGGGAGGGGAGGGAGGAGAGGGAAGAGGTGGGGAGGGGAGGGGGAGGGAGGGGAGGGGAGGGGAGGGGAGGGGAGGGAGGGAGGGAGGAGGGGAGGGGAGGGAGGGGAGGGGAGGGGGGGAGGGGAGGGAGAGGAGAGGAGAGGAGAGGAGAGGAGAGAGAGGAGAGGAGAGGAGAGAGAGAGAGAGAGAAAAAAATAAAACCAATAATATATTTTGGGCATCCTATGGAAAGACAATGAATGAAGCTGCTGCAAAAGGTCCACCCAGCACCACCCAAGGCTACTGGAATCAACTAGCAGTACACTTACAAGCAGCCATGGTATATTTCTGGGCTGCCACCCACTGGTCAAAAGACCTGCCACTGATCATTGTTAGTGAATTTCCGGAAGAAACAGAAAGAACTAGTTGTACTCTTTGGTACTTCCTTAAATTTGTCATTTGCCAGCATCATTGAGGAGATTTCTTCCATGTTTGTAAATCTCCACCTTTTGAACCCATTCTCATAGTAGACTTACAATAAAATTGATCATTAATCCTAGCAATATGAACCCCAAGCCTGACCATTTCATTTGGGCCTTCCAAATACTTCAAGAGTTACTTAAGTCTTTGAATTATTCCTTTTCAACTTAAAGTTGCTTAAGTTCGCAACTAAGGATCATGTCTGATACAAAAATGAAACCTGCTACCCCCGACATTTTGATCCTTTATCTAATTCTCTCTCATTTGGGTAACATCAGTCTAAGAGAAGTCCTCTCCTTCTCCAAACAAATATTTAGACGCAGCTCTTACCAGCCTCCTCCACACCCCACCCCACCATGACAGGCCACAAGCCAAACATCAATGTCTCTTCCCTCTGACACTCACAGCATTTGGCTTCTAGATGCTTCGCAGCCCTTGGTATGCTGGCCCAGGAATGCTGGGACGTAAAACAATCATGTTTAGGAGTTTATCTTGTCTACTGAGTAAATATATTGCTACATATTTTAAACACAGTTTTTAAATATTTTAAAATGTATTATCCTATAGAATATAGAACAACATATTCTCAACGGCTCATTGGGCAGGCTGGCAAGTTGATTCTCATGTCATTGGGAGTTCAGACGGTGCTATGAGACCAGGGATTGAGCGTCTCTCCATGTAGCCACCTTCACTTCGTGTGGCTGGTTTCTAAGAATTAATATTGAAAGAGAAGCAGATAGATGGTGTACTGCCTGTCATGCCCAAGTCTCAAAAGTCATATGGTGTCACTTCCACCATTGGTTCAAGCTTACCTAGAGTGAAGGACAGGGAATTACAGGACCTATCTATTCACAGGAAAGTCTCTTACTCATGTCTAAAGAAAAAAGGTCACGAGAGATGGGAAATAACTTTGTGGCCACTTTTCAACAATACAACCACCTATAGTGAATATTAGGGTAAATATATTGCCAGAATTCACCTGTTTCAATACGCCATGCATCAATGTTTATCTTGGGTCCACATTTCTAACAAAAACCACCTGTTTACTTCCGGTGTTGACATAAAAGTGTATTTAGATTTTACATGTTAGTGGAATAGCTTTCAATACCAGGCCATTTTAACATACCATCTTTACTTTGTAGAGCTTTCTCCAAAGAAAATGCTACTGAATAAACTCTCAAATGAGCTGGGGACATAATACAGGATTTGGTACAATAGCACATATAATTATTGAGCTGAAATCCTTATAGCATTTTTATATGAAGACTATTTCCTGTAACTTATAAATAAGGCTGGGATTATTCTTTTATTCAGTTGTGGAGAAGTAAGCTCCCTATGTGTCCAGAACTTCCACATAAATATGCTGAAGATATATCTTATGCTAATACAATAAAAAAACAGCAAAAACAACACACAAATATACAACACATATGGCATACCACCAGTAAGGGAACATACAAATAAAGAGCAACTGCAGAAAAATTTAATTCAAAATCTACAATAATTACATTTTTATTATTATAATATTAAAAGCTTCACTAAGTACAAATACGTAAAAAATCTCCCCCCCCCAAAAAAAAGGGAAATACAAGATAAGCAAATAATAAGCAATTTGTTGAACTGCTCTAAACTCTGGGGGGATAGTATGTTTTCAAAGAACAATTAAAAATCACTGAAGGAAAAAAAGAAAAAACACTGATAGAAAAATTTTTAAATGACAAATTTGGTATAAACAGAGGAATTGGATATTTGTATGTATTTTGTGTGAAACTGCAAATGCATGTATTAACATGGAATGTTTTGTTTTGTTTAATTTTTGGATAAAATGAGCCACACAGTTTCATTCAAGGAAAAAAAAAGACATCTGGCCTACATATTTTATTAATGAAGGATACATTTAAGTTAATATGCCTCATTTTAAGTTGAATATATCCATTCCACTTGATTAAATGCATTTCAGTTTGGGTTGTTTATAAAGGAAATTGCAATTTGGACACCTGGGATTCACCAAACTAAAGGAGCTAATTTTTTTTTTAACAGAGAATAATCTTTACTTTTTTATTTTTAAAATTTAAAGTCCAGTATAGTTAATTCACATTGTTATATTAGTTCAGGTATACAATCTGACAATTCCATATATTACTCTATGCTCATCATGATGAAGTATACTCTTAACCTAAATGGGCTAATTCTGGGGCACCTGGGTGGCTAAATCAGTTAGGTGTCCGACTTCAGCTCAGGTCACTATCTCACGGTTTGTGGGTTCAACCCCACATCAGGCTCTGTGCTGACAGCTCAGAGCCTGGAGCTTGTTTCAGATTCTGTGTCACCCTCTCTCTCTGCCCCTCCTCTGCTCACATTCCATCTCTCTCTCTCTCTCTTAAAAATACATAAGCATTAAAAAAATTAAATGGGCTAATGCTGAAATGATATGCAGGTAGCTCAAAGTGGAAGACACAGATGCAACATAACCATTAAAGTAAAAGGATACAATCAATGTAACAATGGAGATGAGACCTGCGTACCATACAACTAAAGTATTTTATTGCAAGTAAGCAAAGCATTCGCTTTCAGCTAAAATGCAACAGGAAAAAAAAACATAATAATACATTAATTAATGAACTCATACCCTCCACACGAATACACTGAACTCATCCTCTGCGTCCGGCTCTGCTCTGGGGCCCAGCAATGAATGCAACAGTAAGGTGGGGGGGACCCAGCCACAAGCCTTTGCCATAAATTAATTGATTAGGCAGTTTTCAGAAAAAGAATTACCATTTTTATTAATTATTACTATTTTTATCATAATTTTAGTAGCAATATGCATGTAGTACTAAAATATTTCATTGACATTAAATCAAGTGGCAACAGTGTGAGACAGGTTTCCAATATCATGTTTCTACACAATCCTGAAAAGCTCTCGGGATGGTAATTTCTTATCTTGGGTCTCCATAAAGACGGAGCTGTCATATTCCTGCAGTATTATTAAAGCCACGTTTTTAGAAGGCACACCCAAGGAGGACTGAGATGCCATTTCTGACACTTGAGAATTCCCCAAATAGGAAGAATTTATACTCTGGATTATTAATTTTCACAATAAATAGCCTCTGGCTTTTGACAGGAGGTCTAATTGCAGGTCTCTGACGAGTATTTGAAATATGGGGTGTCATTTATTAGAAAGGTCTGTGTTAACTCATGGGTGGGCTCAGGACAAAGCTGATCTTCTGTCTGGGAAGAGGTGGTGAGTACCAGCATTGACCTACAGGACTACAACTGTACTTTAAAAGCTTCATACCAGGGGCACCTGGGCGTCTCAGGCAGTTAATGGCCGACTTCAGCTCAGGTCATGATCTTGCAGTCCATGAGTTCGAGCCCTACTTCGGGCTCTGTGTGGGCAGCTCTGAGCCTGGAGCCTGCTTTGGATTCTGTGTCTTCCTCTCTCTTTGCCTTTCCCCCATTCACACTCTGTCTCTGTCTCCCTCAAAAATAATAAACACTTAAAAAAATAAAATAAAATAAAAAATAAAAGCTTCACATCAACTCAAAAAAGTAGATTTAAATGCACTTGACTGACACCTCTGGAGTTCTACTTCCCAAAATAGGGCAGACAGCAGCGGGAAACTGCACACGGGTAGCTCGTCCTTGCCTACAACTAGGAAATAATCTCAGATTGAATTTAATGCCATTCTAATTTTTAATTCTGAACAGGACTTCTGCACCTAGCAGACCCTCCAGGAAATCGAAGCTGCAAAATGCCCCCCCTGTTCATATCTAGTGACTCACTGAATGCAGCTTTTTAGAAGTGGCTACTTATTGCTGAGGGTTACCTGTCATAAGTGACTTTTGTTTGTTTTGATCTTGTTGAGTCCTTCTGACTCCTAGTAATCAGGCAAGTGGTCCAGCTGCTTCTGGAGACACTGAGAAGAATGTGAACGTGGGAACTGGTCAGTCAAAGGGGAGGATGCTGATCTCCACTTTTTCACGGCAGCAGGCCACAGAGCCGGCGCATTTAGAGCCTGGGACATGAACCTGCACATTTTCCTTTAATGACTGCAGCTGAATGACAGCAACTTGAACATGATCGATGGGCTGCCTTGGGCATGTTGACCTGTGTCACTGATCCATGCTGGAGAAAACTTCCGTCCACGCCACTGACTCTGAGAAACAGGAGTGTTCATGGAAAAGAACGCTGCGGTATTGAGCTCACAGTACTTGTTTCATACCACATCCTCTCTACACACATTAACTAGCAATGAGGTGTGTAAATTCCTTGAATTACTTTTTTTTTTTAACATTTATTTTTTTTAGAGAGAGAGAGAGAGAGAGAGACAGAGCATGAGCTGGGGAAGAAGAGAGGGAGGGAGACACAATCTGAAGCAGGCTCCAGGTTCTGAGCTGTCAGCACAGAGCTTGACAAGGGGCTCAAATCCAAGAACCGAGAGATCATGACCTGAGCCAAAGTCGGATGCTTAACCAACTGAGCCACCCAGGCACCCGAACTCCTTTGGTTTACAATCTGATTAATGATTCCTTCAGATTCCAAAAATATACTGCAGATCAAATTGCTGTGAAGTTATCTTCCTCTCTTTTTCTGGTTAAATGAGAGCCAGACAGCAGGGGCATCATTTAACTTGACCTCAACAAACTTTGGTCATGGAGAAATGTTTTTCTTGGGAGAAGTATTAGATGATATATTGAAGCCTATCATTATACCTGAATTAAGACAGAATGCAGTACAGTGAAAAAAGCACTGGATTCAGAATAACACAAGCTAATTTTCTCATTTTAATTCTGTGGCAATTTTCAAGACGGCTTTTGGTAAGTAAACTAAATACTGTTTTAACGTCTGAGTTTCTTTGGTCATCAACAGAAAATACTGAATGAAATAATCACTAAAGAAACAGTCATTACTTATTTATCTCATGAAATAAGTTTTACATAAAGAGCTAACAGAAATAAGTCATTTATACTTTATAAAAGTATGTACATTTTAATGAAATGTAGTGTCTAATCTTTTAAAAAACATTTTTGTTATTTTGAGATACTATTTAATAATGTTTCTTATCCTATCATATTTTATGTGTTCCTCTTGACTCTTTCTACCATATTTGGTTCAGCTGTTCTGAATACTGAACTCATTTCCCCCGTTTATTCCCTCTAGAATATTCTGCTCGTTAATTTCCTACTCTGCAAACCCTGTATAAGGGCACTGACCAATACCCCTGGTCTCCTGCTTCCTATGTCCTGCCTGTGGCTCTTATCAGTAACTAATTATGACATATTTTCCCAGTGCATTTGTAAGGGTCTTGAAACTCTTTCTCAAAACTTTGCTCCAGGCAGCTTTGATCAAAGTAGACCCAATGATTTATGTACAAGGAAGTATGACATGTCATTTTTGTTTCATTCTGAGAAAATTGAATCAACCTAGGAGATCAACAGAGATGGGAAAGTTCAATAAAATTATCACGTTAAATAACTCACAGTGTATTTGTTTGGGTTTTAATATAATAGTGATGTGAAAAACACTCTTGATATAATGTATTAAGTATACAAGGAAGTATAAAATATTTACAAAGCAAAATAAAAATTTTGCACAAATAATTATATATTCATATAAAAACCTTAGAAGCAACCCTTCCCAAATATTTGCAACCAACTCTTGCTACAATATTACTCTCAAATAAAATTTTATCTTCATTCCTTTCTGAGGTTTTAAACTTTTTCACAATGTGCATAAATTACTTTGTAATGGAAAATTCATAGAAATTTTATTAAATATCATATTACAATATTCAATGTGATTTCACATATGAATATTTAGCAATGAATTCTAATGATAAATATAAAAGAAGCATTAGAAATGCACTATAATGTCCCATTACAAAACCCCACATATTAAAAGCTTATCTTCTAATATAGCATATAAAAGGTTAGTCCATTTTTATTTTTCCCATCACAGCCTCCAGTCCCTGAAAAACCCAACTGCCTAATAGCTTCAAAGGGAACAGAGCAGATGGCATCCAAATGAGTTAATTCTTAGCGTTTGGGGTGATTAAAAAGGTAGATACGTATACATGTGTCTCGAGAAGAGTTACAGAGTCAAATTTCTAGGGGAAAATTCAAAGTAACTTGCAGGCAAGAACAGACGGGCGGGCGATGATCCATCCACACTTCCAGAGTAATCGTCAATGACTAGAACTCCCAGCACCAATTCCTAAGACCTTACACAAGTGGTTTAGGACCCATGCTGCTCCTCTATCTCAAGCTTCAATCATCATTCTTGGGATGTAACAGAGCCAGAATCCACAAAGAGATAGACCAGGTTCCTACCCAGAAGGTTCCATCAGCCCCCTGCCACCGGACCACTCTGCTTCTTTCCTGCCTGGAGCTCCACACTGCTAGACACCTCTTGATCTCTTTCTGTGGCTTGCTGCACATCTAAACGCCTAGTGTGGTCAGTCTCTCTGCCCCGTGTCTGTGTATGTGATATCCACAAGGCTCTCTGATCCTTACTGACTCCAGGATCTGCCTTTCCTTCTTCCAAACCGCACCCTCTATCAGGACCCAGATCTACAGACTCCCGGCTTGCAACTTCATAGCTCAGTTCACATCTCAAAAGAGGCCATGACTGTTCCTACCATAGTTTATATTCTAACAATGAAAACAAGGGGGGAAATATGCTTTTTCTCCCCCATTTTCAACCTACATCTGGCTTAAAACAAGAAATACATTAAAAAATCATTGAACAAGCAATTTTCATTTTAATTTTAATATATGGAAAGAGTTTCGCTGTTGGCACTATGCTATATATAGTTCTTTTTTCTCTGACTAAATGAATATAAAGTTCACTAGTCTTTGCAGATAATCCTTCCCTATCTTCCTGACCTTTCCTAAAGGTGTTTTAATTTCCTCTTTTTCATGGATGATAATTGTGTCATTACTTTCACGAGATGCTTTCCCAAGACACAGTTTGGAAAGTGCTTAATCGCTATAGGTCATTTTCCACATTGTGTTATCAAAACTATTGTTGCACATTCCAGTAACACCACCAATGCTGAAAGACTTGGCCATGACACTCAGCACTGGACACAGACTAATTAAAGGAGCATTTTATAATGTGCTCTTTCCCAGTCATACTTTTTATACAGAGCTAAAGGAATTTAAAAATTATAAATATAGAAGCTAAATAAAAATAAAGGCATGCTATCCTCACCACGAGTCAATGTAAAATATCAGGATTTCTTTAAATTCTGTGTAAGATGAATGTTTTAAAATGCTTTTTTGGGCCTTCGCAGGACACATCATACATAAAGTACTCTGTGCAGGTAGCTGTGCCCAGAGTGGAAGGTCAGAAAGGTTTTCACTCCTCCTTTCCCCTCTATTAAAAATAATTACAAAAGTGATTAAATGCAAGAAAACTTCTGTTTTACTACCTAGAAAATCAACGATATTCTAAACAATGGAGTACTACAAATTTCCTCTAAAATCAAGAAGATGATTGCAATCCTTGTACAAAGTCAAAAACAAAACAAAAAACAAGAGAAATTACTGTAGCAACAGAGTATCGAGGCTTATAAATATTGTCAACCTAAGGAGTGTTCTTATTAGTATAAATTACTTGGAGTTTTTAAGTAAATTGCCTGGAGTTTTCTTAACATTGTGCCCATAATTCTGTACATATTTTATACCTTTCTATACACATTTGTCTTCTAACTTCATTGCTAAATAGTGGAAGTCAAACTCAAATCTGTGTCTCAGCCAGGGGAGGTAGAGCTCTAAACACATAGTTGGCATCTGATAAACGCTACTGAACAAATACAATGAAATGAGACACTGGCATATACTATTATATGCCTAGAATTTCTATGTAACCTATTCATTTTTAAATGTACTTTGCTAGTTGAATTATTACCAAAAAAACCACATTTATGAGTCATAAAAATTTACAAAGCTCAATGAACTACATGAGTTCTAAAGGTCTTTAAAATGTCCCATAGTTGTTTTAGCTTATACAGGAAGACCCATTTGATTAGCAGCTTTGGAATTGTGTGAGGATCAAAGGAAACAATAGTTAACTGAAGGAAAAGAAATATTATTTTGAAATAAATATACTTTTAGGAAAGTCATGGTTTTCTTAAGAGCCAAGGAAGACCATGTTGACTTAAGACAAAATACAAAGACAAGGTGACACAGCATAAGTGAACATAAATTCTTATCTAATCATGTAGACCAACACTGTGATGATTAAAAACAATGAAAACACACAGGCAAAGATTAGAATTACTGCTGTCAGGCAATCACAGGCCAACAACACTGAGCTTCTCAGAGTCACACCCCTCCACATGGGCCACTGTCCCGTGTCTTCCTGGCCACTGTCCCGCCATGGTCCTGACTCACCACCACCTTTTCCAGAGTCAACAAAATTTCACTCTCTTTTCTCATTTTGGTCTCATCTCACAGAGTCACAATCTAGGTCTTAACATTAACAGCCATTACTTTCAAATTCTTGATTTTGAGCACACGGCTCTCAAGCTACCACCCTCTGTGCACACTCACTGCGAGGGCATGGTCATTAACAATTTTTCACCCCGCTTCCATTCTATGTCAATTCCAAGATCCATCACGATAACCACTGTCTTGCGTCCCTCATCACCAGTGCCTCCCATGCCCACCTCTGTTTAGCTCAGCTCACTCCAAACAGGTCCAACTCAAATGACCTTACTGTGCCCATCTGATGAGAAGGGAAGAAATACCACAGTTTCCAACACCAAGCCATGAGGTGACCGGAGACCATGTACTTTGCTCATTCTCATTCTCATGGATGAACTGTCTTTGTTCCAAAAGCCATTCTCTTCACTGATGCACTGGCTCCCATCCACTCTCATCTACCCAGTGACTTTTCTCTCTGATATTATTGCCCCCCTTTCAAGCTTCATAAATTTCTTTTTCTATGGGTCACTGCCATCATCATGGGGATATCTCGCATGCTTAAAAAATGAACCCCTTCATTGTTCTTACCTTTAAGCCACCCCCCCTTTTGGGCTGCTATATGTAATGAATGGCTATCAATCACCCTCTCTAAGTTATTTATCCAAATCGTGTGCCTGAAGTCATCACACACTCGACCTCCATCCCCTCTCCTCTTCTGGTGAAGGACAAGTGTTTACCGGAGAGGAAATCGGAAATAGGTACCTCTCTCTTAATGTTCCATAGAGAAACTTGATAACTTGAAAATGAGACAGACATGTCTGAAATACAGAAAATTACTCACAGAGTATAACATAAATCATAGTTCTATTTATGTTAATATGAAAGTGTCAAATTCACCAGTTAAAAGCAATCAAGATGGGAAATTAGAACAAAGAAAAAAATCAATGAACACCTTTTCATGGAGTAGTCCATGGCTGCTGGGTTCCAGGACTCTAGGACTCAGGTTACAAATATCTTCATCATGCCATACATGTCATGTGGACACATTTCATGACATAGGGCTTGGCATGATGTAAGTTCATTCTATGGTTATAAACCAGAATTTATTTCTATGCAATGTTAACTGCCTGCCTAAAAACTTACATTATTAGTCTCTGTAATAACTTATTCCAATAAACTGCCAAACTGAGTGTTCTTTATACATGTACTTGATTCATCTTGATTGTACTTTGCATATATAAAGTGCTCAATACATTTAATGAATGAGTAAATAAATTATGCAACCTATCACTTGGCAGTTAGCTCAGAATATATGCTTGCTGTGATAAAGAATGACTTCTCTCCTGCAGAACTGATGTCCACAGACACAGCCCTAGGCTAGATAGCACATAGAGTGATGCCATAAAATTTCTTCTTTCAAACTTTCTAACTTAATAAATAGGACTTTTGGTCAAGAAATCTACTTCCCATTAGCACCTAAAGAGGGCCAGGCAATCAATAGGCAAATGAACATATTTATAAATAAATTACGTACATAATTATTAAAAATCATAAATACATTTAACTTCAAAAGTCAGTTTTCTTTCAACTCAGCTATTTTTTTTTTTCAAATATATTTAACTTAGCTTTGGCTCCATACCTAATAGTCTAGACCTCAGGAAAAGAAATGATGGACACCTTGAGAATAACTGAAGATGAAAATCTCCAGTGAAGGAAAAATTGTTTGTTTGCATCAGGCCACCCCAGGGAAGTCAATGGACCTTGCTGCTGGATGATCTGGCCTCCATAGGGGCACACGCTGCCCACAGGACCCAAGGCATGAGCCTCAGACATGGAGACGTCCAGCTGTTCCACCCCGCTTCCAGAACAGACTTCTATGCCTGCTCACATTAGCTTCCTGCCGCAAAAATTCTCGCCTTTGCCATCCAAAAATGAACACTGGACTTTCTTAATTATTCAAAAAACTCTTCACAGTATGTGTTCATTCAACCCTTATCAAGGATTTGGAGAGGCCATTTTATTTACACTAATGTATTTTTGCATTAAGTAGCTTATCCACTCTCTCGACTACAAACATCGCTATCTCAGCTGAAAGAACATCTCCTATTATCCAACTAATATCTAGTCCAATCTTCCAATTCTTTCTCCCATTCCATATATGCTACCTCCATCTAATTGGAAACACACAGGGTAACCAATATTGATAGTTTGATTTATTTCCTTCTACACTTTTCTAGATGTTCATAAGCATAAACAACAAAAATATTTATTGTTTTTTTAAAAACAGCATAATATAATGTGACATTACCTTTCTAAAGTCCTCATGGAATTTTTCAAAGATGTAACATATAGCTCCAACTCATTTTATTAACAACTACATAAAGAGGATATAGCTTTTATATAAAAGATACACCTTAGGGAGCCTAGGTGGCTCAGTCAGTTAAGCATCTGACTTCGGCTCAGGTCATCATCTTGCAGTAGGTGAGTTCCAGCCCTGCATTGGGCTCTGTGCTAATAGCTCAGAGCCTGGAACCTGCTTCAGATTCTGTGTATCCCTCTCTCTCTGCCCCTTTCCCACTCACACACATATGTGTACACTCTCTCAGTCTCAATCTCCCCCTCTCTTAAAAATAAAACAGTAAATAAAGGATATACCTTGCTTTACAAGTCTTCATCAATTAATATTGTTCCATATTTTTTCTATCCCAGAAAACTGTGCCATAAACACCTATATACATAAAATCTTATGTTCTAGGTCACCCATTTGTATACTACCTATGTCTAAGCATGACTAATCAAAGGCTATTGAACACTGTAAATGCCAAATCAGAACAACATGTCATTTTAAACAAAGATTACGGCAATACACATTTCCATATGGCGTGACAAAGAATGTGAATTTCCTTAAACCTTAACCCTTAGCTAGATTATAATATATACTATTTTTAAATGTCTATTTGGTAGATTAAAGAAATCATTTCCATCCTGAATTTTATATCTCTGATTACTACAGTAGAGTGAAAAACATTTCCTTCTATTCCCTGGCCTTTTGCATGTTTCTTCAGTGAACTATTGTTCATATTTTTTGCCTAGTTTTCTATTCTGTTATTTCTTTTTCCTTTTTTCTCATCAGCATTAGGAGGCATTAATATATCAACACTTCATCGTATTTGGGACACATATTTCTCTTGGTCTATTTTTTTTCTATGATTTTATGTTGAATGCGTCCTTGTGATTCTGAACCCTCAGTTATGTCCTACAGAGAGAACGTTCTCTCCTTTTTTGGACCAACTGGACACTATCATGATAAGTGTTTAGTAAGGTCAAATCTCTCTACCAAAATTTTCCTTGTTACTTTCACATATGTATCTTTCCCATGTGATTTTTACACTAATTTGTTCCAGTTTGCCAAAGAGACACTCAGCCATAAGATCTTTAGTATCACAGACTAAAGTTTACACCTTTATTTGGGAAAGAGTACAATTATTATGACAATCAAGCTCTTCTCTACAGTCTCATAGCATGCCTTGCCATTTGTTCCTAATTACTTTATGTCTTTTGATAAAATGCGATTCTTTACATCAGACAGGTCTTATCATTTTCTTGTTAAGTTTATTCCTCCTGTTTTATATCTTGTCTCTACTCTAAAGTTCCTGGCCCAGTAACATTACCCAATCATACCTGAATATAAAACCATGGCATACACCAACTTCAACAAAGCACTAGCTTATCTTCCATATGGGAACTGGCATGAACCTCTGTTCCTTTCTTCTATTAGTCCATAAAAATAGTCAGCACACAGGGTGCCTGAGTGACTCAGTCAGTTAAGCGTCCGACTTCGCCTCAGGTCATGATCTCACAGTTCGTGTGTTCGAGCCCTGTGTAGGGCTCCATGCTGACAGCTAGCTCAGAGGCTGGAGTCTGCTTCAGATTCTGTATCTCCCTCTCTCTCTGACCCTCCCCTGCTCACACAGTCTCTCTCTCAGAAATAAATAAAAAAATTTTTTTAAATTAAAAAAAAATAGCAGACCCATGAGTGGGCTTTTGGAACCAAACTCATCAAGGAATATAGCCTGCATCACAATTTCCTGCTTACAGACCATTTTCACAAACCAGATTATCCAATTACTCTACTCAACTCTGCCTTGTGCACCCACTTAGCCATACACTTCCTGACCTGAGGGCACACTTTGACTGAGAGCATCATCGATCCCTTTTGTCAATGGACCTTTCTGCAGCTAATCTATTGATAGCTTGACCACTACTACTGCTTATACAGCATCCTGGAGTCATATAACCCAAACACAGGATGCTTTTTCAATTTCTTTTAAAAAATATGATTTATGTTCTAGCACATGCTAAAAGAAGTGAAAAAAATCTTGATTTCCCAGCATTCTTTGATTATTTATCACCCTTTATTCATAAGAAACATGACTTTTCTGAAACAAAAAAATTTTTTTAATTCTAAGACTTCAGACTTCATTTTCTTATCAGTTTTTAAGGCAAAGCATTGTTGGGGGAAGAAGTGTTCAAATTTTAATTTATTTTATAGGGAAAGTTCTAAAATGCCTTCTTCCAGACCTCTCTCAGAAACACTGGAGAGACCAATTCACCTTGACCCAACACAAAATTCATCTGCTGTCACCAAAGCTACTTTTTTAGACGTATGTGTCTATTTTGATGGTTGATTAGACTTTTTATTTACTAAAGACCAATGATTTGGCCTCAGGCATTTAGCAGTATTAAATGTCAGGACCATCACCAAATCTGCCAAAACGTCACCTATATAGGAAATTTTGACTATAAAGTGGGTTTTTTTTTTACCTCCTATGTAATATTTTTTTCTATAAAAACTGCCTAAATCATGAATAAAAACATAAAACATATTAATCCACTCTCCAAAGCCAATTATAACCACATTTTAATATTTTTACACTAAACACCAACATTCTGCTAGAAAATCACAAGTTTCTTTCAACATAACTGAGTCATCCTCGTTCATCTGAAAGAACAATCTCTAAAGTGCTCCCGTAAGTAGGTCACAAAAGTGGAATGTGTATACCTGTTCTTTGACCGAGGCAAGGATGGCAGACGTGGTCTCCGTTTCTGAGCCATCCCCATTGGAGGTGGTCAGGCCAGGGCTCAGGGAGCTGGTCTTCTCTGAGGTTGACGAAGGCTGGTCTGGGACAGGCATAGCTCCTGCAATGCAGAGGGACATGCTTAATGCAATGTGAGATGTCGCCATGGCAAACAGATACAACTATCAGGCAACTTTAAGCAGTGCCCTTCGGAAAAATGAAAAGTATGAACTACAGAGAAGGCACATGACATCATTATAGAACGGGAAACAATACAAGTAAACAGAATCATTTCTCCTTTATACACCCCAAGTGTATTCTAGGATACACTCACAATTTTGTATTTTGTATTTGAAGTAGGTGAAAAAAGAAATAATAATAAGCCAAAAAAAAAGACTAAAGAAATGAAGAAGCACTGAGTCTTTTTTTTTTTAAAAGCCAGTTGATCTACTTTTATTTCTGTTTTATGTGATTTTATTACTTGTGTATTGCTATATTTCCATCTCAAAAGAAAATCTAATAGATATTCCTCTTTATAAGGAAATCACAAAAATAAGTGATCAATAATTTAGAGATGATTAAGGAAATTCATGAATTAACATAAGAAGATTCGTACTGTGAATACTAAACAGCTAGCCCACTCCACAAATATTTACCAAGTTCCCTGTCTGTGACTGACAGCAGACAAAAGCTTTCTAAAGCTGCCAAGGCTCATTTGCCACAGTTCATTTTTTCTGTGTTTACAAAAGAAAGAAGAAACTCAAATAACATCAGCTCAATTCATAAATGGACATCGTTGGGCAGGTTAAAAACAGCATCCCAAACGTTGTTTTTTCCCATTATCATTCCCAAATAAATAAACAAGTAAGACTAAAGTACTTGTTGTATACATCATCTAGCAATACTCATTAGCAGGGGAAATAATTAACCAATGACAATTTTTCCCAGGGCACTACAAAACCACTATCCAAATAAAAGTCCAGGAGTAAATAAAGGTTGTTTTCTTGCTTCCAATTATCATATTACATGCTCCTCCAGGAACCAGTACTACGGGAATGTTAAGAGTATTTCCTGTTGTACTACATCTGAGCAACCCGGCTTTTACGGTAAACAACATCATTTTCATAGGAACCCTCGCACAGTGGTATTAGCTATATTTGCCGGCAGTTATTAATTTAGGGCTATGCTATCTGAAACAGATCCTATTATAGAATGTTCCTTAAAATGTATGAAAAAGTAGTCATCTATTTTTTTTGTTGGACATTCCAAATGACTTGTTTTCATTTTTTAAGCAGATTTTTAAATACTAACACCAATGATGATAATAACATTGAAAAGATAAGTCTGTTACAGACAGAATTTATAGGAGGTTTTGGGGAAATAATATTAGCAATCAAGATCTGAGCAAAGAGGAAAGATCAAGTCAAATATAGTCTGGCATAATGTGACCACGATTAAAAAGCACAAGGTATTTTAGGTGATGGATACTAACAAGATGAAAGTGATTTAAATGATTATAGTGGTGGGGCTGGGAAGATAGTAATAAAGTAGTACAGTTTTATATTTCACTTGCTTCCACATGTAGTACCTTATTTGATCAAGCCTCATAATTATGAGGATTTAGATAAACAGATCAATAAATGCTGTGCCCAGGAAAAAGAGCCTGAAAGCCAAGCACTTCTAATAAGAAAAACTTTGAGAGATGGGGGGCTGGGGGTAAGGACAGAGGGCAAGAAGAAAAGAAAATGGCAGTTCTCATGTGCAAAGTCACCCCTCTCCCTGAACTTGCACCTCCGCCTGTATCTATGTCACTGGCTTCTAAAGAGAACTCTACCTAAGGATGGTCTCAAGATAAGAAAGGATGGGTCTTTTATATTTTAAATTATTTTAATTTTCATGTTTTCTAAATTTAAAAAAATTGAACATTTATTTATTTTTGAAAGACAAAGAGAGACAGTGTGAACAAGGGAGGGGCAGAGAGAGAGGGAGACAGACTCAGAAGCAGGCTCCAGGCTCTGAGCTGGCTGTCAGCACAGCGCGACGCGGGGCTCAAACCCAGGAACCGTGAGATCATGACCTGAGCCGAAGTCAGACACTCAACAGACTAAGGCATCCAGGCACCCCTCGTGTTTTCTAAATTTTATCAGGCCCATGTGAATCTAGGTTCTGGACCAGCGTTATTACCAATGTATTTTTTGACAAAGAAATCGTTGAAGGTCCCAGTTATTTATATAATCGGGCCTAGAACCTGGGTTTTCTCCCTCTTTATTCCTATTTTAGAGTCCTGTGATGTGTTGGCCTATTTCCCATTACCTGTGGTACTGCCTCATAAATGCTAGTCTACACACCAATTTCTATAAAATGTTACTCTTAAAAGTAGGAGAGTAACCTGTCATAATAAAATATGGGATTTAATAGGCATTGAATCAAGGTATACCCCAAGGCACTGAACAATTCTGACCCACACACAGTAAGGAATAATTAAGTCTGTTTATCTTCCCCCCACCCTCTTCTCCTAATAGCAATGACAGGAAAAAAAAAAAAAAAAGGCGAAAGCATCAAGGCTTAGCCCACCATCCAGAGATATTGCTAGTCAAGGCAACCTCTATGCCTGAATGGAAATGACTTGAAATAATCTCCATGGCTTGAAATTTTTCACACCCAGATTTAATTTGCCCACTGGCCATCCATGTGTGTGAGTAAGACTGCCCAACCTCCACCCCCAATCCTCTTAGCCCAGAGCGAGAGAAGAGAAGGGGGGGCCACGTGAAGACCACCAGAACTGAGCCGTGGACTCTCTAATAGTAAGTGTAAAAAGCTTTAGGCTTTCTGACTTGGCAGTAAAGGGCCAAGCACTTTAGTTTTAATTAGAACTAATCCGCCAAAATGAGGAGATAATCTGTGCTAAATCCAGGAAATGTGGAAAATGTAGAGAGACAATAAGAAAAGAAAAAAAAATATGGAAGAGCAATCCTCAGTGATTCTGCCATCCGAGATAAGTATATTTACTTTGGGGTGCTGGTTTAGGCTTCTCTGAATTTTTTTTTCTGATTGAACACATTCTATGTAATGGGTGTGACATAATGGAAAACTAATATTCTCAATTTTTAAAATTTTGTTCAACAACATAGCATGAACTATTTCTTATGGCAACAAAAAATATTCCACAGTTTAAAAATGTAATGGATACTTCGTATTCATAATGCACCATAATTTATTATCTCTTATTTGTAACTTTTACCCTACTTTTATGTCTGTGACCTTTTCAGTAGATAAAGTGGTGTTAATGGAATGAGGAAACGGCGCAGGTTTCAGATGCTGGAGAGCCAAAACTAATTCTCCTGCTGCCAGGCTGGTTCCACAGATCTGCCCATGAGAACGTCCCCTCTCCACAATGTGAACAACACTGGCCTTTGGTGTCCACTCCTGCTTTCACCAATTTCATACAGAAAAATTGCATCCCTTTGATTTTGTTTCTCTTTGACAAAAAGTAGAGTGGACATTTTCCTATAGATTTATTGACCCTATGTATAACACCTCTTTTTCTCTTTATACAACGACTATGTAAGAAGTCTTTCTATAGCTAGCTGGATGCTAATCTGCAAATATCTAAACTGCATTTTAGACGGAAGCATCTTCAACATGAGAAAAAGAGACAATAACGAGGGACAAATACTGTCACATGCCAGTGGGTTTGTTCTCTAGCAGAATGTGGTACTAACAAATTCTACATCCAGAAAACACAAAAGCACAATCCATGCATGAGCAGTGTTATGGACTCAACTGTGTTGAATCACACTCCCATCCCTGGCCTCACCTCTGCCCCAAATCCATATGCCGAAGCCCTAATGTATAATGTGACCATATTTGGACATGGGGCCTTCAGGGAGGTCATTTATTTATTTATTTATTTATTTTACAAATAGTTTATTGTCAAGTTGGTTTCCATATAACACCCAGCGCTCATCCCCACAAGTGCCCTCCTCCATGTCCATCTCCCCCTTCCCCCCTCACACCCATCAGTCCTCAGTTTGTTCTCAGCATTCAAGAGTCTCTCATGGTTTGCCTCCCTCTCTCTCCCCCACTATTTTTCCCCTTCTTCTCCCCCATAGTCCTCCGTTAAGTTCCTCCTAATCCTCCTATATGTGCAAACATATGGTATCTGTCCTTCTCTGCCTGACTTATCTCGCTCAGCATAACACCCTCAAGATCCATCCATGTTGCTACACATGGCCAGATTTCATTCTTTCTCATTGCTATGTAGTATTCCATTGTATAGATAAACCACATCTTCTTGATCCATTCATCAGTTAATGGACACTTAGGCTCTTTCCACGTTTTGGCTATTGTTGAGAGTGCTGCTATGAACATGGGGGTACATGTGCCCCTATGCATCAGCACTCCTGTATCCCTTGGGTAAATTCCTAGCAGTGCTATTGCTGGGTCCTAGGGGAGCTCTCTTGTTAATTTTTTGAGGAACCTCCGCACTGTTTTCCAGAGGGGTTGCACCAGTTTACATTCCCACCAACCTCCCTCCCGTTTCCAGGGAGGTCATTTAGATTAAATGCCGATATAAGGGTGGGGTGCATATGGGAGTAACTGCTGCCCTTACAGAACAAGAGGAAATGACCAGAGCTCTTTCTCTCCGCCTTGTGGGGACACAGAGAGAAGCTAGCCGCTAAAAACAGGCTCGTACCAAGCCAGCATTTCGATCTTGGACTTCTGGCCTCTAGAACCATAAGAAAATACATCGGTGCTGCTTAAGCCCCTCTGTCTGTGACATCTTATCATAGCAGCCTGGGGTTGGATTGTTCTCAGCTTCTTTCTCTTGTCTCCCTCAGGAGGCGAGCACAGGGGCACTCGGGAGCTGACGTTAGTAGGTCGGTACTACCCCGTACAGCTCTCTATGGACACCTGCTTCCAAGATGAACTACAGGCGTCAGGAAAATGCATGTGCTGCTTCAAGTCAGCAACCCGGAAGAACCAAAGCTTACGAGAGGGCTGTGCCTCACTGGTGTGAAGTAAGCCTACAGAACAAAGCACTATCTTAACATCCGTGGGACTTTCACAGGTGATGCTGCAAGCAATTCAGAAAAGTTGGCTCGGATGATAAATAGCAGAAGCAGGTAGCCCTCATATGCAGAACACCCTTCTCAACTTGAACTCTTATGACCATACATAATAAGACTTCATGAGGTCCAAATAAATATTCTAAACTTTTCCTTTTCCAAACATGAGTTTGGGATATAAACTTACATGTTATAATCTTATGTGAACTTTAGAAGGCCAAACTCTCTTGCTCTCAACTCAAAAACCGCATTCAATGCTATATTTTAAGGACCTCCAACACACACAAAGAAAATAAAATTCTTATTTTACATTTTTTAAGTATACAAACTTGTTCCTTCTTTAGCCATTTGTGCCCAGCAACTGATGACTTCATTGGAGGGGGTCATCAAGAAGTGCTTAAGTTGGACTCGGGCAACTACAGGCTCCCTAATCCCTCCCCTGTCCTTGGAATGAATGTGTGTCTGCTTGCCTTCCCCACTCCCAGAAGCTGCTCTAAGAATATAGTCTTGTGGGGGAGTCTGGGTGGCTCAGTTGGTTAAGCCTCCAACTTCAGCTCGGGTCATGATCTCACGGCTCATGGGTTCGAGCCCCACGTTGGGCTCTCTACTAACAGCTAGCTCAGAGCTTGGAGCCTGTTTCAGATTCTTTGTCTCCCTCTCTCT
Source organism: Proteles cristata cristata (assembly GCA_017311185.1). Taxonomy (NCBI): domain Eukaryota; kingdom Metazoa; phylum Chordata; class Mammalia; order Carnivora; family Hyaenidae; genus Proteles; species Proteles cristata. The sequence goes on along the minus strand of JAESUZ010002755.1, from coordinate 542,586 downwards.
CTCTGATCCTCCCCTGTTCACAGTGTCTCTCTCTCTCTCTCTCTCTCTCTCTCTCTTTCTCTCTCTGTGTCAGAAATAATTAAAAATAATAATAATATAGTCTTGTGGTAGAAATGTGGTGTCAAGGTATGTAACCGAACCCAGTTAAGGCCTATAAACTTTGAAGACTCTGGCCAGTGGCCAGTATAGAAATCTACTTACCCTAGACCCACCCAAGATGAGCCTTGTAAACAAGTTCCCTTGTGTATTCAACCTGCCACCTACCAGCCTAGAATGGTCTGCTGCTTTCTTCAGTCTCTCCCTGCCCGCTGAGTACGGGCTCCAGTTTGCAAACCAACAGACTTTGACATCAGATATGGCCACCTTCAAAACATTAACTGATGAACTCTGGTCTCACGCAATCATCCAGTTCAATGGTCCACCTGGCATTCTCATGCCACCATTACTTGATTTCCCCCTCTCCGATTCAGCAATAAGCCCTTTTGGGCATGACGAGGTCTCTGCCCTTTTGGGCATGACAAGGTCTCTGCCCCTATGAGCTGGGTACCCCCTGTCTGTAACCTGTGACCTGTCATCCTCTCAGCTGCCCTCTCATTCTGTCACTGCCAGGCCCTCAGACTATGTTGTCACAGAGATCTGTTTCTTTCTTCTCCCAGGTTGCAGGTCCCACCGACTCCAAATTCCAGACTCTCCAAACCCACTGCATACCGTGGGACTCAAAAACTATTTCCTTAGCTAGACTCGCACTGTCCAATATGGTAGCCTCTGCCAATATATGGCTACTTAAGTCTCAATAATTAAAAAGCCAGTTAACTAGCTGCAGTGTTCACATTTCAAGTGCTCAATAGCCACATGTGGCCAGTGGCTACTGTACTAGATAGTAAAAGCGTAGAAGATTTCCATGGCTGCAGAAAGTTCTGTTGATGGCCTAGATCTATACCCAACAGTCAACTCCTTGAGGTGATCTTTTATCTGTAGCTCTAACACTTGGCAACAGCTGATGAGAAAGGGTCAGATTATCAACATCTTTTGAAGGAAGTACAGTCAGGATCACTGATAGGTTGCAAGTGGCAGTGAGGCAGAAAGAGAGGAGGCTAGATAATTCCAGGGTTTGGTCTGAGTGACTGGCCATCAAGTAAAATGTTGACACTCTGGGTAAAACATATATGAGGCAATGAGAGGTGACCTGGCATACAAACTTACAACCCAAAATACCTCTATCTGTGAGTCTTCTTTCCTGTTAACATCTGGGCGGCTGAGACCAGCTCAAGCCAGAAACTGCACTTTGGTATGAATTGGGGAAGATCAAGATTGATGATTTCTAAACATTGCTTATCAAACCATTTTTCTCCCTTTCCCTTTTCTTCAGGCAGGTCCCTTTGTATCTTTTACTTTAGAGTTGTTAGAAATTTCTAGGACTCTTCTCATCTTCCTTTAGCTTTAGCCAGTGGCTTCAACTTGAGGTTCTCAGACCTTAACTTCCTTGACCCTCACACCAAACTAACAAACACATCCCATGCATATGTGGCCACACCTAAAGCTATTTCTTTCCCTCACCTGTCCCACCCTCTCCAAGACAGTGCCCCACTGTTCTTCATCTTATGTTCTAGAACACAATAGACTGAATTGTGCTTTGTCTATCATTAGGCCTCATTTTCATAATTCTCCACTATGGTTGCAGCCCAGTGAGGAATGAAACTGGCCATTTGAATACCCCCCAAACTGTCATATATATATATAGGCCTACATTCTGTATTTGCGAGTAATAGGTCATGACCCAGAAAAAGAGGCCCAGTATTGTTCTCAGATGCACTCCACACACAAAAAAATATATCCATCCCTGTTTCTTCCTTTTAAAGAGGAATATAAAATTACAGCTTGTCCTGGGGCACCTGGGAGGCTCAAGCTGGTTAAGCATCCGACTTTAGCTCAGGTCATGATCTTGGAGTTCATGAGTTCAAGCCCCACATCAGGTCTGTGCTGACAGCTCAAAGCATGGCGCCTGCTTTGGATTCTGTGTTTCCCTCTCTCTGCCCTTCTTCTCCTGCTCTCTCTCCCTCTCTCTCTCATAAGTAAGTAAACATTAAATTTTTTAAAAAAAATAAAATTACAGCTTGTCCTAATAACACACACAATATAATAATTAATAGCTGTCAAAACTCAACATAATGAGAGCAGAAACTCAATCTGTCTTGGTCTGTGTTCAATTCCCCATATCTAGCTCAGTACCTAACATACAGCAGCCAGTTAATAAACATTTGTTAAGGTAACATATGAACTGTTAGTGCAAAATCAATAATGTTGCTTAGTAGAGCATGTAACATAAGTACAATGGGCTTTGCATTAGGCACACTTTTCTGAATGGTGTTTGAAATGACAACTTTTATTTATTTTTTTAAGTTTGCTTATATTTATTTTGAGAGAGAGTGAGCGAGTGGGGAAAGGGCAGAGAGCGAGAGAGCGAGGGAGAGACACAGGGATCAAGAGAACCCTAAGTGGGACTCAATCTCAGGAAGTGTGAGGTCATGACCTGAACAGACGCTTAACCTCCTGAGCCACCCAGATGCCCCTGAAATGACACTTCTTAATTTCAGCTCAAGAAAGCTGCTTTTACGAAACGTCACAGGGACTAGCATACAGCTTTGCCTCAGTCAAACGCCAGAGCAGGTAAACCCAGGGTGGCTGGCTTCTTAGGTTGAGCCATCAAGTAAGCCGCATCTGGAACTTCGGGGATGTGATGCCTACAACTCACAGCTTGCAAATGGAATGTGGCACTATTTATGGAGTGCACCATGCAAGGAAGAAGGGGTAGTGAGCCATTTAGAGAACATGCTAGTACAAGGCAAAACCAGGAGGTAGAGAACTGTCCGATTCTACCTGATCGCCTGGGGTGAGGCAGGAGATGTTACTCACGGAATCCGAGACACTAGATCACTTGTCGCTACGGTGGAAGATACAGTGGCAGGGCGGCGAGGCGTGGGATCTGAGCGTTAGAGTCACACGTGGAACACAGGCGGATGCGTGTTCTCCCTGTGTGTTCAGACAAGTGGGGACAGGAGGAAGTTGGACGTAACGTGCAGAGTCAGAAAGTCCACTTGGTCGAGGAGGATAGGACCAAGCTAAACAGCCCCACAGACTGAAGACCCACCAGAGTGGTATTCTTGGTGACAAATCGTGTCTGCTGGTAAAGAGGAGGCTCTTGAAGAGACTACAGAACAAGGAGGAATGGCAGTGCTCATGCTTGGGACAGTCGTACAACCGGCTGAGTTCTACCAGAAAGAGGTCAGTGAGGACGGGAGAGGGTCTACCCTGGGTGGCTCAAGGTCCTGTTTCCTAAAGCAGGATCTCAGCCATATTCACCTATGATATTATGACATTATAAATGACATTATGCCAACAATTTCTCTTTCTTTAAAAAACATCGGTGGGGACCTTGGGTGGCTCAGTTGGTTAGGCATCGGATTCTGAATTTCAGCTCAGGTCACGATCTCACAGTTCATGAGTTCTAGCCCCCCATCGGGCTCTACCCTGACAGCGCGGACCCTGCTGGGGATTCTCTCTCCCTTGCTCGCTCTGCCCCTCCCCTGTTCATGAGCACACTCACTCTCTCTCTCTCAAAATAAATAAATACAACAGTTTAAACAGTTTTGAAGAGGCGGTGCTTGTGGAAAAGGAGCCAAGAGATGACAGTGAGCACCTGCCCCTCCTGTCCCAGCCAAGCTTATAGTCTGGAGAGGAAACGAGGGCACATGCTTCGGCCACCTAGAGACGAGATCAAATCCTGACAGGCAAGAAGCCAAGAGTGGGATCTCGCAGATTTCCTCAACCACGATCAGAGCGCCCACACCTGAGCAAAGGGACAAGCAGAGCGAAGACAGTGGCTTGACTGGTGGACACTGGAAAGGAAAGGGGGCTGGCAGAGAGACAATGATCAGAATGGATCTATAAAGTGAGATGAGAAGGGCAGGAGAGACCAGAAGCGCCAGGGCTGGCAATCAGGGAGCATCAGGGGCCAGACTGGAAACTGAGAGGGAGGAAACTGGGGGTGGGTGCCATGCCATTGGGACTTATTAACGCTTTCATTTGCAAGTGACAGAAAATCCATCCCAAATGGCTTAAAGGAAAAAAGGGAGCAACGGCCACATTAAAAAGCATCCCAATTTCAAAAACATTAAAAGATTTTTACAATCCCGGAAGACATATGATCATTACAGCTCATCGTGATCAATGCACTGCTGGAGGAAGGTGCGTGTTACAAAGCTAAGAGAGAGGAGGAAGAGATCTGCATTGTCGAATTGTTTAAAGAGACTCCAGAGAAGAAGAAATGCATGCGTGGGGCCATGAACATAGAAACATTCAAATTAATGGCCGTCACATATAAAAGTAGCCATCCCATATATGTTTCTACTAATTCCACCTGTGTCTCCTTTTACGGCAGGACTATATCTGATGAAACAAATGACTGTGATAAAAACAAAATAAAGTATCAGGGCTGATCTTCCCTAAAAAAAAGACAGTGATCCACTTCTGAAATCAATAACCATCGTAGCTCCCTCAGACACTACAAGGGAAGTTTCACCAGCCAATTTCATGGGCTTGCTAAGCTGGAGGGACATTTCTCCTTCTATTCCAGAGAAATAAAGTCCGAGATTCTATAATTCAGATCCATCACAGTAACTGTAAGCCGAAGAGAAACTGAAGCAGGCACAATACCTGAAATTTTGGCTCCCCCTGAATAGAAGGAAAAGTTCTAAAACGTTGTATAATAAAGAGGCTCAGCAGTAGACTGGCTATTCTTCTGGCTGAAACTTCAAAGAAGCAAGTTTAGCACAGCTCCCAATCCAGTGCTGCTCACATACAGCGACTGCCCAGAATGCTCTGTCACTGCCAAATGCCCCAGGCTCTGGACTCACCCCCATCCCCTACATTGTGTCTTTACAAGATGCTGAACAATAGTATCTAAGCCCGCAAGTGAAAAACACCGGGCCTTCCCAAACACTCTCGCTAACAGCGTTTTAAACAAAGACACAGTTTTTCATTTTGTGGTCTTCTACTTAATCACAGATTGACATGATGAAATCTGGTACAAGAAAAGATATCATGCCATAAAGCCAGTCCACAGCAGTTTTACTACTGTGAACTACCAACTCTGATTGTCACAATCTATTAAACTGAAAGTCCCTAAAAGCCGGCCACACACAGGCCTGCAACATGTTCTCACTTCATAGTACTTGAAAGTGTCCATTCAAATTATGGCCATTTGCCCTTCATATTGATTCCAACTACGTATCTGCCAGATGATAATTTCTCAAGATACTAAAGCACAGCCACATTTTTTCCAGAATTACTATCAAAGAGCAGACAAAAACAAAATCTTGCACTGCAACTAAGCATCTGTACTCTTTAGAAAACACATTTAATCCTTCAAAGCAGGGAGACTGTCAATCAGTGTTTTAAATTTAATTCTAGAGCAAAGTTTCAACTACTCCTACACAACTTTAGTTGCTAACACTGACTTAGAAACCTTTTAAACAAATCTACTAGCTTTAAAACAAAAACAATTACATAAGACAAAAACTGAAGAGTCATAACAATTTTTTATAGTTATCAAAATATGTTGACTTTATTGCATACACAAGAAATTTTGTAATTTTAAATGATATAATTAGCTTACTACAACATATTTAAAGGTAAAGGTAAAGCTTTGCATAGAGAGTAAACCTAAATCATGTGTGTAGAGGTTTCATTTTAGTTGTGACAGGTACATAGCAAAGAACCTCTCATATTTTTTGGAATACATATTCATTAAATACATAAGGAAGTTCAAATATCCTGGTATGTGATCAAGAAATAATTTTAAATGAATGAATGATTAGATATTATGAAAAGGCGACTATCAATCCCTAACCCTACTTTTTAGTCAGTTTGTTTTCTGTGTACTAGTCTGTTTCTATGAGATAAGCATTTTTAGATTCTGCACATAAGTGATATTATATTTTGTCATTCTCTGTCGGACCTATTTCACTTAACTTAATCCCTCAAAGCCTATCCATGTTGTCACATATGGCAGGATTTCCTTTCTCATGCTTGAATAATATTTTATACATACACACACACACACACACACACACACACACACACACACACACACACTTTATTTATTCACTCAATTGTCCGTTGATGGACACTTAGGTAGTTTCCATATCTTGGCTACTGTAAGTTATACTTCAATGACCATTGGGTGCTATCTCTTAAAGATCCTATTTTCATTTCCTTCTAATAGATACTCAGAAGTGTATGTTATGGGTCATATGGCAATTCTATTTTTAATATGAAAAAAATTGCTAATGTTTTCCATAGTGGCTGACCCAATTTCCATGCCCACCAATAGTGCACCAAGGCTCCCTTTCCTCCACATTTTTGTCAACACTTGTTATCCCTTGTCTTTTTGATGATGGCCGTTCTACCAGGTGTGAGGTTTTTGATTTGCATTTCCCTGATGACTAATGATGATGGAACCTTTTCATGTACCAGTTGGCCATTTGTATCTTTTTTGTGAAAAATGTCTACTCAGTTCCTCTGCCCATAAAATGACATTTAAACTATAGAATCTATCAGACCAAAAGCTGACTCCAACCACAGAGAACCACGAGGCATCTTTCACTCTATGACTTATCAAGCGGGTGTTATGTTTCCCTCACTCTTATAACACCTAATCCATTTTACTGTAACTATAAATAAAAATCTTCTGATCCATCAAATATAAAAAGCAATTATTATTAACTTGATTTTACAAATGGAGATTGTACAAACAATGTACAAATGGAGAACAATGGAGAAAAAATATAAAGCAAGTCCAGTCTCAGGAGTCAGAAGTCAACAGTAGTTAAGGATTTTCACCCAAACATCAGACACATGTAACAGCTCTTTTACACTGCAAATCTGATTGCAAGCAACAGTTGTTGCTTTCAGAAAAGAGTTTTTCAATAATTTTAGATAAATCCTGAGATTTTGACACTAAGACGCTAATTACTACTGAGATCTTGAAGAGAGAATGCCCTCTCTTTTTTTGAAGTCATCATGATGCCAACATCTTTTTAATGTGTTGCAAAGCCCAACATCCTCCAAGAGACTGAGGATGGATGTTGTTCAGATCTCCAAAGGCAAATTGTAGCAAAGCTGTTTGAAAAACAATTCTCTGTGTTTCCACTTATTGTATGCAGTCATACAGTATTTTAAATCTCAGGCATGAGTAAGTAAACAGGCTTATAATGATACCATATTCTTTACCTAAAAAATACATTGAACATTTTAAAGTTCATTTGTACCATGTTTCTACTTTATTTTTTAAAACAATTTTTTTTCAGAATTAAATTTTTCAAAGTTTGAGAAAAGTCTCTTTCCAGCATTAGGCTTCTCACCTCCTACTTTCTTCTTTCTCCATTTTCTAAATATTTACAACATTTCCCATGACCAGCAGGCACCACACTTTAATACACAGGTTGTTCCTTAATAAGGTCAAAATTTTAAATATTTAGTTAAAAATTAGTCAATTATAAAAGTTCAAATATATATTTTATTAGAGAGACACAGAGAGAGAGACAGAGAGAGAGACAGAGTAAGCAGGGGAGAGAGGCAGAGGGATACAGAATCTTAAGCTTGGAGCCCGACACAGGGCTCAATCCCACAATCCCAGGATCATGACCTGAGCCAAAATCAAGAGTCAGGCACTCAACTGACTGAGCCACCCAGGTGCCCCAATATATTAACAAATTTAAAGCAAATACACATAACCTCTATAAAAAGAAACTGTGGCTTTGTGTCCAGACAGAAAAATAAAATTTCTGCCAATTAAGTAGGATGCTTGTATTTTCATGTGACAGTATTTTGGTGCAGCTCGTGATCTTTCTGGAGGGAGAGGTCCAAAAGTAAATAAACTGGGTTATAATCTACTTTTTTATGCCTCTCTTTTGTTGACAAACCTTCATGATCTCCCAAAGATCGAGTTCCAATTAATTAAAGATGATAGTTTTTTAAAGGGGAAAAAGATTTAAAGATCTATCTAATATAAAAACCTCAGCAATGTGTGGGGAATATTAAAAGCACAGCGAAAAGTATGTGAGATTGAAGCTTTTTTTTTTTTTTTATAAAAGTTGGAAGGTCTTAAGAAAATAATACTGGAAAGATAAATCAACATATTTCTTAAAAATCCCAATTGTCAAACACTGTATAAGCATATAGATCTTGGTTAGAAAACTCATAAATAGGAGGGATGGGCATGGAGGAGGGCACTTGTGGGGATGACCACTGAGTGTGATGTGGAAACTAATTTGACAATAAACTATTTGTTAAAAAAAAAAAAAAAAAAAAAAAGAAAACTCATAAATACTCTCTTATATTTACCTTTCCAACAAGCAGGTGTCCTTTCAATTAATTATAGTATTTCTTAGATGAAAAAACAATAAAAAATGAATATCAGCATCATACCAGTCCTCATATGTATGCAAAAGAATATTACCTAATTAGGTAATAGCTATGGCAATATATTTAAAAATTTAAGTTACAGCTGAATGCTTTTACATGACAATATAATAATTTTAACTGTATACTTACTATGGACTTGGCACCCTTCTAAGCTCTTCACCATTACTGACACAATTAATACAACAGCCCTGTGCTCCACTTTTGATATTACCTCTTTTTTCCCCCAAAAGAAACTCAGGTCCCGAGAGGTTAACTTCCCCAGAGTGACTACTGTTGAAAGCAACTCAGCCCATGGCTCTCAAGCACTATGTGCTGCTAATCTATACAGCTTTTAATACTGATACAAATTTTTAAAAGATTTCATTAATTTACAAATAATTCACTGACCACAGCATGTGCCCGGCTCAGTACTACATATCGAGTATTAGATGAAAAAGATAAATAGGAAGGAGAAGAGGAGTCATAGTGTGGTGGGGGGAGGGGATAATGAATATAGAAATTTGATGGAATGGGTAGATCTTTATGTAGTAAATATATACAACAAAATATTGCTCAGCCATGAAAAAAAGAATGAGGTTTTGTCATTGGCAACAACATGGATGGACCTAGAGGGTAAAATGCCAAGGGAAATAAATCAGTCAGAGAGACACAAATATCATATGATCTCACTAATATGTAAGATTTAATAAAGAAAACAAATGAGCAAACAAAGGAAAAAGCGGGGGGAAAAAAGAGTCTTAAATACAAAGAATAAACTGGTGGTTGCCAGAGGCAAGGTGGATGAGGGGGTGGGTGAGACAGATAAAAGGGATTACGAGGTATAAACTCTGACTACAAAATAAGTCACAGAGATGAAAAAGTACAGCACGGAGAATACGATCAGTATGACTGTAATGAACTTCCCTAGTAACAGATGTGGCCATTATGGTGCTAAGCACTGAGTAATACATAGAATGCTTGAACAATTATGTTCTGTGCCTGAAACTAATGTAACACTGCATGTTAATCATACTTCAATAAAAAATAAATAAAAACACCAAAATAAATGAAATATGGATCTCTGTTGTAAAGAGGGAAAGTTTTAAAGTGGGAATGCCTTCAGAAAGCTTATTTTGGTGTCCCAGTGCCTAGCACAATGACCAGCATGCATTTGAGAAGCTTTTATAGCTGGCTCCATTTTGTAGCCCTACCTGACTGGCTCCCACTGGATCCATGGTCACCTGTCCACTTCACAGCTGACTTGGGCCCTCCTGCCCTCACAGCTTAAGGAGCAGCTTAGCAGAAGCTAGCTATGTTGCTTCCAAATCCATTCATTCCAGTTTAACTTGTAATTCTATTAAGCATACATAAACCAAGGAGGTATAATTGTATCAAGAATAAGCTTTTGTTTCTTTATGAATGTTTTGGTGAAACTCCTTTGAAGGTAACCCATTTTAAAAAGTCATGAAATTAATTATAGATGAGATGATTACAAAGGGCTAAGGAAAAACTTATAAATACATAGAGGAATTCCTTCTTCAAAATGCTTCACAAATATCCTAGATTCCTTACTTGCTTTAAGGAAATGGAATGGGAATCACAGAGGCTGGAAAGAGGAGAGGGTAGGGCTACAGTGGGCTCTGCAGGAAGATTTCGTTAGCACTCTTACGAGCAGTGCCATACTTAAATAAACCACCTAGGTTCTACAAAGCAAGTGAATAGCAGTACAATTAAATTGAAACCAAATGAATACAGCTTTTAGTTAAAAAAAAAAAAAGGGGGCGCCTGGGTGGCTTAGTCGGTTAAGCGACCGACTTTCACTTAGGTCATGATCTCGCGGTTCGAGCCCCATGTCGGGCTCTGTGATGACTGCCAGCTCAGAGCCTGGAGCCTGCAGTCTGTGACACGCTCACGCTGTCTCTCTCTCTCTCTCTCTCCTAGAGATAAATAAAAACCATTTAAAAAAAAAAAAGATTCCCTATTTTATTTATTTATTTTTCAAATGTTTTATTTATTTCTAGGAGAGAGAGGAGAGTCAGAGACCTGAAACAAGCTCCAGGCTCTGAGCTGGCAGTCAGCACAGAGCCCGACGCGGGGCTCGAACCCACGAACCGCGAGATCATGACCTAAGCAAAAGTCGTAATCTCAACCGACTAAGCCACCCAGGCGCCCCTAGATTCCCTATTTTAAATGACTTCTCTTTACTGACTAGTTCAATCTCTGGGTTAAAAGAGTTTTTACCAACCAGTGTCTCCATACTTATTTGCTGAGTGAGTGAATGAACGAACGAACGAACGAACGAATGAATGAATGAATGAGTGAATAGATGAATGAGCAGTAAGTAAGTTGATCATTCTTAACCTTTTCTCTCAAGTGATTATTTAGTTGGTCTTTATACTGTATGAGCATTTGTTTTGCCTGAACTCATTTACTTACTGGATCAATTAGTCATTTATTAACTTAATTAAGAGACAAGTGGCTACTGCTACTTGTTGATGTCAGTAATGCCACCAAAGAAAACAATGCCGGATTTTGAAAGAACTTTTTGTTTCCATGGATTCCGCCTCTGGTCCCTTGTGGCTTTGTCTGTTCACGGCATCGCATGAAGGGATGAGGTCTGATAGACTGCTTTCATTAAAGAGTAAGTACTCTAAGAATGATGCTAAATTTAAATTATACAAGTGACTGAATCTCAATTTAGAATAACAAATCTATACATCATCTTATTGGAAAAGCATTATCTCATTTCTGTGTACCACATATATAATACACACAATTAAAAAAAAAAGTCTCTCAATTAACCATTTGAAAAGGAGAATCTCCCTGAAATTTGAACACAGAATTAAAATTCCATTGATATACTGAATGAATTGAGCAAAATAGGGTGAAGAACATTAATCAAACATTAATTTGTAGATTTCATTTTCAAGATTATCCAATGCCTAGTCATGCTTTAATCACTGCATAGGTAACTAGAGAAAACTGAATAATAATGTATTGAATTTCAATGTATATATTTAATATGTACCATACTGCACAGATTCATCATTAAATTCAAGTTATTAGAGTTAGGATATAATGATTTAGGAACAAACAATTTCAGAATAGATGATGAGCCTAGTCTGAATAGAACATGCTGCTTAGGCTGGATGAGACCTTATCACGTGGCCATTTAGGCATCCGTAGGATGTAAAAGGAAGGTCTCCAACATACCTATATTTATACCGAAAAAAATGTAGCTTATATTGGTTACCAAGAAATCCTCCAATTTAAAATTTAAATTGACCCCATTGCTTAACATAGTAGGCAAATTTGGAACAGTGGACTCAATCAGGATTAGAAAAATGTGGGAATTGAAAAATCCAGGGACTGGAATCACAAATAGATAAGTGGTACCAGTCAACTCAGTAACAGGAAAAGCTGCATTAGCCACATGCATATGTGACTTATAATATGTTTAATTTTTCGTGATGTGGACGATAACTTGCACCTTTGAAAATGGAAAAAAAAATAGTATACTTGTATTGTTGGTTCTAATTAGCAGAATTCTCCACTTCACGTCATCGTTTCCAGAAGCTCCTACAATAATGACATCCATTCTACACATTCCTTCTTGACACAGAGCAAAAAGCACAGAAGCACATGAACAGCCCTTGAGGAAGTAGCCCAAGGGAGAGCAAGGGCTCTTTGCAGATACATTTTATAAATGGGAGAGTAATGAGGCATACAGGAATTAAGTAACATTTTCAAGGTCACACCCAGAGTCTTTAATACAGCAGAGAATGAAACCATAAGTTTTGGCTATTAGATACATACTGTAACGTCTAGAGTAAGCTTCCAATCTTATGCTCCTGCACAATGAACCAAAAGGAAGTTATGAGGACTGTACAACCCTCACATGTATAATATGTCTTGACTTATCCAAGACACAAAATGATTCAAGAAAGAATTACTTGAAAAAGTAAATGAAAGACAAAATAAAGGTGCATGCTGTTTCCAAATGACAGCTTCCTTTAAGGTAAATGCAGTGTTCAAACATATTTCTCCTTTGCTTTCTTTTATCACGTACTTTGAAATGACCTTGTGAATTTTATGTAGGGAATCTTAAATTACAAGTTCAGCTGACTTAGAATGACCAGGAACAATTCCATTTACGAAGTATTTCCTCTGTTGGGCCAGTAGGCCCCAAATATCGTCCTGTGTCCTGTTTGATCCTGCTTATCTGTGAATCTGAAATCACACATTTGAATTTGGAAAAAGAAGAGAATTCATCACCTGAATCACACCTGGACGATTGTTCTTAGTCTAGGATACATAAGCCCTTTCCACTGGCTGTTAGTAAAGGCTCATAAAAGCCAACAGAAATGAGAGAAACACACTTTTCCTTGGAGCTGTTATGTTCTGCCCAATTACCCAAGCCTCTGAAAACAAGTAAACTGATTAAAATTCCTTTAGGCCATTTCATTGTAGGATGGTGACCCGTACTATACTGGTTATTTGGCTTATTAGTGTCCCAACAGCCCATGGGTCAAATGACTAGGGCATTTTTTTGTAGAAGAAACAGAAGAAACGCTGACTTAGCTTTAACCATCTGCCAAACTTGGCCAAAGCTTCCAAAGTAAGTAATAAAGAAGAGGGGAATGGCATACTCCAGTGCTATTTCAAACATCTCATAATGGCAAATTCACTCACCTAATTTCAAACATCTTCACTGCGAGGAGAAACATTTTTAGAATGTACTTTTCAGTGCTAAAAATAAACAAAATGATCTCCAACATGTGCAGTGAAAACCTGCTTTTGTCTCATCTATCGCCCTTCTCTCTGCTTTTGTTAACTGAACTTTGAATTCCCTGGAGGGGGTTATCCGTCTTAGATTGTGTGAAATCGCCTGGGTTCACAATCAAGGGTTCCCGTCCATAGCAGGTGGAATAATGGCCACCAAAGTAGTCCACGTCCCAATGCCCAGAACTTGTGAGGACATTGCATCACATGGCAATGGGGAGTCTGTACAGATGGATATCAGGTTGTTACTTAGCTGCTCGCGAGTGGGAAGATTATCCTGCATTATCTTCATGAGCCCAATGTAACCATAAGGATCCTTATTAGTGGAAGAGGGAGGAAGGTGAGAGCCAAAGAAGAGAGTGACAGCAAATGGAATGATGTGATTGCTGGCTTTGAAGATGGAAGCGAGCCGTGGGATGTGGGCAGGCTCTAGAAGTAGAAAAGGCAAGGAAATGGATTTTCCTCTAGAGCCTCCAGAAGCCATGCAGCTCTATCAACACCTGTATTTTAGACTCCTGACCTCCAGAATTATAACATACTACATCTGTGTTGTTTTCAGCCATGAAATTTGTGGTCATTTGGTCCAGCAACCATGGGAAACTAAACCCATGCTTTCCTGGCCCATTGTGGGAATGTCTCCAATCTATTGGGCTCCTTTTGGGATCCGAAATAAGAACAAAAAACAGTGAGTTTTATTCTGTCCCTGGGGACACTCCAAAGTCCCTGTCCACGAGTCGCTGGTGCTTATATCCCTGGGGTCTCCTGGATCCTGCCCTTTTGGAACCCTGGCTTTTGGACATTTCCTTTTCTTTTATGAGCATCTCATGTGGTTCCAACAAATGCCTCTTCCTTCTCAAAGCAAATCAGGGATTCTCTGACTTGCAGTCAGTGATCCTGACTGATCTATTCCAGTCAGCCAACTACCTAGCCTGCTTGTAGCAGTACCACTGGTTGACTGTGCTATTAAAATTTATTTTCCCAGGGCCAGACTCTGTGCTAGGCACCGAGGGTCAAGAAGTCAACAAGAAAAGCAGTTTCTACTACAAGGTGTTTACAATCTGGCAGCCAATGCTGTAGATACAATTCACATAAATAAAAGCTACATTCATACTAAGAAAAAGATATCCTGATAAAAACCAAGGAATAATATCATCTAACTGGCACAAACTAGGACTGTAAACTTGTCAAGATTCTTTGAGCCAGGGTCACAGTGAATATTGGAAGATCCATCCCCAGGAAGTGAGTCACCAGGGGAGCCTGGGGGGCTCAGTCAGTTTGAGCGTCCAACTCCTGATTCTGGTTCAGGTTATAATCCCAGTGACGTGGGATCAAGCCCTGCATTGGGTTCCACACTGAGTGTGGAACCTGCTTAAGTTTCTTCCTCTCTCTCCCTCTGCCCCTCTTCCCTGTTTATGTGACCTCTCTAATTTTTTTTTTTAATGGAAAAAAAATGAGTCACTAAACCTCTCTTCAGGTAGGGCCCTTCCTTCCTTCCTTCCTTCCTATCTCTTCTTCTTTCTTTCCTCTTTCTTTCTTTCTCTCTTTCCTCTCTCCCTCCCTCCTTCCCTCCCTTCCTTCCTTCCTTCCTTCCCATTCTTTCTTTCCTTCAATTCGCTCATATAGCAGGTGGTCATGAAGCCCCTACTTTATGCACTAAGCACAGGGAATACCAGGCAGAGAAGCGAAGTCAAAAGATATTGGAGCTCTGTGGACCTAAGTGGGGGCAGCTGAATGACAAGATAGTCTCTGCAGTGAGACAGATGTCCTGGCAGAGTGAGGCAGGATGGCAGGGCCAGGTGCATGCATAGGGAACAAGACACTGAGCCCAGGACAAGCAAAAGTCAGGCTGGGGGAGCGCAGAGAAGTCAGGCTGGGGGAGCGCAGAGAGGAGGGAGCTGAGGTGTCAGGGAGCATGCGTGCTCATGCGAGTCGGGAAGACACTCAGCAAGTCTCCAGGCTTCCACAGCGACCAGAAGAGTGGAGTGAAGTCCCACGGAAAAGAACCGTAGAAGATATGAGTAGAAAGAAAGGAAAGTCCAGGCTACCGAGGGTGTGCAGTCCATACTTGTGAGCTTGCCCTCTTTAGATATCTTAAAGAGTCTGGAAATGAATCAAAGGACCTTATACATACGGTAATGACCTTCGAGGTCAGATTTTAATATTTTGAGAACTGTATGCTAAAGGCAGCCTAAAAATTATTTTTAAAAAAGGTGTAGGGCTTATGGCAGAGCCCACTTATAAAGACCCTGGCAGTCACTCTAATTTTGATGGGTTCAGATGAGATGGAGTGAAGACGAAATCTGGGAGATGCCAGAATCAACACCAAGAAGCCCAGTGGATGGACATGCTTTGTTTCGTTTCAAAATGAGTCAAAACTATTTAGGGTCAGATAATTATTTAAACAATTTGTTAATAAGTTTTTAAGCTATTTCAGTCAAGGGCGCCTGGGTGGCTCAGTCAGTTAAGCATCTGACTTCGCTGAGGTCATGATCTCACAGTCTGTGGGTTCGGGCCCCGCATCGGGCTCTGTGCTGACAGTTCAGGGCCTGGAGCCTGTTTCAGATTCCGTGTCTCCCTCTCTCTCTGCCCCTTGCCTGCTTGCACGCTGTCTCTCTCTCTCAAAAATAAATAATAAACATTCTAAAAATATATTTCAATCAGAAACAAATATTCAAGTAGTGAAGTGTTATCTATTCATTATATCAGAATAGATCCATTATACAGGGTGGATTCTGCATGATTTCTTAATAACTAAAGTCATCACAAAAGACAGAAACAAAGGCTTGGATTTTCAAACAGACGCACCATGAAGCCAGCACTATCATGTTCACTTTGGGGAAATCCCATGGCACACACAGGAGCATTTTAACTATTTCACTCCTATAATGAGAAGTCAGATTATACATGATTTTTATCTTTCCATTACACTTACTTTGAATGAATGAAGCACATTTCCTGTAATAAGTGATTTACAGATACTGGTGTATCCAGTATGCCATTGGCTGACTGAGTGAATGCCCGGCCCATAGGAAGAAATGTCGGAAAGCATTACACAGGGGCAATGAGGCAAGTCACAGTGACAGTATTATTAGTGGCTCAGAGCCACCTGCTGTTCGGAGCGGGAAGTCTGAGGCCACCTAACTGACCCTCAGTTCAGCCCATGATGCTTTTGGGAGCCCCTACAAGTCATGGAAGAAGGCCTGTCCCCCGTGGACTGATGCGCCATAAATCCTTCTTCTCTTCTCCTCTCCTTGCTTTTTAAAGTACAGTAACATAAGTCTCCAACCTACCCTGTATTTTAGGGCAACATTTGTGAGTCAAATATTCATAGTGATATGTATCAGAGGTGAGAAGAACCAAGGAACTGAGTGATCTCTGTGGCAGGCAGCTGTGGCCAGGCGTGTGGGGTCCCAGTGCAAGCCTGGCTCTGCCCTAGAGGCACCCTCTGACGGGTTTCATCCACGCTGTTGCCTGGGGGCACACTTCTCAATGCAGTCACTATACCTGCAGCACTGGGTGTCACATGAAGCACTGTAACATGGACGGTGAGCATATATGAGAAGCATGGATGTAGACGAATAGCATCCCTTACAGTTGTACAGTGTGCATCCTGTGCAGCTGTATATGGCAGTCCCAATACCACCACTGTTTCAAAACCACCTTGACAGCAGGAAAACCACTGGCTATCAATGTCTTTTAATTACTAAAATGCCATAATACTGCAGGTGTGACAGAGTGTGTGTGCTGTGCCCGTGTCTCTGTCTGTTCATATACACCCAATGAATGTGTCCAACTCCACTTCCAAAAATGCACAGCTTGTGCCTGAGCACCTCTGCCTCTAAGACAAGAGACTACCGGGTATATGCTACACTCAAGAGCTGATTTAAAAGGGAGCCACAAGTAAGAATTATATCCCCGCTGCAGAGTGAGTCAGATAAATGCCCATTTTTATCTTACTGTCTTTTGGTAAGCCTCCAGGATGATTTTAGCCTCTCTTTACATAATACTGACAACAGATTCCTAGAGGATGCAAATCGAGGCAACCCGCCATGAAGCACAATTCTCCCTGAGTCTGCACAAGTTTCCCACTGACCAGGCACTGATGATCACTTTGGTAGGAGTGCCAGAGGCAGAGTGAAGCAAGCTTATTTGGCAAACATCTGATAAGCACTGTGTTCTGTTGACAGTCTTTGCAGCTGCACCCCACCTACTCCATGGTACATTCTTCGGCTAGGATTTGTCAACTTAAGTAGAGAGAAAACTATATGACAGATACAGATATTACGCATAATAGCCCACAGTTTTATTGGTCAATTAATAGAACATTCCAAGGGGTGCCTGGGTGGCTCAGTCATTTGAGCATCCAGCTTCAGCTCAGGTCATGATCATACAGTTTATGAGTTCAAGCCCCGCACTGAGTTCTCTGCTGTCAGCACAGAGCCCTCTTTGGATCCACAGTCCTCCTCTCTGCTCCTTCCCTGCTCACACAGTCTCACCCTCTCTCTCATTAATGTTTAAATAAACACTAAAAAAAAAAAAAAAGAACATTCCAATAATGTTTCACTAAATTCTTAACTAAAATATAAAAATTCTAGGTTGAAATTACAGATTCCTTCATTTCTACTAATAGTCCAAAATCGGGGGAGGGGCGCCTGGGTAGCTCAATCCGTGAAGTGTCCGACTTCAGCTCAAGTCATGATCTCACAGTCCGTGGGTTCGAGCCCCACGTTGAGCTCTGTGCTGACAGCTCAGAGCCTGGAGCCTGCCTCAGATTCTGTGTCTCCCTCTCTCTTTGCCCCTCCCCTGCTCATTCTCTGTCTCTGTCTCTCAAAATAAAATAAAGACATTAACATTTTTTAAATTAAAAAATTAAAAATAAAAAATGGGGGTTGATGTGACTTGTCACACCAAATTTTTTTCCCCCTAATTACAGTATGAAGCATGAGAAAGCTCTTGGCATGAAGCTCTACAAAACGAAATGAACCAGGTTTTCTGTGGTCTCTTAATTAGTCTTTCTGACAACAACTATAACTAACTATATTATGGATGTAATATACAAAGTCAAGGCAGTGAGGACCACCTCAGCTCAAAGAGCCTCCTTCTCAATCAGGATATTGGTAAAGAGCCGTGAATCTTGGGTCCTAAAAATTTCTGAAGTTCATATAACCAAGTGACTGAGCTGGACCCAGAATCCACGGTGCTCGACTAGGCATTTAGAGTTCCCAATAGCACCCCTCGCTGCATCTTGCACACTCTCCAAATGATTGACAAGAAGTATCTGCAGTCATTTCTGAGGACAAATCAGTGCCAGAGGTGAATCACGAGAAGCACCCACAGGAAACATACTAGCCCTAGAAGCCCCGATTCCCTTACATTCAGGATCCTGGGTTCTTTGTCCAGAACTCAGCGACAGAATGCTGCATGGAGTTGTTCTACCCAGATTTAGGCTTCTGCAGGAAAGAGCTCACCCAGCTAACACAATAAAGTCAATTTCTCTTAAAGGGAAAGAAAGAGCATTTTCTATGCTCTGACTTTCATATGCCCTATAACGGACGTCTTTCCCCTCTGAATAAAGTCAGTGGGTCTCCTTCGTCCATATGCAGCAGGGTAACAGGGGACCCTGGTAAAAATGTAGAATTCTAAGCAGCACAGCAGAAAATCAGATTTCTAAATTCTGGAATTCCTTCAGGGATCCAGGCCTGGCTCACCAAAGGAATCGACTGCCCTGTGCCTCGCTTTGAAGACCCAGACACAGAAACCACAGGGAGGTGGTCTCACAGCAACTTTGTGGGAGGCGGTGATGGAACCTCCTGAGCATCTTCCTGAAGACAGATGTCATCCGATCCCCACAGTATTAAGATAAAGTGACATGGAAAACACACTTATATTTACAATCAGCCATAATAACCACATATCAATAGAAGACACTATCTTTTCACATTTACGACTGCAAAACTAACTCCTGAAAGGGTCTCAGTTTAATATGGCCTTGGAATAACTCACACAACATGTCTAAGGTGTATATGACCTGTAAATATTAAAATACTGTGACTCTTAGCATTCTCCTAAAATTAAAATGGAAATTTGTTTTTGTAATCATTTCTAATCATTTCACACAGTGTCTATTTGCGGTAGCCCTGGAGTAGACACCTAATTCCCTAGATTCTAAAGTCTACTAATAAAATTGTAAAGATTAAATGAGATAGCACCTGGGGGGCCTGCGTGTGAGTAGTATATGTGTGTCAATTCACACACACATAAAATACATGCCCCGGGAGAAGGCATTCAGTTGAAATCATTACCTCATAAATGACTGATAATTATATTTTCAAATTCCAGTAATAAGATGATTTGGCCATTCATAAATATGTATAATTTCTCTGTACCAACACCGTCGACACATAATTTGTTTTCCAACCCCACTGATTTTCTCCAGGCAGATGTATCATTTCCCAATTATGAAATTAAACATTCGATTTGAAAATATGTTGGCAGCCTAATTCCAGGTTTAATAACTTTCTGTATACTTTTAGGACTAGATTCTGCTAGAACTCTGAGGAAAACGATGAAATTCTAAACAGCTAAAAATTTTAAAGAACATCATCAGCTTGAGAGCACAGTTCAAGTAAACTGCCACCGCGGGTCAAATTGTTTCGGAACACCATATGCTCTTAGAGGTGGCGAAGTCTTTGGAGAGAAGCCAGTCACGTGTTGGACAGGATGACACAGAGACTGCCTGGAGCTTGGGAGGCCCTCCCCAGCACCCAGAACAAGGGACACACAAATGCACCTACACCTGGTCTCTGTACTTTCTAAAACACAGAACGAGCATCCGTGAAATCTGATTACAATTTCATATTCTAATCGTAATCTGAATGCTTGGTACTGAACTAATACTACACAAAACAACACCTAATTATAATATACAAGGATCTTGAAATCCTAGTGAAGATTCATATTCGGTCTGTCAGGTGTTCTGCAGAAAGACAAACAAATAATAAAAAGACCGCTCACGATGGCGGATACACATTTTTAATCTGGTTGAATTTTTCCCAATAATCAAGTTAACTTGTGTGCTATGATCCACAGGGAACAGGAGAGAGGTGATATGTTCTTGTACCCTGCTGCATCCCTCCCCCAGAGCCAACTTCTGGCCATGGGCATCTGGCCCCTGCTGCCCCAGACACAGCCCGACCTGGGACTGTGGGTTGGGGGGGTCCAGCAGGGTTACCCCACCTCTCTCCAATAACCACAGTTCTACGATTGTACAGCCTGAGAGTCCCGGGTGCTTGCAGTTCCCATCATGTAGAGCAGAGAAGCAGAGAGATGGAGAAAAAGATGGGGGGTGGGGAGAGAGAGAGAGAGAATGAGAAAGAGACAGAGAGAGAACACAGCAAGTACCCAAAAAGGAACAGAGAGGCGACTACTTTCATTGGTTTCGTGAGAAAGTCACATTCCTCCTCTTGGGTAACAGGAGACCCAAGCTCTCTTCATAAACGAAACAAGAACCTGTTATTTTCTTAAATGTGTATGAGCTGGATTCTGTCAGAACTGGATGTCCTTAATCACCACATAAAATCACTATATATGCGTGATGTATATATATGAAATCACATATGTACGTATATGTAATTAGAAGCTTTAAAATATAAAAAAGGAAAGGAGTCTGAACTTCTTATCGTCTTGGACGTAAGCACATTTTTCATACATCCACACCTTCAGCATTGTTTTTTAGAATTCAAAATAAATTTAAAATTCAAATTTGATATGGATTCCATTAGTGCAGGATGACAGAAAAAGAAATTACAAATAAGCAATGTAATTTTAATAGAGCTAAAATACTTAAAATTAATACTTAAAATACTTAAAGCCATTAAATAAACCCAGTATGTTGATAAAAAGATATACAGAGATTAGATATGGAAATGATATTTTTCACAACTACATACAAAAAAAATTCCAGTTACTTTGTAACATGCAGTCTTTGATTAATATTTCCTCCTGACCCCCTTCTATATCAGTAATCATTTTATGCAGTGTCATTTTAATGACTCAATCATATCTAATTAGCTGATGTATTATAATTACCTATTCCATCTGCTTCTTTGAATATTTAAGTTGTCTCCCATTTCCCACTATTAAAAGACGTTGCAGCAGAAACCTTTGCTTTCCTGTCCATTTTATTCAATAAATTCTTCGAGATGGGATTACTGCCTCAAGCCAGGTACCATTTTAGTGCGTTAGAATCACTGGAAAATTTCAGTCCAGGGAGATTTTGCCTGATGGGCTCAGTAGGCATATCAGAACGCCATGCTGGGTACCAGGATTGTTTTTTGGTTAAGTCTGCTGATCTGAAGAACAAACAGCTACATTAGACTTTAATTATTACGGAAAATGAACATTTTCTTGAACATTTTTATTTCTTACTTATAGTTTACACATTCATGGCCTTTCTCCATTTTTCTACCAGCATGACAGTCTTTTCTTATATATTGTTCATTATATAGGAGAAAGATGAACTTTCTGATTCGCATATGTATATATCAAGTTACTTTTTTCCTATTAGTCATCAAATGTTCATTTCACAACGATTTTGTTATTTAGAAATTTTCATCTTTATTTAATCTTTGACTATAATTTCTGCGTTTGATTTTCCAATATCCCATAAATACACTCTCCTAACTATTTCTAAAGTTTTATTTTCAGACTTAAAATTCTATCCCTATTTAATTCATTTTGATAAAGAATACAAAGTCAACTAGTAGGCTTTTTGTCTCAGATTTTCTGCTGGTAGAATTAATAATCACATAAAATTTAGATAAGAGTGCTTAACTTGGCATTCAAGGGCTTACAGTAAACTCTGAATATTTTAAATTATCTCTGAAAAACTGCATGCCTATGCATTTGTAAGTTTTACTAAATTTCAAACTTATATAAAATTCTCAAATAGGTATATAAACCCTAAATGGTGAAAAATTTTGCTCTGAAGAGTTAAATACAGATTACAGTGGTCCTTTCCTTTAAAAAGGTGGTAAACTTTTAATTTCAGAAGAGCAGATGTAGTTGCCTGATCTACTGGTCACTGAAAACTTTATTTAAATAAAATGTCACACAAAGCTCACCAAATAACAGCAAAGTTCTGTTAAATCAGGCATTGGAGAGCCTAGAAATCTGCAGCAGAATTTTAAAATATTTTATTAGAAGATGGTTCAAGGGAGCAAAATCCATGTCACTGAAATTCATCTTCTGCCATTTATTTGAAGTTCTCAGAAGGATTTATCATAACTCAAATTTGCCATGGTTACAGAATCTGAAATAAATCATGTAGTGGACCAGTTAAGGAAGATGCACCCTTGCCTCGAAGAGCTGAAAAGAAGA
Source organism: Proteles cristata cristata (assembly GCA_017311185.1). NCBI lineage: Eukaryota > Metazoa > Chordata > Mammalia > Carnivora > Hyaenidae > Proteles > Proteles cristata. The sequence goes on along the minus strand of JAESUZ010002755.1, from coordinate 519,963 downwards.
TGACCCAAGTCGTCACCCTATACTAGACTCTCTGGTGTTAGTGCCACGTTGGATTGACAGTGTCACAGAGGGAACTTTTGGGCTGAACAGCACCTGCTCGCCATGAAATCAACCCCAAATAGCAGAGGAGGCCACTGAATGCCACTCGCTTAATCTGCTAGAGTTCACACACCCATTCTAAAATGTTAACAGGAAATAAATGTACCCACATGTGAATTAAATGTCTGTAATCCCACACAAATACAATGATTTTTTTCAAGCAGTAAAATTTTTAGGTTTCCTGTTGTGTGCAATACTAATAACATTGCCCAAAAGAGTTCATTTTTATTTAATAAATAATATAGCCAACTGATCTAAAAACTATTGCAATGCAGGATTAGTTATGCCAAACTCAGCCTTCACTCCAGATGCTGTTTTAGGACAGAGTTCTGATAATTTGGTTTGCTTTACAACCAGTTTCCACAAATCAGGAACAAATAAAGAGCCATAGGAAAAACGTAGAAATGTATACCCAATCAATATTAAAAAGAAAGCATTATGTAGAAGCCATTAAATTCTTTTTTTTTTAATACTAAGAGAATGAACAATAGTGTTGTTTTACCTTTTTGTTTTACACTTGCTGCTCTAAACAATTTGTTAGAGGAGATAAAATACTGAATATGTCGTCCAGGAAGAAGAGATAGTAGGTGAATCTGTAGGAGCGAATGTGGCCATCAAAACTACTGAGCAGAAAAGGAAATTCAAGTATGAGCTTAAAACAAAACAAAACCAAAACTGAATAAGCCTTAATGTTACTGTGTCATTTGCTATTCAATACATTCACAGCATAGTTCTCTGGAACGCATTTCAAGTCAAATCAATTTGCTCATTCATAAACAGAGAACAAAATAATGTTGGCTTTTTTCGGAATCACTGGTTTACATGCTATAGCCACGTTGATGAGCAGTCACCTAAATTGTTATTTGCACAACGGAAATATTATATACCTCAGTCTTGACTGAAGGCATCTATTTTTCCAACTGGATCACACTACCCAATTTTGTGTTACCTGACAGTCTTCTTCTGCATATTGAGGTCACCATCCCGAACAACTAACGTCAAGCACTGGCAGTGCTCTGGTTATAACACTGCTTATCTAGAAATGTGGTCACCAGCCCCTCGCTTCTTCCATCCACATCCATCCTAGCTTGCCTGCTGTCCCTCAGGATGCACATCTCATCTGACTTTCAAGTAGTGGTCAGAAAGCGTTGTTATAAAAGCAAAATAAAGAGGGTGTTTTAAGAGGACATGTGTGAAGACCAAATAGCCCTTACAAGGGTAGAAGAAAACATTTTTACCACATTGTCTTTTCAGGAATTATTCCATCATAAGAAAATATCATAGAAATTCAGGAGGCAGTTTAAAGAGAAAAAAAAATTATATGTATCCTAAATTGTTAGAGAACAGGAAGGGGCTTGGACATTTGTGTCCGAGAAAACTGGACATACAGTTCTCTCTGCCACGCATGAGCTGTAGGATCTTGGAGAAGTCATGTAACTGAAACATCCATTTCCTCATCTGTAAAACTGAGAGAATGCTAAGTATTGTCCTGACATGAGCTCAGGCAGATTGAGGTCATCATACCAGTGGACACTCAGTACCTGTTATGACTGTCCCTCCATTGCCTGTTCTCTTGCTTTTGATATCGCTCTCATGGAGAACATTTCTCCATGGAAAATTTTCAATTTGTGATATTTTACAACTAATAAGTCGATACAGGCAATGTCACAAGTAGAACTTGGCCTTTTCCGTTCCTATAGAACTTCGTGGGGGGGCTGCGGATTGTTCTCATGGGGGCTGCTGCTGCTTGTAGCAGAGTCAGAGGGGCAAAGCATGTGAGAAGTCATGGTTTCCAGAAGGGACGAGGGATGGATCATGCGTCAGAATCCTTGGTGCACTGTTTTTGAGTAGTGTCCCCCAAAAGTTGGCAACCTAGAACCTGTGAATTGTGATATTTGGAAATAGTGCCTTTATGTATATAATCAAGTTTAGATGAGGTCATATTGGATTAGTGTGTGAGCTAATCCAATGACTGGTGTCCTTAATAAGAGGAAAATTTGGACACAGACATACAAAGAGAGGAGAAAACGATATGATGATGGAGGCAGAGACTGGAGTATGCCACCACAAGGCAAGGAATGCCAAGGATTACCGGCCCCAACTGAAGCTGGAAGAGACGAGGAGGGAATCTCCCCCACAGCCTTTGGAGGAAGAATGGCTGGTCCTTCGGACACGTTCACATAGGACCTCTACCTACAGAACTGAGAGAGAGCAGATTTCTGTTGCTTTAAGCCACTCAGTTTGTGGCCATTTGTTTCAGCAACCTTAGGGGACAAATACACCCGGGGAGTGGAACGGGTGCCCAGATCTTGGTTTTGCTGTGGTCCTGAAGAAGGTCAGAGTACGGGGGAAACACCTTCCCTTCAGCAGTCAGTTAGCAGGAAATGATGAAAACACTGGGATTCAAAACTGTTGCCTCCCATCCTACCAACAATGTATTGTAAATAATAGTTGCTATTAATTTAATTCCTAATCATAAGCCCCTGCGGGGCTTGCCAGTGTTTCTATCGGAAGAGAGACAGGTAGAAGAAACAGATGCAATCGGTGAGACTCTAAAACAGCCACCATAATTTGAACATCTACTATATGATAGCCTTACTGCATATATCGTTTTTAATCCACAGAATCAGAAATGGGATATTGAATATCCCAATTATTTCACAGATGAGAAAACTGTGACTTAGAAAGACTGATTAACATACTCAACCTCACAAATGGCTGATGAGTGACTAATCTGGGATTTCCCCATGAAACATATCTGATGTTAGCTATAACGCGATCCTTTATCCCAGGAAGATGTTCCCAAGTTTATCATATAGCAAACAAAAACTGCCTGCTACTTTAAAAAGGGAGGGGAGGCATAATCTTGACTACCAGAGGATATAAATATTTTATTTTTACACATTCCTTAGTTACAAGTCCTTAATGATAATGCTAAAAATAACTGAATAATTGAGAACTATGAGGCATTCCATAATTTAAAAATTAGGTAAGTTACATTACTAGCTATCGGTGCTTCCAATAAAAATAGTATTTAAAATCTAGATTGTCAAAAAGGATAATCTAGGGATGATTACTTGTTAAAAAGCAAGCATCTTCATTAAGTAAATCTCAATAAATACGTAACACTCATGACATACATGGGTGTGGTATCATTTTGTTTCAAAAACCCAACTGCATATGCATATCCTCACTTTCAATTACTTTGTTTTAAGACACTCAATGAATTGTTTAAATAAATTACCATAATTGACCTTCACAGGAGTGAAATGTCAGGAAACCTCTCTCAGCATGTGGACTTGTCTCTCAGCTACAAATGAATCACTTTTCTCTTCAATAAATAGGGCCTTTGTACACAAGTACTTTAACAATAGCCATCTATCATTAATCCAAAGATGGCATTTTGCCCATAACTGGATAATCAGTTCATTGACTATTGATTACAAAACACTTCTTGAGTCAAATTTACCTTGGCATTTCATGCATCAATGTTCAAAACCCTGAATTGGTTAGATTCAATGTTCATATTCATACTTCCCATGCATTTGGCTTCACTTCAGTTAACATGGTTAAGTTGGTTCATGTTTCCAGCCCTGATCAAGTTCTGAGAGCTGGAAAATGGAGTTGGTTCATCGGCCTGGCTTGGGTCTCAGCTTCAGTGCTGAATCTTAGAGGCAACCATAAAAATGAGGAAAGACTTCTCTAACAAGTATTAGGGTCTATGCCTAACATGGAGAACTGGATGAACAAACAAGTATTCTCCACGGCAAAAGTGTCCTACATTCAACATTTTTAGTTTCAGTTTTCAAATGGCTGTCATGTCAGAATTTTTCACCTGAAAAATTTGGTAAGAAACACAAACGCCCAGGACCTGGCTCTCTCAATGACCCTACAAGCCCTCGTATTCTGTATTTGAGCTCTCCAAGATGATTCTGACTTTGATATACCTAAGTAGTTGAGAACTACTGGTACATACCAATGTAAGTTTTAGCACCTGGTATTTGGTTTTATCATCCCAAAAAGGGCCCTTTTTAATGACCATCACCTGTTTAACCCATCCCACCATCCACCTCCCCTCCTCAGTTTGTTCTCTGTATTTACTATTCTCTTACAGTTTGCCTCCTTCTCCGTTTTTATCTTATTTTTTCCTTCCTTTCCCTTATGTTCATCTGTTGTGTTTCTCAAATTTCACACATGAGCGACACCATATGATATCTGTCTTTCTCTGACTGATCTCTTTCACTTAGCATAATAACCTCCACTCCCATCCACATTGTTATGAATGGTAAGATTTCATTCTTTTTCATCACCAAGTAGTATTCCATTGTGTATATATACATCACATCTTCTTAATCCATCTCTCCGTCAGTGGACATTTGGGCTCGTCATAATTTGGCTATTGTTTATAGTGCTGTGATAAACAGTGGGTACATGGGCCCATTCGAATGAGCAGCCACTCTGGAAAACAGTATAAAGGTTCCTCAAAAAGTTAAAACTAGAACTACCCTACAGCCCAGCAACTGCATTACCAGGTATTTATCCAAAGGATGCAACAGCTATCTTTTTCCTTCTACCTTCTAGCACTGGAACAATACGTTTCACCTTGCCCTCCCCTCCCCTTGCTTTATGTATTGTTCATCTGAATTACTATTCATGGTAACACAACAGGCACAGACAAGCCCTTGGGAGAGAATCTGTGGGCAGCCTTGTGGAGAGCCAGTGCCCAGGCAGCTGCTGGCATCTGTCCACATGTAATATGGGTTATATCAGTTATGAGTTGCCAGTCTTTGTAACTCACTTAGATGGAGGTCAGCTATTATCACAGCTTCTCCTGGAATTAAAATATCTACCTTGGCTAGACAAGGAACCAATACTTTTTTGATGTTTCAGTACCAAATGGTCATATTTTTTTTCCAGTTACTTCTACCTGCTATTATTTGTCAATCTTCCCTTCCCTGCTAGGTGGCTCGTTTCCTTAAAAATAGCTTTGTCTATATTTATTAAATTTTCAGTAATTTCTGGTTACTTAAACACTAAGTTCAGTGAAGAGGACTTGATACTTGTCGATTTTAAACTTAGAATCCTTCTACAGTCAATCTCCCTTTATCTAGTATTAAGGAGGGTGGAGGCCACACCCTATAACTTATCTCCTCTCTTTCTCTCACTTCTAGGATGTGGGAGAGGACACAAGAAGGATAAAGAAAAAGGGGGACCCTCAGGTGACCTCCCCTGTTGTGTGATGTCTCCTTCCTGCAAGGGGCTCCCACTCATAAAGTTCCTGGAAAGATGAAGCTTTCCTATGCTATGTGAGAGGTGCTCAGATCAGAGCATCTGCCTTTGGCATCAATAGGCCCTTGGAGCAAGGCCAAGTCCTCAGATGACCCTCTGCTGACCTTCAAGTCACATGTTTGGGAACACCACACCATAGGGTCCCCTGGGGAGCTGAGAGCCCCCTCATCTGCCCCTGCTACACAATTCTGATCCCCCAGGCACAGGCTGGACCCATCTCTTCATACTTCCCAGAAACCAGAAATTCAACGCAATGCCAGCCAGCCACCACACTTCTTCCCACAGTCACGTTCAGTGAGCCCGGGGAAGGCTATGTGGTCCTCCCCTTGATGCCAGCACTCTCCAACTCTGCCAGTGATTGTCAGGGCCTCGGGAAGGGAACAGCCTCCAGTCTTTGCTCAGGCAGCAGGATTGCCTCTGCTCACACTGCATGTCCCCCAAAGCATCCCCCCTCTGCCCTTTTACCTGGGGAGGGCTGAACCTATGGTGATCATTCTATGAAGTGGCACCTCTCATCACCCCTAAGTGAGAGCCCGCAGCTAGCAAACCAGTGAAGGTAGAATGTCATTGAATCTAGTCCCGAGAAGACCCCACCTAGCATACCCACCCCCCAGTTACACATTATCTGCATGTATCCAACAAGGAGAGAAATGAAGAGTTTGGTAGAGGCTGGCGTAGGCTTTTCCATGGAGCAAACTGAGCCCAGAGATGTTTAAAACAGATGGTGCCTCCCTCCCTATGCCTTCACTAGGGCCAGGCCTTCCAAAAGACAAGCCAATGGCATTACCAATGACCCAAAGAACCAACTGCAAGTCATTTCTGACTAGGTAGAGAAAAAGGACAGTGAGGTCCACAGATTTCCATGAGAATTTCTTTAACCAATAAAGGGTTCACCATTTCCTTCAAATGTAAATGTTATAACCTCCTTAATCTTGTTACAAACCCACTGCTCCATTTCCTTAATTTTTTCTTTTTTTACTAATTACACTGATATTAACTGTTTCAATACAGGCATAGAAGAGAACAAGTACATCAACATCCACCTGTTATGCAGTCACTACGGGTTTTATGAACATTATCTCAAGTTTCCCAGAAGGTAGGTAAGATAGAGAACGCTAATCCCATTTACAGGGGAGGGAACTAAGTAAAATACTGTTGAACTCCAGCTCAGCTGAATTTTAAAAGTCTGTGCCTTTCGAGTTTCAGGGTGTTCTTTTCCACTATATTCTAATCTACAAATTTCCTAACGTGATCACTTAACCAAACACCGACAACTTAAGCAAAGCCACAACCAAATACTGAGAATCCTGGGAAATGTGGAGAAATGAACTACATCTGGCCCTGTCCTCAGGGAGCCTACAGTCCAATCCTGAGAATCTCTCTTCCCTGAGGGCTTACTTTTGCTTTGTACTGCACTTTGTCTTTTTGCAGTAAATATTACAATTTGAGGAATATCTGATAAAAACACAGGGTGCTTTCTGAACACAACCTATATTAAGATGGGTTCTGCAACAAAGAGTAACATACAGGAGCAAATAGCTGCTTTTCCCTGAAATATATTTCAAAGACAATTTACACAATGGATCATTTCTGCAGATTTACAATTGATTTATCATCTGTACTTAAAAAATGTATTTGCAATGTTTTTCCTTTGAATTTCTTCTCAGTGAATGACGCTCACAATGCGCCAGGGTGATCACATTTGATCATATGGCATATAATTGGTACCCACACCTCTCTCTACTTTCTGATTATTGTCACAAGGAATGTACTGCGGGACTGCAGGTCCCCACCGAGGGGCGTATGTTCCAAGAGCTTCATGCCTGAAATCACGACGGTCCTGAACCCTATACGCGTTATGTTTTTCCTCTACATCCATACTTACAACAAGGCTTAATTTATAAATTGGGCACAGTAAGAAATTAACAAAAGAACTAAAAATAAAATAGAACAATTAACATACTGTAATACAAGTTATGTGAATGTGCTCTCTCTCTTCCTCTCTCTCTGGAACTACCTTATTGTACGTACTCACCAATCTTCTTGTGCTGATGGGGAATGATAAAATGCATACGTGATGAGACGGAGGTGACTGACATAGGCATGTAAGTGCAGCACGAGGCTGCCAGTGATGGGACAAGATTGGTCGGAAGACGATCCCGTTTCCAACCTTGTTTGAGCACAGGCACCGAAACCCCCAGAAAGCAAAGCTGCAAATGAGGGTGCAGGAGGGAGCCGATGCACTTTTAAATTACTGCGACAATGATCCTTACATCTGTCTAGACTTTGGAATTATGTGGGTATCAATAAAAATATATTGATACCAGGGTCCCCGTTCCCAAGAAATTCTGAAGTAACTAGGCTGGAGTGTGGACTGGATGGGCGGGGGGAGGTAATTTTTAAATGTAGCAATGTAGCCATTTTAAATGTAGCAGAAAACTACTTCTGGGGCGCCTGGGTGGCTTAGTCAGCTAAGCATCTGACTCTTGGTTTCAGCTCAGGTCATGATCTCAGGGTTTATGGGTTCCAAGTTTCCATGCTGAGAATAAGAAGCCTGCTTAGAATTCTCCCTCCCTCCTTCTCTCTCTCTCTCTCTCTACCCCCCTCTCCCACATGCACAAGTACGTGCATGCCTGCATGTTCTCAAAATAAATGCGTAAACCTTAAAAAAAAAAGCTCAACTAAATATGAAAAAAACATGTAACCTTATGATATTTAGAATTTCCTTTATAAGAAATGAGACAGAAGACTAACCCTAAATTATCTACTCATGAGGACAATAAAATGACAATGGTAGTCATCTAAACTCTCTAGAATGTCTATACGGAGATATAAAATCAAGTGTACATATGTGTGTGTTTTTCATATAATGTTTTGTGCTTTGTTATATACTGCTGGACTATTTTTAAAATGGTTACATACCAGAGCAAAGAATCATTTGCTTGGGCCTAATTTAACCTTCATTTATGAACTACCCATGTTTATCATGAAAAGCTCAATATCCTCATATGTTTCATTATCATATTTCATTATATTAAGGATGTGTACCTCTTATATGTGCTGGACTACTGATTATACCCAATTCACCAATATCTATGATGCTAATATTTTAGGGAGCTGAATAAATCACACTTCTGCTTAATGCCTAAGTTTAGAACCAAGGAAGAGACTGATGCAAGATTCTGGAAAATGGACATAAAAAATTCACTCTTACTGCTAGTCTCGTGGACTTTGGAGAATGTGGCTTATGGCCAGGGGCCAGAGAAAAAGCTAATACTGACGCACATGTACAGCCAGACCAACTGAGGCTGCCTTGAGCCACCTTCATGAATTATAAAGCAGAGCAATGGAGAGGTAGACTCCAAAGAGGAGAGAGAGGGGGGCTACCCATGCCACGTCCCTTCCTCCGGCTCCCCAGTCACCCAAGGCGAGATGAGAGAGGTAGCTGAGAGAAGTCAAGAAGATTTCTCTAGTTGGTGTGCCTTCCCGTGGCAAGAGAAAGCCAGGGAAAGAAGTTTCTCTCCCACCGCATATACATATTAAGTATAGTGCACACCCAGTCATGACCTCCACTAGTAACTGCCAAATATGCACTCTTATTTCATCTTGCCAGCCCTTCTCATCTGCCACCTGCAATATGTCTTCCGTCCTATTTCTAACACGCAATTATCCTGCCCTATGGCTCAGAGGATTCCCAGTTTCCTTCCCAAGACCACCAGTGAGAGGGAAGACCCTGGGCTGTGGTCCCAGTGTACCAAGAATTCCTGTGTGATGGCTCTCCCTGGCCCCCTGGGGGAGACAACTCTCAGCAGAAAAGCTGGAAGAGTGAGAGAGATTTGCAGAGTCGCTTAGACGGCAGGGCGTCACGGTCATGTTCAGTAGATGCACTACATACCACATCCACAACACTATTGCTTTTAAGCAGAACAGAAAAAATAGTCACTTACAGAAAACACTGAGGAACATGTAGACTTTCTTTTGGGGATCAGTGGATAAATACAGAGTTGATACTGTAACATTTATTGTTGCCTTGTTGACAATGACATAACCTCTGCAAAATGGTAAGAGCTGATGATGAGCAGAAGATATGAATAGACATTTCTCCAAAGAAGACATCCATATGGCCAACAGACACAAGATGCCTTATCATCAGGGAAATACAAATCAAAATTACAATCAGATACCACCGCACACCCGTTGGAATGGCTATAACCAACACAAGTACAATCTTGTGTACAAACAACACAAGAAACAACAGATGCTGGCGAGGATGTGGAGGAAAAGGAACCCTTGTGAACTGTAGGTGTGAACGTAAACTGGTGCAGCTGCTCTGCAGCAGAGTATGAAGCGCCTCAGAAAATAAAAAATAGAACAACCTTATGATCCAGTAATTGCAGTACTGGGTATTTACCCACAGGATACAAAAATGTTAATTCAAAGTGATACATGCACCCAGTGTTTATAGCAGCATTATTTACAATAGCCAAGATATGGAAAAGGCTCAAGTGTCCATCAACTGACAAAGAGGATGTAGTGTGTACACACACACATACTCACACACACACACACACACATACACACACACACAGGAATATTATTCAGCCATAAAAAAGAATGAAATCTCACCACTTGCAATGACATAGAGTTGGAAACTATAACGCTAACTGAAACAAGTCAGAGAAAGATAAATATCATATTATTTCACTCATTTGTGGAATTTAAGAAAAAAACAAATGAGCAAAGGGAAAAAAATAAGAGAGAGACAAGTGATGAAACAGACTTGGGGCACCTGGGTGGCTCAGTAGGTTAAACATCTGATTCTTGATGTTGACTCAGGTCATGATCTCACAATTTGGGGGATAGAGCCCCATTTTGGGCTCTGTGCTGATAGCATAAAGCCTGTTTGAAATTCTCTCTCCCTCTCTCTCTGTCCCTCCCCTATGCACACCCTCTCTCTCAAAATAAATAAATAAAGTTAAAAAAAAGAAAGAAACAGACTTTTAATTACAGAGAACAAACTGATGGTTACAAGAGGGGAGGTAGGTGGGGGATGGGTGGAATAGGGGATGGGGATTAAGGAGAGCATTTGTTGTGATGAGCCCAGAGTGATGTATGGAAGCACCGAATTACTATACTTTACACCTGAAACTAATATAACACTGTTAACTAACTGGAAATAAACACTTTTTTAAAAAAAGTTGACACACCTGAAATATACAGAATATTAAACAAATATTCATGAAAGTTGGAGACAATGGAAAAATAACAGATATGGAAAATGTCTGATATTAAAAATTTTTGTAAAAATGTGATTTTTTTTTAATTTGAGAGAGAGAAATAGAGAAATGTGTCGGTGGGGATAAGGGACAGAGGGAGGGAGGGAGGCAGAGAGAGAGGGAGGGGGGAGAGAGAGAGAGAGAGAGAGAGAGAGAGAGAGAGAGAGAGAGAGAGAGAATCTTAAGCAGGCTCCATGCTCAGAGCAGAACCCAACCTGGGGCTCAATCCCATGATCCTGGGATCATGAGCTGAGCCAAAATCAAGAGTTGGTCACTCAACCAGCTGAGCCACAAGGCACTCTGAAAATAATTTTAAGAGCTTAATAAATGAAATATCCTATCCTGGGGCCATTAAGGAAAAGTAGTTTGCACTAAAGTAAAAATGAGGAATCCCTCCTCAAAATCTCTCCCCTTCTAAGTTGGGTATATTTTCCTAAATAAATTCTGTGCATAAACATTTATTTTCAATTGTCCAATGTTCTCATAGTGTGCTAACTAATATAATGAGCTTGAGACTCTCAGTGATAATTTTAGGGTGTATCCCTATATTTAATTTTATTATTGCACAAGAGTTTCATTTTCTCTAAGTATCAGAATAAAATCCGGAGCCAGAAGTCAGATCATGAAAATTCCAGAGGAAGAGAATTTTCACCCTCTTACTTCTTGGCCACCACAAAGATGCAAAATAGCTAAACCAAGAAAGTCACATCAGAACAATAATGTAGATATCTTCCAGAGAGGAAATGAGATATCAATTTGTGGAAGTTACAGATGGAATTATTCCATGACCCTAATGTAGGAATTTTGGACTATGCAACAATAGGCAAGTATTAAAGATCCTGAATTTTTTCTAATGTAAGGTCTTTATTATACTACTAATTTTTCTTAACTTAAACAATGATGTCTTTACACACTGTACTGATTAAGTAAAACTAAGCAAAATTGTTATGTACATGTACACCTAGCTTAAAAAGTCTGTGACAGTGAAGACATGCTAAATGTGTCCAACTATAACACCAACTCAGAAAAAGATCTGAAAATGAACATACACCATAAGTAGAATAAGTGCAACAATACTAATAACCAAAAACTCATGATTTACTGAACACTATTTATTCATTTAATTCAACCACTTTTCTAGGGACTCATTTATATGCCACTATTCAGCCATCACAGCCACACTGAGAAATAGGTTCCCTGGTTACGACATTTCTAATCTCATCTGTAATCGATCTAATCACGCAGAGTATTTGTGAGGTTTACTTTTTACTTCTTACCAAGCTGGATTTGGAGCCTCTTAAGATTTTTAATTAACAGAAAGGATTATTGAAACTCAATTTAAAATTTTGACTGTTTACATTAGAAATCATTGGATTTAGCACAACTTAGCACACTTAATAAAGGGATCTTAGTGTCTGTGTGCATGTGTGTGTGTAAGCATGTGTATGCATGCCCACACGATATGGACTCTAGTTTTCAGATGAGTCAGGAAAGATTATTTATAGGAAGATTATTTGATGTAGCTATCTTGTGACTTACGGTACAAAAAGTGAAAGCAAATCCTGAAACATAGTTGTGTTCTATAGGGGGAATATTTCCATTTCCAATTCCTATTGAGAATGTGTACTTTAATGTACTTTTGCATTAAACTGTAAAGAATTAGTGTGTATTAACAAGGTCCTATAAATTACTAATTGACTTCCCAACAAATACACAGTAGGTTTTCATCTGTAGAACTTCAAGTTTATTGCTTTTGCAGAAGATATGTGGAAAATCCAGTATTGCTCTTGCTCAAACCATATTTAAAAGTATTTTTCAGACGATTTTGAAGCTGAAGTCATTAGCTGATGGCCACATCTAATTTGTTTTAATTGAAGTATAGTTGAGATACAATATTACGTTAGTTCTAGGGGTACAACATAGTGATTCCACCTTTGTGTACACTGTGAAAGATAAACTCAACAAATCTGACTACCCTCTCTCACCACATGAAGTCCATACAATATTGTTGATTATAGTTGCCATGCTATACATTACATCCAAAGGCTTATTTATTTTATAAATGAAAGTCTGTACTTTAAAATAATTTTAATGTTTATTTATTTTTGAGAGAGAGAGAGAGAGAGAGCACAAGTAGGGGAGGGGCAGAGAGAGGGAGACAGAATCTGAAGCAGGCTCTAGGCTCTGACCTGTAAGCACAGAGCCCGACACAGGGCTTGAACCTATAAACTGTGGGATTAAGACCTGAGCTGAAGTCAGATGCTTAACCAACAGAGTCACCCAGGTGCCCAGTGAAGGTCTGTACTTTTTGATCTCCTTCACACATTGACCATCCTTTCCCTGTTCACCTCTATTCTGGCTATTACCAATTTGCTTTCTTTATCTACGAGTCTGGGTTTTAAATGTTTTAATTTTGTAGATTCCACATACAAGTGAAATCATGTAGTATTTATCTTTCTCTGAGTTATTTCACTTAGCATAGCACCTTCTAGATCCATTCATGTTGTTGCAAATGGCAGAATTTCACCGTTTTATGGCTGAGTAATATTCCATTGTGTATATCCATCCATGAACACTTACATTGCTTCCATATCTTGCCTAATATAAATAATGTTGCAATAAACATAGTAGTGCATATGTGTTTTTAAATTAGCGTTTTCCTTTTCTTGATAGATATCCAGGAGTGGAACTGCTTGATCACATACACATAATAGTTCTATTTTTAGTGGGGCTTTTGTTTGTTTGGTTTCTTCTTTAAATTTTTGTTTAAATCCCAGTTAACACACAGTGTAGAATTAGTTTCAGATGTAGAATTTGGTGACTGAGAAGCCTCCACACTGTTTTCGCTACTGGCTATACCAACTTATATTCTTGCCAACAGTACATGAGGATTCCCTTTTCTCCACTTCCTCATCAACACTTGCTGTATCTTGTCTTTTTGAAAATAGCCATTCTGATAGGGGTAAGATGACATCCCTTTGTGGTTTTGATTTGTATCTCCCTGATGATGATTAAGGAGGTTGAGCATCTTTTCATGTGCTTATTGGCTATCTGTCTGTGTTCCTTGGAAAAATGCCTATTCAGATCCTCTGCCCATTTTTAAATCATGAGGGTTTTTTTCTCATTGAGTTGTACGTGTTCTCTATATTTTTTAAATATTAACCCCCTATTGACGTATGACCTACCAATACCTTCTCCCATTCAGTAAGTTGCCTTTTCTTTTTTTAAGTTTTTATTTAAATTCAGTTATTTAACATATAGTGTAATATTAGTTCCAAGTATACAATATAGTGATTCAACTCTTTGATACAACACCCAGAGCTGATCACAATGACTGCGATACTTAATCTCCATCACCTATATTACCCATCTCCCTACCTACCCCCCCTCCTCTGGTAACCGTCAGTTTGCTCTCTGCAGTTAAGAGTCTGTCCTTGGTTCGCCTCCCTTTCTGTTTTTTGTTTTTTGTTTTTTTATCCCTTTGCTTGTTTGGTTTCTTAAACTCCATATATGAGTGAAACCATAAGGTATTTGTCTTTTTCTGACTAACTTATTTCATTTACCATAATACTCTCTAGCTCCATCCATATCTTTGTAAATGGCAAGATTTCATTCTTTTTTATGGCTCAGTAAAATTCCATTATGTATACCACATCTTCCTTATCCATTCATCAGCTGACGGGCACATGGGTTGTTCCCATATTTTGGCTATTATATACAATGTTTCTATAAATACGGATGCATGTATTCCTTCGAATTAGTATTTTTGCATTCTTTGGGTAAATGCCTAGTAGGGCAATTGCTGGATTGCAGGGTAGTTCTATTTTTAACATTTTGAGGACCCTCCTTACCATTATCCAGAGAGCCTGCACCCATTTTCATTCCCAGCAACAGTTCCCCTTTCTCCGCATCCTCACCAGCACTTGTTGTTTCTTGTGTTCTTGATTTTAGCCATTCTGACAGGAGTGAGGTGATATCTCATTATATTTGTGATTTGTATTTCCCTGATGATCAGCGATGTTGAGTATCTTTCCATGTGACTAGTGGCCACAGCATGTCTTCTTTGGAAAATGTCTATTCATGTTCTTTGCCCATTTTTAATTGAATTATTCACTTTCGCGGTGTTAAGTTTTAGAAGTTCTTTTTATATTTTGGGCATTAACCCCTTATCAGATATGACATTTGCAAATATCGTCTCCCATTCCCTAGGGTGGCTATAGTTGCTTTTTGTTTTTGTTGTTGTTGTTGTTGTTGTTGTTGTTGATTATCACCATCACTGTCCAGAAGCTTTTTATTTTGATGAAGTCCCAATAAGTTTATTTTTGCTTTTGTTCCCTTTGCCTCAGGAGACCTATTTAGAATGACACTGATACAGGTAATGTCAAAGAAGTTACTGCCTGTGTTGTCTTCTAGGATTTTTATGATTTCAAAACTCACATTTAGGTCTTTAACCCATTTTGAATTTATTTTGTGTTTGGTATAAGAAAGTGGTCCAGTTTCATACTTTTGCATGGTGTTGTCCAGTTGGTCCAACAGCATTTGTTAAAGAAAATTTTTCCTACCAAATATTCTTTTCCTGCTTTGTTGAAAATTAATTGACTATAAAACATCTGAAGAAAACACAAAGAAACAGAAAACCATTCCATGCTAATGGATGAGAAAAACAAATATTTTTAAAATGTCTATACTACATGGGGCACCTGGATGGCTCAGCTGGTTAGGCATCCAACTCTTGATTTCAGCTCAGTTCAGAATCTCACAGTTCATAGCATTTAGCCCCACATGGGGCTCTGTGCTGATAGCATGGACCCTGCTTAGGATTCTCTCTCTCAGTCCCTCCCCCACTCATGCTGTCTCTCTCACTCTCTCTCTCAAAATAAATAAACTTAATAAAATGCCTACAACATAGACCAATGGAATAGAATAGAGAACCCAGAAATAGACCCACAAATGTATGGCCAACTAATCTTTGACAAAGCAGGAAAGACTACCCAATGGAAAAAAGGCAGCATCTTTAACAGATGGTCTGGAGAACTGGAGAGCAACATGTAAAAGAATGAAACTAAATCATTTTCTCACCCCATACACAAAAATAAACTCAAAATGTATGAAGGACCTGAGAGTGAGACAGGAAACCATCAAAACGCTAGAGGAGAAAGCAGGAAACAACCTCCTTGACCTTAGCCATAGCAATTTCTTACTTGAAACATCTCCAAAGGCAAGGGAATCAAGAGCAAAAAAGAACTATTGGGACCTCAACAAAATAAAAAGCTTATGCACGCAAAGGAAACAATCAATAAAACTAATAGGCAACTGATGGAATGGGAAAAGATAGTTGCAAATGACATATCAAATAAAGGGCTAGTAATCAAAATCTATAAGGAACTCACCAACCTACAAACCTGAAAAACAAATAATCTAGTGAAGAAATGGGCAGAAGACATGAACAGACTCCTCTCCAAAGAGGACATCCAGATGGCCAATAGACATATGAAACAATTCTCAAAGTCACTCATCATCAGAGAAATAAAAATCAAAACCACACTGAGACACTACCTCGTGCTGGTCAGAGTGACTAAAATGAAAAAATCAAGAGACTATAGATGCTGGTGAGGATGTGGAGAAACGGGCACCTTCTTGCACTGTTGGTGGGAATGTAAAGTGGTGCAGTCTCTCTGGAAAACAGTGTGGAGGTGCCTCAAAAAATTAATAAGAGAACTCCCCTATGACTCAGCAATAGCACTGCTAGGAATTTACCCAAGAGATACAGGACTGCTGATGTATAGAGGCACATGTACCTCAATGTTCATAGCAGACTTTCAACAATAGCCAAAACATGGAAAGACCCTAAATGTCCATCAACTGATGAATGGATCAAGATGTGGTTTATCTATACAATGGAATATTACATGGCAATGAGAAAGAATGAAATCCAGCCACTTGTAGCAACGTGAATAGAACTCAAGGGTGTTATGCTAAGTGAAATAAGTCAGGCAGAGAAGGACAGATACCATATGTTTTCATTCATATGTGGAACAAGAGAAACTTAGCAGAGGACCATGGGTGAGGGGAAGGGGAAAAAATCGTTAAGGAGAGGGAGGGAGGCAAAACAAAACAAAACAAAACAAAATCACTATGACAGATAAGAAGTTTACAGCCTAAATTTTCTAATAGGAGTTTTATCATTCAAGGTCTTACATTCAAGTCTCTACCCAATTTTTTTCAAATATACATTTATTTATGTATTTATTTATAATTTTTATTTTTATTTATTTATGTAAGTATGCTTCACACCCCGCATGGAGCCCAGTGCAGGGCTTGAACTCAACAATCTTGAGATATCAAGACCTGAACTGAGATCAAGAATCAGGTACTTAACTGACAGAGCCACCCTGGCACCACTCGTCTTTAATCAACTTTAAGTTGCTTTTTGTATGTCGTATAAGATACTGATCCAGCTTCATTATTTTTCTTGCAGCTGTCCAGTTTTCTCAACAGCATTTATTGAAGAAATTTTCTCTTCCCCATCTCCCCATCGTATATTCTTGGCTTCTTTCTCATGACTAATTGAGCACTTGTGTATGGGTTTATTTCTGGCCTTTGTTTTCTGTTCCATTGATCTATGGGTCTGATTTTATACCAATACCATACTGTTTTGATTTTTCAAAAAATTTTTAACATCTTTTATTTATTATTGAGAGAGACAGAGCATGAGCATGGGAGGGGCAGAGAGAAGGGGGACAAAGAATGTGAAGCAGGCTCCAGGGCAGATCCAAACACGGGGCTCAACTCACAAACCACAAGATCATGACCTGAGCTGAAGCCAGACGCTTAACCGACTGAACCACCCAGGCACCCCCATACTATTTTGATTAATACATCTTTGTAGTATAGTTTGAAATCTGAAAGCTTGGTTCCTCTAACTTTGTCCCTCTTTCTCAAGAGTGCTTTATCTATTTGGTATCTTTGTGATTTCATGCTAATTTTAGAACCATTTGTTCTATTTTGAGAAAAATGCCGTTGAAAGTTTGATGAGGATTCCTTTGAATGTGTACATTCCTTTGGCTAGTATTGACACCATGATATTAATTTTTCCAGTCCATGAACAGGGAATATCTTTCCACTTATTTGTGTTTTCTTCATATCCTCTCATCAATATCTCATAGTTTTCCGTGCACAAATCTTTCACCTTCTTGGTTAAATTTATCCTAGATACTTTACTCTTTCTGATGCAATAGTATATGCTGTTATTTCCTTGATTTCTCCTTGTGATATTTTGTTACTGGTGTATAGGAACAGGACAGATTTTTGTATATTAACTCTATCCTGCAACTTCATTGCATTCGTTTGTTAGTTCTAACAGTCTTTTGGCGGTCTTTAGGTTTTCTATATACAGCAACATGTCATCTGTAAATAGTGACAGTTTTATCTCTTCCTTTCCAATGTGAGTGCCTTTTCTTTTCCTTGCTAACTGCTGTACCTAGGACTTCCATCAGTAAGAAAGTGAGGAGACTGAGCATCCTTGTTTTATTCTGATATTAGAGAAAAAGCTTTCAGATTTTCACCCTTGAGTATGGTATCAGCTGTGGGTTTGTCATATATAATTTTTATTATATCATGGGGACATGCCGTCTATACCTATTTTGTTGAGAGTTATTATGATAAATGGATTTTGAATTTTGTCAAATGCTTCTTATGCATCTCTTGAGATGATTATATGACTTTATCCTTCATTTTGTTAAAGTGGTCTATCACACTGATTGATTTCTAGAAATAAACTATTCTTCCATCCTTGATATAAGCCCCACTTAATTGGGGCATATGTTTTTAATATACTGTTGAATTCAGTTTGCTAATATTTTATTGAGGGTTGTTATATCAATGCTAATCAAGGATATTGCTTGTTATTTTCTTTCTTTTTGTGTGGTGTTTTTGTCTGCTTTTGGTTTCAGGATTAAAACTGGACTTGTAAAATGAGTTGAAAAGCATTCCTTCCTCTTCAATTTTTTGGAATAGTTTGAGTAAGGGTGTTAAATCTTCTTTGAATGTTTGGTAGAATTTACCAATGAAGCCATCTGGTCCTAGGCTTATGTTTGTTGGGAGGTTTTTGATTACTGATTCAATCTCCTTAGTAGTAATTAGTCCATTCAGACTTTCTATTTCTTCATGATTCAGTCTTACATAGATTGTCCATTTTTTAGGAATTTATCCACTTCTAGATTGTCCAATTGTTAGTATATAATTGTTCATGCTAGTCTCTTATAATCCATTGTATTTCTGTGGTATCAGTTGTAACTTCAATTCCAATTTTATTCCTTTGAAACTTCTTTTTCTTTGGTGAGTCTAACCAAAAGTTTGTCATTTTTGTTTATGTTTTCAAAAATCTAGCTCTTAGTCTCATTGAACTTTTCTATTATAGTTTTAGTCTTTTTTGCATTTCTTTCGTCTCTGACCTTTACTATTTCCTTCCTTCTACTAACCTTAAGCTTTGTTTATTATCTTGTTTATTTAGTTCCTTTAAGTGTAAAGTTCGAGTTTTTGAGATTTTTTCTTAATTCTGGAAGCGGCCTCTATTGCTAAGAATGTCCCTCTCAGAACAGCTTTTGCTGCATCCCACAGATTCCACTGTTCGATTTGCTTTCACTTTGTCTCTAAGTATTTTTTTCCTTTGATTTTTTCAGTAACCCAGCTGTACTCAGTATCATGCTGTTTAATGTCCATGTATTTGTGGTTTTCCAGTTTCTTCATATAACTGATTTCTAGTTTTATAACACTGTGGTTAGAAAAGATGCTTGATATGATTTCAACCTATTTGAATTGAGGCTTGTTTTGTGATCTAACGTGACCTCTGATGGAGAATGTTCCATTGGCCACATCTAATTTTTAATGTAGTTTTGCTCAATAATCATCCACCTTTTTAACCAATTTAAACTTTATTTTTTTAACATTTATTCATTTCTTGAGAGACAGAGCACATGCAGGGGAGGGACAGAGAGGGAGGGAGACACAGAATCCAAAGCAGGATCCAGGCTCTGAGCTGTCAACACAAAGCCTGATGTGGGGCTCAAACTCATGAACTGTGAGATCATGACCTGAGCCAAAGTCAATCACCTAACTGACTGGGCCACCCAGGCGCCCCTAACCACTTAAATTTTAAATAATTTAGCACAGTATTCAGAATTTTCACAATCTGGTTATTTATGTTATTCCCTAACTTTATAACTTTATGTTTAATAGAGGGCTAAGAACCCTGAGTGCTGTGCTCTAATCTACAAGAGTACTGTTTTCAATGCAGCAGATACCTAACGAAACAGAGTAGGAAGGCCTTGTAACATCAAAAGACTATTAAATACACTTTATACACAAATTCCTCAGCCCCTCAAAATTAACTGATCTTGTAAGAAAAATAAATCCACTGCTTGAACTCCAGCCTCAAGTACTGTTTCAGTAGTTTTGGGGTTCAGTCCCAGACAATTTTGGTGCACAGTGGGGGCTGAGAAGCATCAATTTCTAACTTAGCAAGAAGATTTTCCTAAAAGAGATCTCATCAGCTGCTGACAGGCTTTCTATCAAACCAAAGCAAACCATCATAATTTTACCTCAAAGCTATATTGTTTTACATTTCCCTGCCTTCACTTATTCCTAGAATGTTCTCTGTTTCCTCCTGGCCAATACTACTTCTGCTGCAACCTTTCTTAATCTCGTTCTCCTTCTGGCAGCTCAGATACACCGTACGGTCCGAGACTCTCTGCATCACTTGCTTACTATGTTGTATTAGCTGTTTTCTCCCTAAGTTACCAGTTCTTTGAGGAATTATATTTTATTCATCTTAGGTATTGTGTTTGTTGAAAATCTGAATGAAATAAGCTTTGTGAAGAATGATGGCTGCATCCTGTAACAAATCCACATGAAACAAGATGTTCAGAAGCCCTAACAGGTGACCACGTTGCTGTGGATCAGCTCCTTGAACTAGACTTCTGCACAGGACAGCAATTCCCTTCCTACAGCTCCCACAATGTCAGCCAGAATGAGAGAAGCATGAGTACGATAGGCAAGGAAAGCAAAAGGCGGCTTTTGGATAACTAAATACAGAATCGTAAGGTTTCGTTTCAAAGAAAGTAGCAGACACCGAGCTGAATAGCAGAGGAGTAGGAAAGCATGCCATGGTCCAAGACTCAGGTCTTATCTGAACCAATTCTTGCACATGCTTGACAAATTACATTTGTAACTGAGCCAACTTAATTATTACTAAGGAATATTTTGTTGCACCTGAGGTAGTCATTTTTATTTTCACTCCAGTCATGCAACTGTCCGGTTGTTTCATGTTAATATTTCAGGGCAAATTTTGTCCAAACTCCAATAAAACTGTTTGAGTAATCAAAAATGTTTAGAATATTGATTTTTCAGGATTTGTTAAATAAGCAAATATGAAAAAATACAAAATGGCTTACACGATTTTAGCAACAAAATCACATAATGATTAATCACATAGTTTAAGCACTTTCAAACATTCAAAATGTTCTTTCTAGAGCACAATTCATTTACAAAAGCAGTTAACTGACTCTTCATTTAGTAAAAGCCACCTTTATTTTATTTTTTTTTACAAATAGTTTATTGTCAAATTAGTTTCCACATAACACTCAGTGCTCATCCCCACAAGTGTCCTCCTCCATGCCCATCCCCTCCCCCACATCCATCAGTCCTCAGTTTTTGTCAGCATTCAAGAGTCTCTCATGGCTTGCCTCTCTCCCTTTCCCCCACCATTTCCCCCCTTCTTCTCCCCCTTGTTCCTCCATCAAGTTCCTCCTAACCCTCCTATACGTGTAAACATATGATATTTGTCCTTCTCTGCCTGACTTATTTCGCTCAGCATAACACCCTCAAGGTCCATCCATGTTGCTGCACATGGCCAGATTTCATTGTTTCTCATTGCCATGTAGTATTCCATGGTATAGATAAACCACATCTTCTTGATCCATTCATCTGTTGAGTAAAAGCCACCTTTAAATATCCACCTTTTAAAATATGTTTTCTTGGAGCACCTGGGTGGCTTAGTCGGTTAAGCGTCCGACTTTCGCTTAGGTCATGATCTCGCGGTTCGTGGGCTCGAGCCCCGCGTCGGGCTCTGTGCTGACTGCCAGCTCAGAGCCTGGAGCCTGTTTCAGAGTCTGTGACTCCCTCTCTCTCTGACCCTCCCCTGCTCACGCTGTCTCTCTCTCTCTCCTAGAAATAAATTAAAAAATAAAATAAAATAAAATGTGTTTCTTTTCAAATATATTTTCAAATATGTAGCATACTGTGGAGAGCTACCTGTCATCACAAAAAAAAAATAAGGAAAATGTGAAACCTTTTTATTCCATAAATTGTACAACCTTTTCCATTAGTGATAGTTTAAGCTGTTCGCATTTATCTGATATAATTTTTTAATCTCAGTCACCATTACAAAGTATCATCAAGTTTCAGTAATATTAAAAAAAATGCTCTATGACACCATTTAAACTGAATAAATTGAAGGCAATGAACAATGACTGAGGCACACTGTTGCCTTACAGAATCCTAACTTCTTCAGTTTATATGTGCATTACAAATTTCATATGGCCATCTAATGTATAGAAAAAGTGAAGGCTCCTGTGTCAATCCATAATTAAAACTAATAAAGTTGTATTTTTTTCTGGTTTTGGGGTATACTATTAGCATAGTATAATGAATATAGTCTCCCAGAGCCCAAGAGGTACTCAATGGCATAGGGATACCTCAATCTGGAAACCATGGCAGACATGGCCCACGTGGCAATGATGGCTCTACTTGGCCTACACGTGCTAGTGATTCTAGAAAGGCCTTTTGTTGTTGTTCATTTTAACGTGCATATATGATATGTAATACTTTCTCCTTTGTAACAAATGGAATCATTTCAGGTAAGACTCAACTCTTATCTGAACCACTTACATAAATGGCTATTTTACCACGTCCCGTTATATAGCTCGCTCTGTTGACAGTATATTTTAGTGCGGCAAGGGATATGAACCTAGCCATATTTCCTTCAGTGTAGCATAGTGTTTGATCACACGGTGATTGTCAAATTTTGGCATCTGGACCACTCGGAAGACCTGCTTTGCATTTCTAACATAGTCCCAGGTGACGATGACACCACCAGAATGGAGATACACTTTAGAATCACTGATCTGCTCCAGGAAATTGCTGGAGGATGAGCAATGCAGATGTCAAATTTCAAATAATATTGCCAAAGTGCTCTCCCAAATGGCTATTCTGCACTTTGAATCCCAAGGCTCCCACACTTACAGCTAATCTATTTTTTTTTTGGTTTTTCAATTTTTATTTTTATCTTTTAATAGCTTATTGTCAAGTTGGTTTCCATATAACATCCAGTGCTCATCCCCACAAGTGCCCTCCTCCATGCCCATCACTCCCCTTCCCCTCCCCCCACCCCCATCAGCCCTCAGTTTGTTCTCAGCATTCAAGAGTCTCTCTTGGTTTATTTTTTTTTTCTTAAACAGTTTAGTGTCAAGTTGGTCCTTATACTAGTCAATATTAATCATTGCCAATCTGATGCCTGAAAACTGTATTTCCTTCTAATTTGTACTTTATGAATGTAAGCAAGATTGAACATCTCTTCTTGTGTATACTGTCCATTTCTGTTTTCTTTTTCTTTCCTTTTTATATTTTGTGTCGTTAGTATATATGAGTTTTGAAAATTCGCTCATGTGAGCTCTTTACATATTCATGGTATTTACTGTTTGCTTCTATAAGTGTGTGTTCCCATCCATCCTTAGCTTTTGTTTTTAATTAAAAATTTACTTTTTTAGAGCAGTTTTCTTAGGTCTGCAGTAAGGCTGAGGAAAACGTATTGAGATTTCCCATATACTCCCTGCTCTATATAAGCATATTCCCCCATTATCAATATCCCCCACCAAAGTAGTACGTTTGTTACAATGACTGAATCTAGATCAACGTATCAAAATCACCCAAAGTCCACAAATAACCTTACAGTTCACTCTTGGTGTCGTATAGTCATTGGGTTTGGACAAGTATACAATTATATGTACCCATTATTATGATATCATACAGAGTATATTCACTGCCCTTTGAGTCCTCAATGCTCCACTTATTCATTCCTAATCCCTCACGAAGCCCCTGGAAATCCCTGAACTTTTTACTGTCTCCACAGTTTTGCCTTTTCCCTAACATCACATAGTTGGGATCACACAGTATGTTGCCTTCTCAGATTGCCATCTTTCACTTAGCAATACGCATTTATGTTTACCCGACTTTTCATGGCTCAATAGCTCACTCCTTTTTAGTGCTAAATATTGTTCCGTTGTCTGTTCCATTCATCTACTGAAGGGCACCTTGGTTGCCTCCAAGTTGGGACAATTATGAACAGAACTTCTACAAACAACAGTGTGCAGGTTTTTCTGTGGAGATAAATTTTATTTTATTTTTTTAAATGTGTTTTTATTTATTTATGAGAGAGAGTGAGACAGACAGAGAGACGGTATGAGCAGGGGAGGGTCAGAGAGGGAGGGAGACACAGAATCCAAAACAGCCTCCAGGCTCTGAGCTAGCTGTCAGCACAGAGTCTGATACGGGGCTCGAACTCATGAACCATGAGATGCTTAACCGTCAGATGCTTAACCGACTGAGTCACCCAGGCGCCCCTGTGGATAAATTTTAAACTCCTTTGTGTGAACATCAAGGAGCACAGTTGTTGGATCATAGGGTAAGAGCATGTTGAGTTTTGGAAGACAACACTGACCCATCTTCCAAAGTGGCTGTACCATGTTGCATTCTCATGGGTAATAAAAAAAGAGTTCCAGTCTTACATCTTCACCACAATTTGGTGTTACAGTATTCTTTCCAATAGATATGCAGTAGTTTCTCACTGTTATTTCATTTTGCATATCCCTTGACTTTTAACCTTAGCTATGAAGACTTTCTTTCTACAGAAGATTTATGGATTAATATAGTCAAATTTCTCAATATTTTATTTTATTGTCCATAAAGACATTTAATATGCAAAGTTTATAAACATTCCTATAACTTTACTAATGTTTATACTCTTAAAACATGTAGACCTTTATTCAACACAGAATTTGTTTATGGTGTATAGATAGAAATCTAATTTTACTTCATATTTCTATACAGACAATGATAGAGCATTCAGACAATAGCCCTAACTGAAAAGTCTCTTCTATCCCTCCCAAATATGAAATTCTCATGCATGTAAGAGTCTATTTCTAGTCCTTATATTATTGTCTTCAGAACTTAAGGTAATTCATGTTTAAAAAAAAAAAAAAAGCAGCATAGGGGTACCTGGGTGGTCCAGTCAGGTAAGCATCCAACTCTTTCTTTTGGCCCATGTCATAATCTCATGAGCTCTGTGCTGAGCATGAAGACTGCTTGGGATTCTCTCTTTCCCTCTCTCTGCCCCTCTCCTGCATGTGCACTCTCCCTCTCTCTAATAAATCAGAATTTAAAAAATAATGGTGCCTGTGAGTGCTTTGTCTTATTGTTCTTGTAATCTTCTTGTTAATTGTCTTGTACTGTGTTGTTCCCTTATATTTACATGTGATTTACTGAATCAATTTTTTGCCAATCCTGAAAATTCTTGGAGTTTTTGAATGTAAGAGCATTAAATGTGCATATTGGAAGGAATCCTCTTCTTCATATGCAAGGCTTCTATAGTGGGCCTGCTCATTCATGAGCTTGATACATGTCTCTTTTTCCTTCGGTCATTTTGAGCTTAAATAAAATTCAGTATTTTTCTCCCAAAACATTTTACATATTTTTGTTAGGATCTTATCCTATGTATCTTACCATTTTATTGTTTTTATAGGTCGAACTGCATTTCTTTTTATATTTTCTAGCTATTTATGGCTGGTATATAGGAAAGCTATGGAATTTTGTGTTTTGAGATTAGAACTGGATATCTTAATGGACTGATTTTATGAGTTATAACAGCTTGTCAGTTATTCCCTTGAGTATTTTGGGTCTATAATTGTGAAGTCTACAAATAATGGCATGTCTCTTGCTTTCCCTCTGCTTTTATGCCCTATGTTTAGCATTGCCTAATA
Organism: Proteles cristata cristata; assembly: GCA_017311185.1. NCBI lineage: Eukaryota > Metazoa > Chordata > Mammalia > Carnivora > Hyaenidae > Proteles > Proteles cristata. Next base: position 494,207 of record JAESUZ010002755.1, on the reverse strand, counting down.
TCTCAAGAATAATTTTGAATGTTATAAATGATATAAGGCATAAAATTCCATATTTTAATGAAAGTGTTTTTAATATTACACTCCTAAATATGATATTTCTGATTGGTAACTCCCTGAGAAATTGAGAAATGTCCCTTCTCTGTTCTGTTAAGATATTTTTAATTTTTTTTTTTTTTGTACGTAGTTGACACCCAATGTTACAACTGGTTTCAGGTGTACAACACAGTAATTCAACATGCCTATGCATAACGCTGTGCTTACCACAAGTGTAGCTACCATCTGGTATCACAGAATACTTTTACACCACCATTGACTACATTCCCTATGATGTGCCTTTTATTCCCGGACTTATCCATTCCATCATTGGAAGCTAAGAGAATTCTCTATTAATTATGATTCAGAACTTTTTCAAGTATATTTTAGACATCTGTGGAGATGGCCATAGGCTTTTCTTCTGATTAATATTAATATACTAGATTTCATTAATTAGTTTTTAACATTAAGCCATCCTTGCATATCTGAAATAAAACTCACTTTTCTGTGATTATTGTATACTTATATGATTGAATTTTATTTAGGATTCTGTAGGATTTATTTATGAAGTTTAAGCTCCAATGCTTGAAAGTGAAGCTGGGCTATAATTTCATTTCTGGTGTCAGTATTGGAGTCCCATATTGTTTATATATTATTTAAAGATATTTAAATATACTTAAAGATTATTTAGATTTAGATATATTTAAAGATTATTTAAAATAATCTTTCTTTGGTTTCCCAACTCAAATTACATTGTTTCTGGTTCGTCAGCCTTCCCATCCTCCCCCACCCAGATTATGTTGCACCTACTTCATCCCCACCATATGTTTATCACTGCCCATTTGAAGATCATTTTATTTTTTTATCTTTTTAAATTTATTATTGAGAAAGAAATAGAGACAGCATGATCAGGGGAGGGTCAGAGAGAGAGAAGGAGACACAGAATCTGAAGACAGGCTCCAGGCTCTGAACTGGAGAAGCACAGAGCCCGACATGGGGCTCGAATCCATGAACCGTGAGATCATGACCTGAGCTGAAGTCAGATGCTTAACCAACTGAGCCACCCAGGCACCCCTTGAAGAACATTTTAATATGCAGTCCTGAAGCCCCCTGGTCTGAGTGGCAATGCCATACAATTGCAGAATGAGTCCGATCTGATGTGGTCTGGCACTGTGTGAAAGAAGATCGATGTTCCTCTGCAAAGTGGATGGATATACCTATTCTGCATGCAGTTCTAAGGGCTGAATAAGTTAATGTTCATAGAGTATCTGATATATATAAGGTTTTCTATACATAATGAAGGCCGTGATTTTTTTGATGAATGTAGATATAAAAAATTTTCTTTGAATACATCAGCCTTGATCTTTGCATGTTGAGTGATGCATAGGGTTGATGCAGGAAATGCACAAAAATCATTCATAAAAGAAAGCTTACTGGTAGACGTACAAGAATAATTTGGTGCCAGAGAACAGATACAGATCCTAAGGCAGTGGAGAAAGTGAAAACCACGTGGTAGGGCCAACAGCCCAAAGAGGCAATTGTTCTGGGTTGAATTGTGTCCCCCTCCACCACCCAAAATATGTTGGGAACCTATTCCTTCCAGTACTTGTGAATGTGGCCTTATTTAAAAATAGGATCTTTGCAGATATAATTAGCTAAGATGAGGTCACACTTTAGTAAGTGAGGCTCTTTATCCAACATGACCAGTGTCCTTATAGAAAGTGGAACGATGGTGTGAATACACTGGCATGCAGGGAGAACACCACATGATGACAGAGGCAGAGACTACAGTAATGTGTCCACAAGCCAAGGAACACCTGGGGCTACCAGAAGCTGGAAGAAACAAGAAAGGGCCCTTCTTTAGAACTTCAGAGGGAGCCTTTGCCAAAACCTTGATTACAGACTTCTAGCCTGCGGAACTCTAAGATAATACATTTCAGAGTTTTAAGCCACCTAGTTGCGGTTACTTTGTAATGGTCCTGCTGGACATCAGAATCATTCACATCGGAAGAGAGCACAACACCAGCAAGAAGAAAGTGTTGATTTTAAAGTCAAATGTTATCTGAGCTGAGTCAGAAATAGGAACATGAACTGAACTGTGCATCAAGCAGAATAACTAGAAGGGAGCAGAGAATACAGCTATTTGTGCCATAACGGTGAACTGTGGTCAAGACTAACTAAAACTCTATCAGATGCTCATTAACTCACTGGATAACAGGTACCATTTTAACTGTTAGAATATATTTGATAATGGGTTTAACAAACATTGCCAAAGAAACACGACTTCTTGGGACACAGTAACCATAAACAGGCCATGATCTCAAATTAACTTTGCCACAAAAATAGCTCATCAAAAAGCATCCTGCGCACTAAGACTCTCTTGCCTTGTAACTCACATTTGTCTTATTCATTCATTACTGCCAAACTTTCCAATACGCAATTTCTTGGACAGTGCCAATGTCAACCTTCACAATTTCATCTTCCTCTTCACTCCCTACTTTCTAATTGATGACAAAAGCTACACTGATCATGATTATCTCTGATCAGAAAGTCTAAATGAGCAAAATGCAGTCATGCTGGTTCCACTCTGGTCAAAGGGGATCAAAGATGTGAACAGCAATGGCAAGAAAGTGGGTGGCTGCATTTAACACTCTACAAATAGAATTAATTGACTTGCTCTCCAACTCATATGATGGAGCAATTCTAAATCTGGGAATGAAACCAGAATTTCTCACCATTGGTTTTCTCTTCTCCAGACCATGTGGTCTCAAAGTTTTTATTCTCCAATGATAATCAATTTAAATGAGAGCACTCCTGCCAAACTCCATGCTCTAATTGCATAGTTAGGAAGGACTGATAATAATTATTGCAATGTTCTAACCTCAAAAATTGTAGGGCAATGCTGATTGATTGAAATGCCAAGATTCAATTTCCTTTAAAACACATATGCAGATATTTTTTTAATTGTCTAAATTAAAAAATAGTGCATCTATTAAAATCCATCATTAATGATTATTAGCACAAACTTGTTACTATCAAATTAGTTTTGACATGTGTTTGTCTTTCCATTTTCAAGCAATTCAAAAATATTGGTTAACTCAATGAAAACATGAGTATTTTATTATCACATGGTATGCGACTATAAGAAAAAGTCCATAGACACTTCTTCCCTGTATATTTTTGTACAAGCGTGAAAGCTTTCAGAAATTTAAATATAATTACAGCAGGGGTCTAGGAGGAAGCATATCAAGGCCAATGAATTGAGTATTCACGATATTATTCATGCTTGACATGGCTTTTTATAAAATTCTCACTTCTTGTCGCCTGGAATTTTGCGTAGTCTTTCTTTTAATTATCAAATTCCATGGTTACTTCCACCAATAAAACAGCAATGTCCTCTTAAAAGAAGAATATTCTAGCAGTGCACAATGCTTCTATTGTGCTTCCACTTCCTCATTCCCTGAGGAACGCTTCCTGGCCAGATCCCATTCACAGCCAGCAAACTCTTGCCAACAAAGACGTGAAACGATAAACTAACTCAGGGATAAAATGCATCAGCTACATTTATTTAGCGGGGAAAACAAGCGCACATTTGCAGATCTCTTTAATACATACCATGATGAACCCATGATGTATTTTAAGAAAAATTTTAAGTGCTTTGGGTAGTTAAAAATTATCTTATGCAATCAATATATATTTTCCCACATGTTGAGTTACTGATATAAATTTCCAAAGCTAGAGAATTAGGTAACTATTTGGTGACTTCTTGTTTTATTGGTGATCCTCACTCTAAACAAGGACTCATTCCAAGGCCCCATATCTGACTTTCCCCATCCAGCTGCTCCTCTCAGTCTCCCCTTTCCCATGAATGACAATTCCATTCTTTTAGTTGCTCAGTCTGAAAACCCTGGACTCACTCATTCATGACTCTTATTTCACATATGGGTTGGTTATGGGTTAAATTGTGTCCCCCTCAAAATTTGGATGTTGAGATCCTCACTCCCAATATCTCAGAATGTGACCTTCTCTGGAAATAGGATCAAGTGCAGATGTCATTAGTTAAGATGAAGTCATACTGAAGCAGGATGAGCCTCTGATGCAATATGACTGGAGTCCTTACAAAAAGGAGAAATTGGACATACACATACACACACGGGGACAGTGGCATGTGAACACTGGGATAATTGTGCCGCCAGCCACGGAACTACCAGAAGCTGGGAAAAGGCCTGATCTCAGACTTCTGGCTTCCCAAACTGTGAGAAAATAAGTTTCTGGTGTTTGAAGTCACCTCGCATGTGGTACTCTATTAACACAGTGGCCTGGCAAACTAGGAATGTTCAGTCCATCAGCCAACCAATTGGTTCCACATAACCATAAAACTACTTGCAAATGGTTTTCTTCAAACACTTCGGTTATTCCTAGATTTTACTTCCCTTAAAGAAGTTTTTATTGAAATAGTATTAGTTTTACCTTGAATCTATTTAAAAAAATTAAGTTTATTTATTTTGAGAAAGAGAGAGACAGTAAACAGGGGAAGAGCAGATAGAGATGAAGAGAGACAATCCCAAGCAGGCTCCGCACTGTCAGTGCAGAGCCGGATGCAGGACTCTACCCCATGAACCATGAGATCATGACCCAAGCCAAAACCAAGAGTTTGACGCTTAACCGACTGAGCCACCCAGGGGCCTCTCCAATACTTATTGTAAATTGACGGATAAGAAATATGATAAAAGATGTGAAGCTTATTGTTTGGTTTCCTCCATCCTTGCTGGCAGACCACAGGGAAGCCTGTCTACCTACTGCATGTCAACATACCAGGCGATCCCACCTTCAGGAGGCTGTGCTTTCATGAGTCTATCTGAGATGCTAATCTTCTTCATTCAAGCCAAGTTTTCAATATTAATTGTTTTCCAAAGAGTTTCTTCTCAAACAGGAATGACCAAGCAAGTCAAATAAAGTCCTCAAAGTTACTAAGCACTATCATTTCTGTATTTTAACATATCCATTGGGTTTATATTTTTTTAATCAGTCTGTTGAAATTTTAGTAACTGAGCTAAACTTGGAAAAAATAGTTTATGAACTGGAAATGCAACAGCTACAGATACAAGTCACTGAGTAATTAGGTGCTAAATTGTGCACACAGATGTTGCTTGCTAAAATAGACGAGAGGAGGCTTAGATCAATGAGAGTATGTCAGAGGACTGCAGTCTTGCTGTGTGAGGATCTATTTCTCTCCTTGGTTTGATTTGTCATCTGTAGACTCATCTCTGTTCAGGATATCTTACAAGTATTTAGAATTAATTTACAATACGGAAGCATACTTTAACATCTCTGTCCACAAGAGATGCTGATTTTTCAACAGGATGGGAAGATGAGAAATTGTAAACCAGCGAGGAGAGCAAGAATTATAAATACCAGCCATTTACAAAATTAGATTTCATACCCTCTTTCTCCAGTGTATGCATGACTGAAAGGAAAGGAAGTATATGTTAGGATCCAAGCAGGTGGGTTTTCCGTTTTTCCCATTTGCATGACCCAAGCCTCTCTGGATAAGAAATATCTAGTTGGGTGTCCTTTTGTATCTGCAATGGTCTGAACATGTGTACTCCTTATTAGTAGGCTCAACACAGGAAAACTCATGTCATTAGTCCCATAGGAAAGAACTTCACTATTATTCTCTTTCCAAATGCTATATTTCTACTTAGCAGTCTCCTATTTTCTCACATATTCTTGACATCTCTCTTGTGACATACTCATTCAACTGGTTGAAAAAGAAATACTCTTGAAGGAGAATAAACGCTCACTTCTTCCTTCATTAACTTATCCAGTGTGGAAACAAACACAGAGTGATCCTACTGCGCTAGACAATGCCCTGTGGGCTGTGATCCTGTGGTGGCTACGTAAACTTAATGCCCACCATTCTGGAAAAGTAGACACAAGTTACGAATGCCAAGGTCATCTTTATTTAGAAGGTCAAAGAAGGTCTTTGGAAGAAGTGACATTAAAGCTGAGCAATGAGAAGAACAATGGAGTCACCAAACCTAAGAGGTGAGGATAGAAACCACACAGAAGGAATGAAAGTCTAGAAGCAAGATTTACCATGCTTTAAGGAGATGTGTTTTGTCCTATGAGCAATGAGAAGCCACTGAAAATGCGGGCAGCTTCGAGGGGCTGGAAAAGGCAGGGAACCACATTCCCCACTAGAGCTTCCAGAAAATAATGCAGATATTAATATACTTCATTACATATTTTACATGCTATTTTCTTTTACTGGGAACTATTTTCTTGTGTTAGAATCCTTCTGTTCCTGTGAAAACCAGTGTGTGTGTGTATGCGTGTGTGTGTGTGTGTATGTGTGTAAGCTCACATCATATTTTAATTACATTTTCTAAAAATATGGAGGAATGATATGGTTGTAAACATCTCTGTGCAGTAATAATTTTATTCAGCAGAAATAAAAGGTTTTGCATTAAAACATACTGAATACATTCAATGCAGCATATAAAACAGTATAAATCACAGAAAAGATTCATACCTGACAGTATAATCATTATTTTAATCTGCAGAATTTAAAGACAGTAACATGCAGTTTTATTCATAGAAGAGAATGTTATCTCAAAAATCTGAAACATCTGACCTTGGTTCCTGCTTTTCCAATATTTTTTTCCCTGCTGAAAGTTGAGTAAGTTAAGCTTGTGAAGTCTCGATTTATTGATTCTTCTGTGTGTTGCTGTCCAGTTTCCCCAACATCATTTGCTGAAGAGACTTTGTCCAACGGTATATTTTTGCCTCCTTTGTTGAAGATTCATTGATCATAGAACTGTGAGTTTAAATCTCTGCTTTTTATTCTGTTCCACTGACCTATGTGTCTATTTTTTGCCAGTACCGTACTGTTTTGATCAAGACATTTTTGTGGTATAACTTGACATTCTGAATTGTGAAGCCTCCAGTTTCGCTCTTCTTTTTCAGGATTGCCTTGGCTATTCAGGGCCTTCTGTGGTTCCATATGCATTTTGGGATTGTCTGAGGCTGATTCTTGCTGAGTGTTGAGTAAGTTAACCTTGATAAACCTCAATTTCCTCATTTGTAAAATCTCCAATGTACTACCATTTATTTGTAAACTTGAATAATAATATAAGATTTGAGAGCATTTCTAGGTAACATAAATTATGAAATACATTGTCCTAAAATATTCAATTATATGGGAAATTATGCCTAAAATTCAGTATTTCCAACAGGAGTAGTCTTCAATTGATGATAGGTATTCTGGAAAACTTGGACAACATATTTTCAAACTTGCTTATATTTTATGAATACTTTGCCACAGAAAAATGAGCTTATCCTTAAAATTGTTTTTTTTAAAACTGATATGCTATTAAACCACTGAAAACAAACTTTCTCCTAAAATACTAATAGCAGCATTCAAATCTAAGTTTGTTAGCTTCCCCTCATGTATTGTATCTTTATCACTGTTCCCCGAGGAACTTAGCACTATACACACTGAAACTATTATTACACATTTCAAGTTGATTACATTCACAGTAAAGAAGGAATTCTTCCCTAAGAAGCAAGCCTACGTTTTGACCCAATTCATGTTGTAAAATTCAAATATGTGAGGTCTCCATTTTGTTCCATTTTCCTAAACAGAGGTACTTATAATTGTATTATTATTATTAAGGAGGATACTTTCATGGCAACTGCAATAACCAGATCTGGAATTCAACTAAATGCATTCCAAGGAATTCAAAGATGAATGGACGTCTGAAGCTTAGAACAGAAATGTTATCCACAGGAGAGAGGACTTTTGCTTCAGAGCCTTCATTTATGCAGTCATGAAAATATTTCCCGAGCACGACCTTGTACCTTTTCCCCAAGGCATAGAATAACAGCACAGTAGATCTGGGTAGAGGTACAAATGGTATGATCACCAGCAAAACTCAAACAAAATTTCTCAGTTTTATTTAAGTAGATGCTATGTCCCACTGGATTAACGTCTATTTCCAATTACTTCATATTTTAGTCACTATGGATGAGTTGTCTTTCCTTCTTTCACAGATAACACCTCTACATGACTTCATAGTGGACCCTGCAGAAGAAGTTGTGTGCTTGCTTGATGCCAGTATCAAATCCCTTCCGGTGGCTGTCTCAGTCAGTGTGGGGTGCCTTAACAAAATACCACAGATGGGGTGGCTTAAACAAACATTTATTTCTCACAGTTCTGGAGGCTGGAAACCCCAGAACCAGGTGCCGGCACGTCCAGTGTTTGGAGAAAGCCTACTTTCTGGCTTGCATGTAGATGGCCATCTTCTCGCTGTCTCCTCGTTTGGCAAAGAGCAAAGAAAGTAAGATCTCTCTGGACTCACAAAGGCACTAATCCCTTTCATGAGGGCTCTGCCTCAGGACCCCATCCAATCCCAACCACCCCTCACAGGTTCCCCCTCCTAATTCCATCACATTGGGGAAACAGGGTTCCAACACAGGAATTTGGGGGAGCCACAAACATTCAGTCCATAAGGGTAGCATGTTGAATGTTCACTTTCTTTTCCCTATGATGACACTGACCTATTGCTGAACATTACTATTTAAGACATTCCTAATTTATAGTTTCTTTTTGTTTGCTAAGTATTTCACTTGTTCCCCCGGGCGCTTATATAATGAGTGGTATCTTTATAAAAGCAGTCCAGATCACTAACTGTCATCATTTCTATGTGTCCAAGCAATACCACAGCCTTCTGCTCAAGAATAAAGGGACTCTGAATCTGTGGAGAAACAGCTATCTGAACCTGTCATTTTTATAACATCACTTTATTTCAGTAATATAATATTGGTGTATGTATTGGTGTATATATGCATTTATGTGTAATTATACACAATAAATATATTTTTATATAAATAAATAATGAATGTATATATATTTAGGTTATCTATGCTATTACTTACATATGTGTATGTCATTTAGTGATACATAGAATACACGATATTCTATGGGGGAAACAATCAAAATAGTTGGTTTATACACACTGCACACTTGTCAATTTATACTATATACTAATATTCCCTTAATGTTTGTAAACTTTATGAATAATTCTCTTTGTATTGGTTTGTGCCTTTATTTTTCCCCCCTTGGGACTCTATAATGTCTCTCTAATTGCAAACTCAATCCCTATTTTCACTTTGGAAGTATTTGGCAACTTAATATGTGACATATATTCTGTCTCTTTGGAAACTAGTATATCCAGTTTAGACTTCTATGCTTTTCCCTTTAGGTCCTATATCATGCATTCTAAAAAGATGTGTCCTATCTTTTTAATGTTTTCCCACATTCCCCAGGTGGTCCATGACTTTATCTCTACTTCATTGTTTTAATTTCCCTTTCTGTGATTCTGGCGTTAATTTCTAAAGTAGTTGTATCTCACTGGTGATGCTCTTAATCCCATATTGGTTTACCACCTGCTTTTTCATTTACTTTTCTTTTGTTTTTATTTTTTATTTTTTTTCTTTGTACTCTTTTATTTATTTATTTATTTATTTATTTATTTTTTACAAATAGTTTATTGTCAAATTAGTTTCCACATAACACCCAGTGCTCATCCTCACAAGTGCCCTCCTCCATGCCCATCCCTCCTCCCCCCCACATCCACCAGTCCTCAGTTTTTGTCAGCATTCAAGAGTCTCTCATGGTTTGCCTCTCCCCCTTTTCCCCACCATTTCCGCCCTTCTTCTCCCCCTTGGTCCTCTGTTAAGTTCCTCCTAATCCTCCTATACGCGCACACATATGATATTTGTCCTTCTCTGCCTGACTTATTTTGCTCAGCATAACACCCTCAAGGTCCATCCATGTTCCTACACATGGCCAGATTTCATTCTTTCTCATTGCCATGTAGTATTCCATGGTATAGATAAACCACATCTTCTTGATCCATTCATCTGTTGATGGACACTTAGGCTCTTTCTATGTTTTAGCTATTGTGGAGAGTGCTGCTATGAACATTGGGGTCCATGTGCTCCTATGCATCAGCATTTCTGTATCCCTTGGTAAATTCCTAGCAGTGCTATTGCTGGGTCATAGGGGAGTTCTATTGTTAGTTTCCTGAGGAACCTCCACACTGTTTTCCAGAGAGGCTGTACCAGTTTACATTCCCACCAACAGTGTAGGAGGGTGCCCGTTTCTCCACATCCTCGCCAGCATCTAGAGTTCTCTGATTGGCTCACTTTAGCCACTCTGACTGGCGTGAGGTGGTATCTCAGTGTGGTTTGATTTGTATTTCCCTGATGAGGAGGGATGCTGAGCATCGTTTCATGTGTCTGTTGGCCATCTGGATGTCCTCTTTGGAGAAGTGTCTGTTCATATCTTCTGCCCATTTCTTCACTGGGTTGTTTGTTTTTCAGGCACGTAGTTTGGTGAGTTCCTTGTAGATTCTGGATATCAACCCTTTATCTGATATGTCATTTGCAACTATCTTTCCCATTCCGTTGGTTGCCTATTAATTTTCTGGGTTGTTTCCTTGGCTGTGCAGAAGCTTTTAATCTTGAGGAGGTCCCAACAGTTTATTTTTGCTCTTAATTCCCTTGCTTTTGGGGATGTGTCAAGTAAGAAGTTGCTGCGGTGGAGGTCAAGGAGGTTGTTTCCTGCTTTCTCCTAGGGTGTTGATAGTTTCCTGTCTCACATTCAGGTCCTTTATCCATTTTGAGTTTATTTTTGGGCATGGTGTGAGAAATGATCTAGTTTCATTCTTCTGCATGTTGCTGTCCAGTTCTCCCAACACCATCTGTTAAAAGGCTGTCTTTTTTCCATCGGATATTCTTTCCTGCTTTGTCAAAGATTAGTTGGCTGTATACTTTTGGGTCCACTTCTGAGTTCTCAATTCTGTTCCATTGGTCTATGTGTCTGTTTTTGTGCCAATACCATACTGTCTTGATGATGACAGCTTTGTAGTAGAGGCTAAAGTCTGGGATGGTGATCCCTCCCGTTTTGGTTTTATTTTTCAGGATTACTTTGGCTATTCTGGGGTCTTTTGTGGTTCCATACAAATTTTTGGATAGTTTGTTCTAGTTTTGAGAAGTATGCTGGTGCCATTTTGATTGGAATTGCATTGAATGTGTAGAGTGCCTTAGGTAGTAATGACATCTTAACTATATTTATTCTTCCTATCCATGAGCATGGAATGTTTTCCATTTCTTTGTGTCTTCTTCAATTTCCTTCATAAGTTTTCTATAGTTTTCATCATACAGATCTCTTGTATCCTTGGTTAGGTTTATTCCGAGGTATTTTATGGTTTTTTGTGCAATTGTGAATGGGATCAGTTTCTTGATTTCTCTTTCTGTTGCTTCATTGTTGGTGTATAAAAATGCAACCGATTTCTGTACGTTGATTTTGTACCCTGCAACTTGGCTGAATTCTTGGATCAGTTCTAGTAGGCTTCTGGTGGAGTCTGTCGGGTTTTCGATGTAGAGTATCATGTCATCTGCGAAGAGTGAAAGTTTGACTTCCTCTTTGCCAATTCTGATGCCTTTGATTTCCTTTTGGTGTCTGATGGCTGATGCTAGGACTTCCAGCACTATGTTAAACAGCAGTGGTGAGAGTGGGCATCCCTGTCGTGTTCCTGATCTCAGGGGGAAAGCTCTGAGTTTTTCCCCGTTGAGGATGATGTTAGCTGAAGGCTTCTCATAGATGGCTTTGATGATGTTTAAGTAGGTTCCTTCTATCCCAACTTTCTCGAGAGTCTTTATTAAGAAGGGATGCTGTATTTTGTCAAATGCTTTTTCTGCATCTATGGACAGGATCATATGGTTTTTATCTTTTCTTTTATTGATATGATGTATCACATTGATTGATTTGCGAATGTTGAACCAGCCCTGTAACCCAGGAATGAATCCCACTTGATCTTGGTGGATGATTCTTTTGATATGCTGCTGGATTCGATTTGCAAGGATCTTGTTGAGAATTTTTGCATCCGTATTCATCAAGGATATTGGCCTGTAGTTCTCTTTGTTTGCTGGATCTCTGTCTGGCTTGGGAATCAGTGTGATGCTGGCTTCATAAAATGAGTCCGGGAGTTTTCCTTCGCTTTCTATTTTTTGGAATAACTTGAGAAGAATTGGGATTAATTCTGTTTTAAATGTCTGGTAGAATTCCCCAGGGAAGCCATCAGGTCCAGGGCTCTTATTTGTTGGGAGATTTTTGATCACTGATTCAATTTCTTCACTCGTTATGGGTCTGTTCAGGTTTTCTATTTCTTCCCGTGTGAATTTTGGTAGTGAGTGTGTGTTTAGGAATGTGTCCATTTCTTCTAAGTTGTCCAATTTGTTGGCATATAATTTTTCATAGTATTCCCTGATAATTGCTTGTATTTCTGAGGGGTTGGTTGTAATAAGTCCATTTTCATTCATAATTTTGTCTATTTGTGTGCTCTCTCTTTTCTTTTGGATAAGTCTGGCTAGAGTTTGTCAATTTTGTTTACCTTTTCAAAAAACCAACTCTTGGTTTCATTGATCTGTTCAATTGTTTCTTTGGTCTCTATGTTGTTTATTTCTGCTCTAATTTTTACTATTTCTCTTCTTCTACTGGGTTTAGGACGTTCTTGTTGCTCTGCCTCTAGTTCCTTTAGGTGAGCTGTTAGATTTTGGACTTGCGCTTTTTCTATTCTCTTGAAATAGGCCTGGAGAGCAATGTACTTTCCTCTTAGGACTGCCTTTGCCGCATCCCATAGATTTTGAATTGTTGTGTTTTCATTTTCATTTGTTTCCATATATTTTTTAATTTCATCTCTAATTGCCTGATTGGCCCATTCATTCTTTAGAAGGGTGTTCTTTAACCTCCATGTTTTTGGAAGTTTTCCAGACTTCTTCCTGTAATTGATTTCAAGTTTCAAAGCATTGTGATCTGACAGTGTGCATGGTATGATCTCTGTTCTTTTATATTTATTGAGGGCTGCTTTATGTCCCAGTATGTGATCTATCTTGGAGAATGTGCCATACGCACTTGAGAAGAAAGTAAATTCCCTGGCCTCAGGATGTAAAGTTCTAAATATATCCGTCAGATCCATCTGGTCCAATGTGTCTTTCAAGTCCATTATTTCTTTAGTGATTTTCTGTCTGGTTGACCTATCCATTGCTGTAAGCAGAGTATTAAAGTCCCCTGCTATTAGCACATTCTTATCTATAAGCTTGTTTCTGTTTGTGATTAATTGTTTTAGATATTTAGGTGCTCCCATATTCGGTGCGTAGACATTTATGATTGTTAGTTCTTCCTGATGGATGGACCCTGTAATTATTATGTAGTGCCCTTCTTCATCTCTTGTGATTGTCTTTAATTTAAAGTCCAGTTTGTCTGATATAAGTATCGCTACTCCGGCTTTCTTTTGATTTCCTGTAGCATGATATATATTTCTCCATCCCCTTACTTTTAATCTGAAGGTATCTTCCCATCTAAAATGAGTTTCTTGTAGACAGTATATAGATGGATTTTGTTTTTTAATCCATTCTGCTAGCCTATGTCTTTTGATTGGAGCATTCAGCCCATTTACATTCAGTGTTATTATTGAAATATGTGGGTTTAGAGTCTTTGCATCTTTTGTAGGGTTCGTGTTTGTGGTGGTGTCTCTGGTATCTTTGTTCCTTGCAACCTTTCCTTCAGAGCATCCCCCTCAGGATTTCTTGGAGGGCTGGCTTCGTGGTGACAAATTCTTTCAATTTCTGTTTGTTTGGAAAGGTTTTTATCTCTCCTTCTATTTTGAATGACAGGCTTGCTGGATAGAGGATTCTTGGCTGCATATTTTTACTGTTCATCACATTGAAGATCTCTTGCCATTCCTTTCTGGCCTGCCAAGTTTCAGTAGATAGGTCTGTCACCACTCTGATGGGTTTCCCTTTGTATGTGAGGGCCCTTTTCTCCCTAGCTGCTTTCAAAATTCTCTCTTTGTCCTTGTATTTTGCCATTTTTACGATGATATGTCGTGCAGAAGATCGATTCAAGTTACGTCTGAGAGGAGTCCTCTGAGCCTCTTGTATTTCCACATTGACCTCCTTCCCCAAGTCGGGGAAGTTCTCTGCTATCATTTGTTCCAGGACTCCTTCAGCACCTTTCCCTCTCTCTTCCTCTTCTGGGATTCCTATGATACAGATATTGTTGCGTTTGACTGTGTCGCTGAGCTCTCGAATTCTTCTTTCCTGTTCCTGGATCAGTTTGTCTCTTTTTTTGTCAGCTTCTTGTTTTCTATAATGGTGTCTTCTAAATCACTTATTCTCCTTTCTGCCTCTTCAATCCGTGCATTGGAGGCCTCTAATTTATTATGGATCTCATTTATCGCATTTTTTAATTCTTCATGCCTATTTTATTTTCCATTCTGTCTGTAGCCATAGTTTCTTTGATGTCCCCTATGTTTTTTTCAAGCCCTGCTATTAATTTCACCATTATTATTCTAAAATCTTGTTCACTTATGCTGCTGATATCTGTTTTGAGCAGTTCATTAGCTGTCATTTCTTCTTGGAGTTTCTTTGGAGGAGAGCTCTTTCGTTTCGTCATTTTAGTTAGCTTTCCGGCTCTTGTTGGTTTTAAAGACCTGTTATGCTCTCTGTTTCTATGAGCACTGCTATATCCAAGAAACTCTTTGACTTTCCAGGGCCTATCCTTTCAGAGATTGTTTTTTGAATGGTATCCCTCGGTCACTCTTGTTGGGACCTTAGTTATTTTATTTTCCTATTCGTAGTGATATTTGGGACTCTTCACCTTGTGTACTCTAGCTTGTTTCTTGAGGTAGCCCTGGAAAAGAAAACAGACAGACAAACACACAGGGAGCAGGAGCACACAAACGCACAGGCTGATTCAACTAACATGCAAAGCGAGAGGGAAAACGAAAAAGTTAATAGAAAAGACGGAGGAGGGAGGGCAAATAATAGGGAGCATAAAATACATAAAAGGGTCAAAAAAGGGAAAAGAAAAGGAAAAAAGAAAACCGATGGACAAAGAACGGTTTAAAGCATATACCTGGATTTCCCAGCTACAGTTAAATAGCCGTGTGTATGCAGCGCTGGTTGAAGAGCATAGAGAAAAAGAGAGAAGGCAGGGTGAGACAAGGCAGATTTGGAAATAGAATGAACAGGCAGAAGGGATAAAAAACTTTTTTCAAAGAGGTAAAGGGTACAATATGGTTGGATAGGTGAGAGAAGGATGCTGGAATTATCCAGAGAAACTATATAGTCTAATTACTCCTGAGAGAAATAGCTGAAAAAGTCGGTAGGTGTAGAATTTACATTTACAGAATGGACTTGTGATTGTTTAAGCAAGCTGGCAACCAGAGTTAATCAGGTCAGTGTTTTGGGGAAAAAAGCGAGAAAAGAGAAAGAAGAAGAAAAAAAGAGAAAAGAAAGGGGAAAAAAAAGAAGAAAAAAAAAAAAGGGGAAAAAAAAAAAGGGAGGAGGGCACCTCTCAGGCAGAGATGGGCGTGGCGTGATCAGATGCCTCAGGCGGGGGTTCTGCCTTGGCGGTTGTGGGGAGGAGAGTGATGGTGCTCCAGTCCCTTCTTGAACCCCGCGCTGCAGCTCGCTTTTTTTTTTTGGCGTGTCAACTCCCCGTTCCGGGGACGCAGCCGAAGTTGGTTGCACTCTTCAACCCAGGCCAGTTCCAATCTCCAAATCCCAGTCCGCGCCCCGCTGAAGTTGCCTTAGTCACAGCTTCCCAGACAACCCCCTCGGGCTATTCCAGGCTCCCTGCTGAGCTCTGGGGGCAGAGTCAGGATCGCTGTTTCCTTCTCTGGGTTGGGCTGGTGCGCATGCGCAGGGGCTTGCCTGCCGGGTCCGCGTAGCCTGAGCCCGCTGGAGTGAGGAAAACCGGGTCTCTCTATGGCTCGTCACCTGAAACACGAACTCACAGGCAAATTTCCCAGTTTTTAGCTCTTTGCCTTCCCTCTTGAGTTCCAGCCAGCCAGGAGCGCGGACGCCTGGTGTCTGCGCGTCTCCTTCAGGGGTCCCAGCCGCCCTGGAGCTACAATGGCGGCAGGCGCACCGCCGCTGGAGTGAGGAAAACCGGGTCTCTCTATGGCTCGTCACCCGAAACACGAACTCACAGGCAAATTTCCCAGTTTTTAGCTTTTTGCCTTCCCTCTCGAGTTCCAGCCAGCCAGGAGCGCGGACGCCCGTTGTCTGCGCGTCTCCTTCAGGGGTCCCAGCTGCCCTGGAGCTACAATGGCGGCAGGAACGCCCGCGCCGCTTTAAAAACCAACCTCCAGTAGCGGCACAAAGAAGCAGTTTGTGTTCTCAGCCTCCCCCAGGACCAGTTGTCGCGAGGGGACCCGGTGTGCAGGTATTTGGCAAGTACGGTCTTTCTATGCACCGAGCGGAGATTTTTCTGTCTCGGACTCTCTCCTTTTCCCCTCTCACTCCCCGTAGAGGGTAGAGGGGGATCGCCTCCCACCCTGGAGGCTCCGATCCCGGCCTGATTTTACCTTCCCCGGTTCGCACTCACGTTAGAAGGCTTTCTCAGTGGATTCTGCGTCCTTTTTCTCCGAGTCTCTCAGGTTTTGTATGGTTTCCAATGGCTTCAGATCTTTTCTGTGTGATGTATGGGTGCGAGTGCAAGTACAGAGCTCCTTACTTCTCCGCCATCTTGCCTCCGGACCCCTTTGACTTTTCTTTTGTTTTTAGATTTATTTCTGGAAGTAATCTCTATGCCCAATGTGGACCCAGAACTCACAACCCTGAGATCAAGAGTCTTATGCTCCTCCGACTAACTCAGCGAGGGGCCCTCTCTGTTCTTTTTTTTAGTTTCTTAGAGTGAAGATCTGAATTCTTTGTTGGCTTCTATGTCTTTGTTTTGTGGTAGAATTTTGTAACTTAATCTGTACGATTTTACTGTTTTCCCCCTTTGAAGTATGAGTTTTCAGAATATTTAATCATCAACTACGGATTTTTATGAACTTCTACAACCATTTTAAGTCACGTTATTTTCAATGCACTTACTTTTTTTCATGCAAATTATAGACTTTCATGTAGAATTTAATAGGAGAAGACACAGGTGTTATTGCACCTCTACTATGAAATATACCCCCTTCTCTGTCCAAATCCCTACTTGAATAGACAGGAGTCTTTTCAGTGTTTATGTGTTAGCAATCCTTTATCGTGAAACAACGTCCTACCAGTTCAGACAGTAACAGATGCTATTTATGTGACGCTTCAATTGTGTCAGTCAAGATATGGTTTGCAGATGAAGAAAAGAAGGCTGAAAAAGTTTAAGTAATTTACTCAAAGTCATAGAATGAATAGCAAAGCAGGTTTTCAGACTCATGTCCAAACACTGCAAACATTTTTTACTCTAGCAAACTCCACATTAAATTATTTCCAAGAGGGACAGACCATGGTGACAGAGTCTGATATTACAGGATCTTGGACTAGCTGCCCATTTACCTACTTAGTACACCAAGTGAATTGATTGCTCTTTACCTCAGTAATATGTTCCCCCAAATTTGAATGATAATATCAACTTCATGGGCTTCTGAAGTGACTTCATGATGTAAAATATATGAGAAAAGCCTGGGGACACCTGGGTGTCTCAAGAGGTTGAGCATCTGGCTTCAGTTCAGGTCATGATCTTGTAGTTTGTGAGTTTGAGCCCCGCATCAGTCTCACTGCTGTTAACACGGAGCTCAGTTCTGATCCTCTGTCCCCCTCACTCTCTGTCCCTCCCCTACTCGCATTCTCGCTCAAAAATACATAAACATTAAAAAAAAAGCCTGATACATATTAGATGTTGAGTAAATGTTGTTTAATGGAATTTAAATTATCAAATAATTACATTATAGAGTATCAGTTTGGACTTTATGTAGCTACCTACTAATAAATATGGAACTTTTGGGAGGAGCTGAAGGCAAAGATGATTCAACATGATATGCCATAAAGATAACTGGGCTCCTAATACTGAATACTATCTGTGTGATTCAAAACCTTAAAGACATAAAGCACCTGGGGATATACATTTCAAAATTCCATCTAGATAGGACCTAC
The DNA here is from genome assembly GCA_017311185.1 of Proteles cristata cristata. Lineage (NCBI taxonomy): Eukaryota > Metazoa > Chordata > Mammalia > Carnivora > Hyaenidae > Proteles > Proteles cristata. Next base: position 476,177 of record JAESUZ010002755.1, on the reverse strand, counting down.
TAAGCAGTCATGGAATCACATAGTACATATTAAGAAAGTTATTGAGCCCGATGGTCTCTTTAACAGAATAAGAAATTGAACTGCATAAATTAATTTATTCATTCATGCATCAGACACTTGATGTGGCCCTACTGTGTGCCAGACACTTGGCTGAGTATCTCTGGGTTACAGTGGGAAAAAATGGAATATCCTTCAGCCAACTAAAGAAGCATTTTAACAGTATTTTCATTTGACTCACTGTCAGTATATGAAACAATGGATAAAAACAGAAAAAGTGAGATAATCAGGCAGAAACAATTTATTTTAGCAGAACAACACTGTCCTCATACCTTCAGCTAATAGGAAGCCTGATCATTCTCATTTAAAATTAAATATTATGGGGTGCCTGGATGTCTAAGACAGTAGAGCATGTAACTCTTGATCTTGGGGTTATGAGTTCAAGCCCCATGTTGAGCATGGAACTGACTTAATAAAAAGAAAATAGAAAGAATAAATTGAGGGTTCCTGAAGGGGAGATAGGTGGGAGATGGGCTGACTGATGAGCTTTAAGAAGAGGAAGAGCTCTGGGTGTTATATGTAAGTCATGAATCACTGAATTCTATGCCTGGAGCTAGAATTTAAATAAAATTTTGGAAGAAATAATTAATCAAAATTTAGTATTCTATTTAAAGTTCAAATATAAAGTAGTAGAGACTTTGCACTGTTTTTTTGTTTGTTTGTTTGTTTGCTTTGTTTTGTTTTGCATTTCTTCAGGAGAGAGAGAGCTAAAGCAAGCAGCAGGGGAAGGGTAGAGGGAGAAAGAGAGACTCCCAAGAAGGCTCCATGCTCAGTGCAGAGCCCAACATGAAGCTCGAGCCCACAACCCTGCGATCCCGACCTGAGCCAAAATCAAATGTCAGACACTCAACTGACTGGGCCACCCAGGGGCCCTGACACTTGGCATGAAATACATTTTGGAATTCCCTTCTTGTGCTTATGTGACATTCAGAAAACAGTTGTTGACTAGCAATCAACACACTAATTACCTAATGAGGAAGTGCATACAGTGTTTCATGACTGTTTTTCATGAGGGTGTTCCTTGTATCTACCAGTGCTAAAAGAAAGAAGGTATTTAAGAAGCTAATTTCCTATAGGCATAATAAACGGTTTGGACCCTTTCAAGGGTTTTCTTCCGTAATTATCTTTTTCTATTTTATCTTCCAGAATGAACACATTCTTTCATTGCTGTTGTTCCCCAAGTTAAACAGCACACTGGCAAATTGTCCTGGTAGCTGATGGGTACCAGTTAAGCACGGAGCTTTTGTCTAAGTTCGCACAGTGGTTTTATTTTCTGAGCCGGTATAGAACAAATGTAATAATGAGCAAACTCTTAAGCACCTAGGGTGAGGAAGAGCAATAAGTGCACTGACTAAGTACAAAGCATTGAATCGATGATACAGTAGGCTTTTGGATCTCTTTTAAATTTCACATCTGTTTTTGGCTCTGTGTTTAATAACAAATCCCAGGCTTTTGCTCACTTGTGAACAGCCTAATTTCAGCAGGTACAGAGATATCTAAATTCAGCTCTAGCTGTTTCTTACCTATGATAATCCGGCAATTACAGTTTCCATTTTTGCAAGGCTTCTGGGGGTACATTATATCTAACAGCATTTGAGATGAGAGTGGCTGGCACATGCCAGGTATATAATTGGGGAATCTCCATAGGCAGGAATTGTTTCAGGGTTTTTTTTATTTTCACATCTGCTTATATCCCCTTAACTATATTATATTTTTAGCAGTGAAACTTTAATCCTAAGTGTGTCAGTATAAAACGAGTACTTTCCTACATTCAAAGTTAAAGGCAATCCTACAATATCAAATCACTAAATAATAGTCAGATATTCTAAGCTGAACATTGTGATCTAAATAACAAAATATATTTTATTACAAATTTTGAAAAAATAAGCTATTGTTTATTTGCTTGAAAAAATAAGTGCTTCATTACTTACAGAATATTTGGAAAACACAGAAAAAGCACACAAAGGAAAATAATTCTTGACACTTATGGGATGCTAATATGTTGATGTCTTAACACTTTTTTCCCCAAACTCATCTCTATGTCCATATGTGTCTGGTGCTGAAATACTATAAAACACCTTTATTTATTGTTTCCTTAAGTGCACATACGTTACAAAGTTGGGTACAGCCCGAATGTGATTTCAACAGTATATAGTAGTCCAGAATCTGGCTCTATCCTAATGCATTTAACAACTTTCCATGATTATTTGGATAATATTACTTTTTTTTTACATTATAATGAATATTTTGTCAAATATATTCATTCCATTAGCAACCTTTGAGTCCCTGCTATGTGGCAATTTGAAAATAAATAAAATCTTTGTTCTCAAAAACGAATAGTGTACTGGCCTAGATTTGCCCTGGAGCACCAAATACCAGGGACCTTAACACATTTCAAGAGACCTAGAACGTAAAGAGAAGGAAGACCGAATTCTGATATACAAAAGGTTTACTGAGAAGGCTATGAGTTCACACAAGGCTTTTCATCAAATCAAGACATTCTAACATTGACAGAACAAAGAGCCACTGAGGAACTTAACTCTGTGCTTTTGGAAGACCATTTTAGTTCCAGTATCAGTGAGGAAGCAGACCTGAAAAGTATAAGATTGAGTAGAACAATCTGTAGCCATCACCTAGTTACTGATTGGATACTGAGTGATATTTCAGTTGGGGCCAACAGAATACCGTGGTGACTATGACTGAGGGATGAAAGAGCCACCCAACTGAAGGCAAGTGAAACAGTAAGGAAATAACCCTTTTCTGCCACATGTGACTCCCACAGTGTATTTTCCAGGGTGTCGTTGGCTGCCATTATCTAATGTCCTTCCAACATGAGATTAGTTTATTTTCTATTCTACAACCTGTATCTGTTACTGTTTCAAAGGGAGGTCTCAGAATTTATACAATTTTATACCAGCCCTCCTACAATCCAATGTTTTCTGGCCAGTATCCACCTTTCCCCATCTGGTCCTGCTATATTGCTGTTGGCTTTTTCTTTTCTTACACATTTCTTTTCCTGCTCCAGTCTAATCTGTAAAAAAAAAGTTTTGCTAAATTTTAACTGCTAAATTTTATTCTGAAGATTCCTAGGAGTTCTCTACTTTTTCAAAGTCTTCATACTTTCTGGAATAAGTGTGGCAAAGACTCTGATTCAGAGACTTCTAGGTAGATGCTACTTTAAATAAAAGCCATAGTTCCTTCTTAAAATACATTACAAATTAAAACAAAAATGAGACATGACTATGCTCTTATTCAAATGGCCTAAAAAATAGTTAAATAACCCTGACAATACCAATTGCTGTTGATGACACAGAACAACTTCTCCTTCATTGCTGATGGGACGGTAAAATAGTTCGGCCATTCTGGAAGACCATGTGGCAGATGAATACAGTCTTACTATGCTATCCAGCAATTATGCTCCTAGTTACATACACAAATTATTTAAAAACATGTCCAGTCCTCACATGGTATACATCAAATTTATGCAATGTTATATGTCAACTATATCTCAGGAAAGTTGGAAGCAGGGGGAGGGACTTGCATGTGAATGTTTATAGTAGCCTCATTCATTGTTACCTAAACTGGAAGCATCCAAGGTTTCCCTCAGCAAGTGAATGAATAAACAAACTATGATGTATCCAAAGAATGCAATATTATTCAGCAATACAAAGGAATGAGCTATCAAGCCATGAAAAGACACGGATGGATCTTAAATGCCTATTGTTACACGGAAAAAATCCAGTCTGAAAAGGCTACATACTATATGTTCTAAGTGCGGACGGTCCCAACTCACACTGTACAATGGTACAAAAGCAATACGGAGTCAACCAAAACCATACCTTGGAATTTTTTAAAATATTTTTTATTTTATTTCTAGGAGAGAGAGAGAGACAGCATGAGCAGGGGAGGGTCAGAGAGAGAGGGAGACACAGACTCTGAAATAGGCTCCAGGCTCTGAGCTGGCAGTCAGCACAGAGCCCAATGCGGGGCTCGAACCCACGAACCATGAGATCATGACCTAAGCAAAAGTCAGACACTTAACCAACTAAGCCACCCAGGCGCCCCCATACCTTGGAATTTTGATTGTTTCCCAAGCTAACAGGATGCTGGGCAGTGGAAGTGGGCCAGCCAGGTGATCACAAGGTCAACAAGTGATACACGGACGATGATCTGCACCCAACCACCATTCTCCTTTGCACTTTCAGTATTCAGTAAATAACACGAGATAGTCAAAACTGTGTTCTAAAATAGGCTTTGTGTTCTATGGTCTGGCCCAACTGTACAGTCAAGTAACTATTGTGAGCACATGTAAGGTTGACGCGGCTAGGCTACGGCGTTTGGTAGGTTAGGCATATTAAATGCATTTTCAGCTTGGAATATTTTGAACTTAAAATGCATTTATCAGGTGGGACCCCACTATAAGTTGAGGAAGATCTGATATTCAGAAAAAGGCAAAACCATAGGTTTTTTTTTTTTTTAATTGGTGGTTACCAAGAGTTTTGAGAGGAAAATGGCTGAGCAGTGTAGCACAGGGGATATTTTAAGGCAGTGAAAACTTTCCCTATGAAACTGTAATGGTGGACATATGATAATATTCATTTTTAAAAACTTACAAACTTTACAGCACAAGAGTGATGCTTAATATATACAAAGTTTAAAACTTATCGAGGAGGTCAGGGAATCCTGGAGTGGAGAAAAGAATATGACAAAGCAATCTACCAGTATCACAGATGCAGAATAATCTCGCTGTGGGCAGTAAAGACATGGTGACCTACGTAACTTTGGAAGAGAGCTGCTACTCTAGAACCAAAGGGAAAATCAGTTGTTCTGAAGTACTACAATCTAGTTGTTATTTTCCACAGGACTGCAGGTTAACAATTCTCCTGCTGCTCTACATGTAAACTGTCATTACGTAAATAGACGGCAGATGGTTTGAAGGATTTCTCATATCTGAAAAGGGCACTTATACACAAGTAAGGGAAGGAAGTAGAATGACCCATGTTGTAAGGAAGTAGACAAAAAGGGAGCTAATGAATAGTTTCATGTAGATACAGACTGTAACATACAGAAACACTTATAGATAGATATATACACTCAGTATACACATGTGTACTGCCTTTCCCAGTTCGTAGAAAGGCCCTAAAACAAGGGTATCCCAATAGTGAAGAGCACACACCATTTTCCAATAAAGGGAACTGGGGCTTTCTGGAGACATGGCTGAGTCTAAGGACTATGGCAGGGACCACACAAGATGAGCCTGGAGCACCTTGTGCTGTCAGAAAAGAAAGAAGGGCTCAAAAACTTGACTGTCATTACTATTCTCAGTGTTCCATCAGCAAATATGGTACTGAGGTCACCATGTCCAGAAGAATGAGGACATATAACTATAGGTCAGAATTGTAATCTACATGATAGAATTGATTGGAAATCCAGGAAAAATGCAAACTTCACCTCTAATATAACTTCAGAATTGTTAACTGTGTGATCATTATAGATTTGCATGTGCAAAAGCCAAATGAAAAACATGGTATGCTTCTCTCTGGGACTCAGTCTGCAATTTGCATGCAACAAGACCCATGAACAAAGGCATACCAGTAGTGCTGGCATATTCCCATGGGCTCAATTACCAAAAGGAAACGCATGCCACATTTTTTCTATCAAATATATATTAACATGGCCATTATTATTAGAACTGTTAAGCCTATGAATTGACTTATATTATTCATGATTGTGCTTGAGTAGGTTATATGCTGCTTTCTATGGTGGTTCTCACCCTTATGTTTCACTTTAGTACAAAGAGAAATAGGAAATATTCCATTAGTAAGAGTATCTCCTTCCAGAATTATCTCTTTATGATAGAAATTCTCACCAGAAGTGGGGTGCCCTAGAATTTAGATGGGATGGTATATGCGTTGCAGTCTTAAAATAATTCCCACATCTCTGTCCAAAGGAAGAGATTCTAGAAACACATGGCCACTTTTCTCCCTTCCCATACTCCAATGTACCACATTACACATCATAGATTTCAAACATAATGTGCAGACCTACAGCTATTGGAGCACAACTAAACATTCTTCATTGACTTATTTCCAAGTATCTAATGAACACCTACCACCTTGTAGACCATGTGCCAGGAGCTGAGAACCCCTCCCTCAACAACAGAGATGGAAAGAGCTACACGCTCAGAGTTTGTGGTCTAGTGGGGCAGAGATATAAACAGGCAATAACAATGTAAAGCAATGAGCACTAAGATCAATCACTGCTTAAACTAACCCTAACTTTCACAGGGAATTCTTTAATTTAGAACTGGATCCTCTTAGGACTTTTCTGCAGTTCTGGGCCTTCAGGCAGTTTCATGCCAACTGCTCCGTGAAGCTTTTCAGAGCCACCAGAACTTGATTTCTTCCTTAATGTTTTCCCCTCCTAGCTGGTCTGTCCACCCCTGTGGACTCACCTGCGCTGTTTCATTCATCTCTCTATTACAGGCAACAACACTATGGAAAATATAAATCATAGCCGTTCACTTCAGAGTTAGCAACGTGACCCAATATCTCGGCATGTCCTTACCCACAGCACCATTTCCTATGCCTGATCCTGACTCCATCTTTTTCTTAGTAGAACCAATTACTAACTTTCACCTTTAAGATACAGTTGGTTATCTGTATCCTTGGAGTCATAGGTGCTCCCATGTCCAATTTCTTTCGGATTTAGAAAGATGCATCTACCGTTTCTATAGAAAACTCCAAGCAAGGTATTGAGAAATATCAATACTTGTTGATATTTCTGAGTTAAGATAGGTGTATTCACATTGGGAGAGAAAAATGATGATTATATACACGGGTGTATCACTCCTGGTTAGATGCTGTCCCCAATGACTTTTCCATGAATGCTTGTAAGGAACTGGCTTTTTAGAGCATTTTGTATCTCCAAATTATAGGTAAGGCATCGAGGACTTGACCTTGTCAAGTCTATTTGGTCCTTTAACAATCACCCACACATGCCAGATCTGATTCTGGGATTTCTTTAAAATGATTTCATCCTCCTTCAGTTATTTATTCTGATCCATTAGAAGCACGTATCCATTGGAACACAAACATTTCAGCACAACTGATTTGTACTGAAATACACACCACATTTTCATCACAACATGGCCATCATCAGAAGCTCGGTGGTTATAAACTGCATCAGATGTATTCTTACAAAAGCTGTTTAAAGTGGAAATGAGAGTACTGACAACTAGCATGAAGACATCCAAAAGACACAAAGGAAATTAACCTGAGCCAATAATAACCCAATTCCAATAAGAAGAGAAAACAGTCAGAGTTATCACCTCTGAGACTGCTTAGGAACACTTCACTCTGTGGTCATTCCTGGAATTTAACTCCCTGTGAATGATGCAGGTTGAACACGGAGCTAATTTCTAAATGCTTATGCAAACTGTAAAAGCGCAAGCTTTTCTATGATAAGATGGGAAATCTGGATGTTTTCATGAGCAGGCTTTTAACTATGGCAACCTTATTTTAAGCCTCTTACCACAACTGAATTCTAAATGGGCTATCCGTTTATTCTAGCGTTCTTTGGAAATCCATCACTTTTGAAGTGTTGTCAAGCGATACATAACACAATAAAACATAAAAAGATGAATTTTTAGGACATTCTAAATTCTAAAAGTATCTGTGTATTGCAGTAAACTGATGGGATTCAAACTTAGTCATCTTTTCTTAGACTCTAACTGAGAAGGTTACTTCAAAAATCAAGGAACATGCTCCTAATTTCATTACCCAACTCAATTTAGTCAACTCCTTTGAATACCCTTAAAGCACGAAACTCACAAATGATGAAGTGTGAACCATGGTAGAAATGCGTATTTTATGCCAGGGAAAGGGGGCGCAAATAACTGATGCAAGGTAGACTCAGGTCTCCAAGTTCAAATGATATTTCTTCAGCATCCCCAAATATTGATTTATCACCATGTGTGCACAAGGATTAAATAAAGCTCTGTTCCATACCAACATACAGGAATAGCTCACAGCTCACAGAAGGCTCACAGTTTAGCGGGGGACAACCGGAAACAACTGTAAACAACTAACGGCATCTTTTTTTCAAATGCACGGTGCAATCAATGATGGCTGAAGAGTGCAGGGTATGAGAGAAGTCACTGTCATGAAGAGGGAGAACGTGTACTATGGAAGAGCAGAACTCAAGAAACAGTATGGGTTAGAGCCACTGGCATTAATGATCTAGCAAATGAGTCAAAGAACATATCAATCTCTGAGGCAAAAAAAAAAAAATGGACGTTCACAGTACCCTACTTTATAAATATTGGGAAAATCCAGTGCCCAGAGATATTTAGCATCCTAAATATAAGAACTAAATGTAACACCACCATATGCACCCAAGTGGAACTTCATATCTTCTACTATATGAAATATTTGTATATAATAAGCTATGCTTTATGCAGAAAATCCATATCTAGTATCTAGCACAGTACTTTTAAATGGTGTTATGTACATTTCCTGAGCATTTGCTAAAGTTACCATCTGAGCCATCATGTTGAGTTAAATTGCTAAGATTATGACATAAGCTAAAAAGCAATTAAGAATAACTATGACATTGATGATGGAAAAGAAGAAAGGCCTTCATTAAGAATGGTTGTGGAGTTTGGGATGATATTCATAATTTTTTCAAGGATTAACTACAGTAAATTAATTTTTAGCTTAATTTTAAAAAGCAATCCGGCAAATTATAAGAAATGTCAAACCACTGCCTAGAGCAATGTTTTGAAAATTAAATGTGCATTGCATTAAACTTTTAAATGTGGATTACTATTTTTAACAAATGTTGATTTCTAAATTAAAAATCAGCACTTCTTTCATTTACTATAAAATATAATTTGCAATTACATCAATTGTGTTGTGTCAGAAAAATCATTAACGTGAAAAACAACTTTGTTTCTAGTGCTTATTATAAGGCATGATTGTAATTGGAGATCAGCCAAATTACTGGTGTGTGCATGTGGATATATGTGTGTATACAGGTATGCTACTGATTAAAATAAAAAGCAATGAATGTCTTAAATTGATTAATTAAGTATTGTCATACCACTTTAAATGTGATTCTAAAACCCTAGGGTAAATTAGGCAACACCTGGAGTCAGGACTTAAGGACCTATTTTTTAAAGACAGACATACTTTTTTTTCTTTTAATATTTTTATTTATTTCTAGGAGACAGAGAGAGAGAGAGCGACACACACACAGCATGAGCAGGGGAGGGTCAGAGAGAGAGGGAGATACAGACTCTGAAACAGCAGCCGACTTCAGCTCAGGTCATGATCTTGAGGTTCATGAGTTCAAGCCCCACATCAGGCTCTATGTGACAGCTCAGAGCCTGGAGCCTGCTTCAGATTCTGTGTCTCCCTCTCTCTCTCTGCCCCTCCCCTGCTCGTGCTCTGTGTGTGTCTCTCTCTCAAAAATAAATAAATATTAACAGCTAGATCCACCCAAATTTCAGTTTGTATTACACAGAGTCTGACTGAGTCCAGTTTTATATTATGCACTGTGTAAGTGCTAAAACATCATCTAAGCTTCTGATCTATTTTCATTTTGGCATTTAAAGATGAAGGGGAATAACTATGCATGAATTCCCCCATTTCAATAATGAGAGGATCTGATTAGTAAGATCACATATAATTTAAGGTTCAGTCACCCCACTTCTGTATATACACCGGGTCCTCAAGTAAGCTGTCCGTCATGGGCTGTTGTACCTCCCAACTCATGTGTTGATCCATAACCCAGAGTGGCTGTATCTGGAGGCAAGAAAGAGGTAATTAAGGAAAAATGAGGTCATAAGAGTGGTGCCCTAACTTGATAGGAGCAGTGTCCTTAATGGAAGAGACATCAGACAACTAGCTTACATGTGCTCGCTCACTCTCTCTGCTCACATGCTCTGAGGAAAGACCATGTGAGGACACAGCAAGAAGGTGGCCATCTGCACATCAGGAAAAGAGTCCGTAACCTTGACCAGAACCTTGGTCTTGAGCTTCCAGCCTCCAGAACTGTGACAAAGCTACTGTCACAGCAGCGAGAGTCAGCTAACATACCATCCTCGGATGATCAGCGGAAGCTGGCCAGGTCTTCGGGTATGAACAGCAACAGCCATGGCATCCCGAGAAAGCTGTGTGGGTGCTTTTATATTCCAGTGTCTTCTTTAAAAATCTTTAGTAAGGGGCACTTGGGTGGATCAGTTGGCTAAGTGTTCGCCTCTTGATTTCAACTCAGGTTATGATCTCATGATTTTGTGAGACGGAGTCCTATGTTGGGCTCTGTGCTGACAACAAGGGGTCTGCTTAGGATTCATTCTCTCTCTCTCTCTCTCTCTCTCTGTCTCCCCCCCCCCCTTTCTGTGCCTCCTCTGCTCCTGTTCTGTCTCTCAAAATAAACAAACTTAAAAAAATCCTTAGTAAAACGGCCATCCTCAGACACTTGGTGTGCTAACTGAAACATAATAAAAGGTCCCAGGGAAATGTATCTATCAAGTATTTGTTAGATACCTATCAAATGGAAGCCTCATTACAATCAAATGTTCAAAACAGTCCAATATCCCTGCCTTGTGGGGCATATCTTCTACAAGAGAGAAATAAACACCAAATATTGAAATGAGCTGGTACATACAGATGTCCACCTGAGGAGAAGAAACCGAGCAGAAAAAGTGAATTGGGATTGTGGAGTGAGATATCGCTCTCTTAAATGGAGTGGATGATCAAGATGTCCTTCCTGAGATCACTAACATCTGAATAAAGATGAGGGCAATTGAGGGGCAGGAATCAAGTTAATTACATTAATTAGAATTGCATGTCATTATCATCACATGTGTTTGCAATCCTTACTACTGCAGCCCTATTTCTATTCTTAGATTCTAGTAGAGCATTTTTTTTTTTTTTAATTCTGTGAAAAACATACTTAGTCGAGAGGTCACTTTGGAAACAGACCAAAATCCTTCTGTCCTTCTCTAACTGCAAGCCTGGAAACTATTCTGGCCTCTATGTATCTTTCCTGTCTCCTATTTCATATTCTCCCCCAAGAGCAGACTCTGTCCGGTTCTCTCGAGCATTCGTTCCTTTGCTGGTCCATTTTTCAGTGGCCATGGTTTTTGCATGGAACTTACTTGATCACCACACTGTGACAAAAACCTAGGGTAGTAAATGGTCGGTAACCCAGATCTAAGCTAACCCAAACAGGTCATTTCACAGACTCAGTGAACAATGTAGACGTGGGCAAAACCTAAGATAGGAAAATAAAAGTGAAGCTGAGTACTTTTGTTTGGTGAGAAACAAAAGGGAGAAAAAGAAGGTTCCTTTCTCCAGCAGATGTATTTGGCAATATGAGATTCAGAACTGTTGTAGACTTTGTTTTATTGATGATGGAAAAAAGCCTGGAATCAAGCTTCCTCCTAGGAGAGGAAAAGTGAATTACACACACATTTTATGGAGCCCTGATCAGACCATGCTTGAAGCCCATGATCCCAGGAGACGTTTCAGATACGTCAAACAATAAATTCCTCTGGTTATTTAATTCTAGGTGGTTTTCCCCCTGCTTTATGGGGCCAAAACATAAACCTGAACTGCCATCTTCCCACACACACAATACTCAGATACACACCTTCATGAAGGTATATGACTGGGCTGTTTAAAAATCTCATTTGTACTATAGTCTTCCAGAATAAAATAAGATCATCACATAGTTCTGCCTTAGCCATGCTGCAATGTCTTCACAACATAAAGTGTTCTCTTCAATTTATCATTTTAACAGCTTGAATAACTCTCACCCCCCACCATGTATTACAGAAGTATATTCAACTACTTCTGCTAGTAATTGGGTCTTGTATGAACTGACATGCTTATCCAAATGCTTCCCTAGCAACTGAAATTTCTGGTGGTATATATAACGTCATTTTATGTCAGCACCCACTTTCTAAATGAGTTCACATCTGTTTCAGAACAAACATTTAAGGGGCGCCTGGGTGCCTCCTTCGGTTAAGTGTCTGACTTCAGTTCAGGTCATGATCTCACTGTCTGTGAGTTCGAGTCCCGCTTAAGGCTCTGTGCTGACAGATCCAGGGTGTGGAACCTGCTTCGGATTCTGTGTTTCCTTCTCTCTCTCTCTCTCTGCCCTTCCTCAACTTGTGTTCTGTCTCTCAAAAATAAATAAACATTAAAAAAATTTTAGAACATTTAAATAAGTGTTTTAATCAAAAAATGTTAACAAGGCTTTAAAATGAAACTATAATTTTCATGCTTCCCCACAAGTCACTGATGGGCACACTTACTGCTCAAGGTAAATGCTGCAATACTCTGGATAATTAATTGAGAAGGACAATCGATAGCAGTTAGCATAAAATTGCTGATGGAATTATGTTATTATTATAATTTTGTTTTTTTACTTCATGCTTATTTATATATCTGACATGTATTTTCATCATCTGTGTATTTTATTTATCTTGTATATGAATATGATTTCCAGCATATGTCATTTTTAACACAGATGAAAGTGAAATATTTCCAACTTCAATTAGGCGCTGCCTAAAATATTAAAAATCATGCCAAAGCAGACTTTAAGATGTGTGTTAAATGTGTCTGTACTTGGAAACAGAATGCATTTTTGCACACCTAAAAAGAACAACCAGAAATCTCACATATAAGCGTAGAGATCTCTTGATGTTGCAGAACGCTGAGTTCCCAGTGGATATGCATTTAATGAAAAGACATGGTAGATGATGGCAGTTTTAGTCCATGTATGTGGATATCACTGCTGGAGGTATTAACACTATAATGGGCTGCTAATTTAAATAGTTCTATAACAGTAAGGCAGAGCTGTCGAAAATTTACCTTAAAGTTTGCAAGCAATAGTGACAGCATGGTAGGCTCATGGGCTTGAGAGCAGCATAGGACATGTGGAAAAGCAAGGTGAATGGTACTCGGCCAGGCGAGGCGAAAAGAGAAAGCTACACAGGAAATGATGAGCAACTGTAGGTTGAGGCTAAGCTACTTTGAATCATATCCAAGCTGCAGTTTTAATGGGCAAATGTCAAGGATCTTGGTAGAAATCCCCAGATCTCATTCTAAAAGGAACTCTGCAATGCAGCCCAAATATAGTTTTCGCCTTTGATCGAAATAAAATATCAAATGAAAGTAAAGCAGCAATAATACTATAATTCTGGTTGTGAGATTACAATGTGGATTTATATTTACGATTTCTAAGCAAGATAAATGAGTTGATGTTTTCACTATTATGATCAACTGCTGCTAAGCTATAATTGACCAGGGTAGATTGAAAAGATTCATATTGTAAAAGGTAACATTATTTAAAAACTTATTTTTATGCTCTTTTCTTACTTTGTGGGATTCTCGTTAATGAGAATTTTGTGGATGCCAGGATCCTACCTGCGAAAAGGAATTCTAGCTGAAAGTTACATATAAAAACCCAAATCCCTACCAAATGTACGTTCATCAAGATAGGACAGATATCACTAAGGAGTGATATACAGCCAGATATGGAAATGACATGAACATTGGCATGAATGAAATGAAAATGGAAAAGAAACTTAAGTGAACTCAAACCCATAGGAAAATGAGAAGCTTCTGTATCAATGAATCAAAATTAACACTAAATGTCAATTAAACCCAAATCAAGCATGCCATTCAGGTAAGGAGGGCTGTGCAAGCAATTTGTTAATACAACAGGATAAGGAATAGAGCTCTTCACGTCCTCTGACATTTCAGCAAAAGCCCCGAGCAGGTGTTCTAATGGGAGCGGCTGAAAAGTGCTGCCAACAGCCTCCTCCAAGACTTGTAAAGAGGTGAGGTCCTAACTTTCGGGGAGCAGAGGGGAAGCCTCCCCTCCCACCCCTCATGTGACTGATGGGATCTCCAACATACCCACTGAGATGTAAGGGAGGAGACACAGCTTCTCACTGCCCCCTGCTGGCCAGCTGAGTGCATGCGCCTAAGAGCCCAGCCTGGTATCCGCATGCAGCGCACAGAGTGGCAGGTGTCCCTGGGCCCAGGGGCCACACGCTACACGTGCACCTGGGGGCTCGCACATGTCTCATGTCTGGAGAAATCTGAAAACATATACAGTGTGGAGCAGCCACCATGGGCAGGGCAAGAACAGATTAAGTCTGTTCATCCTTTCTTTGGTGAGAGAAGTGTGAATTTCCCATCAGCTACCTGGAAAAACAAAAGTTGCCTGAGCCTATTAGAAGGATCTTGCCCCAAAGGGCTGCATGCTGGGGCAAGGAGACTACAGAAATAAGGTGCAGCCAGGAGTCTTCTGTGCACAAGGGTCTTCTGCTCTCCGGGGGAGAGAATCCCAGGAGTTCGTGTGTCACGCATGAAAATACAGGGATCAGAGGTTCACACAGCACCAGCATGTGGGATGCCTGTCCTATGCGAGGCCTGCAGCTGGCTGGGATTAGTACAGCCACTCTGCCTCTCTCGCCTTCTCCCAGGGGCCCAGCACTGCAGAGGCCAAGAGCAGCGGGGAGTGAGAAGGAAGGAGACAGCAGACAGCTAACTAGGCAGGTAATTCACCAACACAACTCCATCCCCCTGGGCAGGGGGGCAGGGAGTTTTGGTCAGTAGCTGTGATGGAAATTCAGAATCAATCTGGACTTCCTACATGAAAATTGTGTGTGGTTATTAAAATCAGAAAGCCTCTCTATCTGAAAGGGACCGGGAGTATCCACGTTACGTCTCCATGGAGAGGTCAGGGGATTCCACAGGGCATGCTGAAGGCCAAGGCTACAGAGAGGCACATGCCCTGACCTTGGGGGTTTGCATCCGCTCACTGTGTTGGGCACCACGATTCAGCTCAAGCAGGTCTAGGGTGTTATGTAGACCAGCAGTACAAACAAATCCTTTACACTTAAAAAAAAAAAAACACTATTATAAAATAAGAAAATTAATGCTTGAGAAGAAGCAGGTAAGCTGAAAACAGAAATTGAGGACACAGACTAAACTATAACTTCACTCAAAAAAGAAAAAATGTCTCTGGAGAGTTTCAAAATTTGACTAAGGAAAGATCTCTACTATAGGACTTCCTTTTTTCCGCTTCTCCATCCATTATCAAAGGATGTTATGTTTCAGAGGACAGAAGCATCATCAATTTGGCAGGTGATCATGGTTCTTAAACACATGCCAAGTTATTAAACAACAGGGGAATCTATTAACAATAATGAAAAAGTAGGAGGGAGAGGAGGAAAGACAGATGGAAATAAGGAAATGTACTCATTATGATGTGTCTAGACATTATTGCAAGGGCTTTAGCGTTAATATAGTGATGTCCATGAATTCATTAATTCGCTAAGAGTATTAATTCCTTCACCCTTGTAGGAGTTCCATGAGCCAGTGGTTAGTTCCCACAGCTAGAAAGAGTGGAGGGATCTCATCTGAACCAGACCAACTGGCTAAAGTATCTACAGCCTTCACCTCTAAGCCCTGTTGAATGAAGTGGCAAGGAAATACTAGAATAAGCAAGTTCAACAAAATGAGAGTGTAGCAAAGAATGTGTGTGTGTGTGTGTGAGATACACATGTCCAAAAGAGAAGCTCATATGCTAGCTAAAACAAAGCCTTAACAGTGAGTACATATGTGGTCAACTTAAAAATGAATATGCCAGGTATTTGGTTATAGCATGTTTTCTCTCCTCAGCAGGTAACTGTAGATGAGGAGGTGATGAACACAGGGAAGGAGACGTAATTTGTTCCCAAGACCTATTTTTCTTTTTAGAACATGTTCAGTAGCTCACAAATGGGCTTAAGATTTTCCTTTCCTTGTAGAATGTTGCAAGGACGTGCATTACTGAGACTCTACTTCAAACAATGTCGGTAGAGTAGGAGTTTGATAAATAGTTAACTAAAGAAGATGTGCTATATATGTATAGTGGAATATTACTCAGCCATCAAAAATGAAATCTTCCATTTACAATGATGTGGATGGAGCTGGAATGCATCATGCTAAGTAACATAAATCAATTGAAGAAAGACAAATGCCATATGATTTACTCATTTGTGGAATATAAAAAACAAACCAGATGAACAAACGGGAAGTGGGAGAAAAAGAGGAGAGGCAAACAAACCACAAGAGACTATTTTTTATGTTTCTTTTTTTAATTATTTTTGAGAGAGAGTGAGAGAGAGGAGAGGGGGAGAGACACAGAATCTGAAGGAGGCTCCGGGCTCTGATCTGTCAGCACAGAGCTTGATGCAGGCCTTGAACTTATGGACAGCAAGATCATGAGCTGAAGCCATCATTCAATCAGACAGTGGAAAATTAAAATTTTCTACAATGCAGTGACTCTAGCTAGATAAAACAATTTAGATAGTCTAATGTGGTCTTTACCTGTATGTCTATAATCAGTATTTGGTATTTCAGAGTCTGACCCTCCCCCTGTTCTTTCCCAAGATGGCGCCCAATTGGTATGTGAGCCAGGTGCAAGGCTAGGGGACATGGACTCTCTGGACACTCTGACAGCCCCTGTCGGGGTGCTGTTCACCAGCTGGGGAGCTGAGTTTTGCAGGTGCTGTCCCTTAGCATTCTGCCAGGTTCCGCTACAGAAGCTGGAGGCTGGGGAAATTTCCTAGTCTCTTCATGGTCTGTGGTTAGGAAGGCTCAGTTCATCTTCCCTGCAGACTCAGAGGAATCAACAGGTATTCTCGATCATCCTGGGGGTTGGATGAATCCAGACCAAAGCAATCTTCACTGCATCTTGGATTTCAGAGCCCCTCTGCCTGGTTCGGCAACCCATCCGGGAAGCATCTCAGCAGACTCCCGGGCCCTATCACGGCAGCTCATGACTTACGCCCCACTAAGGGGATCTCAAGATGGCATGGGAGAACTACACGCAAGCCTGTACTCTGAAAAAAAGCTTCATGGGGCGCCTGGGTGCCTTAGTCGGTTAAGCGTCCGACTTTCGCTTAGGTCATGATCTCGCAGATCGTGGGTTCGAGCCCCACGTCGGACTCTATGCTGACTACCAGCTCAGAGCCTGGAGCCTATTTCAGAGTCTGTATCTCCCTCTCTCTCTCTGCCCCTCCCCTGATCACGCTCTCTCTCTCTCTCCTAGAAATAAATAAAAATATTTTTTTAAAAAAAGCTTCACAATTTCCTCTGATGAGACTGTTCTTACAGTCTCTTACAGCAAAGTCAGCTCTTCTCTTACTGCTAAATAAAGAGCCCTCGATAGCCCTCAGCCTTCAGCTTTCTCTTTCTCTTCTATCTAATATGCCCCCTTCCTTCAGAACTGCTGGTTGGAAGAGGGGACATAGGGCCATATGTCTGGCTGCTTGGTTCCCCTAGTTTTGCCTCGCCTCTTTCCTACACCGACCAAGGCAGAAAATGTGAGCTCCCCACCTCTTGTCGATCCAGACTCAGATATGAAACTCTATAGTCTAATCTGCCCATCCTGATTATTGATATGGCACAAGAGATGGCAGACATGAAAAATCCTTTTATGTCTATCCAACCCATGCCATTCACGTTCTGCCATGCTAAAATATCAAGAAAGTCAACTAGAGAGTCAAAGCTGATTCTCCATGCTAGGTAAATCCAGTATCTCCTTCCCTGGGACCATAAACATTAAGGACCAAACAGAAGGAAAATAGTGGAATGGAACAAGTCTGCAGGTGGAAGTTAAAATACATCACTTTTATATTTGCAAATATTATCCATATATTAGTTTCTGTCCCGAAATCAATAGCACAGCCTGTATTTACAAAACAAATGCCATGGTAAATTAGTATAATGACCACAATCCCAATTCTCCAGGATGTGCCCCTGAAGGTTTCAGATATTGAGATGAAACTCTATACAGGATTTACTTTCTCAGTTTGCAGAATCGCTCCAACTTAGATTCTTCTCATTTCATCTGGAAATAAATGTGCTTACTCTGATATGAAGTCTTCTGTGAATGCGGCACTCACTAGGTTGAGTAAATCACTCGAAACTTCAGGCATTATATGAGGTGGGTTTTAAAGGATGCTCGCTCTCTATACTTGCACTAAATGCCAGGTTCAGTTCATTTACGGGCAATTTGGCAATAAAGAGTCTGACAGCCCCAGGATTACCACGGCAACAGAAGTCACCCTCCATGGTAAATTAAGCTTTCAGAGGGATTTACAATTCACAAATTAATCACTACTTATTGGGCAAAACACTAATGTCTGTGATATTCTCTGACAATGTTTTCCATGTTATCATAAAAATAAAATATGTATACCTTTAACTCATATGAATTTTTTGTGGATAATATAATTTTGGTCAGTTGTCAAAACACAGTTCTCTGTTATGTTCATACTGGTGTTTTAAACATAAGTAACATATAAACTAAAGGCCTAAAATTCATTTGTCAGAAGTTATTGAATGGCAGGGGCAGGGAGGAGGGGGGGACCTGTCTGGTTCAGCCAGTGGAGCGTCAAGACTCCTCACCTAGGGGTTGTGGGTTCGAATTCCACATTGGATGCAGAGATTACTAAAATAACATAACATAACATAACATAAAATCAATTATTAAATGGTACACTTAAGTTTATTCGTGCCATTTTACATAACTTTTACCTACAAAAGAAATACTAAGTTCTACCTGATGATATGCAACTAGCACGAAACACCAGTTGATAAGCATTTAAATATATAGTGAATATAGAGCACTTAACACCCACAACTTACTTTCTCTTTATTGTAAGTTACTTTATTATTTCACTTTGTCTCCATTCACAATAACAATTTTAGAAAAGATTATGTCTACACTAAACTGTCTCTTTTTATTCTAGGGCACCTGGGTGGCTCCGTTGGTTAAGTATCCAACTCTTTATTTCAGCTCTGGTCATGACCTCAGTTTGTGAGATCGAGCCCTGGAGCAGGTTCTGCACTGACAGCACAGAGATTCTTTCTATCCCTGTCTCTCTGCCCTTCCCCTGTTTGCTCACTCGCTCTCTCGCTTTCTCTCTCTGGACAAATAAACATTTTCTTTAAAAACTTTCTCTTTTTCCATATGCCCCTTTTTGGGTGCATGGTAAAAGCACATACTTGCAAATTTCAAGCATACATTTTTATTAACTATGGTCACCAAGCTGTATACATACATCTCCAGACTTACTCACCTGTAACTACAAGTTAGTAGCCTCTGACCAACATCCCTCCATTTCTCCCTGCCATCCAGACTCTGGTAACCCCACGTCTACTCTCAGTTGTTTTTTTTTTTTTAGTTCAACTTTTTTGATTCCACATATAAGTGAGATCGTGCAGTATTTTACTTTCTGTGCCTGGATTCTTTCACACAGCATAATGTCCCTCTATAAGGTTCATCCATGTTGCTACAAATGTCAAGATTTCCCTATTTCTCTTAATATTAAATAATATTTAATTATGTGTGTGTATATATATTTATCCACATTTTCTTTATTCACCTATTGGTGGACACTTATTATTTCCATCTTAGTTACTGAATAAGGTTGCAATGAACCTGAGAGTGAAGATATCTCTTCAAGGTACTAATTTCATTTTTTTTTGCATATGTAATCAGAAGAGCTGCTGGATCACAGGGTGGTTCTATTTTTAGTTTCTTGAGAAGCCTTCATACTGCTCCAAATTATAATCCCATCAACTGTGAATAAAGGTGCACTTTCTCCAAATCCTCACCAACCCTTACTTTCTTTTGACTTCTTGAAAACTTAACAAGTGTAATTGGAACAGGTGTGAGATTATATATCATTGTGGCTTTGATTTGCCTTCCCCTAATCACTGGGGATTTCAAGCATCTTTTCAAGTATCTGTGGGAATAATCTATATTCAGATCCCTTACCATTTTTTAATCAGGTTTAGGGTTTTTTGTGTTTATTATTTTTTTTTTTACAAATAGTTTATTGTCAAATTAGTTTCCAGATAACACCCAGTGCTCATCCCCACAAGAGCCCTCCTCCATGCCCATCCCTCCTCCCCCCCACATCCATCAGTCCTCAGTTTTTGTCAGCATTCAAGAGTCTCTCATGGTTTGCCTCTCTCCCTTTCCCCCACCATTTCCCCCCTTCTTCTCCCCCTTGGTCCTCCGTCAAGTTCCTCCTAATCCTCCTATACGTGCAAACATATGATATTTGTCCTTCTCTCCCTGACTTATTTCTTTTGTGTTTATTTTCTATTAAGTTGATGAGCTCCTTAAAGATTTTGGCTATTAGCTCCCTATCAGATACCTGGTTGTCTTTTCATGTTGCTAATGGTCTCCTTTGCTGTGCAGAAAGTTTTTAGACTGATATAGTCCCACTTATTTACTTTTGCTTTTGTTGCTTGTGGTTTTGGTGTAACATACAAAAAGTCATTATCAAGCGAATGTCAAAAATTATCTCCCCTATGTTTTCTTCTAGGAGTTTTAGAGTTTCAGATCTTAAATTCAAATCTCTAATCCATTTTGAGTTGGTCTTTGCATAGGGTGTAAGAGAAGGTCCAATTTCACTCTTTTGCATATAGATATCCAGTTTTCCCACCATTTTTATTGAAGAGACTATCCTTTCCCCATTGTGTATTCTTGACACTGTTGTTGAAGATTAGTTGAGACTTCAGAAGACATTATAAGTGAAGATTAATTGAGACTTTATATATAAACTATATGACTTATATAGACTTACAGACTATATAAGACTATATAAGAGACTTTATATCTATATAAGGTGATGAAGGTATATTTCTATAAGCTGCTAAAATTTGCATTTTTCATTCCAAAGCGATGATAGATACAACACTGCTGTTAAAATAATTCAATGATTCTAACTACTGATAATTATATTAAATTCTAATTTCCTTCCATCCATATCTTGAGCATAACTTTAATACTTGTATCAACAATTCAAATATATATTGAACTAAATTAATGAGGATTATGTTCAAAAGTAGAACACTGATTAATATAAGATAAATTAAAGAGCTACACATGATGAAGATTTCAAACTTTGATGCTTAGTGGCCTCCAAAAGGAAGATGAAAAGATCCAATTAAGGAAAACCATTAATGAAGCATGCAATTTTCCCCAATTACTGTGTTTTTGAGTTTGGGCTGGGTTACGTTAGGAGGACGATTAGAGTCAAATAGCCATTTTATTGACTCAATTTTATTCTTTAAATATTTTCAAAGAAAATATCTCATTATTTATTTCTTAGCTTATTTCTAAAAGCATTACAGCCATCATTACTGAAATGCACTAGTAGCCTACCCAATTTATTAATCACTGAGGATATTTTCATACCTGAAGAGAATAAAGACCAAAGTGTAAATATCAGCCATTTTAAAAAAAAAAAAAAACACTGATTTTTTTTTAGCTGCTACGTGGCTTATTTTCACTAACCAAGTACAAGTAATATACACATGATAAAAATTTCATAAGGTAGAGAAATATCCTCATATCAGTGATAAGTTTGGATGAAGGCACAATTCATGATAAAATATAAAAGGTTGCTAGGCTATTTGGTACTACTTTAGTGCCATATTATACTATAGTAGTTTGAAAGTTATACCTTTGACGGAAAATACGAATGACATCCATACACTTCCATGAAAAGTGTAATACACAATCCAACACAATTCCAAAGACAATATAGCCATGCTCTGTCACCAGCATCAACACAGATCTCTTCATTAAAATGTTACACACATGAGCATAAAGTTAAAGTTTTGCCCTCTGAAGCACTTTTCACAATAACATCAATAGCAAAATAAAAAAACGGTACTGGCAATTTAAGAAAATTTTGATACCATCAGAAAGAAAACCACTAAGCTATCAAGCATTCCTGTTCCAACCCAGACACTGGGCAAAACCAGGTGAACGTAGAGTCCCTCTACTTGACACACTGGCAGAAGGGCACTAGTGAGTTTCCTGTCTGTTTGTATCCTTTGATTGTTTGCTTCTTTGGATACTCAACTGATGAGTTAGAATTATTATCTCTAAGGACTCAATATGAGTAGGACTCAATGGTTTAAATAATTCTTAAAATGACAAGTTGTTAAAACATTGCTAATACTGATAGAAGTACATGAAAGGTGTTTAAAGCTGTTCCATCAGCAAGTATAAAACACGTCAGGTGAGCTTGGTGGAGGGTTTGGAACTGACAAGGAAGGGAAAGGAGCGGTGTTTAATTGCAAGGAAGTTGTTACACTGCCCTTATCCTGATGTCCAGGCACAGAGGGATGCTCCGGTAACAGAAGCCATCGCAGTCTATGTTCTGAGAGTCTCACGAAATATGTATAATGTCACAATTATAATATGAGAGAGAGAGAGAGAGAGAGAGAGAGAGAGAGAGTGCGCCTTAGGAAACATACATATTTGGAATTTTGGAAAACATATTTATAAATACTGATAAAATTTGTAATTAAAAATATTACTAGACAAATGTTCGTGTCACAGGTCCCCGAGGATCCATTCAGACTTGAAGAGAAATGAGTTATACATAAATGCTGTTTCTGCCCATGGAAAGTCAGTCCATAAATGTCCTTTAGTGCCACAGTCAAAAGTTCAGTCGATAGGCATATAGCACAGCCCTCGGGCCCAGAAGCTTCTCAGCAAATGCTTTCACCCCAGGGTGGAAAGAAGGGCCATGCGGGCAGGAGTAGAAAACGAAAGGAAACAAAACCAGACAAAGTGTCTCCCTGAGGAGAAGACATAACCCTCCATCACACCAAGTGCAGGAAGCAGATGAGGAAAAAGCACTAGACCAAATTCAACATCACAATAAAAACTTGCTGCAGACTAAACATCGTGGGGAAACAATCTCAATCTGATAAAGAAGATCTAGGGAAAGAAAAATTACAGCTAAAGTCACTTAATGAGTAAAGACTTGATGATATCCCCTGAGAGTGAATGCACAGTAAGAATGTGCACTCTAGGGGCACCTGGGGGTCTCAGTCGGTTAAGCCTCGGACTTCAGCTCAGGTCACGATCTCACAGTTTGTGGGTTCGAGCCCTGCACTGGGCTCTGTGCTGACAGCTCAGAGCCTGGAGCTGCTTCAGAGTCTGTGTCTCCCTCTCTCTCTGACCCTCCACTGCTGTTTCTCGCTCTCTCTCAGAAATAAACCATTAAAAATTAAAAAAAAAAAAAAAGAAGAAGAAGAAGAAGAATGTGCACTCTCACGACTTTTATTGAACATTGTACTGGAGACTCTAGCCAGTAATATAAAATAGGAAAAAATAAAGGATACATCGTTACAAAAGACAGAAATAAAGCAGTAATTATTCATAGACAACATCGCTGGTTATGCACCGATTTCCAGAGAAACTACATACAAATTACTGGAACTAGGAACACCGAGGTGCTTGGGCAGCCAGGCGTCTGACCCTCGATTTCCATTCAGGTCAGGATCACATAGTCTGGAGATCGAGCTGCATGTTGGGCTCTATGCTGACAGCGTGGGACCTGCTTGGGATTCTCTCCTTCCCTCTCTCTCTTTCCCTCTCCTGCTCATGGTCGCACATGCGCTCTCTCTCGCTCTCAAAATAAGTAAATAAATTTTTAAGAAAAGTACCTAGAACTAATAAATTGGCTTAGCAAGATTGCAGGACTCTGCTTACCATAGAAAAAAACATGAACTGGGGCGCCTGGGTGGCTTAGTCGGTTAAGCGTCCGACTTTCGCTCGGGTCATGATCTCGCGGTTCGTGGGTTCGAGCCCGCGTCGGGCTCTGTGCTGACTGCCAGCTCAGAGCCTGGAGCCTGTTTCAGTCTGTGACTCCCTCTCTCTCTGACCCTCCCCTGCTCATGCTGTCTCTCTCTCTCTCTCTCCTATAATAAAAAAAAAAAAAGAAAAAAAAAACATGAACTGGAAATTGAAATTAAAAATTCTGTTCACAGGATCAAAGTATTATCAAATATGTAGGGATAAATGTCATAAGATAATTTCAAGATTTATGCAGTGAAAATTATAAAGGAGGGAGGAAATGTTTTAAATGTTTTTTTTTTTTTTATGAATTGGTAGACACAATATCCTATGTCTCCAAATTAGTCTTTAAATTCAGTGCAATCTTAACCAAAATTTCAACAGTCTTGGCTGCAAAAACTGAGAATTTTGACACTAAATTTTGCATGGTAAAGGAAAAAAACAAGATTAATTTTTAAAAATGTTGATGAGTGCCTGGGTGGCTCAGTACACTGAACACCCAGCTCCTGACTTTGTTTCATATTATGATCTCAAGGTTTGTGAGTTTGAGCCCTGTGTTGGAGTCTGCACTACCGTGAGGAGCTTGCTTGGAATTCTTGCTCTCTTCCTCTCTCTGCCCCTCCCCTGCTCGCTCGCTCTCTCTCTCTCTCAAAATAAAGTAAACTTGTAAAAACTTTAAAGCATTTTTTTGAAAAGAAGGGTAAAGCTAGAGAACTTCTAGCATCTCATTCAAGACCTAATATGAAGCTACCATATTTAGGGCCATGTTTTTTTGACATAAGAATGGAAACAGAGAAGAAGTGAATAAAAGAGAATTCAGAAATATGCCCACTTATACCTGGGGGTCTATTGCTTTTTGACAAAGGTGCCAATATAACTTAGCGGAGATAGGAAAGTCTTCTTAACAACAAAACTGGACATATTTTTTAGCCTAAGCATAACAAGAGCCTCACACCAGATATAAAATCTTGACCTAAAAGGATCACAAATGCATAAAAATTCTAGGAGAAAATGCAAGAGAAAGTCTTTATAGTCTTGAGTTAGGTAAAGATTTCAAACAAATGACCAAAAGGTGTAAGTCATCAAAGATAATTTTTTTTTAATAAAACAGAACTTCATTAAAATATAAATGCTCCTGTCTTTGAGAGATAGATACTGTCAAGAAAATGAAAAGACAGGCCATGGATTTGGAGAAGATATTTCCAAAGTATACAGCTGATAAAAAAACTTGGATTCAGCAGATAGAAACAAAACTCTCACTTCTCTGGAAAGTAGAACACCCCAAGTAAAAACCTGGTGAAAGATTTGAACGGACACTTGGCTGAAAAATCAATCGATACTGAAGGCAACATCGGTAGCTATTAGGGAAAGGCAAGGCAAACCCACAGTGAAATCGTACTACCTACCTGCTCACATGGATAAGGCAGAAATCTGTTGAAACTACAGAGTGCTGACGAGGAAGTGAAGAAACGGAAACTCTCATACATGGTGGTGGGAATGGAAAAGTGCATATTTTGCAAGACTTTGGTGATTTAAAAAACATTAAAACACACGAAACTATATGACCCAACAATGCCACCCCTTGGCATCCATCTACTCGATAAAAGAGAATCCAGGGGCGCCTGGGTGTCTTAGTCGGTTGAGCGTCCGACTTTCACTTGGGTCATGATCTCATGGTTCGTGGGTTCGAGCCCCACGTCGGGCTCTGTGCTGACTGCCAGCTCAGAGCCTGGAGCCTGTTTCAGTCTGTGACTCCCTCTCTCTCTGACCCTCCCCTGCTCACGCTGTCTCTCTCTCGCCTAGAAATAAATAAAACATTAAAAATAAGAGAGAGCGGGGCACCTGGGTGGCTTAGTCGGTTAAGCGTCCGACTTTCGCTTAGGTCATGATCTCGCGGTTCGTGGGTTCGAGCCCCGCGTCGGGCTCTGTGCTGACTGCCAGCTCAGAGCCTGGAGCCTGTTTCAGTCTGTGACTCCCTCTCTCTCTGACCCTCCTCCTGCTCACGCTGTCTCTCTCTCTCTCTCTCTCCTAGAAATAAATAAAAACATTTTAAAAAATTACAAAAAAATTAAAAAAAAGAGAGAGAGAGAGAGAGAGAAAAGAACACATGCCTGGTATCTGTATGCAAAAATGTATGGCAAATTTATTTGTAATAGTTAATGACTGGAAACGAAGCACAAGTCCATTTAACTAGTGAATGAGAAGACAAATTCTGAATACATCCATACAATATACTAGGTAGCAAGTTTTTATTGCACTGTGGATGTGAGATACAAGATAGTAGTACTCAAATACATTGTGCTGAGCAAAAGAAGCCAGGCATTAAGGGTTTTATATACCCGTGGTATGCATCTCTCACATGAAACCCTGAAAAAGGCAGAATTACAGGGACAGAAATTGGATGGGGTTGCCAGGGGCTGGGGACAGAAAGGGGGGATGGGACAAGACACAGGCTTGGTGTAACAATAACTGTTTCGTATCTTACTTTGAGAGGCAGTTGGAAGACTGTACGCATTTGCCAAAACTCACTGGATTTAAACCAAAACATATGAGTTGTATTGTATGTATGTGGTACACCCAATTTCTAATGTTTCCTGAAACAAACTTGAATTAAAAAAATACATATTGATCCCACGACAGATCTAAAGGACCATGCCGTCACAAGCTAAACATCTGTGGGAGAGGCTCATGAGCCCTGGAGGGGGGAAGGAAGTAGTTTGCTCTCCAAGCAGCAAGGGACTAAGTAGCCTGAGGTAAAATCTAGGAAAAAGAGAACTTTGGGGAATAATATAAAGCACAATGACAAAAAACTAACAATCTTAATATCTGCACCATTAAAATGCTTGCAAAACTATTAAGACAGGCCCTTAGTACACCTGTGCATTTGAAAGTAAATACCTTACAAAATGACATCATGATCTCCCTCTGCTTCTCTCTCTCCCCCACGTCTCCCGTGTTTACTTTTACCTACGAGACCTATATGCACTGGTATTGAGAGATGTTTCCTATGCATTCCAATGTTTCTTCCCTGGATACCGTGAGAAGCCAAAACAAGTAAGTGCCCAGGGCTGATTTCCGAAAATAAGATTTAAAAAAAGTGATTGGAAAGGCCTCGGCTAAATCAGAATACATGATCACCTGTGTCCTATAGGGTCTTGAGTTGGATACCAGTGTGTGTGGCCTTTTATCACATCACAGAGAAATAAATTCTGATTCCCACACTGGAAACCGGAAAGACAGAGGTGTCTGGGTGGCTCAGTCAGGTAAGCATCTGACTTCGGCTCAGGTCATGATCTCGCAGTCAGTGAGTTCGAGCCCCACATCGATCTCTGGGCTGACAGCTTAGAGCCTGGAGCCTGCTTCCGATTCTGTGTCTCCCTCTCTCTGCCCTCCCCTGCTCATGCTCGTCTCTCTCTCAAATATAAAATAAACATTTAAAAAAACACAGATGTACAAATACAGTTGGCAAGACCTTCCAAACCTCATTTCACAGGTCTTTCAACTTGCCCCCTTTTCACGTTACATTCTTTGCAGGAAGAGAACTACAGAGCATATGAGTGTAGATGGACGTGGAGAGGAAGAGCGCAAGCATTCACTGAGCACCGTGTCTGTGCTGGGCGCTGGGCTGATGCTGCCCTGTGCTCGGCATCCCCTCAACCTTCCTGCCCCCAGCACCCAGCCTCCTCGCTCTCAAGTGGGCCCGTAACACTCCCAGAATCCACTCACTACATAGTGGGCATTAAACACAATAAATGGCAACTTAATATCAGTAATTGATAATAATAAAAAGACAGCACCACCACTGGAAGATAAATTCATTTACCTGTTTAAAAGAATTCATTTCCAGCCAACTGTTCTGACATAATATCTAATATGGGCTCATTTAGATTGAATTAAGTGAACCTAGTATTTAAGATAGAAACCAGAGAAGAAGAGCTTCTATACTTCCATAGAAGTAAAATTGAAACCGGTTGCTAGAATTTCTGCAGGACTCATTCCCTGTATTGTCCCTCTTAATGAGTGAAGGATTTCTGTAAGATTATTCATCAGAGAATATAGTGCAGTCATGTCCCGTATTCATTCTTAGAAAACAACATGTGAACCATATCTATTCATGGAGCATGTGATCATGTCAGAAGTTTCATGACCTGTTTCTTTAGATGATACCGATTGTAAAGTTTTCACTTTCAGAAGTCACATGCCATTTTTGTCGACTGTAATTCAATTATAAATATATATACACATCTGTGTACATATATATGTGCATATATATACGTATGTATCCTACCCATACACACATATAGGATACGCTGCTTTTGTAAGTGCAGAGAAGTTTGGAAATTCACTGATGTGGGTTTTCCCCAATGTGGCCGCAGTGTCTATGTAGAATAATTTTTTGTATAACTTTTACCATGAGACCATCTTCTCCATTACTTTTAGGTTTCACGCTTTAAAATTGCATTTCTTAAAGGGCAGTAAACTTTTTGTGGACAGTCGTCTACATTGCAACACATGTACAAGTTTGTATACCCAGCAGCCTCCATGATGAAGACACAGAACAGACCCACAACCAACAGATGCACTCCTCCATCTGTCGGACACCCTTCTCTCACCCTGAACCCCTGGCGCCCGCTGACCTGCTCGCCATCACTTACCGTTGCTCCCCTCCCAAAACACCACATAAATGGGGCCAAGTAAGAGCCAACCTTTCAAGACTGGCTTCTGCCTAACACGCTTCTTTTTTTTTTTTTAAGATTTTTATTTATTTCTAGGAGAGAGAGAGAGAGACAGCGTGAGCAGGGGAGTGTCAGAGAGAGAGGGAGTCACAAACTGGAACAGGCTCCAGGCTCTGAGCTGGCAGTCAGCATAGAGCCCGATGCGGGGCTCGAACCCACGAACAGCAAGGTCATGACCTAAGCGAAAGTCGGACGCTTAACCGACTAAGCCACCCAGGCGCCCCATGTCTAACACACTTCTTAAGTGGTAAGTGTGCAGTAAGGACATTATTTCCCGTGAGCAATAGAGGAGCAAAGCTGACAACATCCTGACCTTAGTGCTTTTACGGAAACTTTAGCAAATGAGGTTATTTATTTTTTTGTTTTAACCAGTACAGGAGAAGGCACGGGAGAGTAGACACTGTAACATGGGGCCGCCTGGAACCCTCAATTCACAGCCGAGTACTTGTGCCACTGCCATAGTGACTGGGTTTTCAGGAAGTGGATCAGTCCATGCTTGCTCGACATTTTTTTAGTCTGAGGATCTTTCGGAACCAGTCAGATCCTTTGGACAACAAGTAGGAAGTTTTTGTTTCTGCTTTCCTCGAAGAATATTCAATCTTTCCTTGAATCTTTTTTTTTTTTTTTTTGGTCTCAAAGACTCAAGAACATGTTCTGGAGTGAGAAGATAATGTATACAATTTCTGGTCACGAGTATCCTCAAAGTCCAGTCAGTTATTGGAATTTCAGGTCATATTCTGAGAAAAAATCAATTCTGTAAACTGTCAAATGTGTCATCGTTATTAACATTTCCAGGCCCTTTCCTCTTGCTCGTCATAAGAGCCGCTGTCTAGGAGCAGCTCTCACTGCCTTGAGCCTGGGCCACCTCCTGGTTACTGTCCCTCACCAAGAGGGGACCATCAGTTTGACCTACGGCTTCTGTTCAGAAAACACCACTCCTGTTTTTCGTGCTTTCTCTTCCTTGTATCCTCACGTTCCCTTCTGAGAGAACCTGCATTTCCCCCCCACGCCAGATGGAGCCTCGAACCTCATTATTTTCCTCTCTCCACAGAAGAGCTTCGAAATTCTCCACAAGTCAGGCCTTCACTTCCACCAACATCTCAATTCCTGGGAGTCACTTAACGCTTCTTGGGATTCCTTTTC
This sequence comes from Proteles cristata cristata, assembly GCA_017311185.1. Taxonomy (NCBI): domain Eukaryota; kingdom Metazoa; phylum Chordata; class Mammalia; order Carnivora; family Hyaenidae; genus Proteles; species Proteles cristata. Next base: position 446,553 of record JAESUZ010002755.1, on the reverse strand, counting down.
TGCCACCTCCACTTTTCGAGATTTCCTGCGCTGTCCTTTAAGGACTCTGAAAGCAGCAGGCACATTCATTTTGCATTTTCTCTGCCAGATGTGAAGGAAAGCATGCTCCAGAGTAATGGTTCTCAAACAGGTGTGTATCAGAGTCAGCACGGGGATTTGATCAAAATGCAGAGGCTCAGGCCCTCTAAATGGACACCTGCCTTTTTTTATGATTTAGGCGCTCTCCCAGGAAAAGATTGATACATGTGGACATTTGAAAAGGCCACTCTGGATCTGGGGTACTTTGACTCAGCTGCCTCAGAAAGTTTTGAGTAAATGTCGACTTAAGTTCTACGTTGTAGCATCAAAGTCAGGCCCTAGAACAGACTGGCCCAACTCATGCCCCACTTGCTGAGCCTATCTTGAACTTTTGCTTATTTTAAATATTCTTTGCTGGAGTATGAGAGTATCAATATTAAATACCATATTGCACCCATTCACAAGATACGCTTTTCACATTTGAATGTCACTGATATTGGATCATGCCTTAAAATCTGCATCCTAAAAGTGTTGGTCAGCAGCATTTGTTTCACATTAGCACCTGGTAATAGTGTATCTTACAATTAAAGTTCAAAAATAAAATAAGAAAATCCTACTCGAAGTCAAAGTTAAAACTTACAATTCAATTAATATTACAGAAATAAAGTAGCAGAATGGGACAATATATTAATTCATTCTGGAATATTACACATAGGAGCATAAAAGATCTGCCATCAGAACTTGAGTGACTGTTGTGATGCCTCTCACAGACCTGACTGGAGACACAGACCTGACTTGGAGGTGAGGTCTCTCCAAGATGCCTCCTGGGAGTCAGATTTCTCACATGCAGGTTTAGGGATCCAAACGTAGGTATCTCCAGAGAAAGAAAGAGACAGACAGACAGAGCCTCTAGAAACTGCTAAGCTCTTTAAGACCTAGTCTAGGCACTGACGAGTAAGCTGCAATGTATTTGTTAGAACTGAGTCACTAAAGCTAGTCTCCATTCAATAGGAAGACAATTAAATTTGTGGATATGTTTTTAAAATGACACAAAGAGAGGAATGTTAAAAATGTTATCATTCTCTGAATACTAAAGTCAAGTCCTCTATTGTAAATAGTCTCTACTGGGAAAATTAATCACTGAAAAATCTGGTATTTTGTAAAAAAAAAAAGTTATCAAAGTTACTGCAATATTTTTGATTAGTAGAAAAAAATCATAACCACATGTAAGTATTCTGCTAAAACAAACAGAACTGAAAATCCTCAAAAAAATAAAACCCAACAACTCACAGATATACAATGAGTGTCTTTCCTAAACAAAAATTGGATCGATACAAAAATCTCTCAATAAAGTTGCTTTAAATGTCATAAATAATGTTCTTTATGAAATACTCATTGTTGGGGCACCTGGGTGGCTCAGTCAGTTAAGCATCCGACCTAGATTCAGGTCATGGTCTCATGGCTCATGCCTTTGAGCCCAAAGTTGGGCTCTGTGCTGACAGCTCAGAGCCTGGAGCCTGCTTCAGATTCTGTGTCTCCCTCTCTCTCTGCCCCTCCTCCACTCATGCTCGCTCGCTCTCTCTCTCTCTCAAAAATAGACATTAAAAATACCATTATTTATGAAATATTTATTGTTTACTACCATGTGTGGAAGAACAGTTTTAAAATGCATTATGAAAGAATTTGTATCCCTCAAAATTAACTACCTCAGGTTACTGCATGGTTTTCTTATCTCTGCACTACATCCCGAGAACATGAGGGTTAACTTGAATATCACCAAAACAATAAATTTGCTCTATGTGCTTCATATTTTTCAACGAAACAAAAATTAAATGGTAAGATGATCTTCTGGTTCCTACTCAACTTTAAAGACTTGAACATTTGGATTCCAATACTGCAAACTGGACCCATCACAGTAAATCTCCATTACTTCACGTTATTAAGCCTCATGGAAGCCCGTGCCTGGAGGCCATGCTGTTTCAGGTAAAGAGTCTTCAGCCGTAATATTCTGAGGTTGCTCTTCAATAGGAAGTGGGCAGAAGGGGAAATGACAGTCTCAACAGGGGGTAATGTCAGTAAAAAACGTATTCAACTTTAAAACAAGGGAACACCCCAAGTCTGTTTGTCCATGTGCTATGGATTAAAGTGACTTAGAAACTTGATGTTTTAATGTACATCTATCCCAACAGGCAGCCACTGATAAACTTTAAAAATATGCTTTCACTGTAGTACAGAAATATTTACACTAAGATATTTTATATTAATGGCATGAATATAACAAACCTTATTCTAAGCACCATCCTGAGTGCCTGAAATACACAATTTCGATGAATCCTCTCTAGGTACATATTAGGCCAATGATACCCTCTCAGTTTTAGGTATGAGAAGCTCACTCTGCAAATCACCCAATTCTCTACAAATTCTCACAAATTCTCTACAAATTCTGAATCATTTCAGCCCCTCAGAACACACAACAATGAGAGAAAAGGGAAAATATCCTGTCAACATGCAACCTTCACCTGCTGATTTCTCGCGAGTCCATTCTGGAAACCTCCCCTCTCATGCCAGTTCCTTATCAAGTCTCAGCATTACCATCAGCCTTATAAGACATCTAACCCCAGACCAGGACTAATTAATCCCAGACAAAATGATAACAACAAAAAATTAATGAGACATCATTGCACAGCCACCCCCACCAGCCCCATTTCACTGCAGGGACAGAACTAATTAAATTTGGAATATGGATCACCAAACTTAAGACTCAAATTGATTAACTCGGTGACAAACTTTACTAACCGCACAGTGTGTACCAGGCGCCAGGACAAAACACCTAAAGCAACAAATGCCTGTTCTGTTGGAGCTTCCATTCTAAGGGCTGGGGAAGACAGAATAGCAGTCAAGTCACAATGGTTAAAAAAGGAAAAGGAAGCAGGGCAAGGTGTGGAACGAGTGACCCGGCAGGAAAGGCCTCTTTGGGGCGGTGACATTTCAGCAGAAGTGACATTATACATTACAGCTTGACGTGTAACTGGCTGGCTTTCCCTGGACAAATCACATAACCTCTTTATGTCCACGTTTCCTCATCTGTAAAACTAGGGACTGGATAGAATGGCATTTAAGGAACCTTCAAGCTCTCAAGTTCTCAGGATCTGACACCTCCTACTCAGGGGAAAGCCCTACAGGGAAGAGGTGACTTCACTGGCTAATCCAAAGACCGTCTGATTCCAGTGGAACCAAGATACTAAGCCATCACCATGTTGCATTTCCTTATGAATCTTCCCCCTCTAGGGGCAAGGTCTGCTCTCTTCTTGTTAATCTAAAAAGGGTGTTTAAATATTGAATATTTGCCTTGCAATAGACACAATGTTTCTCTTTTTACATACCATGAACTATATAAATGGGAAGTTTATACCTTTTGAACCCCTTCACTTATTTTACATAATAAACACCCTATGCTCTATTTGTGACAACCACCACTCTGTTCTCTGTATCTCCAAACTTGGTTTTGGGTTGTTGGGTTTTGTTTTTTTTCAAACTCCATATACAAGAAGATCGTATAGTATTTGTCCTTCTCTGTTTGACTTATTTCACTTAGCATAATGCCCTCAAGGCACACCCACATTGTCACAAATATCAGGTTTTATTTTTTATTTTTATGGCTCAATAACATTCTGTTATATATCTAGATATCTAGATATTTAGGGGCACCTGGGTGGCTCAGTCAGTTAAGCATCCGGCTTCGGCTCAGGTCATGATCTCACGATTTGTGGGTTTGAGCCCCACGTTGGGCTCTATGCTGACAGCTAGCTCAGAGTCTAGAATCAGTTTTGGATTCTGTGTCTCCCTCTCACTCTGACCCTCCCTACTCGCACTGTCTCACTCGCTCTCTCTCGCTCTCTCTCGCTCTCTCTCGCTCTCTCTCAGAAATAAATTTTTAAAAATGTAAATACCACATCTTTTTTATCCATTCATCCATCAATAGACATTTAGGTTGCTTCTACCTTGGCTATTATAAATAATGTTGTGTTAAACATAGGGATGTACTTTTCTTTCCAAATTAGTGTTTTTATTTTCTTTGGATAAATACCCAGAAGTGGAATTACTGGATCACATAGTAGTTGTATTAAACCTTCCACAATATTTTCAACAGCAGCTGCATCAGTTTAAATTCTCACCCACAGTGCACAGGGTTTCCTTCATTCCACATCCTCACCAACACTTGTTATTTCTTTTTTATTTTTTTTTATTTTTTAAATATTTTTATTTATTTCTAGGAGATAGAGAGAGAGAGAGAGACAGCGTGAGCAGGGGAGGGTCAGAGAGAGAGGGAGTCACAGACTGAAACAGGCTCCAGGCTCTGAGCTGGCAGGCAGTACAGAGCCCGACACGGGGCTCGAACCCACGAACTGCGAGATCATGACCTAAGCGAAAGTCGGACGCTTAACCGACTAAGCCGCCCAGGCGCCCCAACACTTGTTATTTCTTGTCTTCTTGATAGTAGCCATTCTAATAGGTGTGAGATGATATCTCACTGGAGTTTTGATGTGCATCTCCCTGATGATTAGTGATGCCGAGCACCCTTTCATGCACCTGCTGGCCATTTGTATTCTTCTTTGGAAAAATGCCTATTCAGATCGTCTGCCCACAGTTGTAGAGAGTTCTTCATATAGTTTGGATATTAACCCCTTATCAGAGATGTAATTTGCAAATATTTTCTCCCAGTCAATAGGTTGCCTTTCCATTTTGTTCACCATTTTCTTTGCTGTGCAGAAGCGTTTTCGTTTGATACAGTCCCACTTGTTTATTTTTGTTTTTGTTGCCTTTGCTTTCGGAGTCAGATCCAAACTATCTTTGCCAAGACTGATTTCAAGGAAATTACCACCCGTGTTTTCTTCTAGGCATTTTCTTGTTTCTGGCCTTACATTCAAGTCTTCAATCCTATTTGAGATAATTTTTGTGTATGGTGTAAGATACTGGTCCAGTTTCATTCTTTTGCATATGACTCCAGTTTTCCCAGCACCATTTACTGAAGAAATACTATAGACACAATATTTCTGAACAACATCAAGGGAATTTTCAGGATTCTACATTGGTTTATATTGTTGGCCAGGGATATAAAACTTGGTAACCTATTTACTACCCAAGTTCTCACAACCTGAAAAAATATCAAAGAAATCAATTTTATGCAGAAACCCTGACTTTTTTTTTTTGTTTTTTTTTTTTTGTTAATGACAAGAAGGATGAGACTGAGTAAACGGTCACAGGAGCAGGAATTACATAAAGGGAGGAGGTGATCCTGAATGCATCAGTTGAAGAAGTAGGGTCAATAGTGACCTCTTAAGGGCGCCTGGGTGGCTCAGTCAGTTAGGCGTCCGACTTCAGCTCAGCTCATGATCTCGCTGTCTGTGGGTTTGAGTCCTGCATCGGGCTCTGTGCTGACAGCTAGCTCAGAGCCTAGAGCCTGTTTCAGATTCTGTGTATCCATATCCCTCTCTCTCTGCCCCTCCCCAGCTCATGATCTGTCTCTCTCTGTCTCAAAAATAAATAAACGTTAAAAAAAATTTATAGTGACCTCTTAAGCCCAGTTTGATGGGCTGAATCAAATGTACCAGTAGAAATGCAAAACTCTATATGAAAGATTAGCAAACCAAGTGAACAAGAATGGCAACGAAGAGGCTTGTAGCAATATACATAAAGAAAATTCTCCTTAGAAATTTAACAGTAGTAAGTATAAGCTGGAATAACCAATAACAGGTGCCTGCAAACAATCACCCTAGACTCTTCCTACTTAAAGTGCTCTCTGGACCAGCTTATCAGTATCACTTGGCTGCCAGTTAGAAATGCAGACTCTTAGAATCCACTCCAGATGTACATAGTCAGACTGAAGATTAGAAAGATTCCCGGGGGGCCACCTGGGTGGTTCAGTCGGTTGGGCGTCCAGCTTCGGCTCAGGTCATGATCTCAAGATTTGTGGGTTAGAGCCCCGCATCAGGCTCTGTGCTGACAGCCAGCTCGGGGCCTGGAGCCTGTTTCGGATTCTGTGTCTCCCTCTCTCTCTCTGACCTTCCCATGTTCACGCTGACTCTGTCTCTCTCAGAAATAAATTTTTTTAAAAAATTAAATTTTTTTTTAAAAAGTAAAAAAGAAAGATTCCCAGGTGACAGTGTATGTACCACCCCAGTCCCTTCACCAGGTCAGACCAAGTGAATCTCTAGCCTAGCTCAGAGAGACTACACCTCCAATATCAGAGTTCCATTAATAAGATGAAGATCAGCTAGGCCATGAGAGGGGACAAGCTCAAACCTCTAAAACTACCAATATTATTCAAAGGCACTGGGGATGTTTAGTTCAGAATGTGCTATCCAATACACAACAGCCACTAGCCCGTGACATGTAAGTATTCAGCACTTACAATAAAGTTAACCTCAAATTAAAATGTTCTGTAAATGTAAAATACACCCCTGAGAGCAAAAATTTTATTTAAAAAAAAAGAATGAGAAGTGTCACTTTAATAGTTATTTATATTGAATATGTTGAAGTCCTATGTTGGACATGGTGGTTTAATTCAAATTTTAATTAATTTCACCTGTTTCTATCTGCATTTTTTAACATGGCTCCTGGAAAATTTTAAATTGCCTCTGGGGCTCCCATTTTATCTCTACAGGACACTACTGCTTCTAGAAGACAACCAGAGTCAGCGGGTAGTTCTTCTCAAACACGTGGAGCACCACTGTATGGGAGAAATATTAACTTGGCTCAGTCTAAAAACCAAGGATTACAACCAGGGCTTAATGTTGTTATATGACTGAGGGCAGGCAACGAATCTGTTCGTTTTCCAAAATGCCCAGTAGGGAATGCCATCCCTCCCACAGATTCATCACCGAATCAGAGAGTCATGAAAAGGTTGCATTTCTTGTCTTACAAAATAATCTGAAAATACAGCGATGAAAAAGAAACCAGAAGACCTAACCACCTACCAAGAAGCACTGCCTCGTGAGCAGTTCCCAATACTCTCTCTCTCTCTTTTTCTCCAGAGAAAAATTAGAGCAATTCATTTTCTTTTCTCTGTAGAAGATGATTGGTGGAAGTCTAGGGAGACAATAGCATGAACATGAACAATCCCTGATTGCAGAGGAACACTTTCCTGAAGACTCCACTTGCCCCGGCTAAATGTCCTCCTGGACAAATTAGACATCATCAATTAGAACCAATATTGCCACGCTGAGACTGTCAAGCTATCCAGCCAGACTGCTTCAGTATTGCGGAAGGAAAAAAATAAATGAGTAAAGCGTCTCTGTTTCCTTAACACTGATCCCAACAACATGTTATCAAGATTAACGGAGTTTAGCCAAAAAATACCTATCCCACCATTATGATATTGAGGATAACGGCAAAAAACAACCAAAAAACAAAAAAAAACGTCAACTATCTGATCTTGATTCCAAACTAAAGCCACAAAACTTGGGCTCACATTTCACTAGTTCTAAGTAGTTCCTCTTTTGATGCCCATTGAAAACATAAACAATTATTTATATTCCTAAGAGCTGGATTCTGACCCAATGTGGGTCAATGAAATCTCTAAAAGTACATTTTTCACAAGGGTTATTTCATTGGTTTTAATAGAACCACATTTTTAAAGGAGAAATTAAAGAATATAACATTTGATCTGCCACAGAGAATCTGAAGGGTAGTTTGATGTATCTTCAAATCATGAAATATCAGTAACCCAAAGTGGTTCAGGCACTGCTGTTTCCTTTAGATTTAGAATCAGGATAATTCCATCTGGGTCCTAGTTTTTATAATGGTCAAATTATTGAGATTTTCATTTGCTCAGAGCTCAGTGAGGGCCATTCTCCTCCTAACTCTAACTTCCCATATTTCTACGTAAATAGAAAGGAAAAAAAAAGACTTCCTATTTAACCAAAGAAAACCCATATTTACCCAAGTAAAACCTAGGTGATATTTCAGAACATCTTTATAGAAATAGTTTAATACAAATTTCTAAGGATGTGCAGCAACTCCCCAAAGACTTTTTTAAATTTATAAAGCCACCTATCTTGAAAGCATTATGAATCCTCCTGAGTTAGGAATGGATAGATTGAAATACACACACACTGGGGCGCCTGGGTGGCTTAGTCGGTTGAGCGTCCGACTTTCGTTTAGGTCATGATCTCGCGGTTCGTGGGTTCGAGCCCCGCGTCGGGCTCTGTGCTGACTGCCAGCTCAGAGCCTGGAGCCTGTTTCAGTCTGTGACTCCCTCTCTCTCTGACCCTCCCCTGCTCACGTCTCTCTCTCTCTCCTAGAAATAAATAAAAATTTTAAAAATGAAATACACACACACTCATTCTCTCTCTCTCTCTCTCTCTCTCTCACACACACACACACACACACACACACACACACACACACACACACACCATTCCTTGCCAGATTTTGAAATCTAATAATGCAACTCCTGAGGCAAATTGGGATTTGCATTTGCAAATTCCCATTAAAATAAAAGCAATCTCCCAGCTATAATTATTTCACTCATTTGAAAATTGGGAAATCTGTTTTAGCATAAAGTAGCATAACCCAGAATGTCTGTATCACTTTGTTTTTAATTGTAGAACTGATGGATTCATAGAGCACCTGTTGTTTATCTTAATCTCACCCAGTTTAGAGACCCCTTGTTTATTCAATTGCCAGTTTTTTGATGCCTTGATGATTTTCATTAAAAAAAAAAAACACTTGAGAACTAAGATTGTCTTATTATTAATCATTATATTCACCTGGGAATTACTTTTTCACTACTAAACCTCATGTATGCTAAGTCTTACTAGTATCTCACCCAAGCTGCATAGGAAGTGTCTGGGTCAAATCTCCATATCACAGAGCTAACTGTAGGATCAGGAAGGTAAAGATGAGGGGACTATGCTGTACCTGACTGAGTGACCAGGGAACTATCGCCTTGGCAAACAGGAGCTGAAATGTCCCCAGAACTGGGCCACCTAATGTGACATGGCTAAAACCTGACTCTCCAGTGGTTTAATGGCTAAGGACTGACAAAAGAGTCCCTGCTATGTTAGGAGAGCATATCCCAGAGGGAAACCAGTTTTCTGTCCCAATTTTTAGTACATGGAAAAACCAGGGACGCTGACACTGGACTCACCGACATTATACGTATGACCTGCCCGTCAGCTTTACAAAATCAGAACCTTAAAATGTCTTTAAGAAAAAAAAAATAACTTCTGTCTCAGTTATCCCGAGCACAATGCTACAATTAAGTAGGTATATAATAAACATTTGCTCAGTAAATAAAAAGCTCTCATCCACTACCTGGTGGCTATTAGGGACTGAATTGCATCTCCCCCTAAAATTCCCATGTTGATGTCCTAACCTTCAGTATCTCGGAATGTGACCTTACAGGGAAATAGGGTCATTGCAGATGTAATTAGTTAAGACAAGGTCATACTAGAATAGGGTGAGCCTCTAATGCAATGTGACTGGTGTCCTTCAAAAAGGGATGCCATTAGAAAAAGCATGCATACAGGGAGACCATCACATGAAGGTGAAGGCAGATATAGGGTTGATGCGGTAGAAGCAAAGGAAACCCAAAGACTACCAGCAACCACAGGAGAGGCTATTTTCCTTCATAGCCCTCTGGACACCTCATATTGGACTTCTAGTTTCCAGAAATGTGAGATAATAAATTCGTTATTTTGGGATGCCTGGGTGGCTCAGTTGGTTAGGCATCCAACTTTGGCTCGGGTCATGATATGATCTCATGGTTTGTGAGTTCAAGCCTCGTGCTGGGCTCTGTGCTGACAGGCTAGAGCCTGAAGCCTGCTTCAATTCCTTGTCTCCCTCTCGCTGCCCCTCCCCCTCTCGCACTGTCTGTCTCTGTCAAAAATAAACATTAAAAATTAAAAATTAAAAATAAGTTTGTTAATTAAGCCACCCAGTCTGTATAAGTTTGTTACAGCAGCCCTATAATACTAATACAAACAAATACAGGAAGCAACCTATGACTTGATACTTATAAATATGGAAATTTAATTATGAGTAAAATAAACAGAATATCAAAATGAAAAAAAAAATTTCAAGGGTTGTTTATCACTAAATTTAATGTTTAGATCCCTAAAAGTTTCACCTAGTCTACATTTGGATAAGCATAAGCAGATGATCAACTAAATTAAATGAGAACATCTAAAACATAAAGCCTTCTGGAAAAAGAAACTTCATTTGTACACAGACACATTCCCCAGTACCTAAAATACAGCCTAGCGACATTATGGCCATGAAGTATAATGATGTGTTGAATGAATGGATGAATGAATGTCTAATACAGAGAATTACAATTCAAAATACAGCAACATATAGGTGATCATTCTTAATAAAATGTTAAAAACTAAAAATTAAACTGGAAATAGGTTTATATAAGAAGCAACTGTTTCTTTACCATTTTTACCTGAAGAATTTTGTGATTTTTTTAAAATCAAGTATATGTCAGTCACTAAAAAAAGGGATCCTAGTAGAAAAATTAGAAATATGCCATATGTTGTCAGTTTGAGAAACATACAAGCACAATGACATTTTTAACATTGCAAAGAACCATTAGTCAAAATTTTCCCTCATGTTGTACAGAAGGCAAAGCTGCTGTGTGGTTGAGGGGTGATGAGAAATAAACAATGTGGAAATGGTTATTGAAGTTTTTAAATGAAAAGCATAACTATGCCAATATATCCATACATACCTTCCTTCATGAATTATGCATTACACTGTCAAAGGGTATATATTTTTTAAAAACTTTCAATAACAATGTTAATTCTATTAAAAGTGGGCCATTGTTAAGAATTGTGTAAAAACATTATTTAATGCTTATCTTTAATATGTTTTAAGATACCAAAGAGAATCTAAGATTCTTTTGTTAGTAAGAATGTTTCCATACTTGTACACATAATTTTCACAGGTTTCATCCTGTGCAAGGCAAAATTTTCCCTTCTGTTCTTTCTATGTTTAATTTCCTTTGGTCAAAAACGAATGGCAAAATATTCACCAAATTGTTTCCCTGTGTCCAAACACTGTTAGGTTCAACAGGAGTAAATACATAATGTGATCTAAAATGATATGTCTTTAAGGGGAAAAAAAGGACATCCAGTTTTAGAGTGTTTATATTTACAGCAGATACAAATGCAAATTTTAAAATTATAAACTATAATAAAATAAATAAAATTCAAATTCATAGCATCAATGCAGTGCGTTTCATGATAGTTTTTAGGAAAATAATTACCACTGTGCCACCACCTATGTGAATTTGTTACTGGAAGGGGGTCATCAGCGCCCTCCAACCCCCACATGGTTCGAGGGTCGAGTGTGTGTGTGTGTGTGTGTGTGTGTGTGTGTGTGTGTGTGTTTTCTCAGGAGACCCCTAATACATGTACCAATGACAATGTACATCTTTAAGGATAAAATATAACAAATATCTGTACACATGGTTTATCATGGAGCAGATTTACTAGAATATTCAAATGCCAAAACAAGATCTTGGCTTAGACTCTACCTTTCAGGAGAAGAAGTCTTTACTCTGTATGACTGAAAGAAATGGTGTTGTGTTTTGTCAGCTCCAGTTATTTCTTAAAGGAATTTCCTAACTAGACTCTGGGGCCTGATGGTAATTGGTTTCATCCATCCACAGTCAACAGGAGCAGTTGGCATCCTGCTTTCTTGTTAATCAACACAGAGCCTGTGTGGTGATCCCACTTTTAAAGTCATTCAACAGAGTCTAACCAGGACCTTCCCACAGAAGTGCTGTATTCGGCTTGTAGTACTGACTCAACCCATAATAGTGTTTGTATTTCTGGGAGTTTGCTTGGCCTACGTGTTGATGCCAAGTATTCATTTTGGCAGTGGACAATTCCATTTGTGATTTTGGTAAACACAGTATGTTTCATAGGGTGCTGATCATAAAAGTAATCTCAAAAATCTCAGTCTTGATACTCAAGAGCCTAGCCAGAACAGGCTATTTATATTTTAATCAGTGGTATAAAAATGGTTAGAACAGAGGGCAATTGAATGCATCCCAAGATTTCCAGAAAGGACAAGTAAATATTTTGAGTAGGATTCCTAGTCAGACAGTCATAGTATGCTTTCTCCCACCTCAAGTCAGCCCTGAGCCTTCTTTCCATCCCCCTCTCTGTCTGTTCTGACTCTCTACATTAAGAATTAGCTTATATACCTTGATCTTGCTCCCTCCTTAATTGTGTCCAATGTTATACATTCTTTGTTCCCTCTTTCCTTTACCTTTTTGATTTGTCAGCTTTCAGTTGTGAACTTAGTATTTTACAGTGCCCACCAAGGGCAACTGACCCGGGCTCAGCCCAAGAATGTCACCCAGCAACTAACCTTAATATGCTCCCTATAAATGTATTCATTATAATCAAAGGTGATTAGGATTATGAAAGTCTAAAACGAGGGTGCCTGAGGGGCTCAGTCAGTTAAACGTCTGACTTCAGCTCAGGTCATCATCTCACAGTTCATGAGTTTGAGCCCCAAGTCAGGCTCTGTGTGACAGCTCAGAGCCTGGAGCCTATTTCAGATTCCATGTCTCCCTCTTTCTCTCTGCCCCTCCCCCATTCACACTCTGTCTCTCTTTCCCTTAAAAATAAACAATAAAAAGGCTTTTTTGAAAGTCCAAAAGGCATTAAAAACAAAAGCACATTCTTTAAGTCTGAAAAAAATAATAATGGAATCCTTGTTTACTAGTAATTGACAAAACTTGATCCCTACAATTTTGAACCCTTAGTTTCCTCCCTTGACACTAAGTGATGGTCTAATGGCAATAAAGAACAATAGCAAGGATCAACAGAGAACTCGGAGCACCTGGGTGTCTCAGTCAGTTAAGCAACCAACTCTCGATCTCAGCTCAGGTCATGATCTCATGGTTTCGTGAGTTCAAGCCCCACACTGGGCTCTCTGCTGTCAGCATGGAACCTGCTTAGGATTCCCTCTTTCCCTCTCTCTTTGCCTCTCCCCCATACTCACTCTCTTTGTCTCTCTCAAAATAAATAAATAACCTTCAAAAATATCAATCAATAGAGAACCAAGGAAGACACTGACAGAAAATTATCTGAGTTCATACGGGGCATTTCCATGGATGCAGCATCACGCAGAGGTAATGGCAGAGAGCTCCCTGTCCTAAAGGAGGCTGCAACTTCATCACAGGTCACAGAAGCTGCAGGCAAACCTCTACATATCCTGGGATGACACAGACAGTATCAAGTTCAAAAACATCCACTTAGTGAAAAGATGCTATATGTTTACATTTTAAAGCCTCAAAAGTTTTGCTTCAACGGAGTTTGAAACCAGTCTTTCCTAGATCTTGGAATTACACTGACACTTTCTGGAAATAGCTCATGGTTCACCTCTGAAACACAGGCAGGGAAGAAATGTAACAGAGAGCTAAAACACATGTATTAGGAGTATTCGTTCACAGAAGACCCAATTAATTACTCATCAGAAACAAAAGAGGCGGCTGGAAATGAACAACAGGAAACTGATTTGATAGTGTGTCCGCCCTTGTGCACTTTCACAGATGAAAGTTCCTGTGATCTCTCTGGGACTCACTGCCCTGTCTTTCTATTTCCTGGGTGTCTTTGTCTGGCCTGTTTCTGTGTCTTTCTTTCAATGTCTTTTTTTTTTTTTCCTTTTTGAACCTATTCCTTTTTGAACTTTTTTTTCTTACTGAACATAATCAAATCACATTCCAAGCTAGGAAACCTAATCAAAGCATCTTACAATAGAGAACTGGGTAAACTTCATGAAGGATGCACTTGTTTCCCAACCTCTCCCAGAGTCTCCCCATTTTATGGCAGGTACCCCCATGCAGCCCTTTTTCTTGCCACCTTACTAAAACAGCTTTGGTAGGATTCCCAGTGACTCCTGGCAATTCTCAGGACTGCCTTCTTTAGCTACCTACAGCATTTTCAGCTTTCTTTCCCACCAAAGCCGTGACTGTGACTAATCTTCTTGTCTGGTTTCATGAACATCATACTTGCTGGTTTCCCTCCCACTTCATCAGTATTCGTTACCTCTTCTCTGACTTCCTAATAGCACCTGCACCAGGGCTCAGCGTCTTTCATCTCTAGTCTATCCCCTTCCTCAGGGATCTCATTCTGCTAGCAGATGCTAATGAACCTCAAGTCACCATATCCAGCCTGGACCCCACGCCTTTCTCTCCATGTCTCTGCAGCACTGACATCTAGATGCCAAGATACCTTGACACTCAAAACTCATCTCTGAAGCTTATCCACCTCTCAAACCTGCTCCACCCACCTTCTTCTGCTTCTCAGTCGGTGCCAACTGCATCCTCCTCAGTTGTCCAGGTCAAAAGCCTAGGAAATCACTCTCGACACCTTCCCCTCCCACCTTGCACCCAAGCCATCAAGTAATTCCATTGCCTCCACCTCTCAGATATATTCAGCACCTGGTCGTCTCTCCCCACCTCCACTGTTGACTCTCCTTGGTCCAAGCATCCATCTTCACTCTCTTGGTTTGATGATACAGTCTCCACCACGGCTTCCCTACGGTCTGTCCCTACTCGAGCACCAGACTAAGTCTGTGTCAGATCAGGCCACTCCTTCGCTCAACACCTCCAATGGCATACACGGCCCTAGAAAATCTGGGGGAGCATCACTTCTCTAAATTATTCCCCTGTTATCCTTGCCATGGCCACATCGTCCTACCGGCCATTCCTAAACCCCACTCCCGTAAGTGGCCCTTTCCCTGCCCCATGCTCTCTGCACCCGGATCGGTCTTCTCCCAGCCAGGTCCACAGTCAATGCCCCCACTTCCTCTACGTCTTGCTTGACTGTCCCTCTGCCCAACTACCCGATGTAAAATTTCAATGACATCCTCTTCCTGTTCTCCTTTCTCCCCTGCCTTGCTCTATTTTTCTTTTGTTTTCCATAGCACTTGTCAGCTCCTAACATGCAATATAATTTACTCATTTGTGCTCACTGCTTATTGTTTCCCACCAGCTCGGTGTAAACACCGCAGGAACATCTGTCTCTGTGTTTTGTTTCCTAATATATTCCATGCACCTAGAAGAATGCCTAGCTCAAAGGAGAGGCTCAGTAAACACTTGTTGAGTAAATGAATACTCAAAAATCTGACTTAAATACTGCACTCAGTATCTGCAAAGCCGCACTGGAAATTTACAAACTTTAATGTAAACTCAATTTAATATAAATTCCTAATAATAAGCAGTGAAACCAATGCCAAGCTTTGAATTGAAAACCTGGACCCCATCCTTGCAGTTTGGTAATGAAGAATTTCTTCCACCACCCTAAGACTCAGTTCCTTCTCTGGAAAATCAGGATAATGTTTCTTGGTTTTTTGTTATAGCTTTGATGCTTAAGACGAAATATGATGGTGCATGTAAAACTATGAAATCAGAAGTGCAAGTTCATACGGTAAGAGGGCCCACTGTTCCCTTCTGAACTGGGTCATTTGCCGTGTGCTGTCATTTTTTATAAAGCAAGTGATAAAAATATACTGTAATTGGAATGTGCAGCTGCACTCACAGACCAAAATAAATCTGATTAAGACACAGTCCCTTAAAGAGTGATGGTTACTAAGGTTTTCCCATTCAAGCGTAAAAATCCGCTGATGCCCAGAAGGCAGCCTTAAACCAGGGACTAACTGGAGATGCCAGAAGGATTTGTGGAGAAGCCATCAAGCCACAACCAGGATAACAGCAGCTTTTTTTTTGTTTGTTTCTTTTTTCCACCTAGAGAGAGACCAGCCGACAGTGGTAAGGTGCCCGGGCTCTGGACCCAGGCTTCCTAGGCGCAACCCCTGGTTCACCCACCTTTACTGTGCATATGACCTCACGCCAATTGCCCAACCTCCTCTATGGGAAAAGCAGGACAGGCTCGGGCTTCCTGGGAGGATTCTGTAAACTATTACCTGGGGGCTCTAGACAACCTGTGTTCACCAGGAATTCTGTAGGGCAAGCAAGCATGGGAAGCCAACAACACGCGGTTCAACATCCACATCCTGCAGGTGAAAGCCATTTTCCCCGCCATTTAAGGGAAGGCCAGTGGAGAGGCGGTAGGGAAGCATCTTCTCTGTTAGTTGGAGAAACAAAACCGTAGGCAAAGGTGTAAAGGAAACATGCGCAACTCAAGGCTAATATTTAACCCTGACATGAAGAGTTTTCACACAGTGAGCACTCTCTGACTCAGTAGCTTTAGCACAGAGATAGCCAGCGATCCTGGGCCACCCTAAACCTGAGCATCTCTCAGTGGGATTCTGGGATAGCAGCAGCCATATCACATATCCTTGGGCCCCAGCTCTGCATATTCTTGGGCCCCAGCTCTGACCAACCGAGTCAGACACTGTGGGTCTGGAATCCAGAAATCTCAATTCTAACAAGCCAGATGATGAAGGCATGAGCCAAAGTCAGAGAACCAAGTGCCATCAGCTCCCAAGAGAGAAAAGATATTGATGGAGAATTGACCCTGACTCTTCAAATGCTTTATCTAAGTGATGAATTGATATTGTTTGGTTACAAGAAAATGCGTTTAGAAAACACTGACTGAATACGATATTCACTTAGAAACAGTATTTGGTTTGGCAGCACACAAAATCTTCAACTCACAAGACCTACCCAGCAATAATTATATGTCAGCCACCATGCTATAAACCAGGAGATGCAGAGAGGATAAAACACAGACCTTGGCCCCTGGGAATCTGCAATATTATGAAGTTTTCTGACCGAGAAAGATTAAGAAAAATACAATGCCAAATGTAGCTCCTGCTGTCACAAATACGGAGGAAGTGAGCCAGCTCTGGAAGATAAGCAAATAAAGAATGAGAACAGCAGTTGGGCAGGCATAGCAGGAAGAAGGGAAGTAAAAAGGGATGTTGCTGGAGAGGAGGCTGGACATGTAGTTGGGACTTGAGTGTCACCCCGAGGAATTGGCCTTTATTACCTTTGCAGCACAAAGTGATTGAGGTTTTGAGAAAGGCCATGTTTCTCTGCATCCACCAAACCCTGGCTCCAGAAGACTGCAAGCACCAATCGGAAGTTTCAGAGAGGAGACTGGAAAAATAGGCAAACTGTATAAAAACTAGAGGTGGGGAGCAGCAAACGGAAGTAAAAATGGCAAAGCATAGTCAGGATAGAATGTAAAAGAGCAGTGGTGATTAGATCTGTGGAATGAATGATGGGGGGAGTCAAATATAGACCCAGGTTTAAGGAAGTACGTCCTCAGGTACATCTCCGTCTAACACATGTGTGGCACGGGATACGCTGTATTTGCTGATAATGTAGCTGATGCTTAGCTATACAGAACCTGTTCAGAATGTTTTATCTGGACGGCGATACATTTGACCTTTATGAGGTAAGTTACTGGTACAAGAAACAAAACCAGAATTACAGCGCGTTAGAGGGTCAAACCAAAATGGAAACTTATTACAGAGATCTCTTTAATATTATGTAAGGCTATTCTCAAATTTATCACAATCCCAAACAATCTTCTTAGAGAGCTAAGTCAATGAGTAAAGATATACTGATGTCCAATTAGTTGACTGAAGAATGTGCATTTTTAAAATTTCACATCCTTGGGGCGCCTGGGTGGCTCAGTCGGTTAAGCGTCTTTCTTTGGCTCAGGTCATGATCTCGTGGTTTATGGGTTCGAGCCCCATGTCGGGCTCTATGTTGTTCAGACCCTGAAGCCTCCTTCAGATTCTGTGTGTGTGTCTCTCTTTCTCTGCCCCATCCCTGCTTGCGCGCTCTCTGTCTCTCAACACTAAATAAATGTTGAAATTTTTTTTTTTAAATAAAATTTCACATCCTTCATCAGATATTTGTACTTAAAAACATTCCCATACTACCGACATCAGAGCTGAATTTCTAAATACTAAAGCTCACCTTAAACATTAAAACCCTCAGTTTTTATAGGTCAATGACCTCTACTCTCGTATGATTAAATCTTGTGCAGTAAGACACAGAAATGAGCCCTCCAATGGAATAGAGCCTACGATGATAAGGACGAGCCAGCCGTGTCAAGGTACACAGTTTTGTCAAAGATGTTTGCAGGAGAACATGTTGGAGGTGCAAGGGCACTGTGGCAGAGACACACCCGGTGTATGTGAGAAGCAAAGAAATGCCAAGTGTGGCTGGCATATAGCTGTCAAAGAGGTCATGTCCTTGTAGACCGTGGTAAAGATACTCTTTCTAGTACGCAGCATTTCCAGAGAGAGTGGTGAGCAGAGAAATACCATGATCCGACTACCCTCTGACCCCAAGTAGAAACGTGTATTCTAATGAGTAATGCAAATCTTGTCATCTCGACCCAGAAGAATGTAAAAAGCTCTTGACTCATAAGGGTATCTTTGATCTTTGGGGTCAAAAAGCAGAAGAGCTAATATACATTAAGTATAGGTTAACTTACTTAGTGTCATATTTAATAAATTTGAGCTAACCTATAAATGTGCATATTTAATCACCACCTGTATTATTAAAGAAAAAAATATCATCTCCATATAAGAGAAATTATGCCTTCCCACTCCCTTATGTGTTTTGAGATCGTACATGAGCACATAGGAAAAGGAAGAACACACAATGTACCATATTAACGATTTCATCATAAACCTTCTATCCAAGATCCGTAAAAGGCTGGCAATGCCTGTTGTTCATGGTCAGCACAGTGCTGAAAGGGAGAGAGAGCTATTCTGCAGGAGACGGGCACACTGTGGGCTCTTTAGGAACCCTTGTTTTAGCAGCCACAGCAGGTCTGGGACTTCTTACAGCATGTACTTGATGGCTGGACTTCTTCCCTCCAAATGACTGTGTAGAACAAAGTCACAGGCACTGTGGCTCGAACTCAGCTTTATACTAGAATTCGCATGCTTGTTTCTCAGGATCATTTCCATGTTGAATTCGATCTTCTTAGTCACCCATATGTCTCTCAAAAGCCTTCTTAGACATTTTCTAGTACAACTCTCAACTCTCGTAACAACATAAACAGGTGGCATAGTTGCTTTTATCAAATACTGCCTTGTAAGGTTGTCGTTACAGTCACACACCAAGAAATCCCCACAATTTTACAGGTAGTTAAATGCCCAGGTGATTAGGAGTAGGGTAAGGAGGCAGAGTGTTGGGTGACATTGAGAATGTGAAGTGTTTGTTGAGTGAATAAGCCCAGAATTGCTGTTTGTAAGTGTCAGGTTACGATACAAGCAATAAAATATCAATATGCATCCTGTTTTTTTTTTTTATCTTATCTACTAACATTGCTCTACGGGATCCCTGCATCCTGCTTACTGATTTATCACAGATGCATATTCTTAGCTCCAAGGCATTAATTATTCTGTGCTTGTCCACCTTTCCTGTTAACAACTTATTAACATAATAAAAGTAGTAGGATCATCAGTGATAGCTAATAATTTCAGTAAGCTCCGGTACGCTTCCCCTGGGTTAAGTGCCTTACATGCATTACCTCATTTATTAGAAACGCCTAATGAAGTAGGCTCTGTGACGTTTCACAGGGAAGAGGGTCTCGAAGGATGCAAAACTAACAGGCTGGGAAGCCAACCTGACCCTGGACTCAGACTGAACCGACCGCTATAATTCTCCCTCACGACTGTCTGTTAAGACACAGCCCAAGCTCCTTTCCTGCATGGAATCTTTGTTCTCCTTCAATGCTGCTTTCTCTTCTCTACAAATGATCAACACAGTTCATTTCTGCGCCACGGGTATCACACGTAAAACTTCGTGCCTTGTACTGTGATTCACACTAACGCCGCGCCAGCTAAGTTCCAAATGCAGACCTTCACAGAGCAAGAGGGCGGGGAACACAGAACACAACAAGATACACTAACCAAGTGCTATGCCAATAGTAATGGAAACATCCTTCCTTCCATCACCAGACCCAATGATCATGAAGATACTGCAGGAAGAGTAAATTCCCAGGTCTTAGGAAAGAACAAGGTCGAGCACAGCCTGGCTCTCTTGAGTCTCTGCATGGCCCTGGAGGGCTCTGCGGGTCACTTTCCTGTGTCATACTGGCCTTCTTCCAATCAGGGAAGGATCCAAGCTGTCTCTTACCTCAGGGTCTTTGCACATGCTCTCTCCAGAATTCTCCATCCCTGACTCTTACCCTTGATGATTATGTTCATCCTGCTTTTTCCCACTTAGCCTTTTTCTCAGCAGCACATCTTCCTCCCCATAAGACCAAGCACCATGAGGCCAGGCAGAGTATGTGTTTTGTATGAAGCCCTCTGTCCTCAAACCTATTCTTACCACAGTAGAAGCACAGTGTAGAGACGACTGGAAATGGACAAACAGATTTTCCCCTGGGTCTTTATTTGCCGTATCTGCAAGGAACTATCACAATAAGGAAAAAGCCAGCCTGGTTTGAATCGTTGCCCCATTTTTATACAGCTCTCAGTCATACACGGGTTCATCATGTGAATCACAGTCAACCATGGTAAGGCTCTGAAGATACTTACGGTTCAATCAGGTGATGCTATAATAAAAGATTTTGTAAAAACGCAACAATTTTATTAGACAATACATTTGATGTTCAAAAACTGGACTCTGCTGTGAGTGCCCTGAGTTTCAATCTGCCAGGAAATGTTAGAGAAGCGGTGATTCTATCAGTTTGTCAGCATTTCCACTTCAATCTCCCAGGAAAGTAGAAATTGCGGAAGTACTGAGAATGAAAAAATTACTACTTCTTGCCACCAATCCTGGCTCTCAAGAATTTTTTTTTTAAGCAGTGTTCTTACTGTTATACTTGCTCACTCACGGTGGAATTAACCAGCAATGATTTCACTAAGTATTATAGAGTATGTGTGTGTATGTGAGGCTTTAGAATCCTTAGTGAACATGAACATATACGTGGTGTATTTGTGATAATGCACAAAGTTGTTCTTTTAATAAGAATGGTCTGTAACCCAAGACTTACTGGCCATACAAATATTTTAATCTCATGTTTGATTCTCTGTTGAGAAGTGTTACATATTCTAAACAAAACAGCCTTCACACTTCCTGCTATGAAAGTACTCTTTGCAAATTTACTAACATTTCAACTGCTAGTCAATTCTATAATCCCATTTGTTGGAATAATTCCCTTTTTAGTAAATTTTAGAGCTCAATTGTGAATGCTATATGGTTTTAACATCATAGTTGGTAACATTTCAAAAGATACATGATCAGTAATGTTTAACACAGAGGTTTATAACTAATTCCCGATTAGAGCTAAGTACTTTTAAGCTCATCCATAAATTTTACTGTTCTAGCATCTTAATTGGATTTCTGGTAACTGCATCTAAAATTCCATAATGCACATAAGATGTGTTCCAGTTACAAAACAGGAAAAAGCAAACAAGCATACACATAACCTTACTGCTTATAACAATTACATCCTCTGGAAGCCAGAGGTTGCTTGGGTTTTGTTTTTTTAACAAGTGCTATACTTTATTTTATTACGCATTTAAAAGAGGCTAAGCCTAGTATTTAGATACCAGTTATAATTTTTAATTTATTTTAGTTTGAGCAGTGACCTCAGCTATGACATTATGACATGACGTCTAAATACATGGCTCTCTTGGGGCACCTGGGTAGTTAAGTCAGTTAAGCGTCTGACTCTTGATTTCAGCTCAAGTCATGTTCTCACAGTTTGTCTGAACCCTGCACTGGACTCTGTGCTGATTCTCTCTCTCCTTCTCTCAAGAATACATACATACATACATACATACATACATACATACATACATACATACATGGCTCTTGAAGAAGACTGGCAAATCCCCACTAATCCAAGATCTCCCATAAAACATAGCCTCTGTAAGTACTAGAAGGACAGAGCACGGAAAACAGTCTGCCTATGTTGTCATTTATAATTCACAGCAGAATTTTTCTCCCAAAAAACCACAAGGTTTCTTTTTGTGGCTAAAGAATAAAGATTCTTCAGAAAACTCTCCACTGTGAATCACAATCTAATTGGCATCATTATAGTATTCTAAAAGTACTGGAATATTCTTACCTGTACTGCCCTTTACGCTGTAAACCATAGAAAATAACATGAACAGAAACTCTCTCTCTCTGTCTCTCTCTCTCTCCCTCAATACATCCACTGTCCACTTTTATGACTACAGAATATGATCGCCAACTATATGCTTTCATGCTTTACATTCCCACTGAGACCTCTATGCTCCACTCCAGACTTCTATAATCTACTGCCTACACGACCCCTCCACCTAGATGTCTCATAAACTGCTGCCACATAACATGGAATAACGTAACATAATAACATGTAACTACTGACCCCCCACCCAGGCTCACTCTCTCCCCCGTCACTGGATGGTAACTCTATCCTTCCAGTTGCTGTGTCAAAAAAATAACCCAGAGTCACCTTGTACCCCTCTGTTTCTTACACCGCTGCCCAACTGGCCAGCAAATCCTCTGACCTTCAAACTGTATCCAAAATATGATCACTTCTCTCACCATCTCTACATCACTGTCCATACTAACAGCTTGTCTGGATCCCAGCGAGAGCCTCCTAACTGAATTCCAGGCTTCCCCCCTGGTCCGGCAACAATTTTGCAGGGCAATCAGAGAATTCTTTTGAAATGTGAATCGAACTGTGTCAGTTCTCTTCCAAAAACCTGGCAGAGGAGACGTCAAGGTGCCGTCACGGCGGTCTATGAAATCGCTGCATCTGTCCTCTCATGGCCAGTCTGTCATGACTACATCTCCTATGATCTGTACTTCCCATCTGCAGCTACATTGGCCTCCTTGTTATTCTCTGAGTATACTATGTACCCTGGCACCTAGGGACCTCATCAACTGTCTCCTTGATTTTCATTCACCCTAATATCCACAAGGCAAACTCCCCACCTTCCTGAAACTTCAGGTCAAATGACACCTTTCAAAGCAGTCTACCCAGACTACCCTCTTTAGAATTTCAAATTATGCACTGTAGCTTTTTTAAGGTTATTTATTTATTTTTGAGGGGGGAAGGGCAGAAAAAGAGGTAAAGAGAGAATCCCAAGCAAACCATGTGCTGTCAGCACAGAGCCCAACATAGGGCTTGAATTCATGAACCGTGAGATCATAACCTGAGCCAAAACCAAGAGTCAGATGCTTATCCAACTGAGCCACCCTGGCACCCCAACACCCTACCTTAATACTCAAACCTTTAACCTTGTTCTATGTTTTTTTTCATAACATCAATCACCTTCTATAATGAGGTGCAATGGGATTAAATGGAAAATAAAAATTAAGATTTCGTCCGACTGCTGATGGAACCAAATATCCACATTTATATCATAAAACTATAAACCAATTATTACGAAGCCTTTCTCAAAGACTGTTCTATTTTAGTCAATATAAACTAGTAAATATGACAGTACTTGCTACAGTAATTCATGTTTGCTATGGTACAGTCGGTTATATTTTAAAGAGGTTTCCTTTCAAATAATGGAATTTTTTCCAAGAATTCACTAACACGAACTCTTCCTCCTTCGAAGGCACTATGGTTTTGAAAGAAACTTGTATTCCATATCTTCAAGGAGCTCACCCTGAAAGTGCATTGGTAAAGTAGGGCATTAGGAAACTGAAGGATTTTCTTAATATTAATACAAAAGAGAAGTTTTAGTGTGCTTCCTAATAATCCTAAAAAGTTAACGTTTTGAAGAGTCACTAAAAAACATAATCACTTTGCAGCCACCTCATCTGCTTTCTCACTCTCCATCCTCCCCTTAAAAGGGAGGCTTTGCTTTAACATGACCATTAGAACACAGCTTCTTGGTTATACTTCAACTATTTCCTCTGCCACGTGGGCAACTCTTCCCTTCTTCACTTCCTGACTATTTTCAAATCTCAGATCCCTTTCTATTTATTGCCAATCCATTTTAGAACAAACATCAGGTGACATTTATTAACAAGGGCGGTATTATATGAAATATCAAAATCAAATATGAATGACAGAGTGAATACGCATAATATAAAATAAAAGGTGTTCTGTATCTGATCAATAAAAAGATTAAGGCTTGGGGAGCCTGGGTGGCTCAGTTGGTTAAGCGTTCGACTTCAGCTCAGGTCATGATCTCGTGGTTTGTGAGTTCAAGCCCCGAGTTGGGCTTTGTGCTTACGGCTCAGAGCCTGGAGCTGCTTCGGATTCTGTGTCTCCCTTTCTTTCTGCCCCTCGCCCACTTGCTCCCTCTCTCTCTCTCACCCCCAAAAATAAATAAACCCTAAAAACATTTTTAGAAAAGAAAGGCTATGACTAAAATACAGTATAAAGACCAGTTGAGATTTGAGGCTCAGTGGAACAGGATGGCTTTGAAGAGAAGACTCCAGGTACCCAACACTCCTCCTGATCAGCTCTGTTGTCTCATATTTCATTTAACCCTTAAACTTCTATGAACACATACACGTTTAAACATGTCTTCCTCATAAAGCTGAAAGCTTTCTCTTAAAGAGAACAAATCATATACTGATGTGCACACACATTTCCAGAGCACCTAGCACACTGTTATGCCAAGAGATACTCAGTAAAACTCCTGACTGCCAAACGATTGCTGTTTCTTAGCATAAATGATATATCATTG
The DNA here is from genome assembly GCA_017311185.1 of Proteles cristata cristata. NCBI lineage: Eukaryota > Metazoa > Chordata > Mammalia > Carnivora > Hyaenidae > Proteles > Proteles cristata. The sequence goes on along the minus strand of JAESUZ010002755.1, from coordinate 421,929 downwards.
AAAAGTATTCTCTTTCCCAACTTGAGGGCTAAAGATCTCAAAGGATTTTACTCAATAGGAATAAATCAAATTATGGGGCCAGATACATCACCACGGGATCCCACACACAATAGCTTCCCTGGCTTCCAAACCAATTATTTTTGATTGGTAAGAACATCACACGGAAGGAAGCTCCTAGGACAATGAAATTATTAATAACTTCCAGCAGTAAATTCAATTATTAGGACAAAAGCTGCTCGTGCCTGTGTTACATGGGCAAAGCAGGGGGGTAGAAAGGCTCTTTCATTTTAGTGATTTTTAGGAAAATAATAAAACCTGAGCCCTGGAGGCTCAACCTAACAATTGCTAGCTAAATACTCAAGTGCTGTAAGTACATAATCAGCACAAAACCAAATCTCCATCCATACTTTGCTGCTTCTATTAGAGCACCACTTCTGTCCAAACTAAATATGAGAATATTATCATCACATTTTTTGAAGGCAGCATAGTATATAAAAGGGAACACACAATCAGGGATAGTCAGATTTATGGTTGTCTGAGACAAAGAGATGGTTTTACACTTCTTAATTCTAGAATTCCCTTCAACATTCTCTACAAAATAGGAATGAAAGGTATTTGAAATCAGCAGAAGTACACCTGAGGCTAGCATCCACTTATCTAAGGTTTAATTTATGGTCCACCTCACACAATTTTCAGTTCTTTCCATGGTTTGGGCCTTCTTTCTAGGTTCACTGCAAATGGATCATGAATACTGCCTATTTTTTATTGCATTGACCGGGTCAGCATTTCTGCTTTCTAATTATTCCTTGACTTCATTTGTCTTCAGCATTCACAGAAAGACACTCCTCCCAGAAGAGAGGCAGGGCTCCAAGAACTGACCCAGGGACACCACCAGCGAGGACCTTCACTGACCTCAAATTCACGGAAAAAAGGTGTAATTCAGAGAGGCAAACAGTCATTCCATTTTAAAGGCAGATAAACAATGCTGCTCTTCTAAGAAATGTCTATAGTAGTTATTTACTGGAATCATCACTGTACTACCAGGAAATGTGGACGCCACGCCAAACACAGGCAACACACTGCATTCTAGATATTTACAAACCCCTGGACACTATTCATTTCAAACAAACACAATAACCCTACAACTAAGAAAAGTTAAAAGTTTATCCAAAATGTCCTCTCTCTTCTCTGCAACACGGCTGTCTGGTAGATCTGAGACTGGCACTCAGGGGGCCTCCCCTCCCCCAATCCACCACCACCAGCAGACTTCCTCAACCTTGGGACTGTTAACACCTGGGCCAGGTACCCCTTTGTTTTAGGGGCTCTCCTGTGCGTTGGAGGATCCAGCAGCCTTCTTGACTCTTCAAGCCACTACCCCTCCCCTCTTGGTTGTTACAATCAAAATGTCTCCCTCAGTGCTGAGTATCCCCTGGCAGCAAAATCAGCCAAGATGAGAACCATTGCCCTCTGGTACATCACTAACCTGCCTACTTAGTTTCTGCTATTAATCTGTAAAATGGACTAAAATAAGATGAAAAAATCATAATCATAACATTTCTGTCAGGAAATGGATACTCTGTTGGATACTCCAATGGATACTCTGAAATTCCTTTTCATTTATTTACTTATTTATTTGTGACTCATCTGCTAATAAAAGAAAGAGATTTCCAGGGGCTGAGAAAGGCAGAACCATCTGGCTTGAATAAGGAAGGTCATTACCAATAAAACAATAGAGAAGGAGAAAATAAAGAGGAAGAAAAGTGGTATGATCATCAACTTCTTTAGCCTTCACCAAACTAAATAAAGTGCTGATACAATTAAGATAAATGGCTTATTTCTAAAGATCATCAATGGAGTTAGATTTTTAATTCCAGATTAAATCACTGTAGGAGACAGAACAATTTCCCTCAGCGATGTCTACATCCTCATCTCTGGAACCTGTGAATATATTTTTTTAATGTTTATTTTTGAGAGAAAGCATGAGCAAGGGAGGGGCAGAGAGAGAGGGAGACACAGAATCTGAAGCAGGGTCCGGGCACAGAGCCCGACACAAGGCTTGAACTCTCAAACTGTGAGATCATCACCTGAGCTGAAGTCAGAAGCGTAACTGACTGAGCCACCCAGGCGACCCGGAACCTGTGAATATTTTACGTGACCTGTAAAAGGAGTTAAGGGTGAAGATAGAACTAAGGTTGCTAATCAGCTGATCTTGAAACAAGTAAATTATCCTGGATCTTCTCCAGGGGTGATCCAAGTCTGAGCACAAGGGTTTGAAAAGGGAACAGAGGGGCGCCTGGGTGGCTTAGTCGGTTCAGCGTCCGACTTTCGCTTGGGTCATGATCTCGCGGTTCGTGGGTTCGAGCCCCGCGTCGGGCTCTGTGCTGACTGCCAGCTCAGAGCCTGGAGCCTGTTTCAGTCTGTGACTCCCTCTCTCTCTGACCCTCCCCTGCTCACGCTGTCTCTCTCTCTCTCTAGAAATAAATAAAACATTAAAAAAAAAAAAAAAGGAAAAGGGAACAGAGAAGCAGGAAAGGAAGTCTAAGGGATGTGAGGCGAAGTGATGTGATATGATGTTATGACTCAGCCTGTTGTCACTGGCTTTGAAGCCAGAGGAAGGAGCCACGAGCCAAGGACTGTGGGCAGCCTCGAAAACAGAGGAAGAAACAGATTCTCCCCTGGAGCTTCCAGAAAGGTGCAAAGCTCTGCTGACACCTTCGTTTTAGCCCCGTGAGATCCGCGTTGGACTTCCAGCCTCCAGGACAGTAACAGAATAGATCTGTGTCGCTTTAAGCCACTGAAGTTATGCTAATTTGCTACAGCAGCAATGGAAAATGAACACAGTCAGCTATAACTGATCCAACATGAGGACACAGGGCTTGGTTTCCAGGGGAGCCTGAGCAAGTGACCTATCAGGAATTTACAGAAACCCTACAGTGGAGGATGCCCATATCTCAGTGGCCAGATAAATGGCGATAGGGGCCAAAGTCAACCATACCTGAAACTCAGGAGGCCCTAGATGACCTCTATGACATAGGAAATTAAAACCAAAATCATCTCAGAGACCCACTGGGACAATTTAAGGATATGTTGTATACAAGTTCCCAGCACAGCGCCCAGCACATCCTAAGCGCTAAATACATGGTCATCATCATGGATATGCTGGGGCATTTTCCCTGTGGGCAAATAGAAAAGCTTTGGCCACAGTGTAAGAGCATTTCCTGTGTAGGCCTAATACCAAGTTATACTACCACTCATGAAAAATGCACAGGGAGAGAGAAATCACGTGCCTTTAGGCCTCTCTTCGAATCTTTAGAATGATCAATACCTGCGTGCTATTCTGTGTGGTCCCGATCAATACAAGATCCCAGTCATCATGAACTCGCTCCGAGTCTCTGCCTCCCTGACACCTTATCAGGAGAAGGAGATAAGCCGTAACAATTTTTTTGGATATCTGCAAGCGCATCTATCACTGTGACATATGCATGAGGCGGCATTCTATTTTCTCCACCCAGCTTCGTGTTAATATCCCAAGTCTGCATGTAATATCGCATGACTCTGACTCAGGCTTTCATTTTACTGCCTGCTGGACTGGCAAGGCATCCTCACCTCGCCTAGAATACCCAGCAGACTGGATCATGCAAAATACATGGCAAAACCAGGAATCGCTTCAACAGGTTGAGTTCTTCCAGAGAAGAATGAACTTGCTCGAGGCTGCAGTGCTAATTTTACATCATGTTGATTCTAGCCAGGAAAATTGCCCTTTGCTCAGACTGTACTGATTTCGGAGAAAAGTCCAATAATTATTTGAGGCAAGAAATAATTGCTGTTTTTGTTTTTATTTGGGGACAGAAAATACAAAATCACAGACAACATTACAGATGAAGAGGAACATCTCAGATTATTATAATCAGCCAATCAGAACTTTAATGAGTTGTTTAAGATTTTCTTTCTCTCCTCCTGGAGATGGCAATTCTGTTCCATTAACAGCTCTGCACACTGGCAGAAACTTAAAGGTTACTGTCTGAGAGATGAGCCGTGATCTCTTTTAGAATTGTTGTGTATTAGAGCTGAGAGGAACTTGAAAGACCACTTTTGCCCTTAGTGACAGAAAGACTCTTCATGTATTCATTCATTCAACAATTAGTACTTGTGCCCTATGAGGCCCGTGCAGGTCTCAAAGAATAGGACATGGACCCCTGGATCACCCAGCCAATCAGTGGCAGAGCTGTGATCCTATAAGACAGGAACTTCACCAATCAACCAATACACCTATTAAAATGCCCACTTAGGTTGTGACTACAGAAGAGAATCTACTCTGTATAAACTGTAAGAATATATTAAAAACAGAGCTTGAATCTACGCCGTGCAGGCCATCTACAATGTCTTGTTTCATGATCTACCCCAATCAGATTCTCTTCCCCAGCCATCAAGGAGCTGATGCCCCAGGCAAGGTGTCCGCACCATCTTTAATCAACCCAGAAACTCAGCTGTGCAGAAGGAGGAGCTCACATTTACGGGAAATGATAAGGATGACTCCTATTTCAGTACAGTTTTCACCACCAAATGGAAAGTGTGATTCATGTCCAGATTTGCTGCGCTGTTGTGCACGTGCCGCAGACAGCTGGGTCCATGGGAAGAGGGTGTGCAGGTATAAGCCCTCTAGTCTGAAAAAAGGCCAGATGCCAACTGCAGTCTCAGCCACAGGAAGAAGGGAGGGATGCGTAGCAGGTGCACCTGGTCTGCTGTCACTGTGTCTGTGGTGCTGCTACGACCACACTGGCCACCACTAAGACCCGAAGCTGCACTGTCGTCCGTCAGGCCCTCCATGTGCCCCTGTGATCCGGTCTTGGTGGGAATTCCCACCCCAGGGCAGTGTCACGTGGGAAACACTAATGACAGGACAGATCTACCTGCCTCAGAGTCACGATGCCCTCAAACATGAGATGAAATCCATACAAACTAAAGGAAGAGAAGTAATGGCCTCTAACGTTAAATGACCAGGTATTCAGAATCAAGAAAATCATGGTATTTGTGCTGATGCACAGGGGCACGTGGACCCCAGTGTTCACAGCAGCACTCTCAACAATAGCCAAAACATGGAAAAGAGCCTAAGTGTCCATCAACTGACGAATGGATCAAGAAGATGTGGTTGATCTATACAATGGAATACTACACGGTGATGAGAAAGAATGAAATCTGGCCACATGTAGCAACATGGAGGGAACTTGAGGGTGTTATGCTGAACGAAATATGTCAGGCAGAGAAGGACAGATACCATATGTTTGCACGTATAGGAGGATTAGGAGGACCATGGGGTAGGAGAAGGGGAAAAATAGTTGGGGAGAGGGAGGGAGGCAAACCATGAGAGACTCTTGAATGCTGAGAACAAACTGAGGACTGATGGGGGTGGGGGAGTGGGGAAGGGGGGATGGGCATGGAGGAGGGCACTTGTGGGGATGAGCACTGGGTGCTGTATGGAAACCAACTTGACAATAAACTATTGAAAAAAAAGAGAGAAAATCATGGTATTTATCTGTTCTTTAAAAGTATCCAATCTAATAATAACAAAAAATCAAAAATGGGCAAAGACCTGAATAAACATTTTTCCAAAAGAAGATAGACAATTGGCCAATAAGCACAGGAAAAGATGGTCAACGTCATTAGTTATTAGGGAAATGCAAATCACCCCCAAAATGTGATACCACTTCATTTGTTTTTTTGTTTGTTTTGTTTCATTAGTTTTTCTTTCCAAAGCTTTCTTTAAATTCAAGTTTGTTAACATATAGCATACGATTGATTTCAGGAATAGAATTTACTGAATCATCACACACATACAACACCCAGTGCTCATCCCAACAAATGCCCTCCTTCATGCGCATCACCTATTTAGCCCATCCCCCAAATCACCTCCCCTCCACCAACCCTCAGTTTGTTCTCCATAGATTTAAGAGTCTCTCATGGTTTGTCTCCCTGTTTTTATCTCACTTTATTTTTCTTTCCCTTCCCCTACGCTCATCTGTTTTGTGTCTTAAATTCCACATATGAGTGAAATCATACGGTATTTGTCTTCCTCTGACTTATTTTACTCAGCATAATACATTCTCACAGACATTAAGATGACTATAATTTTAAAAATGGGACTTCAGTGTTGATGAGAACTGTGACTCTCACGTAATGCTGACAGCAAAATGACGCATCTACTATGTTAAATAGTACAGCAGTTCCTCAAATTTTAAACAAAATTGCCACAGGATCCCACATTTCCACTCCAAATATTTAAAAAACAAAAATAAACAAAAATAAAACAAACAAATGTGTAACAAAATATCTGAAAGCAGGGACTCAAAACAATACACCCATGTTCACAGCTGTATTATTCCCAACAGCCAAAAGGTGCAAACAACACAAGCTTCCATCAACAGACAGATGTATAAACAGGATACAGTCTCTATATGCAATAGAATATTATTCACCTATAAAAAGGGATGGATTCTGATGCATGCCACAGCATGGAGGACCCTAGAAATTGTCATGTGAAATGAAATAAGTCAGACACAATACGTCAAACACTTATTTGAGGTATCTGGAATAGCCAAATTCATAGAGACAGAAAGCTGAATGATACGTGTCACTGGCTGGCAGGGAGTAGGAAGGAAGCAGAGTTATTGTAGTACATTGTTCAATGAGTACATAACTTCTATTTGGAATGATGGAATATTTGGAAATGGATAATCCTACAACACTGTGAATATACACAATGTCATTTTATATACTTAAAAATAGTTTCAAATGTTATATGTATCTTGCCACAATAAAGTATTTTCAAAAAGCGTTTCGCCCAAGAGGTGTACAGAGGGTGGAGAAACAAAACAATTTGGGCCAAATACAAGCATATTCCCTTTTCTAAAGCCTAAGCAGAGCAGCTAATCACTATTCGGGGGAAAATCTCAAGATGCTTGCACTTTGAAAACACTGGGGACTGGGGCACCTGGGTGGCTCAGTCGGTTAAGTGTCCAACTTCAGCTCAGGTCATGATCTCATGGTTTGTGGGTTCTAGCCCCATCGGGCTCTGTGCTGACAGCTCAGAGCCTGGAGCTGCTTCGGGTTCTGTGTCTCCCTCTCTCTCTGCCCTTCCCCTGCTCATGCTGTCTCTCTCTCTCAGAAATAAATAAAACGTTTTTTAAAAATTAGAAAACGCTGGGGAGACAGACCTTGATGGGCCATGATCACTACTTGGCTACCATGTGCAGGGTGACTGGAATAGAAAAAGGGGCATGTTGGAATCTGCCGCACCCACTGTACCCCTTTGTGGAGAGGACCCGAGGGAGAGCAGGGGGCTGCTAGGGGGTGGGTCTATCAGGAGTCCCTCTGAGTCTACAGCTTGGTTCTCATCCAAGAGCGCAGCAGTCTCTAGACATGGAGGGAGGGGAAGTATGGCATCTAGCGGGTAGGGGCCAGGGCCGCGCTGAGAACCCTCCGGTGCCCAGCACAGTCCCCGCGATGAAAAGTTATCCAGCTCCCAATGACAACAGCGCTGAAGTGGAGACACCCTTCGGCAGTTGTTCCACTCCGTTCAGAACCACAGTCGTACTCACCACCCAGCTGTGCGGGCAGGAATGCCGAGACCCAAAGCTGCTCACCAAGGATATGCTTTGGCAAAGGTCCCTGACTTAAACAAGCGTGATGATAAACAAAACGTTCCCTTAGCCCGGTGCCTTGTAAGAAGGAAGCGCTAAAAACGCACCAAGTGCTAAGCTTGCTTTCTGAAGGCGGAGCAAGGAAACCTGTCATCTCCCCGTCGCTGTGCGGAGCAGACAATGTTCTCCCCTGCCTGCTGCTATCTAGCCCGGTGCTGTCTCAGTCCAGTCATGGAGAACCAGCCCGAGGACATGCTCGTGCAAGGACCGGCAGGGAAATGGAAGTCAGTGCCAGGAGCGGAACCCACAAATACACAGTCAGGTACAGAGGCTGAATCTACTATTGACCGGGGCACCTGGGTGGCTCAGTCGGTTAAGCGGCCAACTTAAGCACAGCTCATGATCTCACGGTTTGTGGGTTGGAGCCCCACGCCGGGCTCTGTGCTGATGGCCAGCTCAGAGCCTGCTTCAGATTCTGTATCTCCCTCTCTCTCTGAACCTCCCCTGCTCATGCTGTCTCTCTCTCTCAAAAATAAATAAAACCATTAAAAAATTTTTTTAATGAATTTACTATTGACTGATCAAGACAAAACTCTGTGACATCAATTAGTGGAAAATTAACCTTAGGTGGAGACTCACGAATGAGATTTACATCTATGTCACAGACCATGCACTAAATGTTTGTGTCCCCCCTCCCCAAATGCGTATGTTCAAATGCTAATTCACAATATGATGGTATTTGGAGATAGGGCCTTTTGGCAGGTGATTTAGGCCAAAAAGGTGGAACCCTCGTGGATAAGGAAACCCCAAGAGTTCTTCCTCACCCCTTCTGCAACGTGAGGACACAGCAAAAAGCTAGCCATCTCTGAACCAGGAAACTGGCTCTCATCAGACCCTGGATTTACTGGCACCTTGATCTTAAACTTCCCAGCCTCCAGAAGTGTGAGAAATGTCTGCTGCTTAAGCCACCCTGTCCATGGTAGTTTGTTATAATAGCTCAAACTAAGACACCACCCCTCATGTTTATACAGCTCTTCTGTAGAAGACATCACAGAGAGGCAGGCATTGCTCTGTGCCTTAGTCTCCTCATCTGTAAAATGGATAAAAAACAGTACCTACCCCATAGGTTGTTAAGGAGATTCAAGGAGTTAATTACATAAATGACTCAGAATAATGCCTGGCACATTACAAGTGTCATGTTTGTATTAATATAATAAAGACTGTAAATAGCACTCAATATGAGAGGCAGCCAACTGCACATTTTAGAGAGAAGGGATTTGAGGTCCCCCAAATAATTGAATGTGATGCTCATGTTCCCACAGATTATTTGTAGCCAGTATTAAAATGAAAATGCTGGGTAGCCAGAAACTGAACATTCAATACCACATTCAAATTGTTCTTGCCAAGGAGAAAAAGAATACTTAAAAACTTGGAGGAAGTGGTGGGGGGAGGGATATTTTAACATTAAAAATGTTCTTTACTTTGTATCAAAAATACTAATATTGCATGAAATTAAAAGCAGAGTTAAGCCCACAGTAATTTGAACTAATTAACTAAACTTGTCAATGTCAAATAAGGGTCTCTGAAGTTTTATGGCCAAATAAGAGTCTTTATTCTCAACCGCACAATAAAGTGGATGTGACGCTATAAAGTAATAGGACTAGACTAAGTTAGTCATTTGATTGTAGTGTTCGTTTCATGACTGTGACATTTACATCCAAAACCTCCAAGTAGCTCATTCCCTTTATCACTTTGAAGAGAACCTACAAAATGCATTCAATATGGGCTCATGCCATAAAGTCTCTTCTTTCTCTTCTCTATTTCATTTCCTCCATAACTATCATATTTATAACAATCTGTATTTAAAAAGAAAAAGAAAAAGATGGTGAAATCTTTAGAAGTTTATCTTATAAACTATACTGAAGACAGACTTTCTAGCACCCTCTAGAGGTTTTACTTGTGTCTCTACATGATCTCCATGGAATATGTTGTTCCTCCTTGTCATGTTGTTAACAGTGTAATAATTTAAAATGAAGCAACTCTTCACCATTCATTTTGAGCACTAAGATTAGATTTAAAAAATGATACAATTATGCTACGTAAGAGTTTTCTCTGGAAAATTTCCCATTCTTTTACTGGGAAGGAGAAATGATTAAACACTTTTGGGGGAGGGTAGGTAAAGAAATAGCACATTCTGATTTGATCATTTCTGTTTCCTGCAGAAACCTAGTCACTTTTTACCTAGTTATTCAACAGTCTCACATAGCTGTCTAAAACTCCTAGGCAATAATAAAAAAAAAAAAAGCAAAAGGCAGTTACAAGAAGTTTACAGTATTTAAAGCTGAGGACACTCATGTGCAACTATTAAAAGCTAATCAATATCGTGATACCACCTGAAATGCCCTGAAGTGACACTTTAAGATGGAAACAATTACTCTAACAAGTGGCCATCTTTTCCAAACAAAATAAGCCAGCAGCCAGCAGGAGGTGAACTACAATGTGTTTGCTCCCACCACCAAAGCATAGACAAGAGATGTATCATGGAAGGGCTGAGGTTTCCTCTCACTAACCCCTATATATTTATCTTTCAAGGTGAACTGAGTCATAGAAAATTTTATTGACTATCTATGAATTTCTTACTTTGTCATAAAGTTAAAGTCAATATAAACATGCTGCATATAAGTCAGCTCTCCATTCGGAACCAATTAAGAAAGACTGGATGGAATTAGAAATAAAGCATCTGCTTTACTGCTGGCAGAGCTGAACTGTAAGCCCTAACTGGAGGCCAAAACCAGCCACTCCATATCTTCCAGTAACTGGGCAAGGATCTGGAACAGAGGCTCCCCTTGGGACACCTGCTCAAGAAGAAGGTGAGGAGAAGGAGAACATGAGCAGTTTGACAGCAGTCTTGTGTAGATTAATAAAGATCAACACGCTAGTTCCATTCATTGATCCACCAGCGGGTGAGATCCCCCCCCACACACACCACCACTGATAACAAGGAAGATGTATATGCAATAGAGAGCCCATATGAGACCATCTACTATTACTACTTCCACGGGAATGTAGGAAATAGGAAAACTAACATAGATGTAAGATATTATTTCCTCTTAAAAGCTACTTATTTGGAAGATTTGGAAGATTATTAGAGAAATAATTTAGATTTAAGAATATGAAGGTGTTTTACTATTTTTAATAATGTGTGTACTGCATATGGGGAAAAAACTATGGTAACAGTAACTGATCTTAGATTTGATATTCAGGCAATAGTAATTAGTCTTAAATTTGATAATTAGTCTTAAATTTGATAACTAGTCTTAAATTTGTTATTCAGATTGTATTGTCTTAAATTATCATGTACATGAAAATAATTTATTTTCTAGATCTCACGTGTTTTTTATAAGCTATTAGTTTCACTTGTGCTATTTATCCAAGGTTCATACTGTTATCTAGGTTGGTTATTTTATATCTTCCCTTCCCTCTGAACTCCCTATCATTTTGTGATGATACAAGACTCTTCTCCCCTCCCCCCCACCTTTTTTAAAATTTAAATCCAAGACAGTTAACATATAGTGTAATAACAATTTCAGGAATACAAGTTAGTGAGTCATCACTTAACATTTAACACCCAATGCTCATCCCAACAAGTGCTCTCCTTAATGGCCATTGCCCATTTGGCCCATCCCAAACCCACCACCACCAGCAACCCTCAGTTTTTTCTCTGTATTTAAGAACCTCTAAGGGTTTGTCTTCCTCTCTGTTTTCGTCTTATTTTGCTTCCCTTCCCCTATGTTCATCTGTTTTGTTTCTTAAATTCCACAAATGAGTGAAATCATATGGTATTTTTATTTCTTTGGCTTTTTTGCTTAGCATAATACACTCTAGTATCATCTACATTGTTGCGAATGGCAAGATTTCATTCTTTTTGATTGCTGAGTAATATTCCATTGAAAATAAACACCACATCTTCTTTATCCATTAGTCAGTCAATGGATATTTCAGCTCTTTCCATACTTAGGCTATTGAAGATAGTGCTGTTATCAACATTAGGGTGCATGTGTCCCTTCGAATCAGCATTTTCATAAGTTTTGAATAAATAACTAGTAGTGCAATTTCTGGTTAGTATGGTAATTCTGTTTTTAACTTTTGAGGAACTTCCATACTGTTTTCCAGAATGGCTTCACCAATTTGCATTACCACCAGCAGTGCCAAAGGGTTTCCCTTTCTCCAAATCCTCGCCTACATCTGTTGCTTTCTGGGTTGTTAATTTGGGCCATTATGACAGGTATGAGGTGTTACAGCATTGTGGTTTTGACTTGTATTTTCCTGATGATGAGTGATGTTGAGCATCTTTTCATGTGTCTGTTAACCATCTGGATGTCTTCCTTGGAAAAGTATCTATTCATGGCTTTTGCCTATTTCTTCACTGTGTTGTTTTTTGCGTATTGAGTTTGATAAGTTCTTTATAGATTTTGGATACTAACCCTTTATCTGATGTGTCATTTGCAAATATCTTCTCCTATTCCACTGGTTGCCTTTTAGTTTTGTTGACTGTTTACTTCACTGTGCAGAAGCCTTTTATCTTGATGAGGTCCCAATAGTTCCTTTTTGGTTTTGTTTCCCTTGCCTCCACAGACACATCAAAGTTGCTGTGACTGAGGTCAAAGAGGTTGTTGCCTATTTTCTCCTCTAGGATTTTGATGACTTCCTGTCTTACATTTAGAACTCTCATCCATTTTGAGTTTATTTTTGTGTATGCTGTAAGGAGTGGTCCCGATTCATTCTTCTGCATATTGCTGTTCCATTTTCCTAACACCCTTTGCTGAAGAGACTCCTACTTTGCCACTGTATATTCTTTCCTGCTTTGTCAAAGATGAGTTGGCCATACATTTCTGGGGTCATTTGTAGATTCTCTATTTTGTCCCATTGATCTATGTGTCTGTTTTGGTGCCAGTAGCATACTGTCTTGATGATTACAGCTCTGTAATACAGCTTGAAGTCCAGAACTGTGATGCCTCCAGCTTCGGTTTCCTTTTTCAATAGCACTTGGCTATTCAGGGTCTTTTGTGGTCCCATACAATTTTACGATTGTTTGTTCTAGCTCTGTGAAGAATGCTGGTGTTATCTTGGTAGGTATTGCATCAAATATGTAGACTGCTTTGGAAACTATTGACATTTTAACAATATTTGTTTTTCCAATCCAGGAGCATAGAATATTTTTTCCATTTTTTTGTGTCTTCTTCAGTTTCTTTAATAAGTGATCTATAGTTTTCAGTGTATAGACCTTTCACCCCTTTGGTTAGGTGTATTCCTAGCTGTTTTATGATTTTTGGTGCAATTGTAAATGGGATCAATTCCTTGATTTCTCTTTCTGCTTCTTATATAAGCAGAATAATACAATTTCTTGTATTTCTTATACTATTGACGTATAAGAAATGCAAACAATTACTGTATGTTGATTTCATATCCTGCAACTTTCCTGATTTCATGTATCAGTTCTAGCAGGTTTTTCATGGAGTCTTTTGGGTTTTCCATGTAAAGACTCTTCTCTTTGCAGGGAAACACTTTCATGGCCAATGTGTAAGAACTACATAGAAGATCACACATTTCTCATTTCATTTGACAGTGCTATTCTCTTCTAAATATAAAAAATACGCTTCTTGCATTTTCATTTTTACTGAAGATATCTGGGTCCCAAAATAGGACAGCTTTAGTATTACTTTCCCCACTTGTGGGTAAAGTATCACAAGTTTGGTTAAATTGTTATGTTTGTATACAAATGTATAAATTCTCCATTTCCATGACAGCCATATAATGACTGACATAAACTTTTAAGCACTACTAGTCAGTGGTGAATAGACTTGAGCACTTTTATAGACTTGCTTTAAGGGGAAATGGCGGAAAGCCTACTTTGGAATTCATTAACCACATACTGAAGCCCCTTCCTATTTCCAAATTAAAACAGCAATGTTTAATGATAACATTGTCTCATTCTTATGACCGCTTTGTGAGAAACATATCATAACCTCCACACTACAACAAAACATGGTATAATATCAAATTTCACTGAGCTAGTAAAGTACAATAACATTTACTTTAGGGAATTAGTACTATAATCCCTCATCCAAATAACCTGGAAGTCAAGGTAAGTCCTATCCTTAATTTTCAAAGGAAAGTATAACCCAGACACTTAACTTAGATACAAAAAATATGTATGAACTAGTGATTAAGTAGGTGCTTTCAAACAATTTTTTTAATTTTTTTTTTTTCTGAGAGAGTAAGAGAGACAGCATGAGCAGGAGAGGGGCAGAGACAGAGGGAGACACTGAATCCGAAGCAGGCTCCAGGCTCTGAGCTGTCAGCACAGAGACCAATGCAGGGCTCGAACCCACAAACCACGAGATCATGATCTGAGCCAAAGTCAGCCGCCTAACCGACTGAGCCACCCAGGCACCCCTCAAACAAATTTTAAAAATATATAAATGATCTAATCCCAAGGTGGTTTGCAAAAGTGGAAAACAAATATTTTGAACCTCTTACACTCTTCATGGCTATATCTTTCATTTCTGTGAGTGACTTGGAAATAATTTTCCTATAGAACAGCTTAGTCCTTACCCATTTAGGAACAAAGGTTTCCACACTGTTAAATCATGCTGGTAGAAACCTATGTTCTACTGAGTTTCAAACACTCGACAGACACTAGTATTAACCTATTGTTGTATATAGTTCTCTAGCTTCACAAATATCCCCTTCACCTTGAAGCCTCAATTTTCACTTCTTAACCCTCTAATTCACTATTAAACTCATGAAAGGGAACTGCTTCCTATGGTTGTTACTCTAAGAATACATAATTCAATCAAAAATCTTCAAATGTTGGCAAAGAAAAGTGCTGCTAGAGCATCTCACCACTTGGGATTAGTGAACTGACTAGACTCAGGGTTTTACTAGAATCACCAATACACAGAGTTTTCAATCTGTGAACATTAGCAAGAAAGCAATCAAGATCATCAAAGCCAAGGTGCACCTGGGTGGCTCAGTCAGTTAGGCATCCTACTTCAGCTCAGGTTATGATCTCACTGTTCATAGGTTCAAGCCCCACGTCAGGCTCTAAGCCTGCTGACATCTAGCTCAGAGCCTGGAGCCTGTCTTCAGATTCTGTGTCACCCTCTCTCTCTGACCCTCCCCTGCCCACGCTGTCTGTCTCTGTCTCAAAACAAAAACAAACAACAACAACAAAAAACATTAAAAAATAAAAGATCATCAAAGCCAAATGTTGCCTCTCTCCATCAGGTATGATTTTACTTGCCCAACAGTTTTAAGGGAGCATACTTGATTAAAAATTCAATAGACTAAATCTTAAAGTATATAAATTCTCCATTTTTATAACAGCCATATCATGAATGACATTGTATAAAATATTTAACTTGCTGCTATTCATACAAAGAAACAGAAGATGAAATAGGCAAGAACTGTTTCCTATTTCTATTCCCTTGAAAGAACAGAAAGACTACGTCACATGCATAATTATATACTTATAAATACATGCATTTATGAATTTATAGATTACATACATAACCTTTCAGCTTGGTAACTCAGATTACAAATGCCTTTCACAGGGAAGAATTCCATTTAAAAGTCTAAAAGGTTAACACTTAATCATAGAGCTAAAATCATATATATTCATATTCCTTCAACAAACTGCATGTACACACATGCATGTACACACACACACACACAAATGCATATAAGTATTTAAGCAGAATAGAAAGATAATTTTGCCTGGAGAGTAAAGCTGAGAGAAATAGTCAAAAGGCCTGATTTGGATAAAAGGTTCTCTGAAAAACACACCACAAATTCATGAACATTTAATAATGCTATGGATTAAACAAGTGTTCAAAGCTCGCACTATTTTACTTCACACTTTTGCCATTTTAATTGGCATTGGGTTACACATGTTTTCTGAAATTTATTATGATGTCTCACTGTTAGCTTTTAAAAATAATTTGAATTATCATTATAAATCAAGCATGAAAGAAATACGGCGCATTTGAGATACGGACACTTAACCCGGAAAACTTGCTGAAATCTCTTCACACCACCAGCATTTTTTGCAGAGCTACAATAAACAGTCTTAAAATTTGTATGGAACCACAAAAGACACCACATAGCCAAAGCAATTGGGAAAAAGAGAAACAAAACTAGTGATTCCAGATTTCAAGCTATATTACAGAGCCCTAGTCATCAAGGCAGTAGAGTACTGGCACAAAAACAGACACATAGATCTTCATTGTTTGATAGTCTATCTTCAGATTCCTTTGGAATGTGTATGTAAGCATTCATATTATCTGCAAATAATTTTTAAATGTTTCCTTCTGTTGTCTAATCCCTTGCTTCTTTTGTCTTCTCTTGTCTTATTGTGATATCTGAGGTCTAATAAGTGGTGAGAGCAAATATTACTGTTTTTATTAAAATGATACTTAAACCTAGAATTTCAGTATTATTTAGATTAGGAATATTCTCCAATTCTTAGTTTACCGTGAATTACAAACTCTGACCTACTATTGAAATGTGTCATTTTTGAAACACTGCCTGAAATAATCATTGGCCTCTCCTCCATCTGCTAACACTGGGAATTACTGTAGTCACTGGCTGGCGCCTCCCTTGTGCCCTCAGACCCGCACCTCCATCTTCCTGACTTGGACCAGTGTCATGAGGCTGCCCCACAGGCAGTGTTCTGGGCATAAGTAACGGCAGGCGCCCAGCTGAGTTTAGCCAATGGGAGGCCCAGAGGAGAGGCTGGACGGAAGGAAGGAAGGAAGAGACAGCACCTCAATCTCTCTTCCTTGTGCCTCCAGCAGCCTCTCTGAGGGCTACTGCATCCCCACCAAGGCTCTATGTCCTGCTGGATGGTCCTCTCCTGCTGGGAAATCCAGCACCAGATACTGGTGGCACTGCTTCCTCCTATCTCTCAGGGACACTGTTTCTCAATCTCAGTACTACTGACATTTTGGGGCCAGATAATTCTTTGCACAGGGGGCTGGCCGTGCCTTGTAGAATCCCTGGCCTCTATATACTGGAGGCCATCAGCACCTCCTACCCAGTGATGACAATCAAAATGTCTCTGAAGATTGCTAAGCATCCTCTGGCAACGGAGAGGGACCACACAGGCCCTGGGTGAAAAACACCGATCTAGGGGGACCTGGGTGACTTAGTCAGTTAAGCATTTGATCTCATGTCTCGTGAGTTAGAGCCTCATGTAGGGCTCTCTCTCTCTTCCTGACTTTCTCATGCTTGCTCACTCACTTGTTCTCTCTCTCAAAATATATGCATAAACTTAAAAAAAATACACTGCTCTAGGCTAAGGAGAGTCCTGCTTCTTGAGGCTAGTCTGTGAGCTACTTCTCTGCCTCCTTGTTTGATTTCTCAGCTTTTCTCTCAACTATGTAAGCAATCTCCTATATTAAACACCCTCTGCTGAAAATACTGAAGTGGTCTGTGACTGATAAAACAAATTCTTATTACTAAATCATACTTGGAATGACTGTAGAATGCATATATGTAATGCTCTCTTTTAATTGCTTTCTTTCATTTTACTCCATCTCCTTTTTTCCCCTAATATCTTAAGATGAATACTTAGCTCATTCATTATCAATTATTCTTCTATTCTAATATATGCATTAAATGCTAAAAGTTGGTTTCTATGTTCTACACTAGCTACGCTCTTTGAATTTTGCTATTTGCTGTCTTAAATGGCATTCAGTTAATTTTCTAAAATGTATTATGATGTCTCAAAGTTAACGTTTGAAAATAATTTTGAATGATCACTATAAACCAAGCATCTAAGAAATAAATCATCTTTAATTTGTGAAAGAAGCAGATTTCAAAAGATAAGGAAATTGTTTTTAAACCATATTGCCAATATTTCAATATGCTTGTAGATCATTTCCAATGTTTAAAGTATCTATTGTTGAGAAGCTCTTGTTTCGTATTACTGCCCAATCCATAGCTGGAAAAAGGTTTAGGGGGAAAAAATCTTCATTTTCAATAATAATAATTATGATCTTCATCATTATTATCATCATATTCTCTTTTTGGAGTACCATTGATCTTTCAGATGAAGACATAAGAGAATCAAATGATAAGGACAATGACCATTGTACTTGGGAAAAAGTGCTATAGTAAAAGGCAAGAAAAATATTATTTCAAATTAAAGACATCAAATTCAAATAAAACTACATATGAATCAACCTAATATCTAAAAATATGTAAGCACCAAAGTGAAGCATGCAAACTTCTGAGACCTCCCATAGGGCGGAATTAAATAAATGAATCTTGCATATAAGAAAAGAAATACAGGGGAAAATTACCTTCTATTCAGGCTCTCTTTTTTAAAAGTGCTTTATAGAATAGCTTAACAATGTTACACACACACACACACACACACACACACACACACACACAGGCATACACAAAGGAACTGAAATTTTGGAAGTAATAAGAGACTCTCAAAAATGTGACTACATTTTATCTGAATTGTTTTTCGTTTTATACTTGAAATCCTACATTCAGTGTGTATTAACAAACATGGTGTAACAGAGTTATAAAAAAAAACTATTATAAATATTACATATTTTCCTCGGTTCTGTTCCCTAAAGAATTCCTTGTCTGTCTTCTTTGCTCTCTCTCCTCACCACTATGTGTATTTCTTGTAAAAGGTTGCTCACTTGTCTCTGGGATGAGCTCCCTAGAGAAAAGGTCAGGTCCAAGTCGGGCAGGATTCATTGCAACCCAAGATACAGATGGTATTTGTACTTCTGTTTACTTCCCATCTTCAGGAGAGATCAATGCTTAGAGAAGAAAGCAGAAGCAAATGTTTGCCATTGTTCAACCATCCAGATCTCAAATAGTACAATTCCATCAGAAAACTCCTCTAGTATCTGTACACCTGCAAACGTGACAACTTATGTCCGAACCCTGAGCTGAAATTTGTAACATTGAGATCCACTGACCAAGATTTGGTGTCCACATCTTTTCCAAATTATTTTAAGAGCCATGGACATCTGCCGCACGTGACCAGCTAGGCAGCACTGGGCCCCCCTTGGTTCTCCCCAAAGTTCCTCAGACCCCAAGAGAGAACACTGGCCCGAGGGAACAGGAAGCCAGCGGACGCGGGAGCACACTTCTGCAAGGAGTGAGCAGAGACGGGGCCCCCGGGGAGTTTCACCACGAGCCTGGATGTCTCAAATTAATAACATTTTTCGGTCCTGTCTCTACAATTACACTAGAAGCTTTTTCCAGGGCTCTTCAAGGCCTCCTCACTCTCTGATTGCGTCTGCCAGCTCCAGCCACCGGCACTGAGGAGCTGTCCACCCAGCAGTCCGTGGTTTCCATGGAGATGGTGCTGCACGCAGGGGAGCGGGAGAAGGGTGCCAACAGAGCAGCAGAACCTGACCCAAGCACCGCTGACCCCTGGGGTCCTCGAGACACATGCATAAGCAAGGGCAGCAGGGCCGCATGAGGGACAGGCCGGGGGGCGGCGGGATGACAGGGTGTCGGTATAGAACAGAAAACAAATGGAGATGACAAAGAGAAACATTTAAAATTGGCAAGTGTCTCTGGATTCGATGCACTGTTTCCACCAAAAAAAAAATGTGAAAATCGCCTCCTCTAGTTTTTTTTTAAAAACTATGTATGTGTGTATGTGTGTATACATACACACAAAGTGACACATGCATGTGCATGCATATATAAAGAAAAGTTTCATCTGCCCTCTCTTAACATCTGGAAACAGAATTTCTAGAAAAGTTAATTTTCATGGAAATACTGAAAAACAGCAAGACCGCTTTGGACTGTGCTACCATTTCATTTGAGCACATTATCATAATATTTATTCCCAACCATGATTCATGCCCTATTCTGGGCCATTAATGAGACTTTGACATTTACTTTTTTCTTACTTTTACACAAAATCCTCAGTTTTTATTTTATGTACAAGAATTCCACAGCAAGGTTTGTTTTACCAATAAAAGCTGTAGGCTCACGAACAACTCCTACAGTTAAAGTGATCTCTAAGCTGTCCAACTCTCGTTCAGAGGCTCCACCGACATTTGTTTCCATGCTGTATTTATGGCTGTTCACCAGTGTTCCGAATCTCCCCGCCCCGGGTATAAGGTAGGGCTGGCCTCCCTCAACATCTGAGCTTGTGCATGGCCACACAACTCACTCTTCTGATGATGTAGGACTGAGTGACAGACGACTCAGTTTTCCACTCTCTCTTCCCTACCTTCAATGATCATGGAAGAATTCACTAAGATCCCAGGTCCATTAGCCTGGGTCCCAGGGCGCCTACAATTATCCAAGCCTCCATTCCCATCTTTTGCCAAGCCATTATGAAGGTGTTCCAACTTTGACTCTTTTAAGCTGCTGAAATTTGGGTGCCATTTGTTAAACCAACGTAACTGAGCTTATCCTAACGAATACACAGTCTCCTCATTCAGTCATAAAAATTTTACTATACTATACTCATTTGCCTGAGGTGCCCAAAGGATCATGACAGATTGTCTCTTCAAGGTCACGGTGTGGCAAGTTAGCAGATGATTATTATAAAAGGTGAAAATATGAAATAGTCCACAGTAAATGAAAAACAAAAGTTCGGTGAAGAGTCCCCTTTGGGCTGAGGTTAAGACTATAAGTTGTAGCATAAGAAAGTGGCATTTAAAATAGTGATGTTGAAGAATCAGTAAACCCAAAAGAAAGTCTCTTATTACAAGGGAAGTATTGGAGTCTTAAATATCCACTAAAGGCTCAACAACTATCATAATTATTATTGTTAATATTATTAAAGCAAGAGAATTTCAGGTCTTATCATGCCTAAAAGATTCTGCATGGGGACATCCAGTTAAATCTGAACTACAGGAAACAAAAATTTTTTAGTATAAGTCTTCCCATGCCATATTTAGGACATACTCATACTGGGGGGAAAAAAGCAAAACTATTGATTATCTGCAAATCACACTTTACTAGGGACCCTGTATTTTCACTTGCTAAATCTGGCAACTCTACCTCTGGGTACATCCTGGACACTGTGCAGGTTGTGTAAGAAGGCTAAGGACAAGCCATCAAAGTTATCAGTAAGACAATTCATAAAATGAAAACTAATTATATTTGTTTCTGGTTTTGTAAATGGGATGAGGAAAAGAGTCCCTATTAAAATATTTGTTAAAATATTTTCATTTGGGGACGCCTGGGTGGCTCAGTCAGTTAAGCATCTAACTCTCGATCTCAACTCTGGTCTTGATCTCAGGATCATGAGTTCAAGCTCCACTTTGGGCTCCACTTATGCATATATTTTGTTTGTTAAAATGTACTCAAAACAAAAGATGACAAGGTCCTTTGCTTCTAAAAAAGCCACTAAACAAAATACATTAAGGGAGATATTTTGCCACTTACGAGTTATCCATATCTTAGGATTGTAAACATCATCAAACAAAAAGTTTTCTTTTTATTGTTTTTTTTTATAATTTTGAGAAATTCTGTCCCTTCTCTCACCTCAACCATAAATCCACAACATAGATAAAAAATATTTTATGCTGCTTTAGTATTTAATAGTTAACAAATCAATTTGAATAACAATTTAAAAATATTAGGACAACATCCAAGCCTGTTAAAATCAGACAAAAACATCCTTTACTGAAAACTTGAGAAGACCTTTTAAAAACTTACAGTGTTAAAAATTAGATATAAAAGATAAATAATTTTATGTTTCAGGATCATTTTAGGTTTACAGAAAAATTTCAAAGATGGCAGAAAGAATTCTCATATACTCCATACCTGATTTCCCCTATTATGAACACCTTACATTAGTTATTTGTTACAACTAAGAACCAGTTTAGACACATTATTATTAACTAAAGTCCATACTTTATTCAGATTTACTTAATCTTTTCCCAATGTCCTTTTACTATTCCAGGATCCAACCAGAATACTATACCACTTTGAGTCTTAATGTCTACTTGAGTTCCTCTTGGCTCTGACCATGTCTCAGGTTGTCCTTGTTTCTGATGACCTGGAAAGTTCTAAGGAATGCTGAACTAGGTATTTGGTACAATGTCCCTCATTTGGGATGGGCCTGATGGTTTTCTCATGATTGGATGAGGCACATAGGATTCTGGGAGGAAGCCAAAAAAGTCGAGTGCCCTTTTCAACACATTGTAACAAGGGTTCAAGGCGGGCTTTTTTTAAATGACAATTTTTATAAATTGCTTACTTATGTTCTTGGAAACTAAAGTATATTTTCATGTCTTCAATTTAGCGTTACCGGCATATCCAGTTTGAAGTAACATTTGGACAAGACTCAGGACCTTCAATCGTATAAATCAATAGCACTTTTATATGACTTCTAACATCGTTTAGATTGACTGTATGACATTTTAAAGCGTAAGAAAAGTCGTTGAAACTTACAAAAGAGTCTCATGAAAATATTAAAACATTAATTTATTTTGTCCTTTAAATAAATAAATAAATCCTATGCAGCTTAAAAACCAAAATCACAAGCCAATAGCTAGGCCACACACACACACACACACACACACACACACACACACACACACACACGTAAAATCATTGATGAAGATGAATTAGTGTTTGTGGCAGAAAGTGACAGCCTGCATCCCACTCCCTGGGGCCAAACATACCAGATGACAGTTCTTTAAGTTTCTCCAGGATTTAAGCTAATTCTTTCCAGCCCTGCCAACCTTAATCCGATCAGCGGTTTTCCCCATGACCCACGAGTTGGCACATCTCCCTCAGTACTCAGAAACACAAGAGAACTTGAATCCCTTGTTTGTTACTAACCTACTAAATGGTGAACTGCAGAGGAAAAAAGTATAGATGTTATTTTGCAATCATTAAGTAACCCCTCGAATAATGAGATCAATGATTTGGCTTAGATCGCCATTTTTGTAGGTCAAAGAAAGTTGCATGTCAGCAGTTTCACATGGTCCTACCTAAGACACTCAAGGACATAGCAATGGGGGCCTGCATTTCCCAGGATGACTTAAGTTAAAACCTTGTCAAGCCATGTACAGCCCTTGATAAACAATCAGGCGAGGTCCCACCTCTCTCTTTGAATAAGGCTCAACACCAAAGCTGAAATTATTAGCATGCTGAATCTCAAGAGGTAAACACTGCAAGAAGGAGCCTGCCATTTTGCACTGAGGTCCTGAGGTGACCAGCCTCTGGACACGGTCACAGATACCACCTTTCCTGTTACAGTCTCCCAAACTCTTTTCCAAGACTAGACTGTCAATTATTTTAAGACATAATCTACAGAGAGATTCAAAAGCTAAAGGTGCAGAAATATGCCAATACAATAGGAAACAAATTAATCCATATTTTTGCTTGAGTAGATAGCAACAACTTTAAACATAAAAAACACCCTAAAATACTCCTGTGAGTTAAAAGGAACTTCCTCAACCTAATGACACTAATTCAATAATTTCAATCTAACTTGCTATGTGGAGGTTTTGTTTTTCAAAGACACATGATTTGACTAAAAGCATGGCTAATTTAAATAAAAAGGGGATTTTTTTTGGCAGAGTCCAAACATGAGACATTAAAGTTTATAAAAGCAAATACTTATTTTTCTATTAATATTAACTCCAAGTTAGAGACATTTCTTGTATGAGAGGAAATGGAAGTAAATACACAATGATGAAAATATCACTCTTAAAGTCACATAAACTAGCTTGTGATGTTTTAATATGCAGCAGTTAAAAAAGTCCATATCACTGACACATTACCATTTATCCTTTATTAAACCAGTCATAAAACTTCCCACATATATCATTCAAAGGCTTATGCCAAGAGTGACATTTAGATAATGCTATAGTAATTTAAAATAATTTAGTTTTCTTTCAGCTGACAATATTCCAAATCATAGATGGTATCTCCAATTTAAATATAACAGGGAATGTAATATAAATTCACCTTATGAAAATCTACTTCTGATAAACCTGTATGATCACTTTTCCCATTTTTGCCCACATTCATCAATACTTTCTCTTTAAGATACTGTGTTGGCAAAAGAATATCCTGGAAGTTTTCACCTAAATCAGCATTTCCCAGTGTTTCATACTCCACTGCTTTAAGATGTTGAATATTGTTCCATGAAAAAGTAAACTTCATACAGTTCTTTTTTTGGTGGTGGTGGTGTTCTAAAAGTAAGTTTAATGTCCTCCCGCAGGAAAATTTCTGCCATGTTTATATCCCATTTACTATGAGATAAGCTGCCTTTGAAAAAGAGCCTGCTATACTTGAGGATGCCAGGAAATCATATGACAGCTGACCTGGTAGGCAAAAGCATTATATTAGATCTACACGTGGAAACGTATCAGCTCTTACTAACTAATCATTGTATTGGTCTCTGACATTCATTCAGTGATAGATGATCTGTCTTCTAACTTGTCTTCCATTTCAACATATCTCTGTGATGATTCAATGATTATTGCGTATTAAAAATTTATCCTACATAAGATCATTAGTCGAAGCCAAGTAGACATTAATCCTTATGAGTTTGTACTGCTACTACATCAGTATAGAATGAATTTTAAAGTCTTTTTTTCTTAGTTTATTTATTATGAGATAGAGAGAGAGCACAAGCAGGTGAGGGACAGAGAGGAGAGACAGATTCCCAAGCAGGCTCCACGCCAACAACACAGATCCAGAGAAGCAGCTTGAACCCACAAACCACAAGAGCCAATATCAAGAGTTGGATGCTTAACCAACTGAGCCCCCCAGGTGCTCCAAATTTTAAATTAAAGTCTTTTTAATGACCAACCTTCCAAAAGTTGCATTCTAATGGGAGAAGACATGAAAATAAACTTGCAAACCAATAAGTAAAGGAGATGATTTCCAGTTCTCTTAAGTGTTGTGAAGAAAATAAAAGAGTAATTCTTAGGTGAGAACCCCAGAGAGGATCAGCTTTAGTAAAATGACTAGAGAGACAGAGACATAGCCAAATTGGCCACCACCTAATAAACCACCAAGAGAAGATGCAGGTGAGAGAAGACAGGAAGAAGTTGAACTTTTTTCTTGGTCATTGCTAGGGTTCTAAGCAAAGGCAAGATATGAGAGGATTTAAAAAGAGATATCCAGCTGCTATGGAGGCGAACTTCAAAGAAGCACAGGAAAGGCAGGGTGGCTGGCCAGCAGCTTGCTACAGAAATCTTGGTAAGAAGTGACAGGGGCTTCAATCAGCATCTTTGAAAGTAAAGGTGATAAGAGATGGAAGGTTCAAACAAGGTGAGGAGATTCCATGTAATGTTTTAAAATATCATTAAAAATTTTTGGAATACCATATGTTAATATAAAAATATGTATCTAGGGGGCACATGGGTGGCTGTTAAGCACCCACTGGTTAAGCAGTCATTGGTTAAGCATCCGACTCTTGATTTTGACTCAGGTCATGATTTCAAGGTTCACAAGTTTGAGCCCCGCATTGGGCTCTGTGCTGGTGGCATGGAGCCTGCTTGGGATTCTCTCTCTACCTCCCTCTCTCAAATACACAAACTTTTTTTTAAAAATTTTTTAATGTTTATTTATTTTTGAGAGATACAGTACAAGCAGGGAAGGGACAGAGAGAGAGGGAGACCCAAATTCCCAAGTAGGCTCCAGGCTCTGAGCTGTCAGCACAGAGCCCAACACAGGGCTTGAATCAATAAACCACGAGATCATGAAAGGACCCCAAGTCAGAGGCTTAACCAACTGAGCCACCCAGATGCCCCTAAACAAACTTAAAAAAAAAAAAGAAAAGAAATGTATGTCTAGGAATTCTACCTATGGTTCTGCATATCACATTCTACAATTTTTAAGTCAATGCAAAAGACTTAAAGTGAACTAAAAAATAATTTAAAGTACCTTAAATAATGACCCAGATTATCAATCAGTGATAATCATTCATTTAGGGATGAATTCAATATCAAACACCCCAAAGCTGCCACTAGAGGTGGGCCTTTCTGGCACTGGGACCTTGGATAGAAGGTCATGGATATAGAAGTTTGTATCCCCATAAAATGTGTATGTTGAAGCCTCACTCCTCTAACATAATGGTATTTAAAGTTGAAGCTTTGGAGATAATTAGGGTTAGATTAGGTCATGAGATGATGTCCTCATAAAGGGATGAAGTATCTTCTAAGAAGAGGAAGACAGAAAGATGCATGCACCAAGGAAACACCGTATGAAGGCACAGAAAGATGGCAGTCATCAGCAAGCCAGGAAGGCAGCTCTCACCAGGAACCAAATCAGCAGGCACCTCGATCTTAGACTCCCAGCCTCCAGAACTGTGAGAAATACATGTCTATTGTTTACGCACCCCCCACCCCTCAGTCAATAGTATTTTGCTATGACAGCCTGAGATAAGACTATCTGGTATAATGTTTTCATTTAGTGAAGTCCTTTCACCACCACAAAAGACAAGCCACTGGACATTTTCCTGAACTTCTGTGGCTGAGGGAAACCTGGCGTGTCCTTACATTTGGGTTTAGTAATATTTATGCCACCCGGCATGGTACCCAATCATCTACTCAGTGCTACAGAGCAGCCTATAGATCCACTGTCAGAATGTTCTACCATTTCTCCTGGTGACCCACACACAGCTTCACAAATTCTGACATGACAATATTCTCTATACTAACATACATCGGCATATCACAGCACTCGAAATCCCACATTGCATCTATACTATTTAGCTTAATAAGCACGTACATTCTAGCTTCTGAATGTGATGATGGCAAACACTTCCACATGCCTACAGAGTCACCGCAGAGCATTGGGCACCACATGTGTCCACCAGGATGACCACCTGCCTTTACTGTCCTTCTCAGTGCCTTATAATGGATGTGGAAGCACCCCTACCTAGTCCAAAGGCCTAATCACATCTGTCTTCAAAGACGCATGAGCGGCAAACACATAGGCTCTACTTACTTGAAAACTATGAAGCAGAAAATTTGAAATTACTCCTACAGTACACAGGCAGCCTTTTACTGTAAACCATGGGCATACATATTGAAAACCAATAAGGTACAACAAACAGGAAACAGAATTATCCCTCAAAGTCCACAAAGCAATTCATTCTAAAAAGTAAGAAGAAAAGAAAGCAAGGGCACCAAAAGCAGCTGTGTAAGCATAAAGGACAGTGAGAGAAACCGAAAATAACTCTAAGTTCAACAGCATCTTCTTTGGGTCAGAGCTAAAAAACAAAAACAAACAAGCAAAAAAAACCCCACTCATCTGGCCACCAAATTCTGAATCTGTCACATCTCAATTACCTCAAACGATGAATGACTGCAAGGAACAGCATGTATATTCAAACTCAGATGTAATATCACCTAAGGAGCTTCTGAGAATAAGCAAAATTGACAAAATCTACTATTGGTCCAAAAATCTGTTACACTGCTTTCAAAATTCTCATCCTCAATGTTCAAAAGATGAAACATGGGGAAACACTCTGCGATGACGAACATGCTATACGACTCAAAGGAATAAATCTGCTTGTATTTCCTCCTACACCCTGTTCAACTGAGAGGGCACTTTACCAGGTTATCACCCCACTGTCTTACTTGTGAACCTGGAGGTATATTTAACCGCTGATATAAAA
This sequence comes from Proteles cristata cristata, assembly GCA_017311185.1. NCBI lineage: Eukaryota > Metazoa > Chordata > Mammalia > Carnivora > Hyaenidae > Proteles > Proteles cristata. The sequence goes on along the minus strand of JAESUZ010002755.1, from coordinate 394,638 downwards.
TGCATAATTTGACAAGCCGCCAGGAAGCCACATAAAACTCAGATTTTTACTCTGTGCAAATGCAAAGTATTTATGTTTCATATGGAAAGATCTCGAGTCCTGGTCACAATTATATAATGCGTTTTCACAGACCTGGCACTCTGAAGGCAAGGAAGGATTTCAAAGAAGAGACAGGAAACAAGGCGTGCTCAGGAGTGGCATGCACAGAGTGAAATCCAAGTCTGAACAGAACAGACGCGGTCAGTCTTCAACTAGAGAAATCGACTAAACCACTGGGGGGGTGGGGGGAGGTTATCTGGCCCTGGAGTAGCATGTTATTTGCTACTTTGTTTAACATATAATGTATGTCATTTGCTACTCTGTATAACATATAAGGTTTAAGTATAGCTTCTTCAAACCTTATGCTTACTTAGCCAGGTTTGTTGACTGAATGGATTAGGCCATGAACAACTGACCAGCCCAACAAAAGCTCTGTTGTCAAAAACTAGTTTAAGCTTCCTCTTCCCTCTTGCTTCTTAAAATGTCCAAACTTTTTCTCAGGTGTTACTAACCCTCCACCCCTCTGTCAGAAGTCACCAGAACACAGTCTTCTGTCTCCACAGTTTGCATTTGCAGATGAAAGATATCACCTGAGGGTCAAGGTCCCCTAACTGTCCACTTGCCCCTTATTCTCTTATACCCTGTTTTTTTCTGGGGTTCACATGTACAAGCTAAGAGCAAACCCTGAACTTCTCAACCACTACAGTGAGAAGTACAGGGTCACTGTAGAATTTATCACACAACCCCCCCTAAGCTAAATTAAAAAAAGAAAAAAAAAAGAACTGTCTCTGAAATTGCTAGAAGCCCAAGCAAAACCATGATTGATTAGCATCTCCCCTTGAGTGCCTAAACCTTTACTGCTAAGTAACATATGCACTGAGGGGATATGAACTTCCCTTCTCTACTTCCTTCAAAAGTTTTGAGACTATGGAACAAATTAAAGTGTTTTTATTTTTAATATAACTTTACACATGATTTCTTCCTATTGGTAGCCTACAGCTAGAGTGATAAGAATTCTCTGAAATGTTGTTCAAAGTATTTAAGGAAATATGCTCAAAAAATGGAAGCCAGCTACAGTTCACACTTCTAAAACTGTCCTGATAAAGCCTTCTAGGCGCCAGACTCAGCAGCCCACCAGGAGAAAAATAATATTCCGGGGACATTTCTACAGACTTCAATCCCTGAGGAACAAGAGGGCTTCATTTTTACTCCTCTTTTAAGCAGGACATATCTGTATAAGAAGAAAAAAAAAAAAACAGAACTCTTTTTTGAGCCTATTTGGTGTGACATAATTTTTGAAGTGGTATAAAGAAACAACAGGAATTATTTCTGATGGTGGATAAAGGGCAATTCTTCCTCTAAGTGATACCCAATGGCTTGGAATGTCACAGAATCTTGATAACCATTAGGGGATTGAGCATTTCATAACCATGTTCATAATGGAGGTCAGAGATTTCATTTTACAGACAAGAAAATCTTTTGACTTCAAGTCATCAAAGAAAACAAACACATACACACACACACAAAACAAAAAAAAAACCATAGAAAACAAAAAACATCTGCTTTTGAAGCACATCAAAAATTTCAGGGAATATATTTTATACTTAGATGCTTATTTTGATAGCATTTCCCACAGCATTTTCACATTTATTATAATATCACATTCACAAAAAAATACTGTTAAGTACTGACCCTCATAAGCAAAGGACAAAATAAGCCCAGATGCAAGGTCATAAGACAGACCAAAAATGATTTCATGATATGGATCCTCAAATTCATAATCCTAATTCCACGTTCCCTCCAAAATGCCACAGTGCCCAGTACTCAAAATGCACGGAGAGCAACCAAACTGACCCTAGCTGACGAACCAGTTTTAACAATGAAAACAAGGGACGCTTAGGTGGCTTAGTCGGTTAAGCGTCCGACTTTCGCTCAGGTCATGATCTCGTGGTTCGTGGGTTCGAGCCCTGCGTCGGGCTCTGTGCTGACTGCCAGCTCAGAGCCTGGAGCCTGTTTCAGTCTGTGACTCCCTCTCTCTCTGACCCTCCCCTGCTCACGCTGTCTCTCTCTCTCCTAGAAATAAATAAAACATTAAAAAAAATGAAAAGAATGTATGCATAGCAATGATTAACTGAGTGTCTACTATATGTCAATTATTATCCTAGGATTCAAGAATCAATGATAAAAAGGCAGATTACCAGTGCAGAGTGGGTGTGGAGAGAAGCAAGGGCCCTATATGACCAGAAAGGTGCATGTGCTTACTAGAGGGTACACATATGATATAGATATGATACGTATCTATATTATCTGTGAAATAGAAAATCATTTTCACATATATGATATGACAGGGAAATATCTATATGGATCCACATTATCTGTGAAATAGAAAATGATATATTTGCCTAAGAATGTCACCCTTACTCTTCAGAAAGAGCTTGGAACACTCCTTCAGCGAGGCCACGGAGACAGTATGACAACAGCACACACAGACCTTCCACCTGTGAGCCCCAGACTGTGGCAAACACCTGGCCCGTTACACAGAGGTCCCTAAGTCTGTGCAGGTATATAACTATGCTTCCTGTGGAACAAGCAAAAGCCAGAATTAGAGGAAAAGATGCGTTATCTTTATTATTTACAGCAGAGGGGCACCTACGTGGCTCACTCCGTGTAGCGTCTGACTCTTGATTTTAGCTCAGGTCATGATCTCTCAGTTCGTGAGTTCAAGCCCCGCATCAGGCTCTGCAATAGCAATGCAGCGCCTGCTTGGGATTCTCTCTCCTTCTCTCTGTGCCCCTACTCTGCTTATGCTCTCTCGTTCTCTCTCAACATAAGGAAATAAACCTAATAAATTTTTAAATGAAAAAAAAGAACAGTAGAAATAGCTAAGGCATTTGAGATTCACAAAATACTAGATTCTCTGCTATGCATGTGAGGTCCATACTCTCTTAATCTGCCTTCACAACAGCATGAAAACACAGGAATTATCCTCCTTCTACCAACAGTGACACTCAGTAGTAACTTATCCACTGGCTAATAGAAAAATGGAGGGGCGCCTGGGTGCCTCAGTTGGTTGAGCGTCTGACTTGGGCTCAGGTCATGACCCTGCAGTTCATGAGTTCAAGCACCACATGGGGCTCTGGGCTGACAGCTCAGAGCCTGGAGCCTGCTTCAGATTCTGTGTCTCCCTTTCTCTCTCTGCCCCTCCTCCTGCTCATGCTCTGTCTCTCTGTCTCTCTCTCTCAAAAATAAACAAACATAAATAAAGAAAAATGGAAGAGCTAAGATATGAACTCAGTCAAGTCAGGATACAACTATTAAGTGCTCCCTCCACCATTTGCTCCATTACCATACTTACTGCTGGGACACACAAAATCAGGAAACAACAGCAGGCTCCCTTAAAGAGCAACTCCCTCTCCCCAAGCAAAAGGAATACATTTAACTATAAGTTTTAGAATTATGCTTTAAAAACAAGAATAAAATGAGGAACAAACTGATAGAACATGACAAAGTGTAATATAACTACTATAGACAAGTAATACAAATCAAAGAGAAATGAGGTAAATAAACCATTTGAGAAATGTGCAAAATATACAAAAAGACAATTTACAAAAAAATTAGGACAGCCTCATATACATATGTAATATTTAACCTCAGCCATATTCACAGAGAGGCGAATTAAATCACAAGAAAACACAATTTCCCCCTAATTGGATTTGCTGTGCGTGTGTGTATGTGTGTATTTTTTTTTAATTATAATACCCAGTTGTTGAAATCATGGAGAAATTGGCACACTCCTGTCTCACTGAAGGAAATGTAAATTACATAACCTTTCTGGACGGCAAATTGACAACATCTATCAACAGCCTTGAAAGCATCCAGTTCTCGGAAGTAATCTACAGAAAATAGCCTGATGAAAACTATGTAGCTTTAATCACAGCATCACATATGCCTCCAAAAAATGAAAATGCCGTCAATCTCCCAAAATAGGAAGTTATTTAAGTAAATGATGTTACATAAAGGTGTGGAAAACAGACACTAAAAATGAATACAAACTATATGAAAAAAATGGCTTTATGTGTTAAAAAGTAACAAAACAGAATATGAGGAATCTTCTAAATTTAAAAATGTACATGGATTTGCATTCTGCTAAAAATAAAGTCATTTCTGTGGCTTGAGATTATGCATGAACTTTAGTTTACTTGCTTCACTCCTATATTTTCAAGTTTTTTTTTAATGTTTTATTTATTTCTAGGAGAGAGAGAGAGAGACAGCGTGAGCAGGGGAGGGTCAGAGAGAGAGGGAGTCACACACTGAAACAGGCTCCAGGCTCTGAGCTGGCAGTCAGCCACAGAGCCCGACGCGGGTCTCAAACCCACGAACCGCGAGATCATGACCTAAGCGAAAGTCGGACACTTAACCGACTAAGCCACCCAGGCATCCCTATATTTTCAAGTTTTTAACGATTCCACATTAGTTTTGAAAACAAAAAATAATAAAGCATTATTCAAAAAGGAGAAAAATATTTCACTCATATGCTACACAGCTCTCACGAAGAATCAATTTGATAAACTTACTCAAAACATTTCTTACCTTTAAAAACAGGAAATCTACTGGCAGCACTGAACAGAATATACATAATATACACTCAATGAAGGATGTGCCTTGTTGATTTCAGTCAGGCATTCAGCTAATTAATGAAATTTATCCCAAAGCAAAAACATAATATTCTTTTCAAATTTAAAACATAATTTTGTTCTGTGTAATGATGTAATATAAAACAAACTATTATGTATTTGGTGGAAACACAGTATACAAAGAACGAAGTTCTTGAAACCTGTCATAAACACTGTATTCTCATATTTGTATGGATGTGTGTATGGGTATGTGTGCTGGGTATCATATTCAATATAGTTTCCTGCTTCTTAACCTTCTTCTTTATCTCTAAGAAGAGATAACTCTTAACTGTATAGTGTTCCTTTGGGTAGAGGTACCATAATACATTTGTGCCTCTACAGTGCATTTAATATTATTACTCTTCTCCAGCCCAACTCAGGCCAAAGAGTCTGATCCACACACTACAAGCCCCAAGCTTCCTGCACCACCTTCTATGACTTGGGTAAATGTGACATGATTTCTACTGTCTCTGAGACTCTTCAGATGATGCCCATTTCACCTTTCTGCCTTTCTGGAGATCTTCTTCCCCACCTCCTTATCCAGTTGTGGGAGGGGGCCACCAGAGTCACCAGTGAGGACTGTGTTAAAGACAATTGGCTTTTTTTGTATTTGGGAGACTTGGTTTGCTGCCTAAGCAGTTGCTCTTCTTGGGAAAAAAATTATTGCATTACTGAAGGTAATGACTGCTAGGTAACTCTAATGTTTGAAAGTCCAAACAAACTATTTGAGAGAGAAGAATAAAATTTATTGTAAGAAGTGAGCTTTTTTAAGGTTGAGTAGTCATGTTCAGAGTCAAATAAAACATCACATTTCCTTAGAAATTCACTTTTTTCTTCTTTCTTGATGATGTCCATTATTGCTCCTATTAAAAGCTAAAACATTAAATGCCAGCCAAATTCTAATTATCTACACTGAGGTAGAAAGTGCTGTAGATAACAGCTTGCATGGATCATTATTTATATGTGGTTTGGGAAGTCAGATTTTGACACTGTCCCTTTTATGCCCAATGCTCACCATTTACAAGGCCATCCAATTATTGGCAGTCAAAGTCTAACATGGAGAGTAGGGAAGAAGCACTGAGAATGAGTTATTTTAAAGTTGGCAATGCATAAATCAGCTGAGTTTCATGGACCATACTCTCTATAAATCAGCCGGGGCATTAGACACTCCTCTGATAATTCCAGATATAGTGTCAAAATACCATAAAATATTTAAAGAGCTCAACTTCTAAGTAAAACACCATGGAAGCTATTATGGTCCAGAATTCTGCAACCAGAATTCTTTATAAACCATGTCAGTGAGGAATACTTCTTTCCTACTTCTGATATTTCCTTCCAGGTAAAGGGAACTTAATTCATGTGACACTCTGGCCTCTCTCCAGACCTTCACTTTCTCTGTTTCTGAAAAAAAATAAAGGAAGCAGCTTGGCTAATTCCTTCCTTCTTCCTCTAAAGAACTCCCTGCCTGCAGAGAGTCAAGGCTAGGCTCTAGGGCTCAGAGACAGCTCTGTCCCTGCAGGGAGGGAGGAGCGGGGAAGGCCAAGGTCCTGGGATGTCGTTTGGCATCACATCAAACTGCATCTAATCAAACCTGATCATTTCACCCATGCTGGCTACTCCTTCACTTCTTTTTCTTTCAAGATATCAACTTTTTCAGAAACAGTAAAGGTGCCGGAATGGTATTTATTGGGTTTCTTAAAGACCCCAGCAATCCACATTTTAGCACATTTTATAATTTAAGGTCAATGTATAGCTTTTTGTGATTTATGATGTTGCACATTTAAATGAAAAAAATATTACAGTGAGCATTGTAAGATTATTTAAAACCTCCAAAACCGAAAGAACAACCTAAATAAAACATGTATATAAAATGTATTTTTCTTAATATATACCTATTGGATCAACTTTCTAATGACAGTTGTGGTATTCACATCTATTAAGCCAAAAAAGAAAATGGTCTTAATGAGAAAACGTAGCCCTTACCGATGCAGGATAAATATATTAGCTAGTTTCCATGGTAGAATTAAATTCTATCTATTCTTCATCATCTAATGTTACAAATTAAATATCCCCTTTAATAATACATTCTGCATCATGCAAAATTTGCAGAAATTTTGACACTTAAATCTATTTAACCAAACATAATTGGCTTACCGCTCACTCTGAACCAAAAAACAGAAAGGTCTTTTATTATAACATGTATTTTACTCTGGTAACATAATTGGCAGCTCCCACAACAAGACATAAATTTGAATATAAATAACCATATTTATTGTCAAAATGTTTTTCTGACTTCAGATAAATTAGTCTTCTGTTAAACAGGTCACATTGTGTAACAAATCCTAAGATATATCCAAGAGTTAGGATGGTAAAAATTATGTGGCTAAAAATCACAGTTCTCCCTTGCAGGGTCCCATCCCCTGTAATCAACTCCTGAGGACCTGGGCACCTCACTGAAGGTACTGAGTTAGAATTACCCTTTATTGTCAAAAAGATACCACAACACACACTTTTATTTCAAAAACTTGATTTTAGAGGTGCCTGGGTAGTCCAGTCCGTTGAGCAACTGACTCTTGATTTCCAGGCAGGTCATGATCTCATTACCATGAGATTGAGCCCCAGATGGGGCTCAGTGCTGAACGTGGAATCTGCTTGGGATTCTCTCTCTCTCCCTCTGCCTCTCTCCCCTCTCTCCCTCTCTCTCTCCCTCAAGGTAAATAAATAAACTTAAAAAAAAAAAAAAACACTTGATTTGAATGGAGAGATGGGGTGAGTAAGCCTTCTCCTTACATAATAAGTCTAGCTATTTGAGGTTTGTTTATCTTTGTAACAATGATATTGTTATGGGATTCATGCCCCGTGGTTCCAAACAGAGCATGTGTTTAATATCTGACTTCACAGAAAGTGAGGTTGCGTTTCCTAAACTATGATATTCTTTGTATAATATGAACCTTTGTAGAAAATGTGATCTTAATCAGATGAATAATATAAATGCTAACAGAAACTATCAAAGTTTTATACTTTCTGACTCTTATTAGAATCTTTTTTATGAATAATAGGGCTGGGAGATACAATTTACTTCTCTTTTAGCCTAACTAATATATACTTTAATACTCGAAGGACTGGTATGTTGTAGACTGGAAAACTTGATATACTTTATACGCAAATCTACATGATAAAGTAATATTACAATTGGAATAGTGAGAGAATATAACCATTGAACAGCCTTTGTTAGACAGGGTGGTAGCCTATAGGACACATTTAATAATACAATAACGAAGCACAAGTATCCACCTTAATATGCAGATATATATCTCTTATGTTTATATGAATGCTCATAATTTACAAGCCACTTGTGGTCTTACTTACTTGATCCTGAAATCAGTCTTTCCCGGTGTTCTATCCTGTTGTACCCATTTTTCAGCTGAAAAAACTGAGCTAAAGTCTGAGTATCACATTAAGTGGCCAAGGACACAGCTAGGAAGAGACAGACTGGGACCCACCCAAAGCCAACACTCTCTCCACATCTCTGCACCAGCACAAAACAGAATCCCAAATAGCACTACACTATAGCATAAACATATCTCATTGTTTTACACAGGTATTTTATATATAATATATAGAACACACACACGTGTGTGTGTGTGTGTGTTCATTGTAGATCAGAGCCCAACTTCTTCCTCTAGAAATGTATATCTGATATGAAATGAGAATTAAGGGAATAATAAGTTTCAATCAATGCAATTCATTTTACGGGTAACTTTTGAGGAATCTCACCAAGGGATACACGTGACTATGTGTCTAAGATGGAAAGCTTCCAGGAAGTACTATTTCACTTATTTAGCCATTATTTCCAATGTGTCAAAAACTAATTGATACAGAGTATAACTTCAATATCCTAATATAGCTAAGACATTTCCTACAACTCAATTCACCATGATAACGAGCTTGAGAGCACACCCAACAGCTATGTGAGCAAAAGATAAACAACTAGAAGTTTACAACTACACATTTTTTGTTACGGGTCTTAACATTTTTACTGGACTAAAAGCACAGTATGATCAAATACTTCTGCGAGCTTCCTCTGTTAGAGGTACTGTTTGTGAATATAATTAGATTCTTTTAAACCCAACCAGGCAGTGTATTAATCAGTAGGCTAGATTGGCAGACAATGTGATAGAAACTATTTATCTATGACATGTTTAATATTTTACATTAATACAGAAAGCTGTTGCTTTGGCATATAATCAGATAAACGTGAGGCCAGCAACAAATAATGTGAACTGCTCCCACTCAAATTAACTTTTCACCCACACCCACGTAACACTTCCCACAAAGCCATCCAAGTACCGAGAACACCTTTGGAATATGGATGATGAAAACCATCATGGAAGCCAACTGAAGAATCTGGCTTGACAATGTTCTTCTGACTAGTGAATCAGCCCGCAAAGACCCACCGTACCACACCTTCGATGAAAGTGCTGGATTCAAAAAATACGCCTGACTTCTCTTGGTATTTCCTGCTCTGAATGGTAATTCAGAGGTAATTCATTCTCTGTATGCGGTGCTCCAGTTTAAGTACTCTCAACTATGTGGCATCTTTCGAAAATAAAAATCTTTATTAAAAATAAAAACTTTCGGAAAGAGCAATGCTCACATAACCAAGTCTGCACTACAGAAGTAAAAATAATGTTCACACAGAGAAACATTAACAAGTGGATGTTCAAATCATCTGCGGACAGTCATGAGAAAAAGAAGAAGGAGCATTTTTGGATGTTCAAAATGCAACAGTTCTAATTTTAGTTCAATTGTCTTGTTAACCAAATGCATTAGTCCATACCAAGTACACCTGACTTTATGGACAAGCAAATGACAACAAATTAGTTTAAATGAAGTTTTATTGTTTTCTTATATAAGGAAAGTCTGATGAACTGACTCTAGAGAACTCTCCAGCAACACTACATCGATGCATACTGTGTCAAAGAGAACTCTGATAAAGCACTGTGGAAAGGAGCAAGTTCTGTAATATTTTCAGGAAAGCACTGCATTTTCAATTATATGTCAAAAGTAATGTTATATTTGAGAATACGATACCTTCATTTTTAATTTTAAAGGTCATTATGAAAGTGACATTATCCTCAGAAATTATTTAACAAAACTATAAATTGCATTTTCCAACTAATTTCATTTGAAATTCATTTTCTCGCCAATGAACCATTTCACTGGGAGAAAGCCTTGGCTTGTGTTCCACTGTGGAAGATGTAAAGTTGATGGAAATATTGTAATTCGACAGTGCATGACTTTTATTACAAACAATGACAACATCAGTGACATCTATAATGATTAGGTTGTACAACTACACAAACATTCACCAAATGAAATAACTCCTTTCCACAAGACGATGATAATTTTATTAGCGCAACAACCTCATGTACTTACTACGACTGCCATTCGATCAGGTACTACCATTTTCAACCAAGAATATAACATAAAACTCACATATGCAGCACACGTAGTTTTACTCATGCTCATCGGCGCCTGTCTGCGTACACACATAGGCACAGAACAGTATCTGCTAGTCCTTTAAGAATCACGTTAAAAACTGAACAGCAGACTCCAAAGGAAAAGAAAAAAAAAAGAAATGTCTCCCTCAGTTATTGGTTCTTTTTGGAAGAAATCTTATGTTAAAACAACGCCACGAGCACAATAGTGTGTTTGAAGTGCTCTTGGAAAGTTTTCTAAACATGTAGAAGGTGAAACTAACACGACACAGGTAAAGCTAATCAATCACACCGTTGAGTTAACTCAAGCCTTACAGAGCTTCCTGCAACGCCGAGACGTGTTAGCTGTATAATTAAAGGCCTCCCAAATTTCACCATCTGACTCGAGATACAAGCATCTTCACTCAGGTCCTGAGATCCTGTGGCCCACAGAGCTGTAGGGATGCCACTGAACACTTCCCCCAAGAGCATGCAACATGGATTCTGCATGTGGCAAAGAGAATTTAGGGCCGCCTAAAGCACCCAGTCCGCGTCGGAGGATGCCCGCCCCTGTGTGTCATACGTCTCCTAGAACGAGCCCCTGAAATCATGCACAGGCTCATCCCTGTAATTCTCCATGAGTCGTATCAAACACTTCATGGGGTTTTAGAAGCGGTGCCGCCTGAAAGCCTTTTAATCCTGCGGGTGAATTACTAACTGCAAAGAGCTGAGCAGGAGTACGGCCGGACGCTGGGCTCCTGATGGAAGGATGCACAAAGCGAGAACTCCTGGGTAGTTGGACCACCTCCCTATTTTCATGGAAGTCGTTGCAGAAAATCGCAAGCGTCTTACACACTGGTCACATAGTTCCAAAAAGTGAAAAATCTAAGCACGCCGGGCCCACAGTACGCTCGTAAGATAGCCCTTTTCTAAACCAACATATTTGCCCGACAGCATTAGGAATGCATGTTAACAACACCTTTCAGGGCCGAAGCAAATCAGCTCAGTTCAGCCGAAGCGCACAAGGGGACAAAACATCTCGGAACCACAACGCGCCCCTCTTTTCCTTCATTTGCACACCCTTCGCTACCCCTGCATGGACCAACGAAACACAACTTTGGGCATTCGGGAAGTGGCTGTCCTTTGTTGGGATCGCACACGCACACGCACACACCCCAAAAATCCCTCAGACTGCTTTCCTATCCACGACCAGGGAGGCTGCACCACCTCTCCGGCGACTTAATTCCGAACGCAGTCGCTCGAAGCAGCTGAGCAGCAATCGATGAGAACACACCACACGCCAGAATAAGGGGAAGGTCGGCGAACAAGAAAAAAACAGCATTGCCTTTCAGCCATTAATTAACCGATTCCCCCCACCTCCCCCAAATATCGCATCGCAATCTCCCACACATGCACAGCGTTCCAAACCTGGGTCTCAGGCGGCGCTTTCCAGAGCCTCGCTATCTATTGTCAGGACGCAGAAGCCCCCGAAACCTGTGAACCGAGCTGAAAAGGCTTCCTCTGAAACCGCTAAATATAGACCAAAGGGGCTCCGGGTCTGGCAAGCAGCGGGAGACGGAAGACACGGCCATGGACGCATATGACTAAGTATTTCCATTTTGTTCTAGCCAAACATCGTAATGACATTGAACATAAGGGCAAAAGACTAGAGAGAAGTCCTCCCCACCCCCACCCCGTCTTCTCCGTCTATTGGGGACGTCATGAAGGCAACGGGTAGTTCTCCAGGGTGGCGGGGCGCAGCCCTGTGGATGGTGCCCTATATACGCCTCCTCCGGGGGAGAGCGGCGGCGGGAAGAGGGCACGCACGAAGCCACTTGCTAACCGCTCCGAGAAAGCCACTAACCCTGGTCCCCACTCCAGGCACAGCCGTCTTCCGAAAGGGGACCGGGCGCGATCGCGGTCCTCCCCCGGCCGGGCGCGGAGGACCAATCCCCCGCCGGCGGCGAGGAGGAGGAGGAGGAGGGGGAGGACGGGGAGGACGGCGCCGAGCAGGAAGATGCACCCGGCCCCGGCAGCCCGGAGAAAGCCACTCACCGAACGGCGCTGCGCCCGGCTGCTTCCTGGAGAACGTGCACCCGCCAGCGGCGACGGCCCCTCAGTCCGCGGAAAGGCGTGCGCGCCGCCGCCCGGCTTTCAGGGCAAGGTCCTGACCTTGCCCAACTGCAGCATCTTCCGCTTTTGTTGTGTGAGCGCGGCCGCGGGACGGGCGAGGCTGGCGGGGAGCAGGGGCGAGCGCCGCGGGGGAGAGGCGGCTCCCGACGCGAGTGCGCGGCGCCCGGCCCGGCGGCGCCTCCGAGCGCGGCGAGCGCAGCGCCCCCTGCCCGGCTCCGGGGGCTGCGCGGGCTCCTCCAGGCTCCTCGCGGCTCCGGGCGCCGCCGCCGCCGCGCCCGCCGCTCCGCTCGGCCGGCTGCCGCCGCGGGCGCGAGCCTGGGGCCGCCGCGGCGCCCGGCGCCGTGCGCTCCCGTGTGCGGCGCCCCGCGCGCGGCCCGCGCCACCTGCGCCGCCGCCGCCGCCGAGGGCGAGGCTCCTCCCGCGGCGCGCGGCAGCCTCAGCCTCCACCGAAGCCTCCGCGGCCGGCTCGGGCGCCCGGCTAGTGAGGCAGCGTCCGCCCCGCCGCGCGAACCTGCCCCGGGCGCCGAGCATGCCCAGTGCCGCCGCGGCCGCGCGGCGCTGCGCCCTGCGCGTTCCACTTCTCCTGGTTTTCGCGGCAGCAGCGGCGGCGGGGGAGAGGAGAGGAGGCCGCGGGCTGGGAGAGGGCCGAGCATCCTGGCGAACGCGCCGCCCGGCCTCGAGATGGGTGGATGCTCGCCACCTGGCGAAAGCCGGAAGGGGCCTGGGGAAGGCCTGGAACCCCCCCCGGGCGGGCCGGTTCTTTCGTTCACGTGCAAAAAGCCGACAGTTGATTGTGGGGGCGCAGATGCCGGCCTGCAAACAAAGGGGCAGGGGCGGGGCGGGGGGGGTTCTAAAATAGCTAGTGTGTGCGTTGGGGGCAGGGGGCAGGCTGAGGTGTGCACGCTCCTGGGTGGAAGCGGGTGTTCCGAAACCCTGTTCTAGAGCAGAGACAGCAGGACAGCCATCTGCGGGCTGCACCACAGCGCCGGTCCACTTTCTGGCACCTTCGGCACTTAGGGGAAACCTGTTTTGCGCAGATGGAGGGACTTTCCTCTTAAACCAAATCCCTCTGCTTTGGAATCTGGAACGTATGTAACCCCACTGCCAGACGGACCTTTGGCCAGTCTGGAACTTGCATAGACAGCACGGACAAGTTTGCCTCCTCTTGAGCGGGGGCTCGTGTCTTCCTACTTCCTACCTCGGCACCAACTCCCCTTGCCGGAGCTAAAATGGAAGCCTCCCCACCTGCTCCTTCTGCATAGTTTGCCATTGGCTTGCGCATTGCCCTCTTCACTTTCAGATTGGTTTTCGTATCACCCCATGGTGTGACAGCTCCTCGACTCCATCGAGACTTCTCTAGACCTCGCCTGCTGTGAAATACAGCAAGTAGACTCACCCCGTGGTGAATGATGAAAGGACTGTTACAAAACAAGCCCCACGTTATGTGCCTAGAAATTCCTCTGGGCCTTCACCTGTGTCCCTCTGTTTCAGAAATCATGACAATCGCGACGGGGCCCGACGCGTGCTGCAGAGGACTTGGGCCGCCAGACCGCAGCCCACCCTGAGCCAGAGGCAAACCTGCCTCCTAATCATGCCCCAGCTCGCTGCCTCTGACCCTGTAGATCCCAGACTGTCTGAGGCTGTGATCCTCTCCATCCCACCCCTCCCCAGAGCTGGTCTCTGAGACACAGATAAGCAGGGAAGAATACAGAAAATTGTCATCAGAGGGATTTGGGGGACTTATGATTCTTCCCCACAAAGTGCTTCTCTTCTGTGTCAGAAGAGATTATCCAAGAAAGTCAAATGCCTTGAATATTTATCCGGGTTTGTTCTCTGCTGTACTTTGGAGCATGCTAAGGTATTATGTGAAGTAAATGCAATGGGAGAAAAAAAAAACACACAGTATTAGACACGTTAAATTGGTAGAAATAAATGCAAGGAGCAGCATATTAAGGCAAGAGCTTTGAACAACAGTGCACATGTTTGTGTTTAATCGTCCCAACCCAGGGTTCCAGGTGCCTGCATAAGCTTGGTCTCACCTCCAAAATTAGTGCTCTGACCTGGCTTCAATTTTAAAGCGGGCTTCTTACTAAAATACGTCTGAACCCTGTGAGAGAAGACACGGCAGGGCCATTTTTCTGCACATGTTGAACTATATTTTTTATTTTAGTCCTCAGAAAGGCATCCAATTACTGCAGAGTACTTGGTACAAGACAAATTAGCAGTACCGTATCCATTAGGCCACATTATATTTTAAAAGATGCTCTGTTCTCACCTTAGCTTTGGGCGGATTTTGGAGGGGGAAAAAGTTTTCTCTGTACTTCTCTTCACATCTCTTAATTCAGGAAGTCATGGTGGGGAGGAAAGGGAGGTGTTAAGAGGAAGTTAGTTACACTTTGGATTAAATTTAAGGTAATGCATAAGTATTATCCATGGGAAATATACGTGTCTTCTTTGCCTCTAGAGATCTAATTTAAGAAAATAATTTTTTTAAGTTTTTTAGAGTTATTTTTGAACTGAGTGACAGCAAAACCTATTCACTAATTGTAACCCTTGGAAATAACTCATAGGCAGTCCCTATAAACTTCAATAGAGGGTGGGTGAGGTGACTATTTAGGAAGGGCTGTGACGCCCTGAACAATTTTGAGTTGCCCCATTTCATTGGTACAGTTATGATTTCTATTCATCTAAGATCATTTATTACTGAAGATATTATTTTTTATAGTTTATTTTTGAGACAGAGAGAGACGGGACATGAGTGGGGGAGGGTCAGAGAGAGAGGGAGACACAGAATCCGAAGACAGGCTCCAAGCTCTGAGCTAGCCGTCAGCACAGAGCCCTGCACGGGGCTGGAGCCCATGAATCGCGAGATCATGCCCTGAGCTGAAGTCGGACGCTCAACCGACTGAGCTACCCAGGTGCCCCATGAAGATGTTATTAAATACACAATTAGATAATATTGAAAAGTAAAGTAAAACGACTCACTGCTGCCATCTTTTGCCTCCTGTATCTGAAAGTTCCTATACAAAGGAACATTCTGAATTCCCTAATTTCACTAGAAGACCAAAAAATGACTGGCTTATTACTTTCAATTATTGCACCTGACACTAATTGAGAAATTTTTGTTGTGTTTTTCTGTTTATATACCAAAAGAGTTACAGGATGCAGAAATCATATCTAAATACTAAATGCTGTATCTCTTGATTTTTCGAATCAGTTCTCACATTTTGATACAAATATCTTTTTCTATGGAACTTAATTTTGGACATGAAACCCAATAATCCAAAATATTTTTGCAAGTACATGTATTGTATTTTATAGTTCAAAATATGCCAATTTTAGGAGAGTGAAATGCTTGATTCAAAGCAATTTAAACCTGGCAGGATAGTGTTTGGTTGAAGTTCAACTAGAAAGATAATATTCTTGTAGTTTTTAAATGATTTACCGATTGATAAACAAATGGAAATTTCTCAAGTTGTGAAATTAAGCTATGTGAGTGATTGTTGCTGCCCTGCATTTAAAGAGGGAAAATAATGATGCTCCTTTAAAGTTCACGATTTAAATTTTAAATTGAGAAGTCGTCTCATTATGTATATTATATATACACATTTGGGAGGCTAGTAAACCCTGCCTGTTGTTGATCCTAAAAGATAAGCGTTTGTTACTGGACAACATTACTCTGTTTTCAAAGACTTTCAAAGTAGTTACAACTGTTTTGAGTTAGCCATTTTAGTTAAGATCAATGTGTGGGTCATTTCACAATTTGATGGGTAACCTCACACTTTCACAGAAACTTCTTTTCACTCATATGATTGTCACTCATATGATGGTATCACTCATTCATTCATTCATTTATCAGCAGATGTTTGAGTGTCTGGTTCAGACACTGGTAAAATTAGGAGAATCAATAGCAAACAGTAGACAAAATGACAGATCCCTATCCTCAAGGAGTTTATAATCTGGGACTGTGAGATGAGAGAAGAAGAGGAAGCACACAGAGGAGGTAATTACACTCAAATCTTTTCAGTTCTTTCTGAATGTCTATATGCATTAGGGCATTGATGATTCTTTATTCAATTCCTTTTCTTCAATGTTTTCTCGTTGTTGCCTCTTCAAGGGAATTTGTTTTTTGTTTTTGTTTTTGTTTTTATGTCAGGACATAGGTGGCATGGTGAGGGGTCAGGTTCTAAATGCTGAAGCAGAGAAAGAAGAGAAAGAGAGATAGTGTGTTTGGTGAGAGCTGGTGTTCTTGGATATACAATGGAATGGAATACATGGAGTCAGACTGAATGAAGGCATCAGAGACCAGTGAGAGGTCCAGTGAAGGCCTCTACGTTATCAAAAGTCACAAACATCTAAATTCAATGTAGGCTGCTCAGGCACAGAGAAGGTCAAGCATTATTGATCGGAATTGGACAGTGGGTCAGAAGTCTAAGTCGACAGGCATTGACGATTGCATGTGCAGGAAGAAGACATCAAATTATAGAGCCAGGCACAGAATCCTCATAACAAATAATAGCAGCAAGGAGAAATAAACTTTGTGCTATGATTTAATGTATCAGCAATGCTTATAGATTTAATGAGCTTCTTCCACTGAATGAAGAAATTGACTCCCCAGATTGACCAGCTTGGGGCCAAAGACAGGAATAGGAAGCAACAACAGCATAAAATAAGACCCAAACAATGGAGCAAGGGAGTTCTTATCAGATTTATGCAGTCTTCCTAGATAAATTTTAAGGCAGACTGATTTAGTATTGAATTTCATCAACAAAATGTCAGTTTTTATACCAAACATCTAGGTTAATGATTCTTAATGGAATCATTACTGCCTCCTCAGGAGGTAGTTTAGAAATGTGTGAAAGGGTATTTTTCTTTTATTGTCATTAACATTCAATGGTCACAAGCCACACATTGTAAACATTCTGCAATATATGAAACAATCCTACAGGAGGGAAGAATTGCCTGTAACCTTCACGGCTTTCGAGGGTGCTTCAATCAGCCGCAGTGTTAAGAACCTGTTCAGAAGCATTGAAGCCTGTAACATTACCCCATTTTTACATGAAAACAAGAAGGATTGTTGCATGGAAATACCTTGGAGATATAAATTATAGAAAGATTTAACATTGTTTTGATAAGAAACTGACCAGGCCTTGCTCACAAAATTAAGAGCAACGACTCATCAAAAGAACATTTCTGTATCAGTCCTTTTTTTTTTTTAAGTAGGCTTTATGCCCAGCACGGAGCCCAATTTGGGGCTTGAACTCATGACCCTGAGTCAAGACCTGAGCTGAGATCAAAAGTCAGACTCATAACCAACTGAGCAACCCAGGTGCCCCTGTGTCAGTCTATTTTTATAGTTATTACCATCACTGTGATGCTACATCAGGGCCAAGGTTAGCTCTTCTGGCCTGGTTGTGACCAAGCATTTACACAAAGAGAAACATAATCTTTTATTTTAAATAACTTTTATTTCATCTTTCTATTTTTGTTGGATATAGTATAGGTCCTTAAAAACCAGTTAAGATCTCTTCTTCTCAGGAAGGCAAAGTGGGCATCACAGGACCCTTGTTATAAAAGTAGAGCATTGGCTTTCAATAGGTTTGAGAATGAAGTACCTAAATGATTTGATTCAGAAAATCAATGGCCTATATTATGATCATTTATACTGTAGCTCCAAGAAGAAAAACTGGGTTTATTAACAAAAGTTTGGATTCCATCACTGATCTTTTAGAATCAGGTAGTCTCTAAAGAATAATAAGTAATCACATAGGCAGACCTCAAAATCAGCACATATAGTGTGAATCCACAAATTAATGCTGATTTTTTTCTGTCTTACAAACTCAGATTGGGCCTCTTCCCTTAATTCTTAACATTTGTCTACATGATTGGGGTGCCTGGGTGGCTCAGGTGGTTAAGTGTCCAACTTCAGCTCAGGTCATGATCTCACAGTTCATGGGTTCGAGTCCTTGCCTTGGGTTTCAGAGCCTGGAGCCTGCTTTGGATTCTGTGTCTCCCCCAACTCTGTGCCTCCCCCACTCATTCTCCCTCTCTCTCAAAAACAAATAAACATTAAAAAAAAATTTTAAATCATTTGTCCACATCACCATCTTAATTGTGTTGTTTTGCTTTAGAACTTTGATTTGGCTTTTTAGATTCTTGTATCCTCTACTTTCTCAATTCATTCTTCTGATTAAGATGAACATTTTGATGAAAGCTTAGATCACTGCGGATTGCCATTCTGATGTCGATCCTCCAAGTCTTCCTTTTGTACGAGACCCGCATTGTGTCCCAAGCAGCAGGTGACCGGCTAGAAAACACTTCCCGCCTCTCTTGCTGCTGTGTGTATTCTGGTGAGCAAACCGGAGCGGCTGACGAAGTGTTCAGAGTGGTTTGCTTTTGTGAAAGGGCAGCTCTCCACTACTGCCTCTTCCTCCCTTCTTATAGCCTGAAATGCAGACTGCAGGCTGGACTTGGACCTGCCCTGTTGCAACCATGAGAATGAGAGCCACAGATCAAAGGCATCTGAGCCTAAGACAGAAGAAGCCCAGGATACCAAGAGCCCTGGAGCCATTGCAACAGCTTGTGACAGCTGCCCCCTGAGCTTATTGGATAAAAACTCACTTTTATTTGGTCAAGCCTTCGTAGCTCCTTTCTATTACGTGCAGCCAAACACAATTTCTAATGCTTACGTTGTCTGTATTCACCCCCCTTCCTACAGCTGTGATACTTTATTTCCATCACAATATATATTCTATGAAGTTTTTTAAAAGAAGATATATTGAAATGAGTACTTGAATGTGCTCTAAATCACATATACTGGAAGATAAGTCAGTGAATGCGGTACGATGAGATTTGTATCTCCACTGGCCCATAAATGAAGTCAGTTCAGGGGGCGCCTGGGTGGCTCAGTCAGTTACGCATCTGATTTCGGCTCAGGTCATGATCTCACAGTTCGTGAGTTTGAGCCCAGAGTCAGGCTGTGCTGACAGCTCCGAGCCTGGAGCCTGCTTGGGATTCTGTATCTCCCTCTCTCTGTGCCCCTCCCAGGCCTGCAATCTGTCTCTCTCTGCCTTTCAAAAATAAACATTAAAAAACTTAAAAAAATGATGTTAGTTCAAAGCCTGAGAGCTTGCAATGTAATGGACTGACTTCTACACTGTCTCCGAAAGTGAAGAACTCATTTCTACTCACTCTGATGTTAACTCTCAAGGTTGTAGAGAGTGCACACTCTGAATCAAAATTCTGTTTTCTTTTTAAATTTATTTATTTATTTTTGAGACACTGTAAGCAAGGGAGGGGCCATGTAAGCAAGAGAGAGAGAAAGGGAGAGATAGAGAGAGAGACAGAGAATCCAAAGCAGGCTCTGCCCTGTCAGCGCAGAGCTCAACGGGGGGCTCAAGCTCACGAACCGTGAGGTCATAACCTGAGCCGAAACCAAGAATCAGACACTTAACTGAGCGAGCCGTCCAGGCGCCCCCCACCCCCCCTCCCCGGATTACAATTCTTAAAGCTTTCATCTTCTTACCTCTAAAACAAGCAAAAGCCTCCCCTCAGATTTTTGTGGGAAATAGTGCTTCAATCCACTGGAAACACATGGCAGCATGTCCTGGCACAGAATCGACAGTTCACAACTAACGGTTAATAGTAGTGATGACAGTTCACAACTAACGGTTAATAGTAGTGATGACATTAAAGCTCCCTCCTCCTTCTGCTGTGTGAGCCTTCTTGCTGCCCCAACGCACACGTATTATCTGATTGATTGTGCGTATCTTATTCAGTCATCAAGACACAGAGGCAACAACACACTGCCAAAGAATACTTTTCATGTTCATTTTTTTCCTAATAAGCATCAACAAATTACTTTCATATGCAAATAATTATATCTTACAGGCTAATGATGAGAGTTTACACTGATCTTCATTTTGTACACTGGCTGTGTTTATTGTTCCACTGAGTTTTGAGGAATTCACAGATGCATAGCCTCCACACCATGGCAAGTGGCTTTCTTATTTTTGTATTTCATGTTGGTATATTTCTTTATGGGCTTTGTGAAGCATATTGTTTGTCTGTTCCATACAATTGACCCATTTGGTTTCTCTGTTGATAAGGTTATCAAATATTTCCTATATTCTGTACTATTTTTCTGTATACATGGAATATGTACATGACCTGCTCTATTTTGTATTTCACATTTATCTTCTTTTCATCTTTCCCATATTGTCAGGAAAGAAGACTTCTTAAGGAATTTTCTGAATAATTGAACATTATATTCATGTAAATATTTTGGT
This sequence comes from Proteles cristata cristata, assembly GCA_017311185.1. Lineage (NCBI taxonomy): Eukaryota > Metazoa > Chordata > Mammalia > Carnivora > Hyaenidae > Proteles > Proteles cristata. The sequence goes on along the minus strand of JAESUZ010002755.1, from coordinate 374,025 downwards.
GAGCATTTAGTTTTGTTTATTGTAAAGGTAACAAATTCTCAATCACAAATAAATTCGCAGAAAATTATGAAAAAAATTATTGTCTCATCACCCAGATCTAAAGCAGTTTGGTTTTTTATTATAGTCCCCAAGTATACATCTTCTTAGTTAAAATTATATTTCTGTAACCTCCCCATTCTGTTTTTTATGACCACACTTGCCTATTCTAAGGTTAGATCATTCTTTATACAGCCAAGTTTCCATTTTATACATTTTGGCTGTTATTACATAATTTCTCCCATGGTAAACAGAGGTTGAATGAAAATTGTTTTTCTCAAATCATTTGACATTATAAACATCCCAATTGAAAAATAGACCAGACTCCTATTTCTAAATAGAATGGAATAGCTTGTGGCAGCCCAGTGCTTCTGCTGAAAATAATTATAATTCTTGAATAAGAAACAAAAATATTTCTCTAAAACAAGAAGGACTGGAGGGGCCACAATTCCACACAGAAGACGAGGCAGAGCTTGAACTGACGCTGCATATCTCCCCTTTCCCTGGGCACCTTCGCCAATTTTGGAGGCAGTGAAAGAGGCTGAGTTTCAACTCTTCTGCTGGGCAGGGGTCCACTGTTTGAGACACAGATGCCAATTGAGGTTCCGTTGGTCTCACAGGGCTTCAAACTGACACTTGAACAAGATCCCAGTGACAAGGGAGGAGCAGAGAACTGAGGCCAACACACGGCTGGTATTCCCTTCAAAATTCTGCTAATTTCTGAAGCCTCACAAGGCTAAAAAGCTAAGCAAAACGCCCTTGAAAATTATAACATAGTTTTAACAGTCTTGCTGTACAGAGGAGAAAAGCATTCGCATTCAGGACCTTCCTGAGATAGTGACCTTAGGAGACTCTTCAGGTTCTCAGTGAAAATCCCTAGAAGCTTGCTCCCTGAGATCTAGGGGAAACAGAGGTAGATGGTCACTTGCCAATACTGTGGCCTCAGCTCAGTTCCGCTAAGTCCTTGATTGGATTAGAGGAGAGCAGACCATCTAGGTACCTAAAAGGAAAAAGTGAACCATTTGGAAAAACTTCTACAATTTTTTTAAAGTGCGAGTTCCAACATAGAAGTTGTTATGCAGGGATAGGACCAAACGACCAAGAGCCAACCAACAAATATATAATAGAAATAGATCCACAGAGAATCCAGATATTGGAATTAGCATATGCTGAACATATTTAAAGTAATAATAATATGTTCAAAAGAGTATAAGAATGTAGGAAGAGACAGGGAAGTAAAACTTGAGAGGAGGGAGAAATTCACGTGGGAATTAGAATCTATCATAAAGAATCCACTGGGAATGATAGGATTTAAAAATATAAATTAAGGTAATTTTAATAACAAGTTCCATGTAACCTATTACACACGAAATATTGAATGCACAGGTAACATTTAACAAAACCAACTACATACTTGCAAGCCATAGCAAGTTTGAAATGATTGGGCCACTTCAGAGCACATTCTCAGACAACAGTGGAATTAAATCAGAAATCAATAACCAAAAAGAAAGAAAATAGAAAGTTCATCTTGTTAGGAACTTAATCTACTATTTCAAATTAAATCTACTTAAGAAAGTTGAGTTATTCTCACACAAATGATAAGGAACAAACATAAAAATCTGTGACATGCAACTGAAATGGTCTTTAAAATATCTGTAAAATCTATCATGCCACATACAAAATATATGAAACACAATATGTTGCAGCCATTGGACAGCAGCCAATGTAAGGCTACTATCCTTGAGAGAGAGACGTACAAAGGGCACCTACTTTTATGTAGGCTTTTTCCCTAGAAACATATTCTGGGATGTGGTGCATTTATATAGGATGCAAGAAAGAGCACAATTTCACTAGACACAGAAGGAAGAGATTAAAGTTTGTGGTTAACTAAGGTGGCTGGGAATTAGGAGAGAAAGTACTGGAGAAGGAGCCAGGGATAGGGAAATCCAGAGAGATTCCCCCTTGAGTCTCCATCAAGATGCCAAGAAACAAGGCAGAGAACAACTGCTTGGAGGCAGGGAGCTGAGTAATTCTGGAAAATGCTCAATGCTATGGGAAGTTTGGTGGCCAGGACCAATCAGGGTGGAAAATCTTAAGACCAAGTCAAAAATTGAGTTGAGATATCAGAAAGGCCATCTAATAAGACTGTGTAGACTGAATTGCATTCCATCAAAATTCATATGCTGAAATTAAGCCTCAGAGTGACTGTATTTAGAGAGAGAGCCTTTATAGGGCACCTGGGCAGCTCAGTCTGTTTAGACTGGCTCTTGGCTCTGGCTCTTGATCTCTGCTCAGGTCAAGATCTCATGATTTGACAGACAGAGCCTGAGTTGGGCTCTGCACAGACAGTGCAGAACCTGCTTGGTATTCTCTCTCTCTGTTTGTCTCTCTCTCCTTCTCACTCTGTCTCTCCCCCTCTCTCTCTCAAAATAAATAAATAAGCATGTAAAAAAGAAATAAATAAGGATAGAGCCTTTATTTTTTTTCCTGCTTTATAGATTTTTTAATAAAGGTATAACATTTAGTGTTTTTATTTTTTATTTTACATTTTATTTTTTTATTTTTTAATATAATTTATTGTTAAGTTAGCTAATACCCAGTGTACACAGTGTGCTCTTGGTTTCACTTACCTATAACACCCAGTGCTCATCCTAACAAGTGCCCTTCTCCATGCCCATCATCCATTTTCCCTCTCCCCCACTGCCTCCCATCAATCCTAAGTTTGTTCTCTGTATTTAAAAGTCTCTTATGGTTGTCTCTTTCTCTGTTTAAAAATTACTTTTCCCCCTACCCTTCTCCCATGGTCTTCTGCTAAGCTTCTCAAATTCCACAATAGGTGAAAGCATGATACCTGTCTTTCTCTGACTGACTTATTTCCCTTAGCATAATACCTCCAGTTCCATCCACGTTGTTGCAAATGGCAGGATTTCATTCTTTCTCATTTCCAAGTAGTATGTAAGGATAGAGCCTTTAAAGAAATAGTTAAGGTTAAATGAGGTCATAGGGATGGGGCCCTAATCTAATAGGATTGGTATCTTTATAGGAAGATAGAGTCAGCAGGGATGTGCACACACAGAGAAAAGGCCATGCAAAGACATAGTAAGAAGACGGCCACTGGCAAACCAAGGAGAGAGACCTCAGAGAAACCTGCCCTTCTGACACCTTGATCTTCAACTTCCAGCCTCCAGAACCATAGGGAAATAAATTTATGTTGTTTAAGCCACCTGGTCTGTGAGATTTTGTGTGGTGGTCCTAGCAAACTAATACAAAAAGTAAGGCTAGCCACCCTTTAGGGCTCATGGCTATAAATACGGTGGGAGAAAACAAAATGAAACAAAAAACTCTAATAGCTTTCTTTAAAGAAAGCCTAAAACAAGACCTGACAGGTCAATGCATTCCTTTGGTACTTTACTGTCTCCCAACCTAAAACTCAATTCTTCTTGAGGAAAATTATTGTAACTCAGTGCCTCCTTAAGATAGTATCTGAAATTCTCAGAATGTAATAAAAAATTAAGTATTTAGCCTCTAGTAACACAAATATATTGAAATTAAAGGAAACAAGATCTATCATGCCAAAGGTAAGTAAAACGACACTGGGTTGTCTGTATTAATATCAGATAAGGAGAAACTTCAGGACAAAGAGAAATTACTGAGACGAAGGGGAACATTTCATAATGATAAAAATACTAGAATTGAATGAGTGAAATGCCTTTTTTTAAAGTAAGGCTGGCAAAGTGGGAAATTTGGAAAAGGGAGTAGAGAAGGAAAGTCTCCTCATATATCAGCCATGTTATGGGGGATATAAATCTTAAGAAGAAAGCATAAATGGAAATTGATTATAGCAAAAGTGACGCCCTTAAATGGAATGATTCCATGAAAGTCGGCAGGTACCCCTGGGAATAAAAGTCTCCCAGGAGGGGATACTGGTTTACCAATCAAGCTTCCCTGGCCTTTTCTCAGGTCTCAATTCCAAGCTGGCTGGTGGGTAATTGGGTGTTGGTTGCTTTATTCTTTTTAAGCTCCGCAATGAGTTTAAATTACCAATACTAAAATTATTGATTATGCATATGATTATGGAATATTTATAATAAATATACATAAATATGTAAAATACATAAAATATGAAAAACAGTCATAGAAATTAATTTTATAATGATATATATAACCATTAAAACAGCTTTGCAGAGGGGCACCTGGGTGGCTCAGTTGGTTAAGCATCCGACTTCAGCTCAGGTCATGATCTCTCAGTTTCTGAATTCAAGGCCCGTGTCGGGCTCTGTGTTAACAGCTCAGAGTCTGGATCCTGCTTCAGATTCTGTCTCCCTCTCTCTCTGTCCCTCCCATGCTTGCACTATCTCTCTCCCTCTCAAAAATAAATAAACATTAGAAAAATTAAAAAATAAAAATAAATAAAACAGCTTTTCATGGCCAATGTTTCTCTATCAAATTTGCTAAATCTTCTTCAGTTTGCATATTCAGTGTAGATTAAGATGGAGAAATGCTAATGACTACATATTATCATAACATTTTTAGTGGTTAGTTTGCAATGTATGTCAAGATTTTGAGAAAGATTCCAAACTTCGTGTATGTTATGTAAAGTGTTTGAAAGATGTCATTTCTTTTCATTAAGCAGAGCAAGGGAAACATCGTTAGACCTTTCTTTGAGAACTCAGAGCAATAACATAAATGTTAATGCCTTAAGATCCCATGATAGTTTCAAGTATCATTGCAGTGCCTCCTGCCCAGTACTGAATGACTCTGATCTCTGGCCTTTTAGCCATACCCAAGCAAGAGTTTATCTATATAGGTCACTTGAGTGCCTCTGCTTTCATGTTACACACACACGTGTGCATACACACGCAAAGTCAAGATACATATCTCCTTCCCTAACAGAGTCCCTGCACTAGTAGAGGGCAGGAAGCTTCCTTAGAAATTTCTACCTTTATTTTTACAGGACATACAATACAGTGTTTTGCAAAACACTTCCAGACAAAATAGTATGAAATATTTTGAGCAGGATGATTTTGCTGTGAAATGGATTTTTTAAGGTTGCTTAGTGCATGCATGTCAACCTGGAAAGAGGCCACTCAGAGATTTGAAAGTGGCCTTGCCTTGATTCCTACCTGAAGCTGATAAATGTAAATGAAGGCACAGAGAGCATAAGAACAGACTGGCCATACAAGAAAAAAAAAAAAAAAGTCGAAGACCTGAAAGATAAAGCATGAAGTCTCAAAACATATTTGCCATGATGAACACAGTGTTCAAAAGTTAATGAAATGAAATTCAGTGAAGAGAAACATGCGGGAACAATGGCATGAACACATTTCTTGGTTGGGAGGTCACGATTCTGCACAGTGACCCCTATACCAGGCTGCCCGGGCTGCTCCTTGTCCTTGGAATGTAAGTGTTCACGGAACCAGTTGCTTCCTATCCCATCCAACCTGTATTGTGAAATTTCTTTTCAGTCCCTTCAAGGGAAGATTGGATTTCCTAACTCTTGGAAGCTGTCACCAGTCCTCTTTAGAGATGAGTGTCAGTAACTTCAGCTAATCTAATTCCCCACCTTCCTGGAACGCTAACTTCACCCAACTTCATTCTAGTATGACTGGACATGAAAATTCAGCAACAATTACAGTCTGCTGAACCCATCAGACCTCTGATACCACCCGGAACCCTGTGTAGAGTCATCTGTTGTTGTTGTTGTTGTTGTTGTTTTAAGTTTATTTATTGATTTTTGAGAGGTGGGTAGGGAAGGGGCAGAGAGAGAGGAAGAGAGAAAATCCCAAGCACAAGGTGGGGCTCAGACTCACAAACCATGAAATAAATCACGATCCGAACCATAACTAAATGAAGAGTGGGACACTCAAAGGACTGAGCCACCCATGCGCCCTTTCCCCCCCTTCCCCATCTTGGATGTGGCTCTACTGTCCTTGACAGCCACCTAAAATTGAAGTCCTTTTTTTTTTTTTAATGTTTTATTTATTTCTAGGAGAGAGAGAGACAGCGTGAGCAGGGGAGGGTCAGAGAGAGAGGGAGTCACAGACTGAAACAGGCTCCAGGCTCTGAGCTGGCAGTCAGCACAGAGCCCGACGCGGGGCTCGAACCCACGAACCGCGAGATCATGACCTAAGCGAAAGTCGGACGCTTAACCGACTAAGCCACCCAGACGCCCCTGAAGTCCTTTTTGAATGACTTTGCTTTTCATTAATTGGCACCCTCTCACAATTCTGTGTACTCCTCTGGAATTTTCAGCTTAACACAATTAAACCTTCCTATGTCATTATTTTAAAATTAGTTTTAATACTATTATTAAAATTAATTAATTGTATCAACTTTTAAGAAAACTTTCAGGTTGACATGCATCTGTTAAATTTTGTAATTCTCACTCTTTTCAATTGATTTCTTTTTCATTGAGCATAAATTATTCTTATTTATCAGCATTGTTTAACTATCAGTATACCAGAATCTTAAAAAAACTTAAAATTTCAACTCTAATAGATAAATCTATAGTAACTGTTGTTCTGAAAAAGGATATTCGAAGAAACTGTGCTTATTTACTGCAGTCCACTCTATTTAAAGGTAAATTCTTTTAGAGTTTTCAGCAAAATGTAACAATAGGTCATTAGTATGCCTCATACTTTGAAACTTGTTTCTGAATAAAATTTTGGCAGAATTTTAATTTCCTTGATTTATTAAAAAGTTTTTCAGGCTAGGTGTACCTGGGTGGCTCAGTCAGTGAAGTGTCCGATTTTGGCTCAGGTCATGATCTCTTGGTTCGTGAGTTTGAGCCTCGCATCGGCCCCATGCTGGCAGTGCAGAGTCTGCTTGGGATTCTCACTCTCGCTTCTCTCTGTGTCCCACCCTCTAAATAAATAAATAAACATTAAAAATAAAAGTAAACATTTTTCAGGCTAGGTTTTAAGTTTTGATTCAATTTGCCTAATATACTTCATCTATTTTTACTGTGTTCACCTCTGAGTTTGTAATAAGGCTCTCTTCCACTAATTCTGGGTTTATTCATGTTGGCTGCCATCTACTAACTGCTTGTAATGATACTCAGGGGCTTAATTGTCTCTCAGCCATCACTTTCCAATTTCACTTCCTTAGATGACTCATTCATTCATTCATTCATTCTTTCGTTCATTTACCATTTCATCAGATAGTTACTAAATGTCAATTCAGTGACAGGTCTTGTTTTAGAAACTGAGGATATGACAATATTAGTTCCCTCGTAGAAGTGATATTTTGGGGAGAGAGACAGTTAACACATAAATTCATTTTTCCATATGATTTCACCAGTTTGTAAGTGATAAATTTCTCTGAGGAAAAATACAGAAAGAAATGGAGCTAACGATGAAAAGAGTCCTGCTTTTGTTATAGTATTCAAGAGACACTTTTCTTAGTAGGCGACATCTGAATGCGGATTTAAATACAGTCAGAGAAAAAGCTTTGTGAGTATCAGGATATGTGTAGCTGTCTGGAAGCAGACAGCACAGCATTTAGGTCATGGAAAAGGAGGTCATTGAGAGGATGTGGCCACTGTTTGACCCATGAGCTGGGCCTGGGCAGTCAGCGGCTCCTCATCTCTTCCCCTGTCTTGGAATGTAAGCTGCCCACCGTTACCACACTAGGAGCTGTTTCAAGGACGCAGCCTGGAGAGAGCGTGTTGTTGTGATCATATGGAGTGAACACATAACCGCACACAGCTAAAGGCTCCTTATAACCTTTTAAGATTCTAGTGAGCAAGTGTGGAGATCTACTTGTCTTGTAGCCCACAAGACAGGCATTGCAGGTAAGTTCCCTTGCTTGTTAGACCTGACACCCACCAATCTGAATGGTCTGCCTTTTTCTTTGGCTTTTCCTGGCCTTCCACGCCTGGGGGCAGGTTTCAGATTTCACCCTCCTGAATGGGATGAGTCGCCTTAAAAGAAGAGGCCAGAGTGCTAGCTGGCTCTCTTTCTGCCAAGGGAGGATACAGTGAGAAGATAGTCATCTATAAACTGGGAAGAGAACACTCCCTGGGAAGAGAGCCATGAGGGCACCTTGATCCTGGACTTCCAGCCTTAAGAAGTGTGAAAAATAAATGTTTATTTTCAAGCTCTCCAAACTATGGCAATTGGTTATAGTAGCCCAAACCGACTATGACTGTGGCCATGTTCCCTCTACTTCTTGTGTTGTAGCAACAGATGAGAGCTTAGAGTTCTTTCTTCTGTGGGGAAACAACATAAACTGAGCTGAATAAATTGTGAAAGAAAGTAGAAATGGCAGCAAAGGTGCTGGAATCCTGCTGTGGGGTCAGTAAGGTGTGCTCCTTCAGGACCTTTTGATATTGTTAATCGTTGTCTGTGACTGATGGTAACACCGGGAGGCATTACCACCGGGAAACAATTCTCCAAGAATCTTTCCATGTTTCCGCACAATCAGGGCTTTCTGAACAAACGTTACAGGCAACCTACCTTAAAGGATGGTCGAATGGAAAACACGACTTACAAGTAACAGATTTTATATTCTTCCAGAACCTGCTTACATTCCAGGTTAGAGACTTTCTCCTCCTCTCCCTAGAGATTGTTGATGTTCTAAAGCCCAAGTCTCTGTCTCTCTTTCTGCAGCTATGTGGTAGGATAGCCACCCTATACATGTTCTGAGTTTCATAACTTTGACGTTCCTGCATGTACAGGTGATATCAGCCAAAATGGCATTGCCCCGCGGGCATGGGACACCTGCACTGAGACAGCTTTCACTTCATCCCTTTCATTTCTTGTCAGAATAAATAAATATAGATATAAAAACATAACAGATTCATATGGCGATTCATCAGAATTTAATGCCTCCAAAACATCAAACTTTGAAACTTGAAAACAGATTCAATTTAACAAATCTGGATGGACAGTGATGAGTGGTCAATGAGGACCACATTCAATGAAAATATGTATGATATATGAATTGTACTTTGGGAACAGGTTTGGGATTAGTCAGATAAGTAATCACTGTTCATTCTTTGCCAGAGATCATGAGCAAAACATACCTAGAAACATCGAGCAGATTAGAAAATGAAGTATACAGAATGCGTAAGTATCAGTCCACATGATGACAGTCTATGACAAGTTCATGTATAATACAAGACTTTTGGGGGATACTCGCTTCATGTATGTTATGGACTGAATTGTGCTGCACCCCTAACCCTGCAAATTCATATGCTGAAGTCCTAAACCATCTCAAAACGTGACTATAATTGGACATGGGGTCTTTAAAGAGGTAATTAAAGTTAAAATGAGATCATTAAAGTGGGCCCCAATTTTAATGACTGCTGTCTTTATAAGAAGAGGAGTTTAGGGAGCCTGAGTGGCTCAGTTGGTTAAGTGTCTGACTTCTGCTCAGGTCATGATCTCACAGTTCATGAGTCCAAGCCCCACCCCAGGCTTTGTGCTGATAGCTTCATGTTCTGTGTCTCCCTCACTCTTTGTCTCTCCCTGCTCAAGGTCTCTCTCTCTCTCTCTCTCTGTAAAAAATGAATGAACATTAAACAAAAAGTAGAGGAAATTAGAACACAGACATACACAAAGAGAAGATCATGCAAAGACATAGGGAGAAAATGATCATCTAAAAGCCAGAGAAACAGGTCTCAAAAGAATATATCCCTTCCAAAGTCTTGATCTCAGACTTCCAATGCCCAGAACTGTGAGAAAAAATATTTCTTGGGACGCCTGGGTGACTCCGTTGGTTGAGCGTCTGACTCTTGATTTCAGCTCAGGTCATGATCCCACGGTCATGAGATTGCACCCCATATTGGGCTCTGTGGTGAGTATGTAACCTGCTTAAGATTCTCTCTCACTCTCTCTCTCTGCCTCTTTCTCTCTCTCTCTCTCTCTCTCTGTCAGTAAAATAAAATATTAAAAAATACATTTCTGTTGTTTAAGTCACCTAGTCTGCAGTACTTGGCTGTGGAGTCCCTACTAAACTAATAAAGTAGAGATGAGAATATATTATACAGAGATCTAATTATTTTTCTCTCTGCCATTGGTTACTAAACCTTAAAGAAAGAAGGGGTTCCGAATCTCATGCACAGCAGTTTGGAAACCCTTAATGAAGGTAGGGCATCTGTGGATGATGGAGACTGGATATGATTTTTGATGTAAGAAGGTTCCCCGTATGGACTACTTTGAAGCCCACCCTGTTATTCGCCCAACTGAAACATTCTGGTAAACCCCTGCAATCAGAAAAGATTCTGTGGGGAGAGGGACAGCACACTGAATGGGGATTGGATACCCACTTCAGTTCTGTCAAGCTGAATTTTGACTCCGTGTGTTTCCTTCTCCATTTGTAGCAAAATGCAGAATCTGCAGAGCAGTGGTCCCTAGTGAGAACCCCATTAACACATGCTATTTGGCCCAAGAGACAACACAGAAACTGTTGGGAAAGTTAAGTAATGATGCACATAACTTTATAATTTGGGGCATGGTAATTTCACTATTATGTAAGAGAAAAATGGCTTCATAAATCCCACAAATGGTTACATGATGTACAGAAAGTTAGAGTAATGGTAATATCCAAAGAGAACTCTATAGGGGAAAATTGAGCTTTTAGCCATCAGGTAATGCGGTGAGGAGGGAAGGTAGTGATCAGAGGGAGGATCCAAATTAGGAAAGGGAACATTACCACCAACCACGGATCACACGGTAACAGCATGAAACAGCAACCCAACTAAATTCTCTAATTAGTGCTAATAGTTGGTTGTGGATCTTTTCTTTGGACTTTCTAAGTAGACAATTGTGTTGTTAACAAATAATCACAGTTTGGTGTCTTCCCTTTTGAATTCGGATACATCTTTTTAAATCCCATTGCACTGGATTTCAATGCTTCTAAATGTTTGGCATCAACTATGATGTTCTGTATAAGATTTTCCTATCAGATTTTGCGTTACAGGGTCACAGTTTTCCATGTCCTTTGTCATCGTTTCTTTGTAGAGAATGCATGCCCTTCCTCAACGCCATTTCCTCCCACTGATTTGGTTGTCTGGGCAAATTCTCCCAGTTTCTCAAGATCCAGGACAAAGGTTTTCTGGGTTTTTATGTTTTTGTTTTTGTTTTTTTAGCCAAGTGTTTCTTGATGTCTTCAGGAAAGCCCTGCATTTTAACTAATTAAAAATATCAACTAATTTTTAAATATATACATTTGAGATTCTTAACAATATGCTCTATATTCCTGGAAACTGAATGCAATAATAAACTGCCTCCCTCTTCTTGTCGAGTGAAAGTAATGAGGAATGACGGCATGGTTGGGGGTGAGGGTACAATCCTCATGGTAATTAGGCACCTAGGTGGTAGATTTCCCACTTCACCGAGAGCAAGTATTTGAAACATGACTTTCTTTTGGTTTTTCTGTGTTTTTTTTTTTATTGTTTGTTTCATTTCTCTTTTGGGTTTGAAAACTAAAACTCTGGATTTTCAGAGTTGAAAAGGAAAAAAAAAAATGCCTGTGCATTTTCTAGTAGCACTTAGGGTTACGGTTAAGATTAGGGTTATATCCTCACACTTTTTTTTCTGTAAAACTGTTTTTAAAGAAATTCACCCTTTAAACCTTACTCATATCTGACGCCTATGAATAATCATAGAGCAAGGAAACAGTATTTAGATTGTGGTTAAGCAGAGTGGCTGCTTACAAGACTAACTGCTGATAAGACTAACTTACAGGTGAATTGTTTCCAGTGCTTTACATTGGAAGGGGTTTTGTTTCAAGGCTACACCGAAGACTGTGGGCACATCACTAACATGACCAGTGCCAGAGCCTAAGCACATTATTTTGAAGGTATTGGGGTCAGGCAACTTGTTGACAAAGTTCTCATTTGAGAGCAAAGGGGAGTGTATTTATGATATCCAAACTCATCATTCTGCTAAGGTAGGAAGGGAACTTCTAATGCTATCCCTTATCTTGGAGGTAGTGTTATCTGGAAGCTTGACCCTGTGTGTGTGGATGCAGTTTTTAACACCAATCCTCTGTAATTTGGAAAATGGCTTTTGCAGTCTTCACCAATATGAAATATGAGCCTCCTGCCTTGAAATATTATGTGCCGCCAGAGTAAACACCACATGGGTCACCAAGATGATTTAGGACAGAGCTGTACTCCTGTATAATTCTGGAAGTGAGATTTCCCTTTGAGCTAAGAAATTTTTCCAATGACTTTGTGAAAATTCGTAGCTCTGTACCCCCAAGTTAATTTTACTGAATGTAAATTATATCTTAATAGGAAAAATAGAGGCAAATATATTCAAGAAAATGTCAATATTAACAACACAGTGATAAAACTACAGCTTATATATTTAGGGATTTCCTAATATTTATTATATTCCTCCTAGTTTCCTTGTGTAACAGACCCCCTAACTGTCTTAATGATCAAAGTCGGTGGTCCCTGCCAAGATAGTGACTTCTTGTAGTGGGTGAATAATGTCCCCCAAGTATCACGTCTGTCTGGAAGTTCAGTGTACAATTTTGTTTGGAAATAGAGTCTTTGTAAGTGTAAGCCATGAAATTAAGGTGAAGTCAGGCCCAGTTTGGGTGGGCCAAACATCCAATGCCAGTTACCCTTATAAGAGGAAAGGCACCCAGCCACACACAAGGAAGAAGGCCCTGGGGAGACAGAGGCAGAGGTCAGCCAGATGTAGCTGCGAGCTGAGGATTGCGTGGGCCATCAGAAGCTGGAAGAGGCAAGGAGAAATGGTTCTTGAGAGGAAAGGGGAGCCTTCAGAGGAAGCAAGTCCCCACTGACACCTTGATCATACACTTCTAGACTCCAGAATTGTGAGAAGTGACATTTCTGCTGTTTTAAGGCCACCGGCTAATCGGTCACGTGTTATGGCAAAGTGAGGAAACTAAGATATTTCCCTTCCTCCCCAAAAAGCCTGGAGACAGTGACAGCTGGCTGTGGTTTCTGGTGGAAGTGGTCCATCTGTGGGACCAGGGCTTCTACACCTGAAAAGCCCACCATTACAGCCAGAGAAATTGGTGAGCTGAGACTACCGTGTTTTTCTCCATGATTCCTGACCCATGTATTTTTCTTCCCAGGGACTCAGCAATATACACAAGCCTTTGGCTCAAAGTCAAGACCATGTCCTGGGAAAACAGCAGCCATCTTTGGGACACTTCACCTCAGAGCTGGCACTCCAATTGTGCTTTTACAAAGCCATTCCATCACTCCACCTGCCCAGTCACCTGTGGGTCAATTCCATGGAAATGGCCCTATTTCTACACCTCCTTTGCTACCAGGTGAATCCCATGGTGACACTATGTTATATGTGATCTCGAGCAGTTATAGTGGTGCTGGCCTAGGCTTAGTGAGGGTGCCCACCCCCCACCCCCAAATAGAAGAAATAGAAGACTATAAAAAAAGGATACTTTTTCCACTGATTATAATTTGGATAGAAATAGTAGTATTATTTTTATAAAACGTGTTTTCACAGACTTTGGACAAAAAAAATAAGACGTCTATATTATGACTTTAGTTGTCTTATTAGATTGTGCCATGTTTGTCCCCCCTTTTGGGACCTGCTGTTAAAGCCAGACTTTTATCTGGTTACAGTGTACAGAGTACACTCTAACCTATGCTTGTGAAGTGAAAATTGCTCTAATTCAAGTCAGTCAACATTCATTAAATAACAGTAGTGTTGGTAGGATGGGGAATTGTTCATTTTAAAAATTCTATCACTTTAGAAAATAAGTTGTATTAGCTCTCTTTTTCTGTACAGCATCTTGTCACAATATCTTTCCTGACCTGTTAAAATTTCTACAGGCGAAGAAGCAAAGGGAACTCAGGAGGACCACTCATCTCTGCTCCAGGTGTGAAGTCTCAGATGGAAGAAGTAAAGCCTACCTATGGCTGGGATGATTTGAGGCTTATTCTCTCAGGTTTGCTGGGGGCTGTTGGCCGAATCCTTAGCAGACACCAACAGCTGAGATCGGTGGATTGGGTTTCCTCACAAGATGGCGGCTGCTTCTCTGAGACTGAGAGCACAGAATACAAGGAAAGTGGCATCTTGGGCTGGATTCTCATGGTCTGGGAGTCAGAAGAAGTTTCAGCGAGAGGAAACCGACCACTCTGGGCTATTGTCGGTAGGAGGAGTGAGTGCCTGTCCCACTGTAAGAAGTTCTGCGGAACAGAATCAATTATTTTTGTGGCCATTTTGGAAAACACACTGGTACCATAGTGATGAAAGAGCCCACCTCAGTGTGCTTTTGCTGTGTGCCTGACTCTGTACTGTTTTAAGCACATTCCTCGAGGGATCCTGACAGAATCTCCATGAGACAAATACTGTCATCCATATTTCCATTGCATTTAAGCAAAATCACATGTAAAGATATGCTTAACAAAATTATCTGAAGTTGCCAAATAAGAAAAATATCTGAAGACACTCCAAGCCTCTTATCTAAGTCTAATAGAGGGGATTCATTGGAGCTTCACCCACCCCCCCAATTCCTGTGCACACCATGGTGGGCAGGACAGAGACTTGCAAGTGTGTTTCAGATCAATCTTTACTCTTTTTCTGTTTGTTTTACACTGACATTTTTATTAAATCCAATATACGAGTATGTGATGATTGTGTTTCTGTTTTTTTTTTTGTTTTTTTTTTAAGAAAAGAAGGGTTGAATTAAAAATCACTGTTTTGTCAGGCATGCCATTAAACAAAAGACTTTTTTTTTGTATATGAGTCTGATTAAAATGTTTGTTGCCTGAAGAAAATTAGTTTTTAATTTCACATATTATCCTAGAATGTTTTATCTAAAAAGGATAGTGTAAATCATTTGGGTAAACTCCATTATTTTGCACCTTAGGCCAAAAGAAGGCAAGCATTTGTCTAAGGTTAAAAATTAAGAAGAAACACCAGGCCCAAGGTTATGGTGTAACTATAGCTTATCTTTAACTAAAAAATGTTTATATAAATGCAAGTATGCTTTAAGAATACCACACTGATATCGACATATATCCCATTAGTTGCTAGATCCACCATTGAATAATAGAGGTCACTCATTGAATAACATCTGCCAACAGTTGAAAAGATTATGCAATAATTTTAAAAATGGTCATAACAGCAGAGGTTACTGTTAAAATAACAATGAGTTGCTGTTAATATTACAAATTTCAGCCTGAAATTTCATGCATCCACATCATAATTAAAAATCAAAATATCACTGGAAGTTCTGTAAATAGTAAGTGATCTGAATTTGCTGACGAAGGCAAAGTGCATATGTAAACAGGTATTTCTGAATATTGGAGGCAGCTTCACAAAAGCCAGTTAATCTTGATTATCAAGCAGTAATTGAGTAGTCATTTTCTCCATATGAGGCATGATTTATCTTTGCAAATACCATGTTTTCCACAAGACACAGAAACGTCTAATAGTCATTTTCATTGCCCATAATTTAAAAAACACAACAAGGGGCGCCTGGATGGGTCAGTTGTTAAAGCATCTGACTCTTGATTTCAGCTCAGGTTATGATCTTGTGGTTCCTAAGTTTGAGCCCCACATAGGGCTTCACATTGACAGCAAGGAGCCTACTTGGGATTCTCTCTCCCTCTCTCTCTGCTCCTCCCCCCACTCTCTCTCAAAATAAATAAACTTAAAGAAAACTTAAAAATTTTAAAAATAAGAACACATTGATTACAATTCTGAACAAAAAGAGATGTATAAAACAACTAAGAACGTATGGGGCACCTGGGTGGCTCAGTTGGTTAAGCGTCTGATTTTGGTGCAGATCATGATCTCATGGTTTGTGAGTCTGAACCTTGCATCAAGCTGACTACTATCAGATAGAGCCCATTTCGTATCTTCTGTCTCCCTCTGTCCCTGCCCCTCCTCCACTCTCTCTCTCTCTCTAAAAAATAAATAAACATTTTTAAAAAACAAGGGGGTGCCTGGGTGGCTTAGTCGGTTAAGCGTCCGACTTTCGCTTAGGTCATGATCTCGCGGTTCGCGGGTTCGAGCCCCGCCTCGGGCTCTGTGCTGACTGCCAGCTCAGAGCCTGGAGCCTGTTTCAGAATCTGTGACTCCTTCTCTCTGACCCTCCCCTGCTCACGCTGTCTCTCTCTCTCTCCTAGAAATAAATAAAACATTAAAAAATTAAAAAAAAAATAAACAAGGATATATATACTTCACACATAAGAACAAATATAAATATTAGTGGATTTTATTGATAAATTCATAAATAGCAGCCTTGCAAGACTGCACATTATTTAAAAAATTCAAAATTAGTGATACTCATGGAAATACTTTCTTTGTCTTATTTATTTATTCTGGGTTTATTGAGGTATTAACAAATAAAAACTGTATTTAAGGTGAAAAACATGATTTAGTATATGTATATATTCTGAGATGATTATAACAATCAATTTAATCAATCTATCCACCAACTCACATAGTTACCTTTCTTTGTGTGTTCAGTATGAATACTTACGATCTACTTTCTCAGGAAATTTCAGATACACAATACTACTTACCCTTATTATGTTCCACATTAGACCCCCAGAACATATTTATCTTGTCAATGGAAGTTTATGTCCTTTGACCAATATCTTCCCATTTCCCCACCCCCCATCTCCTGCCAGTCACCATTCTATTCTCCAGTTCTATGGGTATGACTTTCCTAGATTCCACATATAAGTGAGATGATTTAATATCTGCCTTTCTGTGGCTGGCTGATTTCACTCAGCATAATGTTTTCCATGTTCATCCATGTTGTCGCAAATGGCAAGATTTCCTTCTTTTTTTATGGCTGAATAATATTCCATTATATCTACATACATTTTATTTGTCCATGTTTCCATCAGTGGACCCTTGGATTGTTTCCATATCTTAGCTATTGTGAATAAATTGCAATGAACATGGGAGTGCAGTTATTTCTTTGAGATTCTGACTTAAAAAATTTTTTTTTAGAGAGAGAGAGCACATGAGCTGAGGAGAGGGGCAGAAGGAGCCAGAGAGAGAATCTTAAGCAGTTTCCGTGCTCAGTGTGGAGCTGGACACAGGGCTTGATCCCACAACCCTGGCGTCATAACTTGAGCTGAAATCAGGAGTTGGATGCTCAACAGACTGAGCCACACAGATGCCCCTGAGATACTGATTTTATTTCCTCTGCATATACAACTAGAGTGGGATTGCTGGCTCAAATGGTATTTCCATTTTTAAATTTTTGAGGAAACTCTATACTAATTTCCATTGTGGCTGCATCCAATCACATTCTCTCCAACAGTACACAGGGTTCCCTTTTTCCACATCTTCACCAACACTCATTATTACCTGCCTTTTTTTTTTTTTTTTTTTTGGTCTTTCTTGATAATAGCCAACTTAAGAGGTATAAGGTGATATCTCATGGTGGTTTTGATTTGCATTTGCCTGATGATTAGTAACATGGAGCACCTTCTCACATACCTTTTGGCCATCTATATGTCTTTAGAAAAATATCTATTCAAACCTTTTGCTCATTTTCAAATCAAGTTATTTGCTTTTTGACTATTGAGTTGTATGAGTTCCTTAATACATATTGAATATTGTCAGATAGATGGCTTACAAATACTTTTTCCCATTCTATAGGTTGCCTTTTTGTTCTGTTGATTATTTCTTTTGCTTTTAAGAAGCTTTTCAGTTTTTTGTAGTCCTAAAACTCTCTCTCTTAATCTACTCAAACATATCTGATGTGGAACACAAAATGTTTTTTTTTCCAATTCTATCATATGATCTGTTAGAAATCAGCTCATCTTATGTTAACTGAACTATGCATATAATCCTGGTTGTAAAAAATAGATTTCCAGTAAATGCTGATGTGAGTTTATGAGTACTACCATGTATGGAAGTCTTATTAATTAGACAATCAGCACACAATTAGAATGGTAGATGGCTAACTAGGTAAGTCTGGCTGTTTTGTGATCAATAAAAGTGAAAATTCACAACTTTAGTTTATATAATGACACAAAACTTCTTGGGTTCTGTTATGGACTGAATTGGATGTATCATTAATATGTCAAGGCCCTAACCCCATGCGATGGTAGTTAGAGATGGGATCTTAGGAAGGCCACAGTGAAGTCACGGGTGAGGGCCCTGAATTGATGGGATCCATGTCCTTCCTTATAAGAGGAAGAGGAGACACTTACTCCTCTCTCTGTCTCTCTCTCTCTCTTTCTCTCTCTCTCTCTCTTTTGTGTGCACGTCTACACCTGAGCAGCAGAAAGGCCATGACAGAATACAGACAGATCGTGGCTATCTATAAGCTAGGAAGAGAGCTCTCCCTAGAAACCAAATTCTCTGGGCCATGATCTGGGACTTCTGCCTCTAGAATTTAAGGATAAACATTTCTGTTGTTTAAGCCACCCAACCTGTGGGATTTCGTTACGGCAGCCAGAGCCCACTAATACAGGCTTCTTTCAGGCTGATCAGAATAACTGGACAATTGGGCCAATAATCTCTCATTTATGGGGCAAATATCAGTCCTATCTTTCAAGTACAATTTTCTCATACTTAGAATCCATGAATTCCATTCATGTGTTATGTAACAAAAACTAGAAAAATATGAATCGGGAGCCAAAATAGGAAAATAGAGTCAAAGTGCATGGCAAACAGAAATGGGGTGGTGCAGAACACCATTAGAGAGGAAGCTAAGTTAAAAGCATCAGTGACCCAGATTTGCATTTTCAACTAACAGGTAAGTGAAAGGATTTAAAGAGCTTATGGTTTATAAACCTGCCTATTGTTTCTGGAAATTCAAATTGAATGGGATTGCTGTATAATTTATTTATTGACCTGCTGTCTGATATAGTGAATTTATTAACATATTAATGCACCTTAACTAACTCCTCATCCATGATGTAACCACTTTCCACCTTCCAGATGTGCCTTGTCCTCAGCAGACAATAGTCTCTGAGTGAAGCTTGGCAACCGCTGATGGACAAACTGACGGGAGGTGTGTTCTCCTTCCCTCAGCCTCGCTGCGCCATGATGGCTCTGGAGCTAATGGAACCTGATATGACTTCAGTCCATCTTACGCAGTCAGTTGTCAGGCTGGTCTTTCTCAGGTGCTGAAGCACGTGAGCAGGAATGGATTGTGAGCGGGCTAAAGAAAACAATGGCGAAATTGTTCATTAATACCAAACTACACATAAAGTATAAGAGAATGAGACAGACCTCAATGTCACTAAATTGTTATTTTCATTAAAATGGGTCATAAGTGGAATTTAAAGTTGCAATATTGTTTAGGTGATGGAGTAAAGTTAAGAACTGTGTTTTTAACTTAATATTAAAAATATACATAAATATAAATGATATGCCCAGAAGTCTATTTTGTATGTAAAGAAATATCAAATAAACCTATTTGTTGCTAAAGGATAAGACTATATATTAATTTCCACTGATTTCCCTTCGATTCCTTTTATCCCATAAAACAACCCATTACATCCATGAGTACCACTGCCCCGCACATGGTGTACACACACATACAGAGACACACGCACCCATAAATTTATTGCATCTGATAGATACTCACAGACTTACCATATGATCTGGCAATTCAGTCCAGGGACCTAGGACTCTAGGTAAGGTGACCAACTCTGGGGTATCCAAGAGAAATGAAAATATGTGTCTACATTAAAACCTGTATATACATATCCAAACAAGCATTATTCATTATAATTAAAAATGCACATGTCCAATGCCCATCAAGTGACAGTCAAACTGTAGTCTATACACACAACAGAGTATTAATCATAAGACGGGATGAAGTGCTGGTACGTTACAAAATGGATGAATCACAAAACACATGTTAGGCGAAACAAGTCAGAGAGGGAAGATCACATGTTGTATGATTTTATTTATTTAAAATAAAAAAAATAGGGGTGCCTGGGTGGCTCAGTCAGTTGAGCATCCGACTTCAGCTCAGGTCATGATCTCATGGTTCATGGGTTTGAACCCCACATTGGATTCTGTGCTGACAGCTCAGAGCCTGGAGCCTGTTTCGGATTCTGCGTCTCCCTCTGTCTCTGCCCCGCCCCCACTCCTGCTGTGTTTCTGTCTCAATAATAATAATTATAATATTAATAATATATATAATTAATAATAATAATATTAATAATAAAAATAATAATAAACATTTAAAAATAAATAAGTAAAATAAAATAAAATGGAAAAAATAGGCAAATCCAGAAAGACAGAATGTAGACGAGTGCCTGCCTAAAGTGAGTGTAGGGAAGGGCAGTGCGAAGTGATTTCTACAAGATTTCTTTTTGAAGCGATGAAATGTTCAATATATTAAAAACCATTGAACTATGTATTTTAATGGGTATATTTTATGGTTTGTCAATTATATCTCAATAAAGCTGTTTAAAAGATAGTATGACACAATGGCTCCCGAAAGTACAGCTCAGGAGGCCTGTACTAAAACAAAGTTGGTACCTGTGGCTTACATAGCAATGGTTCCCTTAAATCACCCCTTGCTTTTTCTGTTGCATTTCCCAAAGAGCATCTTCTTCCCAGTGAACATTCAGAAGATCGAGATCCGGACTCTGCCAGGTGCAGCCTTGATCTGTGCTCCAGCTCTCCCCCGTGGAAGCACCTTCTCCCCGGTGAGAGGCAGTGGGGGACTTCTAATATAGGTCCCTGAGAAGTAGAATGAAAGGTGGTACATAAAGGGGCTATGTTACAAAATTGGAAACGATTGTGGTTTTATATCAACAATTAGAATTATGGAATTGCAAACCAAAACTTCAAAATTTTTTATATAAGCTACAATTTCACTATGGTTAATGATTCTCCAGGACAATGGGAAAGCAAATGGGTAACCTATAAGTAGAAGAAAAATTCTAGGAAAAACAAAAACATGAAAGAAAAATTATGTTCCTATGTCAGGAGATGTTTATGTTGAAATCTAAAGCAACACAGCACACTTGCAGGAATTTAATATTACCATATTATATTTTGCATTTCGTATGTAATGGGTTGCTATTGAAAGCTAATAACAAGTATTAATATTCAATAGTTCAAAGATACATTAAATTATTTTCTTCATTGGATATAGCATGACCAGAAATTATTTTGTGACTTTGTTACTATTTATAAAGATATCTCACAGGTTTTCATCCAAATAAAAAATGCCTACAACTGGGAAGTACCTTTAGAAAAGACTGTGTGTGTTCGCACGTGCGTGTGTACATATGTGTGTTTTAAATAATGGAGAAATTGAGTTTCCTGGATATGTAAGCCCCAAAGTCATGGGAACAATTCAGCAAGTGATAAAATGAGTACAAATGCCAATTTTCCTAACCCCATTTCATCAGGATCTTTCTTTTCAACCAAAAATAAACTAGACTAAACTCATCGACAGAGATGACATATGTCTAATTCTGAATGAGCCTTTCAATACCCGTGGGTAACAAACTTATTCAAACTGAACCTAACATTTCTGATTTTTATAATACCTCACCAAACTTCTATGCTTTTATGAGGCTGGAATTATTACAGATAAATATGCTTCACGATAGATACATCAAGAATTACTTTAAATTCTGTTATTACGCAGACGGAAGTCTGGGCTCGACTGTAAAGACCAACTGCAGGACCAGAGGCAACTTATTAAGAAATCTTGCTGAACCTCCGTTTCCTCATGTCTCAGGGAATACCAATAGTTGCTACTTCATCACTTCATGGTCAGAGGATTCAGAGACCAGAGTGCTTTAAACTGTACTTTATATTAAGTGCACTTTAAATTGTATTAAAAATTATCAATAACATTATTACCATCACTATCAAGGAATTATTTACTAGATCCTAATGGGTTTGTTGCCTTCCATATCCTGTCAATATAAATAAGGATTGCAAGATATCAAAACTTTGTGAGAATCTGGAAGATCATACTTTACGTTCATACATTTGAACTTGGCATACAGTGAAAATCAGATCACATTTAATAATTTAAAAAATTATGATATGAGGGAATATTTTTAAAAAATAGACTCAGTGGTGCTTTGAGTTAGATGAAAATAATCCAACCAGTAAAAGAAAAGCTGTTGAATTTTGGTATCTTTTGATTAGTATAAATTACATTGAAAAGAAGCTCAATCAACAGGAAAAAATCGTAAATGAATTACTATTGTACTTTTGCTCTCAATTCTATAGCAAATGTGGTTACTAAAAGCAAAGGAAATGTTTGACAGACTTTTATTATTAACATGGATACTAAACCAAGGTTTATAAAACTATGTCAGTTTATAAATAGACTCCTTTTCTCAAGTGAAATTTATTTTTAGGTTTTATGCAGTTTTATGGTTCAATATACATTGGTAAACTAGTCACAATAATTGAAAACGAGCACTGAGTGAGTGTATTTTTCAGAAGAGATTTCTACAATCTTTAATACCAGTGGACAATGAATGGCAAAAATTTACACATATAATATGTCCGTTAGAGAACTAGCAAGGCACAAGTTTACCTTAATAAATAACATTTAAGCCTGGGTGGCTCTGTCAGTTAGGTGTCCAGCTCTTAGTTTCAGCTCAGGTCATGATCCCACATCATGGTTGGTGGGTTCAAGCCTCACATCAGGCTATGTGCTGACAGTGCAGGGCCTACTCTCTCCCTTTCTCTCTCTGCTCCTCCCCCACTTCTGCTCTCTCTCTCTCTCTCTCTCTCTCAAAATAATAACTAAAAATGATAAAAAATAAATAAAATGTTAATATCAACATAATTATAAGTCTACATTTAAAGTTTAGTTTATAATTAGCAAGACAATAGTTTTCAAATATCATTATGCTGGGTTTCTTTGGCAGAAATTGTTTGACTCCCCCTCATCTTTTATACCTAATTAGGAAATATTCACCTGAGAGTCATTTTTTCCTTTGTACACGTTTCCTGTGCTGATGGAAGTCCCAGCTCTTTTGAGATCATTGGTAAAGAGCTTGATTGTTTCCTGTTTAAACCCAGATGGTTGTGTAAGTTGCAAAAGCCTCATGAATGGGTCAACTGTGTGAGCCATAGGTAGAAAGTTCGTGGGAAAATGTGCTGGTAGCATTGGTTAGGGGGGTGCTATGTTGGCTTATGCCCATTGCTTGTGTTGTCTTAACATAAGAACTCTGTCCCCAGTTCTTCATTTTATAGATATAAAAAAGTAATAGAAGTCTAGAGAAGGAAGGGATTTTCCCAGAGACAAGAAGATTGTTAGTGAGAGACCTTTGGGGTCCTGCACTCCAGTGTAGTGTCTTTTTGCTACAGCATCTTATAAAAGCTTAAGGTCTGTGATTGGAATAAATTTTGAAGAAGAGCAAAGAGGGCAAACCACTAGCTGCTTAGAATCCTACAAGGAGAAACACAATCAGATCAAAGGAAATTATTCTGACAGTAATTTTTATATTTTCTGTATATTATGACTTATATATAATTTTATATTGCATATAGTATATAAATTATATAAGGTTAATTGAATACATTATATAAGACGTTAAAATAAATATATTAGTGGTGGATGGATGGCTAAGGTGGTTAAGCATCTCACTTTGGTTCAGGTCATGATCTCATGATTTGTGGATTCGAGCCCCATATCAGGCTGTGTGCTGACAGCTCAGAGCCTGGAGCCTGTCTTTGGATTTTGTGTCTCCTTCTCTCTCCGCCCCTTCCCCACTCACGCTCTGCCTTTCTTTCTCACTCTCTCTCTCTCCCTCAAAAACAAATGAACATTAACATAAAATTAAAAATATATAAATATTATGTACAATTATAAATTTTATGTTATTTGTATATTACAATACATGAGATATTTGAGCAGAATAAGAACTTTTTGAATAGCACACAAAAAGATGCTTAAAACCAATTTACATTGATGATACAGTAAACCAATACCTTCATGGGTACACAGACTGGCATGGAACCGGACCAATTTACATTGCTAAATCAAATAATTTAGGTTTTTTTTTTAACGTTTTATGTATTTCTAGGGGAGAGAGAGAGAGACAGTGTGAACAGGGGAGGGTCAGAGAGAGAGGGAGTCACAGACTGAAACGGGCTCCAGGCTCCGAGCTGGCAGTCAGCACAGAGCCCGACGCGGGGCCAGAACCCACGACCCGCGAGATCATGACCTAAGCGAAAGTCAGATGCTTAACCGACTAAGCCACCCAGGCGCCCCACAAATAATTTAGTTTTAATATTACAGGCTTTTCACATTGCTAAACTGTTAAAAACAGTTTTAGAAAAGAATCTTTCATACGTAATTTATATCCTAAATTTTCCCAAAGAAGTTAACTGCAGTCAAACAAGAGTCCCTCCAGTTAATTGTACAGAAGCATTGACTATACAGAAACATAGAATATAAGGAAGGGGGACGCTGTGGTTCGGAGATCCAGAGCAATCACACTAAGCTCAGTACCATAATCCTGAGGGGACTCTGGAGCCAAGCAGTCTGGTTGCATATCGCCTCACTGGTTACGAGCAGCATGAACTCGGACAAATTTAAGCCATCTTTGCCTCAGAGAAAGAGGATGATTATAGTACCTATTTCGCAGGCATTGTGAGGATGAACTCAGTATCTACACACACATGCAAAAACACACCCACGCACATTTTTCCCTTTTCTTTTTTTAATTGTCTTTAATTCTAATTTCACTTAGTTAACATACAGTATAATATTAGTTTCAGGTGTAGAATGTAGGGATTCAGCCCTTCCGTGCATCACCAGGGGCTCATCACAAGTGCCCTCCTTGTTACCATCACTTATTTCACCCTTCCCCACCCCAACCCCACCTCCGCTCTGGTAACTGTAACGTGTTCTCTGTAGTTGAGTCTGTTTCTTGGTTTGTCTCTCTCTCTCTCTCTTTTTCCCTTTGCTCTTTGCTTTTCTTAAATTCTACATAGAAGTGAAATTGTAAGCTATTTTCCTTTCTCTGACTTGTTTTGTTTAGCTCTATGCATGTTGCTGCAAATGGCAGGCTTACATTCCTTTTTGTGGCTGAATATTATATATATGTATATGAGATATATATATATATATCTCACATCTTCTTTATCCATTCATCTGTCAATGGACATGGCTGCTTCCATAATCTGGCTATTGCAAATAATCCTGCAATAAACATAATGGTTCATGTATCCCTTTGAATTAGTGTTTTTTGTATTTGGGGGGGTAAATATCCAGCAGTATGAATGCTAGGTCATGGGGTACTTCTGTTTCTGACGTTTTGAGGACCCTCCACACTGTGTTCCATGGTGGCTGCACCAGTCTGCATTCCCATCAACAGCACAGGAAGGTTCCTTTTCCTCCGCACTCTCACCAACACTTGTTTCTTGACACACACAACACATTTTATAGTACTTATGGTAATCTTGAAAGTGTACCTTCTATTAGTTTGCTGGGGCTGTCAGGACACAATAGCACAGTCTGAGTGGCTTAAACTACAGAAATTTATTTCTCACAGTTTTGGAGACTTAGTCTAAGACCAAGGTGTGAACAAGTTGGGTTTCTCCTGCCTCTCTCTCCTTGCTTACAGACGGCCACCTTCTTCCGGGGTCGTGACATCATTGCTCCTCTGTGCACGCACATCCCTCAGCATCTCTTTTTCTTCTTATAGAGACACTAGTGGCACATGGTTAAGACCCCATCCTAATGGCCCTATCCTAGTTTAATCACTCCATCAGAGGACCTATCTCCAAACATGGCTACATTCAAGGTTCTGGGGATTCGAAATCCAACGTGAATTTTGTCAGGACGTGATTCAGCCCCTGACAAACCACTTGGATTTCCTTCCTTGTGGAACACAACTGGCCAAAGGCCCAAGCAGCTGTGCTCTGACATCCCAAATGTATTCAATCAGAGGCTACACTGCTCACAGGTGGGCTTCTCCTGGTCAGTGGCTGAATGTAACGGGGCCATGGAAGACCAATGCCTCACGACTGTTTCTTAGAACTGCAGGCCGTATCCTAAGTCCTCCTTCCCTCTTTTCTTCCCTCCCTTTCTCCTTTCTGCCCTTCCTTCTTGCCTTCCTGGCTTCTTGCCTTCTTGCCTTCCTTCACACGGACCACACCAGTGTCACTGTCAGAACCCTCCAGCCTTCTTCCTATTTTCCTGCATAGGTGTTTCCCCAGGAAATCTCTTATATGGCTAATCCCATTCTGCACCTTCTTCTCAGAGGGTCTAGAATAATTCAGAGCATAAGATGATGCCTGGCCCATAGTATGCATGCTGCCTCTGGCCGAGGGAAGTGGGAAAGCCATGGAGAAACAGGGCAGACTTCGGGTGTGTTCTGATCGCAGGTGTGGGCATGGTGAAGCTGGAGGCCAGCTAACCAGAAGTGACTGGGTCTGGGTTAGAAGCAGAGGTAGGGAAGCTGCCAGTTACTGAGCACGTCCTGACTCTTCCAGACTGAGTGCTCCAGAGGGAGTGGTTCGAGCTCCTGGTTTGGTAGCTGCAAAGGTTGTGGGTCAGAGTTCTAGTGTTATACATGGAAGAGTCATCTTCTGTTGGTATAGTCAGATATCCATTTGTATATTCAAATCTCAGCCCTCCCCTGTAGCTTACTCTCTTCAGCTCGCAAGCAGTTGATCAATTCAGGGAAGGCTAAAGATCGAGATCTTTACTGCTTGTGGGCCGTCCATTGGTTTCATTAATCAACTGTATTTCGAGATTTGCTTAACCTTTTGGTTGTTGTATTGTCATGGCAATCACCTGGCGATAGAGGAACTACACAGAAGAACTTAAGATTCTGGAAAAGAATGCAACAGATCAACATCATGACCACTATGACAAAAGCATCTGTAAGATGCTTTGGAATCAGGAACCACAATTACGTATCCAGACTAAAAAAAAAAATCCCATAGGGCGTGAGGATTAACCTTAGAGAGACAAATAGTGTTTTCTTGAAAGCAATAGATAGCCTGTTCACCTCTCCAGTTTTATTGATCCAAAACCAAAATCACTGGCAATAACACAGATACCACCAGGAATGACTAGCCAACGAGAAACCTAGAGCAATGTAATTGTCTTTCATGACTTTTGCCAAGAAATTGACACGAATCTGTATTCCATCCATGGCGTAAGTGCTATCATCAATAATATTTGCCAAAGGTAGTAGTAAGTTTCTTAGCTTTTTTTTTTTTTTTGTATCACCTGTCTCACGCCAATTGCAAACACTGCTCTGATCATTCACATAAACAATCAGTCATTTTTTCTCCCAGGTAGAGTGCCTGAATAATCAAAAGTGGCTTTGTTTTGGAACACACGTCTGAGTTGGATTCTCCGGCTTTGGTTATTTATGGAATCAGTGTCTCTGTACAGACAAATCTTGAAATACTATACTAAGTGCAGGAGGTTTTAGTCTGAGAAAAATAGGTCTGGGCATTTTGGACACAAGAAGATCGCTTTTGGTAGGGACACATGGATACCTAGGGGAAAAAAAAGATATTTATTATACAAGGTCAGACCCAAGGCCCCACATTAGCTGGGTTACAGATTTGGACCTCTATTAGTGTCTTCTAGGTGACATGTAAGGGTAAATAAATAGACTGTAATAATTTGCTCTGTTTCTGGTTATAGATAGATTTGTTTAAAGTTATTTGTCCACAGAGGTCCAAGTGGAAATGCCATCAGCTGTAATTCCCTATGGTCTCATTTGATGAGACCAGAATTACTCAGAGGCAATTTTATCATGGTGATAGATGGCTCATCCGGTTTTCTGTAAAACTGAAGCCAGTGGATCTCTGAGAATGCTCAGTGGAGGACCCCCTATTGTGTGGAATTCTGAATTGATTCTTTAATTGTGATATGTGAGCCTAGGGACTGACTCCCTGGAAATTCAATGCTGTATTTATAAACAGTACATGATAGAACACAATAACTAAGAGTGACAGGCTGGGCTTCAGTCCGAGCTCCTCCTCTTTCTCTTGGCAGCACAATGGGGGCTGGGATTTGAAAAAGTCAGAGGTGGAGTGAACCTAGAAAAGAAGACAAGAGCTGACTGCTCAGGGGAAAGAACCTGGGGAAGGAGTTGGGGAGTGAGAACAGGCAGAACCCAAGAGGAAGGGATCTAGTAGAGGGAGTAAAAAAAAAAAAATACAGTTGAAATATATTCAAATCCTATGGAGAATGGACAGTGGATAAAATCTGTCCGAAGATGTTCAAAGTTTCCTTTCAATGATTTTCAAGAGGGATTTGTGTTTTATGTCTCTTCCAGTGTGTGTGATATCTCATGGTTGAAGATTAGGAAGAGGCTCTTTAGGAAATTTTATGGGAAGGTGACATTATCCTGTTGGTTGACTGGACTGGGTATAGTACATGAGTCCCTTGTAGTGTTTTGCCATGTCTTCATGTAACAGCAAACAGTCTAATTTTGTGAGTGAAACCCCTGAGGGCACAAACAGGTCTTCAGTTAGCAACTCACAGGAGGATAAGTGATACGACGTCAAGAAAGTGAACCGTGTGGCCATAAAGGCTAATGGGAGTTCCTCTGGACAAGGGAGCTCAGGAGTTTCTGAAGGCTTTGTCAATTCTAATGTAAGGATCTCACTTGTTACTTCAACCTTTTCAGACGAGTATGGGAAATAAAAGCAGTGTCATTTTTGAGACAGTGTTTAGGTTGTACAGAGTTCTCGAATAATGGGTCCTATAAAGTGTGTGTGTCAGTCACTTGATATAAGAGTTGATATGCCCCTGGTTGGCAACAAATTCCAGCAGCTTTTTAGCAACTGTAATTGCCATAGATCTTCAGAAATAGCAGTTTTCAACCAATGAAAATAGATATATAGTTGCTGAAACATATTTGTATATTTATACATATTCTTCCATGGAGAATAGAACCTGAATGAAAATTCACTGGAAGGCATACAAGAGAACCTTGAACCTTTGGTTCCTGGCCATGTGTCACCTCTTACAGTTACATTGTCGGCAGTTGACACATGCCATGGAAAGAAGCTCATCTGTCTTTCTAAAGTTTCTTCACTAACGTTGACTTAAGACAGTGATCAATTTTTCTGTACCCTGATGAGTGGTTTCATGGAGAAATTTATCTAATGTCCATTTAAAACCATCTGATGCTACCAAGCATCTTTCTTGGGAGTGCAAGAAATTATCTGAGTACAGATAATGGTTTTAAAATGTAATTGATTTTGAGATAGTATGAATGAGAGAGGGACAGACAGAGAGGAGGAGACAGAGAATTCCAAGCGGGTTCTGTGATGTCAGCCCAGAGCCCAAGGTGGGACTTGATCCCATGGACCTCAAGATCATGACCTGAGCCAAAACCAAGGATCAGGTGCTTAACTGACCAAGCCACCCATGCACTCCACAACCAGATCATTTTAATTCCTCCTTTGCAAAATCAGAGACTAAACAGTGCATTTTATAATGACCTCTTTGAATCCCTGCAGAGATTTTTTTCTTTGAGGTTTTATATAGAATAACCTTGGTTAGGACTACCTGTTTGGTATTGTGATCTGCTAGAGAATTCCCTTTAGTTTCCATGTTATCTCTTTATGTGGGTCTGTAGCTTTAAAATAGCCAGCTATTACCATGAGTAGAGGTACACAGAAGTTCCTTAACTTCCAGCCTATTTTTATTTTTGATGGGGGTTCCAGCTAATGAGAAACACTTTTGTTTCCAAAGCATCCCAAAGTCAGGTACTATTCCAAAAGCATCCTTGCATCAGTATGTGTGTGGACTCTCCAGATTTTGGCTGATTGTAAAGCTCTAGCAAGCGCAATACATCTTTGCCATCTGGGCTGCTTTTACCTCAAGCAGAGGTCTATACTCCAAGGCATTGCTTAAATTAGAGATGGCATATCCTGCCTGATAACCTTCAGTTTCAATGTTCAGGTATGATCCATCAACAAAAAACTATTAGGTCAGGGTTCCCAATGGGAGTCTCTAATGCATCTGAGTAAGGTAACAAAAGCTATCTAGCTGCTGTAAAATAACCCTAGGTTCCCTTTCTTCAGAGAGGGGCAGGACTCTTGGTGTTGTAGAGGTTGAATGGTCACGTGAGAGGGAGAGAGTAACACAATCTCACAGAGGTAATTAGCTGGCTGAAAAGTGTTTACGTTCTCAGTCAGTTGTCTGAGAACCGTGTGATCAAGTGTGGAGCTTGGAACTAGTTCAACAGAAGTATCAGCAAGTATCTCATTGGTGGCAATTGCTCTAATACTAGAGGGATAAACCTTTGCAACTGGGTTATAGGTAAGGCTGTAGTAAAGGATGAGTTTTCAATGGTTCCCATCAACTCCCAAAAGGGCCCGAAAGTTTGTCCAAATCTCTCATGCACGAATAGGCCAAAAGGTGTTTGGTAGTTAGGAAACCTTGGAGAAACTTCTTCAGGTCCCAGAAGACCTGTTCTTGTTTGGGTTCCCAAAGCAGAGAGTCTCTTACTGAGCACTTAGCCAACTCGTAAAGAGGTTTTGTATTCTTAGAAGAAAATTGGTCTCTATTGTCTGCAATATCCAGAGAAGCCTAGAAATCCTCCAGTAGTCCTTTTGCAAGAGTTCTAGGATGAGTGTGGCTACTATTTATTATATCAAAACTGAATGGTTTTTTCTCTCCATAGAGAGGTCAAGGCCCAAATAATAGACTGTGTTTTGCTAAAATTATAATTTGTCTCTTGCAACTTTATTTCCTTTTTCATCTAAGGCTGAGAACAAGTAAATGACATTGTTTATAGGCTTCTTTCTTCTTTCAACATAGTGGGAGATATCCTACATATTGTATCCGAACTGAAACACAAAGGAAATTTAGATGTCTTTTACATCATGATTGTAGAACTAAGAAAAATAAGAGGGGCCTTTAGCGAACTCATGGAATGTGATTGTCCAGGTATATTGTTATCCTCACCGGGTGAAGCCAAAACCGTCTTCACTGTCCTGATCTATAAGGCGCACTTAAGAAGGCACACTCCAGTACAATGAAGTATGTGGCCCTGAAGGCACTGATAAGGTGATATTTGGATTAGATACTACTGAGGAGTGAGGGATAACGATTTTATGGATGTCCCTGATTGAACAAATCAGTACCATCAGTCTTTTTTCTTTCTTTCTTTCTTTCTTTCTTTCTTTCTTTCTTTCTTTCTTTCTTTCTTTCTTTCTTTCTTCTTTCTTTCTTTTCTTCTTCTTCTTCTTCTTCTTCTTCTTCTTCTTCTTCTTCTTCTTCTTCTTCTCCTTCCTTCTTCTTTACCAGCAAGGTAATCTTTATTTCAATATCCTTTCTGTTCCAAAATATGCAAATATCCTGAGCATAGTTCAAAAGCCCAACACAAAGTGCAGATTGCAACCTGACGCTGACTTACCATGTTGGTGCTGGCTTGACAAGCCATGAACAGCAAGACAGAAAGGAATTCTATGGGTCCCATACCTGTCTGAAGGCTGGGGGCCAAGGATGAACAGTGCAGATAATTTCTGCTGGAAAACCCCAGAAATAAAATCCACCCAAATGGAAAACAACAACAACAACACACAGACGCTTTTATTCAGTACTTGCTGAAGCAAAGAGAGGCAGCCACCATCACTGCATTTGGCAGAAATTCAAAGGCAGGTGGGGGAGTGGGAAAGATTTATAATGAAAAAAGGGAGACTTCAGGTATGCTCTAATTGGAGATGGTTGGCATTAGGAAGCCAGAGGCAGGTTAACCAGAAGTGGGGCATCTCATGGGATTGGTTGGGGAACGTGATAACTTCTCTAATTGGTCCGAAGTTGGAAGCAGGCACAATAAGAAAGCAGATAGTCAGTGACCAAGGTCTGCTCTCTCTGGGTCTAATGATGCAGGGGCTAGTGTTTTGCTTCCTGAGCTGGTTTCTGTAGAGTTCTAAGGTCATACAAGATCTGGCCACTGTCCATTCATATATTTCGCCTCTCAACCATCATTATGAGTAATATTATGAGTAACATAAAAATATTATGTTGCAAAGAAAGAAATTTTGTTTTGCAAAGAAACAAGCCAATATGGAAGCAGAAACTTATGAAGCATGTAGCAACTGTTCTTGATTTGCCTGTAACAACATACATAAATATCTTGGCACAGATCGAGGAATTAATTAAATATCATAAATATGTTTGGAGAGTCTGCTTATAAAAATCTCTCAAAAGTCAATATTATGCATCCCTGATATCCAGGAGTTCAGCCCAGGGGTAACCATAATGTGCTATAAATTCCCTTTAATAATTCCCCACAACAGGAAAGCTATCTTTGGCCTACTTTGTCTTTCTATACATTGCCCTAGAAGTTTCCTTGTATCATGTTTTCACATCTCTCTGCATAAATGTTAAATTTCTGCTCACTTATGGTGATGGAAATGTATTGATGTCCCCTAAAATTTCGATATGTGTCTTAATGACCTTCATTCTTGAGTGTTCATCTGAAATTCCATCTTTTCCAAGTATCTTGTATTGTATGTCTGATTCCTTTACCAAATCTTTCCATCATTTGGTTCCCAAAACTTGGTACACCGTGGATTCCTTCCCCTACCTCCAATACTGAGCATCATTCAGAGTCTGCATGCAACTAAGCCTACATTTAAATTATATCTTACATCTGTTTCTTCCTTACTTTCACTGACACTTTCCTAATGATGTTCTCATTAAATTTCAGGAAGAATAGCTCTCTTCCACATGCCAGTCATTCTCATTTGATTCAATGTAACTGTTACCATCACCATCGGGTTAATTTTCCGTTATACTACACCTGACCATTTATATCTTCTGTTGAAAGCCTTCTCTTATTCCTTTTATTATACAGACTAAAACCCAAACTTCCCAGCCCTGTGGTATACTGTGCTCTTCGTCATCACCTGATACTTCCTTTTTTTCTGTTTATGAGCTCCTGTAACCCTCAACCTGGACCTCCCTTCTTAATTTAAATGCTCAGCTCTACATGAAAGACATCTAAGTACATGTGCAATCTTTCTTGTTGAACAGAGAGATTTATGATTATCTTATCCATTCTGACTCATCTTTTCTTGTTTACATAATTTGGAATAAGTAATGGTATTTGCTAAACAATACACGTTGAATAACTGAGTCAAAAATATTAGTATAAGTAGAAATCATAAAAATGCAATGATAGTGGCAAATGCAAACTTTGATAAATGTTGTGAATGTGGCAAAATTACATGCTCTAATATCATAGTAGTTAATTTCTATAAAGATGTTGAATTTGAAGTGAACTTGAATGAATTATAGGAATTTCAACATAGGAAAAAGGGAAGCTATTATGCTAGAGAGAGGGGAAAAATTACAATGAGCATCTTATTCTAGAAAGATAGTAGAAAAAGTTCAGTATCTTTGAATAAAGCCCTTATTTCACCCTCCCATGCATTATTTCTTTCTAAATAAATTTCTTTCTAAAGGATTGAAAAGACAGTAGAAAAATTCAGTATCTTTGAAGAAAGTTCTTATTCTCTCCCCCCTCCATGTATTATTTCTTTCTAAAGGATTGAAATGGGTATAGAAAAAAAAAACAATAAACTTTGGAGAATAAAATCTATATTAAGTAGTGCAGTAATTTGGACACATGGTTGAAATTAAAATATGTTGCACTAAATGTGATAACATTAGTAATTAAAGTTATAAAACATAACTTTAACGCTGTAGTGATGGAAAGAGAATAAAGCAGGATCTAAAACATATTTCTTCCCAACCTAAGTTCAAGAATGGAGTAAAAACTTATTTACTGTGGACAGCATTGTATGGAAGAGCTTTTAAATGATCATTTTAGAGTCCTTCTGATGAGCTCTGTGTTTTACTTTGGTATAAACAAAATATATATGCAAGACTGGCCCGTCTTCTTCCTCCTTTATTTAGTAAGAAGTTAATGTTGCAAAGTGTTCTTTATCTAAAAGTTGATTAACCAGAATATCCTTTTGTAAAACAAAGGGAGAGCTTGATATTATCATGAAAATAAGAGAATTTTCAGCCTTCCTAACAATGCTTGCTTTCTCCTGTATGTTGTGAACCGTTGTTACTGTGCCCCGTAATGATTTTGAACACTGCCAGCTCAAGGGAGAGATGAGAAGCCAGTTGGATCAATATCTGGAGAGGAAGCTCTTGGGTAAAAACAAAATGTATAGCTGTGATATCTGGGATCGGTTTTTCCATCTTGGGAATTTTTAACCAGTGGAATTAAGTTTCAGGAAACGTGGAAATAGCTATGACTCACATGAACTCAGACAGCATTTACCCAGATGGCTCAATTTATTTTATGAAAATGTAGTCACTTTTCTTGGAGATAAGAAATGGTTCTAAGCAACCATTCTCACCTTTGTCCCAAGGTGGGCCAAGTAATACAGCATATCAGGAAGACAGAACAATCTTTCGGCCCCTGCCAACCAAAGGATACCATGTTATTTACCACCATGCACCTATTGGTTTGAGAATTTGTAGCTATGCAACCTTCTTTAGATTAATGTCTCAATACTTTTTCAGAAAAGCCTAGAACAGAGAGTGTACAAGTCTTAAGGATGCCTTTCCACCCTGCCCTGGATCAGAAAATGCATTGGCATAAATTTAACTTGTCCAGGTATCTTTGAGATTCCCCCAGAAAGAATAAAAGTCAGATGAAATGTTCCCTTTTTTATTAAATGTTCCCTGGCTACTCCAGCCAGGAGTGATTTAAGTGGCCATAACTGTCCAGCATGGTTTGCCCCACTTATAGGACATTAATCACATCTCACCTTGAAGTCATTACCTCACTAAATCTTTTGGCAGGTAGAGGTCTGCTTTTAACTTTAAGCCTGCTGCAGCACCAGCACACCATGATGCTTTGCACATAATCGGCACTCTGTGTATTTTCTACACATGGATTATCAAATCTTAATTTTTACAGTTTGACAGCTTTCCAGAATACCACTTAGATTGATATAATCACTACATGCTTGCTCATATATTTTTACGCCATGCATTTTCAGACTGGTTTTATTAATTGCATGTATTTACTTGAATATTCCCAGGCAACCTATCCTAAGTGCTCCATCTTTCTTTCATGATTGGCCATTACTGACCCGTCTTTACAGTCTTTGCACTGGGATGGCTATTCCCCTAAGGATGAAAGTGTTGGGAGCTCTTGTGTTTAAAGGTCCAAGATCATGAACAATCCTCAGAGGGAAAATGGGATAATGGACCAATAATTGCAGCTTATTGCGAAAATAGATTTTTCACCCTTTCATGAGATAAAAGGGACTGTTGTTTAATTGCTGTAAATGTGTCCTATCCCTTCAGGAATTGGATTCAGAAGATATTGTGCCGTACACCTGGGGATCTAAATATGGTTTTGTACTGATTGCGGACTGTTATTTTTAGATCTCTGTAACCTTTTGTCTTAATGTGCAGCCGTATGAATACTCTGGAACAATGATAATAATACCACCGAACAATCCCATTAATTCCATTAGTGTTATCTCAGTATTTGTGAAAGGGGTCAGTGTGGCTCATGCACTTAAAATTTCATTGTAAAGAAAGGTCACATAGTCTGGTATGCATAAAAAGGAGTTATCAAACAAATTAATGAGACAGAATCAATGTTTATTTTAATGGTCTTTGCATCTATTATTGTATGAGACCTTAATAAAACAATGGTACAATCCATTGTAAGCAAATCTGGCAAATGAGTTTCTTGTACAGTGGAGGTCTTAAAAGACGAATTTTATACACAGTGACACTATTTTATGGGAAGCTCAGAATTAAATGTCGTTTCAAGAGATTTAAGTTGTAATTGGTACTTGAATACTTAGTTACTGTTTACCTTTTCCTGCAGTTTTTCCTTGTCTTATTTTTTCCATCGCTGACATTGGACAATCTACATTTTCATTGCAAGGATGTTTGTGATACAGCTTGCAGCAAAATGAACACAAAAGGTAAATGGCATAAAACAAAGTATTGTGATTATTGTCTTCCTAATACTTATCAATTGACACCAAGATGTCAGGTATTTCACTGATTGCATTTTATCACGGAACAATAAAGCAAACATTGTACTGGAAATTTATTATATTCTCTGCTAGTAGCTATCTGGATACAAGTTCAAGTCACTTAATGTCTCTTATGCTTCGGTTTTCCTCTCAATAAAATGGTGGTTTTCGGTTACCTTGAGGGTAACCTCTGTGGTGTTTATGTGTGAACATGTGTATGTGTGATATTGTGATTTATCAGCAATATATATTGGCCTTTGTCCACAGTCCCTGGCCCTCGGTTCCCAGAACCCTTGGAATCTCTAAAGGTAGAGAGCAATAAATGTGTCTTTTGATATGTTAATGAGGTGACTTTATACCTAAGGATAAGGGGCCGGGTTGCCTAGAGAACCAACCAAGTGGTTACAAGGTTTCAGTCCAAACCCCTTGACCACCAGAGAGGGGAGAGGCGCTGGAAGTGAATCAATCATTTCCATTTAATCAATCAATTTAATCAATCTTATCTATGTCAGGAAACCTCCATAAAAAAAAGGGTGGGTTTGGAGAGCTTCCAGGGTGGTGAAGATGTGGAGTCTGCGGGGGGTGCTCAGAAAGGTAGAGGAAACTGCACGCCCTTCCCCCACTACTTCCCCTGGGCATCCCTTTCATCTGGCTGCTCCTGAGTTATACCCTTTTGTAAGAAACCAGTAATCTAGGAAGTAAAATGTTTCACTGAGTTCTCTGAACAGCTCTAGCAAATTAATCAAACTGCAGGGGGGCATCTTGGGAGCCCCCAATCCATAGCCAGTCTTTCAGAAGTACAGCTGACAATCTGCATTTGGTTGGGACTAGAAATCTTAAATTGCAAGAGGGGGAAGACAGTCTTAGAGAAAAAGCCCTTAACCCGTGGGGTTTGATGCCTGCTCCGGGCAGAGAGTGTCAGTATTGATTTAAATAGCAGGACACTAAGTCAGCGTTTAAGAATTACTTGTTGGGGTGGGGGGTAAGTTTCCCCCACACACATGTTGAAACCCTTTTAGTATGTGTTTTAATAAAAAAAAAAAAAAAAAGCTGAGAGTAAATCATTTAACTGGGTTACATCATTAGCTGAAAGGGCATACCTTAGAAAACTTCAATTTGTTATTGAAATAAACAAGTAAAAAGTTTTTTTTTTTAATTTCAAAGAAATTCTTGTCTTTGCAGGTACAGAACATTTTTCGTTCAAGGGCCCTGTTTAAAACGTCAGGAACATTTTACTTAGACTCATTTCTGAAGTCGTTCATGTATTTTAAGTACAGCTCTGGATCCGTTTCCATTTGTTATTTCTTCTTAAGAGGTCGGCGAATTTAAATATATTTTCCTGCAAATATTATTAAAGATAAAATTCCAATACTGTTAGTGTTCACACATTTTTTATAAGGGAAAATATCAGAACTTAGTTAATTCACAGAAAAGTAAACCATCCCAATCCATGATTTGAATGAACAGTGTTAACTTTCTGAAGAAAGGGAGTCTAAATATCACAAAATTTATTTGTAAAAGGAGTCATTTTTTTCTGTATGAAAGTCAGAATTTGCTTTATTTTCGCGATTTCACCTTTGACATCTCATTAGGTGAGAAAATGCCTTTCATTTACCCCTCCCCCTTTCATAATAAGGAGCACATTGAGTTGTGTGCCAAATTTCTTTGACAGGGAAAAGGGTAATTACTTAAAAAGAGCCTGGGGCAGAGATGTCAGACTGTTGCAAGCCTGATGCTATCTCGTACTCAGATTAAATTCTCTCCCGTGAAACCTTGCACAAGTTTTTTTTTTTTTTTTTTGCTAGTTTTCTTTCTATTGCTGCTACTCAAAGGAAGAAAACAAATATATAAATCTCACACCCAACCTCTCAATAGAAAAACACTCTACCACTTCTATTTCATTTCTTTCCAGAAAAGAAGCATGAGGGAGAGCACTAAAAATCTAAGTTTTATCCTCTCGTGGATAGTTTTTCCCCCAATTTTTTCTTTGCAACTTCACTTTAAAAATACCTTTTGAGAAGTATCTTTCTAACGTGCAGCTCTGAATAAAATTATCAAGAATATTAACTATGTGCTTGAACTGATAGAAGCTTTTACACTTCAATTTTTTTCCCAGAAGATTGGCTTAAAATATGTACTTACAAAACGAGAAAAATATTTATTATCATAGCGTCCGAAGAGAAATCCCTGGATTCAGGCTGGTTTTTCACAGTGGAAAAAAAATTAATTAACTTGCAATCATTGAAGGAGTATAAATTTTGGAAGGAGTGTAAGTTTCCTTTCTGTGTTTCAAAGAATTGTAACAAAGGAGCTCTTGATTTCCTTAGACTCTGGTCAGTCAGGAAAAGCCTGTACACCCCAATCAGGCAGTATAGACAACAATCTGAAGAGTGATTTTAGGAATCTAAACACCAGCGTCCTATCGTGTTAGGACATGGTGAATCTTGTCGCCGTGTTCCAGATCTCTTACTAAAGTAAAACTTTTGTTGTCATTTTAGAATGTTTTATAGGTAGATGTGTCACACCTTTTTGCTATTGTTTACTAGAGATGTCACTTATTAAAAGTATCTTTTTCTGTCATATCATCAAAACATAATATACTATTACTTCGCATTTTAAAAAATGTAAAAAAACCCTCTCTTCTCAGACCTTACATTTCTCTTTATTTTATATTTCTCAATTTCCATCTCAGTTAATCCATCAGAATCACATAAATATTTACTTCTATACTGGTCTCTATACTGTTCTTACACAAAAATGCT
Organism: Proteles cristata cristata; assembly: GCA_017311185.1. Lineage (NCBI taxonomy): Eukaryota > Metazoa > Chordata > Mammalia > Carnivora > Hyaenidae > Proteles > Proteles cristata. The sequence goes on along the minus strand of JAESUZ010002755.1, from coordinate 335,339 downwards.
CTCATTAAAATAATAATACCTGTTTTTAGGTTTTACTCTATCATTTTAATTTGACCATGTTTTATAATTAGAATTGTTCATGTCGTTGTTAATAAGGTTATGACTTCGGTGTTTTATCTTTAAAAATCTCAGGTCTGGGGGTGCCTGGGTGCCTCACTCGGGTGAGTGTCCAACTCTGGATTTCAGCTCAGGTCCTGACCCCAGGGTGGTGGGATCAAGCCCTGTGTCACAACAAGCTTCCTGCTAAGATTCTTTCTCTTTCTCCCTCTCCCTCTACCACCTCTTTTTCTCTTTCTCTCTAAAATAAAAAAAGAAAACTCATATGTATGTTAATTTATATTTATGAAACAATTCATAAAATAAAATACTAGATTACTGAGACAAAGCACCATTTTTTAAATTTTTTTTTACAAATAGTTTATTGTCAAATTGGTTTCCATATAACACCCAGTGCTCATCCCCACGAGTGCCCTCCTCCATGCCCATCTCCCCCCTCCTCCCCCACCCCCATCAGCCCTCAGTTTGTTTCTCAGCATTCGAGAGTCTCTCATGGTTTACCTCTCTCCCTTTCCCCCACCATTTCCCCCATTCTTCTCCCCCATGGTCCTCTGTTAAGTTCCTCCTAATCCTCCTATAAGTGCAAACATATGATATTTGTCCTTCTCTGCCTGACTTATTTCGCTCAGCATAACACCCTCAGGGTCCATCCATGTTGCTACACAGGCCAGATTTCATTGTTTCTCATTGCCATGTAGTATTCCATGGTGTAGATAAACCACATCTTCTTGATCCATTCGTCTGTTGATGGACACTTAGGCTCTTTCCATGTTTTAGCTATTGTGGAGAGTGCTGCTATGAACATTGGGGTACATGTGCTCCTATGCATCAGCATTTCTGTATCCCTTGGGTAAATTCCTAGCAGTGCTATTGCTGGGTCCTAGGGGAGTTCTATTGTTAGTTTCCTGAAGAACCTCCACACTGTTTTCCAGAGGGGCTGTACCGGTTTGCATTCCCACCAACAGTGTAGGAGGGAAAGCACCACTTTTTTTTTTTTCCTTTTTGATTGAGAGAGAGAGAGAGAGAGAGACAGAGAGAGAGAAAGTAAGCAAGGGAGGGGCAGAGAGAGAATCCCAAGCAGTCTGACAGCACAGAGCTTGATGTATGGCTTGATCCCACAAACCGTGAGATCAGGACCTGAGCCAAGATCAAGATCCAGATGCTCAACTGCTGAGCCACCCAGGTGCCCCAGCACCATTTTTTAAGGTAATGTGAGTGAAACTATTTTTTCACACTCTTCATATAAATATTCTTTGAAGATTATTCACTGAATTTTCATAAGATTCATCTTCTTAAGAATCACCTATAGATATAATATTCCATTACTTTTTAATATATCTTCAATTTGATTATAATAGTTTCTACTTAACATGCCAGCTACCAATAAGCTTCCCTTGAATGAGTTCCATATCATTGTGATGTTTCCATACCCTGGTCAGTTCCACGGGATTGTGCCACATTGGAGGGAGGGTGTCACTATTCCTGACATATGAATGTTCTGGTTTTTAAGATTTATGATTCATGAAAATACCTTAAACAATTCCCTTCTGCTATAATAAAAAGGTCACACGTAGCAAATAAAATAGAATATATCATAGATATCATATTATCTCAAGAGAGTAATGTCTGTTTCATTTCTCGAGAAAATCAAAATTATTTCTAAATTAAAAACTCCAGACAACTATTAAAGCAATAGAGTAAATATAAGTTGGCCAAATCTATTTGTTGAGTATGCATGTTTTATGCACACTTAGTTCTCATTATTATTACAGGTTATCTGTGAAAAAATAGTTAATTATTTAAGAAGAAGTTTTCTTTTTCAAAGCTTCAAAAAATAATATTCAGTATCTGAATAGACACTTTTCCAAAGCAGACATATAGACGGCCACCAGATACATGAAAAGATACTCAATATCACTAATTGTCAGGGAATACAAATCAAAACCGCAGTGAAATATCACCTCACACCTGTCAGAATGGCTCTTATCAAAAAGATAAGAAATAAGTGTTAGCAGAGATGTAGAGAATAGGTAACACTTGTGCAGTGCTGGTGGGAAACTGGTGCGGCCTCTAGAGAAAACCATATGGTTCCTCAAAAAAATTAAAAACAGAACTACTATGTGACCCAGCAATTCCACTGCTGGGAATTTATCCAAAGAAAACAGAAATATCAGTTCAAAGAGATATACGCTCCCTTCCGTTCATTGCAGCATTATTTACAATAGCTAAGATATGGAAGCAGCTTAAGTCTCCATTGACGGATGAATGGATAAAGATGTGGTAAATACACAATGGAATACTTTTCAGCATAAAAAGGAATAAAATCCTGCCATTTGTGACATGGATGGACCTGAAGAGTGTTATGCTAATAAATGAAATAAGTCAGAGTCAGACAGAGAAAAATCCTGTATGATCTCACTTATACATATAACCTAAATAACAAAACCCCCAAATGAACAAAAAAAAAAAAAGAAAAGAAAAACCAAGCTCATAGATACAGAGAACAAATTCATGTTTGCCAGAGGCAGGAGTGGGTGATGGGTGAAATGGATGAAGGGGGTCAAAAAGTATAAACTTCCTGGGGCGCCTGGGTGGCTTAGTTGGTTAAGCATCCGACTTTCGCTTAGGTCATGATCTCATGGTTCGTGGGTTCGAGCCCCGTGTCGGGCTCTGTGCTGACGGCCAGCTCAGAGCCTGGAGCCTGTTTCAGTGTGTGACTCCCTCTCTCTCTGACCCTCCCCTGCTCACGCTGTCTCTCTCTCTGTCTCCCAGAAATAAATAAAACATTTTTTAAAAAAAGTATAAACTTCCAGTTACAAAATAAATAAGTCACAGTGAGGTAGTGTACACAGTGATGATGATAGGCAATAATACCACAACATATATTTGAAAATTGCTAAGAGTAAATCTTAAAAGTTGTCATCACAAATAAATATTTTTTGTAACTATATATGGCAATGGATGTTAACTAGACTTATTGCACTGATCATTTCACAATATATACAAATACTTATGTTGTGTACCTGAAACTAATCCAATGTTCTATGTCAATTATATTTCAGTTTTAGAAAAGTAATAATTACCTGATTAGGAAAACTGATCATAAAAAGAATGAGCTAAGCCATTATATATTTTGGTAATTTTTGAGCAAGAGCACTTGAAACTAATGAACTCTTCTACAAGTTGGCATCGATATATTATTTAGGGCGGAAGCACAGTAAGGCACTACCATGGGAATATGTCAAAGGAACCTTAAAAAGTCATTTATGTGAATATAAAAATTAGTCATCCCAACTCTCTTTTGAGTATTCACCATTCTGAACATTTTTTGAAAGAGTTAGTGTTTGAGAGACTTCTCAACAGAAGTCTTCTTCTTCTAAACAGAAATTCAGATGCCATTATGGTGAAGAGTGAATTGGTTCTTCTACAAACAGTAAGAAAAACACTCTAACCATAAAGACTATTTCTTTCAAAGATGTCCAAATTGGTTGGAAAGAATTCAAAAATCTCCTGGCTTTATTAAATGTTCATGATTCCTTGGTGTAAAGAGCTACCTTCGTATTCACATATGTAAATAAATAAATAAATAAATAAATAAATAAATAAATAAACATACAAACTTTGTTTTCTATTCACATTAGATTTTAGTCTAAAATCATTAACTTTGTTTTTGATAGAATTGCAAGTATACAAAACTGTAGAAACCCCATTCCCAGTGAAAAGGTTCCTGATTTTCATTACAACATTTCATAGACTATTAAAAACTGGAAACGTCACAGGTCTGAAATCACATATATATTACTGTTGTTTTTTTCTTTATAGTTCATTTAATTTCAGTTTCTATTCTTTATTGTTTAGGATTAGCCAGTCAACTAGAGCCTCTATTTCTCTTCATTTGGATGAGAAATTTTACAAAGGGTAGCAGGAATAGTGGATGGGGAAAACTTTCTCAGGAAGGATCTCATAGGGGAACGGTTTCCAGATTTTGGCAATTCCAGTTGGTGAAGGAACCTCATGAGATTTTTCTCTGTCTTTCATCGCTTCCAAAGCTTCTGTTTGCTGAACTCAATTCTCTAAATACCTTTATCATCCAAAAGGGGAAAAAGAAAGAATATGAATGGCAATATTGGGATTGACTTTACTCTAGATATTTTAATTCTATGATAAATTATTTTAGTCCAAGTTTGCTTTTAAGACTATCACAGCTTTGACTGACTTATTTCGCTTAGCATAATATACTCAAAGTTCCATCCATGTTAGAAATGGCAAGACAATCAGAGAAAGACAAGTATCATATTATTTTACTTATAATGTAGAATTTAAGAAACAAAACAGATGCACATAGGGAAGGGAAGGAAAAATAAAATAAGATAAAAAGAGAGCGTGAGGCAAACCGTAAGAGACTCTTAAATACAGAGAACAGACTGAGGGTTGCTGGAGGGGAGGTGGGTGGGGGGTGGGCTATATGGGTGGTGGATGGGCTAGATAGGTGATAGGCATTAAGAAGGGCACTTGCTGGGATGAGCATTGGGTGTTGCATGTGATGAATCCCTGAATTCTACTCCTGAAACCAATACTACACTATATGTTAACTAAACTAAATTTAAAAAATTAATTAAAAAAAAGGAATATCACAGCTCTGGAACACCTGGCCCAGTCGGTAGAGCATGTGACTCTTAATCTCCAGATCGTGAATTCAAACCCCCTGTTGGGCATAAAGCTTACTTAAAAAAAAATAATAAACTTACAGATAGGTGTACAGGTGCACAAGTTCTTCCGGTGGCAAAATATCATTTTACAAGTAAGCACACCTTAGTTTCAATAAAATGCAAACAAATATTTAAATAAATAATTAAATTAAAAAAAATCAATGGTGACTCTAAAGTAATGTATTTAAAACTTACATTCAGCAGAGGCGAAGAATTTCTTATTTCTTCCCTACCAGGAAGCACTCCAAAAATATTTGTTCATCTGGAGTGACATTATCCATCCGAAATATTGTCCCCATTAAACTGGCTGTCTTTGAGCCCTGTGCTTTTAAACCAATGTGTAAAAACTCTATACATTTTCTGTGAAAATTATGTCTAAAGCCTAAGTACTTAGCACTGGTGAAGTTTTGCTCTGAAAGTGCGGGATTCAAGTGTTTTTTCAGAAAGAAATTTTTGAAGCCTTGTAGGGCAGTAGCCAAGCACACAACAGGTATACCCTGGGGGGAAAAAAAAATCTATGGTTTTGGAGCCTTCTTTAAAAAAAAGAAAAAAGGCATTGGGTGCCTGAGTGGCTCAGGCATCTGACTCTTTGATTTCGACCCAGGTCATGATCTCATGGCTCATGAGTTGACCTTACATCCCTGCTTGGAATTCTTTCTCTCGCTCTTGCTCTCAAAATAAATAAACTTTAAAAAAGGCAAACCAAGGGCGCCTGGGTGGCTCAGTCGATTAAATGTCTGACTTCGGCTCAGGCCATGACCTCAGTATTTGTGGGTTCAAGCCCCCCGTCGGGTTCTGTGCTTGCAGCTCAGAGCCTGAAGCCTGTTTCAGATTCTGTGTCTCCCTCTCTCTCTGTCCCTCCCCTGCTCATGCTGTCTGTCTCTGTCTCAAAAATAAATAAAAACTATAAAAAAAAGGCAAACCAAAGCATAAATAAATAAATAAATAAATAAATAAATAAATAAATAAATAAAACAAGTAGTACAGAATTGTGGACTCACTATTTGTATGCTGGAAATAGACCCAACATCAGAAGAGAAGTCAGACTTATCTGGGAATATGCTGGAATAGCGTCTAAAAGAATTAAAATTAGTGCCAAGGGGTTGCATGTCAGCAGAAAACATTTTGCAAAGTTTTTAGGCTGCTTTTCAAGTCTTTTAGCCATGTCACTTACAATTGAATAATATACTTCACATTTATTTATTATTTATTTATATTTTATTTATTTTCAGTTTTAATATGATTTATTGTCAATTTGGTTTCCATATAACACCCAGTGCTCATCCCAACAAGTAAGTGTCCTCCTCAATCCCCATCAGCCACTTTCCCCTCTTCCCCATATACTTCATATTTAAATTGTTATATTAAATATAACTAGACAATATATTACCTACCGTGTTGCCTATGGAATACTACTTTTTTCAAGCTTAGCACATCCTTGATTTTCTAAGAGCAAACATAATTAAAATGTGACCCAAGCAGCAAATCGCTACATGACAACTAGCTCAGGCATGCAGTGTGATTTCTTTAAATAGATATTTTCTAATTCCAAGAACATGGAATTGTACAAATTCTGATGTCAAATCATCTGTATTTATATTTGGGCTTCATAATTTCTTCCACGAAAGTTGTATGTATACATCATTTGTTAAGATTTACACTTAAATGCCTTCTATTTCATGTTACTCTAGGGAATGACAATTTTACTTCATGAAACAAATTTTCTAATTGTTACAGTTGATTCATCAAAAGCTACCTGTTGTTACATATTGACCTTGTAGCCTGAAGCATTGTTAAAATACACAATTGATTCCGTTTGCCTCTAATACTCTCCTAAATGAATGTATTTTCTCTTACCAGCAATGGTTTGTTCTTTCCAGTCTCAAATATTTTATCATTTTTAAAATTTTATTGTACAGAATAGTCTTTATCGTCTTTTCATGTTCATACTATTGACCAAAGTGGTCACCTTTGTTTTGTTCCTGACTTTAAATAAATGCTCCAAACATTTTCCCGTTAAGTTTGGTGTTGGCTATAGATTTTTAATGAATATACTTATCATCATAAGGATGTTACCTAGTTTCTTAGTTTGCAACTTCTTATAAATGTGAGTGTTTGAGTGTTTGTAAGTAATTTCCCCACTTCTTATGGGGGTTTTATTATGATCATTTTCTTGAGTTTTTTCAATTTAATGTGTTATGATGATGAACCGCATTAAAAGATTGTTGAATGTTTCGCAACCTCCACCTTCCCAGAATAAACTTAAACTTCTTCATAAAATTTTTAAAAGTACATTGTTATATTTAGCTTCCTGATTTTAATTTATATATTTGAATACATGGGTATATATAAATCTGACTATAAAATGAGAATTTCTGTTTGTTTTTCTTATGGGAAAATTTTTAATTAGTTATCCTCTGTTCTCTTATTGTTTGATTTCAAAGAAATAGCCATTAGATTTTTGCATTGTTTTTACTATAACATTTTTTGTTTTTCTACCACTTTCTGCTTTAATCTTTACTAATTCATTCCTTATGTTTTTCTTGGGTTTTAATTGTAGTAATAACTTAAATGCTTAAGTTATTTTAATTCACTTTTATGAAGAAATGAATTCATTTTTGAGCCTGGAATACTTCTCTGAGCACTGCTTTGCTGATAGTCCATAATTTCTAAGAGATAATGTCTCCATCATTAAATGTGGCTTTGTCCCTTTGGCTTTAGAGCTCCTTTGTTATCATTTTAAAAAATCTCTGAGTGGCACAGTAATTAATTTTTCACTTTATAAGTTTCCTGTTTTATAGAAGAATACAATGAAGTTCTGTTTTTGGCATAATAAATGGTAAGCCTTTCAAATGTTTCATGGGTAGGGCATCTGGGTGGTTCAGTCAGTTAAACCTCTGACTTCGGTTCAGGTCAGTATCTCAAAACTTGTGAGTTCCAGCCCTGCGTCGGGCTCTGTGCTGACAGTTCAGAGCCTGGAGACTGCTTCAGATTCTGTGTCTCCCTCTCTTTCTCTCTCTCTGCTCCTTCCACACTCATGCTCTGTCTCTCAAAAATAAAGATTAAAGAAGTCTTTTTAAATGGTTCATGGGTAATTGCTAGGCCGTGGTAAAAAGGAACCTAAATCAAGTAGTTAATACATATATATATCAATTAGGCTTGCCTAACTAATTACTTTATATGGATTGTTTTTTTTACATAATCTGGGCTAATAGAAATGATATAAAAAGTGTCTTGCTTTTTTATGTTACCTTCTTTTTATATTTCCTAAAGTTTCTACTTTGTGAAAAATATCTAATTTTAATAGATAATACTCATTATTGTTTGGTTTTCACTGTTGATCATTTTATTTATCATTAAAAAGTGTATTTCGATGTCTTGTTTAATGCCTTTGTCCTGAGTATAACCTCAGCTGATATTAATATACCCACCCCACTCTCTTAGGAAAAGAAAGTACTGCATGAGAAATATTGTACCCAGCTACCCCGTATAACTTGAAGACATTCGGCAAATCACTTGATGGTATTTGACTGTAGTCCAGAAAAAAGAGAGGTCTTTTTGACTGCCTATGTGTGTGGTTTTTAAAAAAATTTTCCCCTTTATGTCAGAGAGAGAAAGAGAGAGAGAGTATCTGAGCAGCAGAAGGGCAGAGAGAAAAGAGAGGATCTCAAGAGGGCTCTGCACCGTCAACACAGAGCATGACGTGAAGGCTCTGAGAGTATGACCTGAGCTGAAACCAAGTCAGAGCCTTAACCAACTGAGCCACCCCTTGACTGCCTGTATTGTACAAATAATTCAAACAACTTGAATTAATAAACTGCTTTGAAAAATATATTATAACTGTTACATGAATAAATTTGGAATACTATTTTAAGTAAAGATATATTATCAAAATTATTTCAAGTATTTTCAAAATTATTTGAGACATAAACTGCAGTAATAAACTAGACCATAACAGTAATTTCATAACAAGTTATAACAACTCTTACTGTAAGGTGATTCTCATCTCTCTCCACTAATCTAAGAAAATGTCATGGATACACTTCAAAATGAAGTCAATGATTTACTCATTTGCATACTATCAAATGTATTGCTGAATTACTAATGAGGAATATATTTCATCATTTTATTGGTGGTTTTTTTTTTAATTTTAAAGCAACAGCTTTCTATTTATCATGTTGGGCTGAAAAATTATAAATGAACTTCCAGCCAAATATTATGTCATTTAATTAGTATTGTCCAGGTTTTTTTCTCATGTTACTTTAAACTGCAAATTTGGCCAGTGTGTAAATAATCAGTATTTATGTAATTTGTACATGTTAATATGAATTTATAAAAATAATCCCCTATTATATTATTTTGCATGCAAAAATGGTTTAATTTATAATCATGTATTGGCTTCCAGGAATGTATAATTCTTGTTCTGCAATTGTCAAAATCATGGTGCTTTTTATTAACTTTCCAGGAAACTATCGTAGAGCCTGATTTCAGTCATGTTCAATAGTGGTCATAGTGAACTCACCTTACTGTTTTGATACCTGAACATCTGTGGATAAAAGATGAGCGATCATGCCTTCTATTGGAAGAAAATAATAATAATGATCAAAATTCTGGTGAACTTCTATAATATTTCATTTTTATATCTAAAGATAAAGTGGCAACACAAGGGTGTCTCTTTCAAATTAGTTCAAGTGCCTATATGTATTCTAAATATATACAAAGAAGTGGAAAAAGTCCACTTAAAATTTTAATTTTATGTAGGTTGTATTCTTTACTTATGTTGAATTATAGTTATATATATCCAAGTCCAATTTCAGAATTAAACATTAAGGAACAGTTGAAAGTCTTCTTTTTCCTCACCCATAATCAGTTCCTATATTGGGTGTTAGTGTTCCATATATACATTTGTTTTTTGCATATTTTAAAGCTTTATAAATGTTTTTACTGTATTCTACCCTTTTTTGTCTCAAATTATGTTTATTAATGTGAGTGCTTATGGCTGTAATGTATTAACTTATAGTGTACATTATAATTTTGCAAGAATATATCACATTTTATTACCTATTTACCTGCTGGTTAGCATTAATACTGTTTCTGGTATTTTCCAAAAACAACCAAAACTGTTATGAGCATTTGTAAATGCCTCTTGATCATGTGACTGAGAGGTTCCTTAGGACATACCAATTTCCAGAATTTCTGAGTTACTGTGTATGAGCATTTTGAAATTTGTAGATATTGTCAAACTAGCCCTCAAAGATCATGTACCAAATAATCTAATAGTTGACACAGAGATCTGAACGCTTATAGCCTCACTAACACAGAATCTTCAGACTTGATCTTCGTCAATCTATTTAGCATTCAATTATAATTTTCTCTAGTTATGATTTGCTTGTCTTTGGTTACTGAAGGATGAAACAACTTTTCTGAATGTTTGACATTTGGATTTTCTCTCTGTGAACTGCCTGGTGACATATTTTGTCTATTGTTTTTGCTATTAGATTGTTTACTGGTTTATTTTTAGGAGCTCTTTATTATTTTGAGAAATAAAATTTTTGTCAAAGTAAGCAGTATACATATCTTCTTCTGAAAGTTCCCTTTTTGAAAGAGGATGTTGGCTGCCTCAGTCTTGACCTCAAACTTTCTAGTTGGGTTCTTCCCAGCTGGCGTCTGAGCTCAGGCAGAAGACCCTGAGGCAAAGCATCCCCTGCTGGGAACCAAAACTTCCAGAGCCAGCAAGGAGCCCTGGCCAGTGACTCCAACACAATGATGGCTTTGACCTTCATGCCTGCCTGCAGGTACCCACCCATTTTGCCCCACATTTTCCCTATACAACCTGCAAGTAATTTCGGCACTTGGGAGACAGTCTTTGAGACCCTGGTCCCCTGTCTTCCCCGTGTGGTATTAGCCTCTCGGAAATAAATTCCTTTCTTGTTCGCCACCTCCCTTGTCTCTGCCCTTGGATTTTGTCAGCGGAGAGTTGTCGAACCTGGTCTATTTGGGAGCCGTGGAGTCGTCCTGTTGCACTCCTGTGTGCTGGCGACATTTTCACATTTTTAAAAACTGTCTTTTTTAGGCAAAGATCAAAAAAATTTTTTTAATGTTTATTCATTTTTAAGACAGAGAGAGAGAGGGACAGAGCACAAGCTGGGTAGCAGCAGCAGCAGAGAGAGAAAGACACATACAGAATCTGAAGAAAGCTCCAGGCTCTGAACTGTTGGCATAAGAGCCCGATGCAGGGCTTGAACTCACGAAACTGTGAGATCATGACCTGAGCCAAAGTCAGACACTTAACTGACTGAGCCACCCATGTGTATGTAGGCAAAGATGTTTTTAATTTTACTATTATTGTTCATGTTTTGCCTGTGTCTTCTTCAAAAAATCATTTCCTACCTAAAGGCCATAAAAGTATTATCCATATCCTTCTAATTTTTGTTTGAAAAATTAACTAACTTTGTTACAAGTTTGTTTATCATTATGAACCAATTTGTGCTTGGCTGATATCTTGACAAAGGTTAGTATTCCAATCTAGGCATGTAGCAATATTTCAATTTAGTACTTTTAAAACGTGTGACTGATCTCCATAAAATGCATGCAAATTTTTGTTATGTCTATTCCTACTTATTTTATATTTTATTGATGTTGTAAGGGGCACTTAAAATTATTTTTATATATTTTTTTATATATGTATATATATATTATATGTATTTTATATATATATTTTTATATATTATTTTTATATATATTTTTATATATGTTCCAAAAATTAAATTATTTTATGCTTTTCTAAGTTTTCTTCCAGGTCATGAATCTGCTATTACTTTTATCATATTTCTCTTTTAAACAACAATAATTTGCTCAATTATCCTATTATTTTTAGAAATTCTTGCATTTTCTGTCTAGACAGTTTTATAGTCATGCATCTGCAAATAATGATAATTTGTTGCTGCAGATTCATTTGTCTCACTTCCATTTCCTTTTTCCGGCTACTTTTACTTCTTAGGATCTTATGAGCAGTCCTGAACAGCAGCACCCATGAGGCTACTTTCAATGCTGTGGTCAGCAGCAGCCAGAAATAGAGGGGAGATGAGAGGAGCCCACACCCTGGCCCTTTGAGTTAAAGGGGCGGAGCAAGTGGGACCAAATGAAGGCAGGCTGGTGGATTTCCTGGGTTCCAAGAAAGGGGATGAACTCGGTTGTGAAACGCCCTCCTCCTCGGGAGAACGGAAGAGCAATACCTAAAGCTGTTCGCGGACACTCAGGGGTGGGGAGGGCTGTTTCCTCCTCAGTTTCAAAGAGTGGGACCGCCTCTCCAGTTTCAGGATTTTGGGGGGCTAGGAGGTCCCCACCCAGTGCTTCAGGGGCAAGCCCCTCACTGAGAGACACAGGGAGGCACCTTGCTGAGCTGGAGGGACTGAGCAGCTGCATAGAGCCCAGGGGGGTGGCTGCCACCCAGAGGACAGAGCCCTGAACCAAGGAGGTTTATTGTGGAGACCTGAGATCTAATGGAGCTTGCCTTGGGAGATTTTGGACTTGCTTGGTTCACACAGCGCTTTCCTCCTTTCCTACTTCTCTCCTTTGGAATGGGAATTTTGGAATGGAATGGAATAGACATTCCCACCATGGGTGTTTTGGAACATATAGCTTGTCTGTTTTGAAAGGTTCATAGTGGGAGAGTGATTTTGCCTCATGATGAATAATACATGGGGTCTCAGCCATACCTGATTCAGATGATAGTTTTTTTTTAATTTATTTAAATTAACTAATTAATTTATTTTAAGTAGGCTCCATGCCCAAGGTGGGGTTCGAACTCACAACCCCAAGATCAAGATTTGCATACCCTATCCACTGAGCCATGACACCGCTGCCTTTGATGACACTCAGACGAGACTTTGGACTCTCATCCTTTGAGCTGATGCTGGAGTGACTTACATGTTATTACCAACATTTGCTCAATTTTTTACAACTCCAATAAGATAGATTTTTTTTAATGTTTATTTATTTTAGAGAAAGAGAGAAGATAGGGAGAGAGAGAGAGAGAGAGCTAGCCACAGGGGTGGGGCAGGGAGAGAGGGAGACCGGGAATCCCAAGCAGGCTTCATGTTGTCAGCACAGAGCCTGACACGGGGCTTGAACTCACGAACCATGAGATCATGACCTGAGCTGAAATGAAGACTCAGACGCTTAACCAACTGAGACGCCCAGGTACCTAGATAGTAGTTTTAAAATTGTTTTCATTTTTATTTTTGAAAACATTTTCCATGTTTACCCAAGTGTGAAACTCAAAACCTCATCTGAAGTGCTGGTAGGGAGATACCTGATTCTCTTCTTCCTTGTTTCTACTGGTCATCCTAAATGGCTTATTCCGTTTTGCTTTCATAATTTTTTTTTTTTTTTTTTTTTTTGCTGTGATTTTACGTTCAGCGGAGTTTCATCTATGGGAACCCCTGATGGCCACACTTGAATGTGTTTCTCCCAGAGGCTTGTTTGGCTCTTTAAGCCCCAGGGGTATTGCAGTGTACATCAGGTGTTGAAATTGCAGATGGCGAGGAAATCACAAAGAAGATTCTATTTTGTTTTTCTCTCTAGAAATAAAATAAATGACTTAACTCCCTTTCTGAAAGGTTGATCTCTTTTTCTTCCAACAACCCAACCTTTCACTGAGAGGCTACAGTTCCTTAAGAGACTAGTTTTGTGTGTTCAGCCCCCATTTTGCATGTCCATAGTTATGGCACCTACTTTCTGAGGCAACTGAGTTCCTGAGTTCCAGAATTTTCATTATGACGTCACAGAATGGCAGCAGTAATATCACTGTCAGGTTCCACTTCTTGTTTCTAATTCCTATGCATTTTTGGTACATGATACTTTCCTTTTTTTTTTGTTAACTTAAAGGACAAAGGGGCTTTTTTTTTTTAATGTTTGTTTATTTTTGACAAAGAGATCAAGAAACAGAGTGTGAGTGCAGAAGGGGCGGAGAAAGAGGGAGACACAGAATCCAAAGCAAACCCCAGGCTCTGAACTGTCAGCACAGAGCCCGACGCGGGGCTCAAACTCATGAACGGAGAGATCATGACCTGAGCCACAGTTGGGCACTTAACCGACTGAGCCACCCAGGCGCCCCCATGATAGTTTCTCTTACTTCCTTAGCTCTGGAGTTAAAATCATGTGTGAACATATCCAGTATTTCAGGACAGGTTTTTCTGGAAAGGATTTTCTGGATATGTCACCCGACTGACACATTGGTAGGAAGAAGAGTTTTACATTACATTTATGTAGGAGGCACATTTTACATTAAAACACTAGAGCCTATTAAAATAAAAACCTAGCTTTAGGGGTGCCTGGCTAGCGCAGTTGGGAGAACACGCAACTCTTGATTTTGGGGTTGTAAATTCGAGCCCTACTTGGGGTGTAGGGATTACTTAAAAATTAAAGATAGTTTTAAATCAATATAATATGAGAAAAATACTTCGCAATGGTTTTACTGTTTTACCTAGTAATATTTTTCTTTGAGACGCATGGGTATTGGTCTTGTGCCCACGTCATTATTCCTTATATATATGTTACCAAATAAATCTTTGAAAAATGTTATCCTTAGAATAAAGTAATAGACACTCACTGCATACATTTTGGAAGTTAAAGAAAAATTTTATAAATGAATTTTTAAAATATCATAAATTGCTTAACTTTGGTTTCTATTTTGACTCTTTTGCTAAGTGATTTATTTTTGGTATCTATGTATTTTTATGCTGTTAAATCCAGTGAATCCTTTTATTAATTAATTGAATCTGTTCCTCAGTTGTTAAGAGTATCTTATAACTGGAAGAAAAACTTAAATGCCAATAAATTTTAAGGTCCTACTTAGTCTCACACACACTCACTGCCAGGTGAACATAAACCGTCTGTTAGAAGTTAAGCCTAGATTAAGTCTAGGCTAGGATCCTCCAGAAGAAGGAAGAGTTTCAGCCATAATTTTTTGTTTGTTATTGCAGCATTGCTGAAAATAGTTTTTTTTTTTTTAACATATACCATCCTACACTTCTGTCTATAGCTATATCCACTAGACACGATGCCAGATTTCAATGTTTGGCATTATAAAATGTGCTTGTGTTTATTTTTATAAAACCCTGACCAAAATACCATACATAAAAATATAAGGCTATGTAAGGCATGGTGCTTATTATTAATTTAAAAAGCAAAACCTGTATATTAGAGTTACTATAAATTGATAGCTAAAGTACAGCATTTCTCCATTTTTTATTATTATGTTTTCTTGCACCAAATGCCTCTCTTTCAACAATGTCTAAATATATTATATTTATTTAGTTTTAAAAGTTTTTAAATGTTTATTCATGTTTGAGGGATGAATAGAGACAGAGCCTGAGTGAGGGAGGAGCAGAGAGAGAGGGAGACACAGAATCAGGCTCCAGGCTCAGAGCTGTCAGCACAGAGCCAGAGGTGGGGTTCGAACTCAGGAATTGAGAGGTGACCTGAGCCCACTGAGCCACCCAGACACCCTTAAACCTATTACATTTAACAATTGTTTGAACCTGACTGAGCCTGAGAGAAGAAAAACAGCTTAAAAGGGAGTTATCTAAATAAGACTTCCTTTCCGCAGCACACAGCATGTCTCATATCTCTTTTAATGTCAGAGGGTTTGAAACGCCCCAAATAAACTTCTTCATTGTTGCGCTTTATCTGGATACGAAGATTGAATTCGGCGAGGCATCTCATTCCTCTCTTTTCTCTGACAAACAGGGGCAAGTCATTGACACCCGTGTGGAGGTGGGGAGTGGGAGAAGTTTCAGGAGAAGTGCTTACCCAGGGGTGCACAGGGGCACCGCCCCAGGGGGCTCTGAGCAGAGCCGGTGCTGAGCTTGTCCTCGCTTGTCAGGGGAGCACGGAGAGCTCCCAAGGAGACTAGGGAGAAGGAGTGTCTGCCCTTGAGGCGCTGCCTGGGCTTGTACCTGCGTCTGCCCCCCCTTCCCTCACCCCTCCCTCTCCTTTCTGGCCACTGCGGCAAGGAAGTCACTGGCATTATAGATAGGGGGAGTGGAGAGGAGAGGAGAGTGAGAGTGAGCAGGCTTTGCAGTTGGGGGGTGTGGGGGGACGTGGGGGTGTGGGGAGGGTGTTTGCTGTCCCCTATGGTATGTCTCTCCCATCCCCCTGCAGACTCCCAGGACTGCCAGAGGAAGAGAGAGGGAGCTGCAGATGGAAAGATTGTGGAATTAGCTCAGTAGGCTTTGGAGTGGGGGGTTTAACTCAGAAACCGCAGTGGGGCTCATCGGCAAGTGACCCGAGGCCTCTTCATTACCTGTGACTGGAGTAGTTATGAAGACCTGTTTGAGTTTTTAATCAAAGATTGGAGAAGACAGCCAGCCCGCATTACAGGTTAAAGGTCAATAAAGAGGAAAAAAATGTTATGGACGGCACACTATCGAGTAAAGCTTTTTCAATAAATAGGTAATATACTGCTCTGCCTTTAACTTGAAGATCTAGATCAACAGTACCGATCTTTCTCATTAAAGTACAAAATGAAACCTCTGTATGATGTTATGCGGAGTATCGTAGATGATTTATTCAACAATTATTAGCTTCTGCTAGACACGCAAATGCTACGATTGACTGATTCATTGATTCACCAAAAAAGTAGGTGCCAGGCTCTTCTAGGACCTTGGCAGGGAATACTCACAATCCCTTTGCCTAGGGAATTTCTGCACTCAAGAAATAAACATCCAGAAGGTTACAGTTGAGAGCAGACAAGTAAGTTCCTAGCAGGGAAACTGTTGAAAGAGTAAGTGCTATTAAAATCCTGCGAGATAATGTTAAATTGTCCTCCAACATGGTCACGCCTCTTGAGAAATTAATCAGGCCTGCTTTCCAGAACCTCAAACATGCCATCATCTATCATCTTTTTTTAGTCTTGGCCTGTTTGATTCCTAAAAGCAGCATCTTGATGTTATTTTCACTTGTGTTTATTTAACTCTGAGTGAATTTGGACATCATTTCATAAATTGATTTGCCATTGAATTCTTCTATGATCTACCTATGTATAGCCTGTAGGCTTTTTTTTTTTTTTTAATCCCCTATTGGGCTGCGGATATTTTTTTCTTGTAGTCTCTCATTTCTTCTTATTTGTTTTCCATATTTTCCGGTTTTACTTTTAGTTTTCTGTCCTGCTCTGAAAAGACCTCTACTTCACATTTATAAATATCTCTTGTAATTGTAGTTAATGTTGTAAATGTAAATCTTGCAGTAACCAATCTTTTTTTGTCCTTTCTAAACAGCAAGTGCATTTTCTAAACATATAAAGTAATCATTTCCCCACTGATCTGAATAGCATTTTCCTTATATTCTCGATTTCCATTGATGTTAAGTTTGTATCCATTTCATTGTTCTGCTTACTCTTAACTTCAGCTCCAAATGTATTTGTTGTAGCCTCATTGTGCATTATTTTTTTCAAAATAAGGCCGTTTTTCAAACTTGATTTTGAAATAATTTCACACTTACAAAAATGTTACGAAGGCTTTCCTTATACCCTTCACCCAGTGTTCCCAAATGTTACAAACCTTACCTAACCTTAGTATAATTAATGCATCTGGGAAGTTAACCTTGATACTAGTGCTCCCAGTTCATCTGTAGACTTTATTTATAAAGTTTGAACCATTGATCCACTTGCATCCATTCACTGGTCTGGGTTTCTAAAAAAAATTTTTTTAATGTTTACTTATTTTTGAAGGAGAGAGAGACAGAGCATGAGTAAGGGAGGGGCAGAGAGAGAGGGAGACACAGAATCTGAAGCAGGCTCCAGGCTCTAAGCTGTCAGATTCTGTGGGGCTCAAACTCACAAACTGCGAGATCATGACCTGAGCTAAAGTTCCTACTGAGCTACCCAGACACCCCTCACTGGTCCAAATTCTTGTCAGGGATCCTGCCTTGTGCTTACTGGTTCTGTCTCTTTAGTGTCTCTCAAAGTCAACTATTCTTTAGTTTCTTTGTCTTTCATGATTGTAGAGTATGGGTACATTCATTGTAGGATGTCTCTAAATTCCTGGTTGTCTGGATCTTTTGTTTTAAAATTTTTTTAATGTTTTATTTTTTTTTTTATTTTTGAGAGAGAGAGAGACAGAGAGAGAGAGAGAGAGAGAAAGCAGGGGAGGGTCAGAGAGAGATGGAGACACAGAATCCGAAGCAGGCTCCAGGCTCTGAGCTGCCAGCACAGAGCCCGACTGGGGACTCAAATCCACGAACAGTGAGATCATGACCTGAGCCAAAATCGGACACTCAACTGACTGGGCCACCCAGGTGCTTCAAATCTTTTTTAAACTTAAATCCAAATTATGCATTTGTGGTATGAATGCCACAAAGTGATGTGTATCTTATGATATCAGGGAGAACACGATGTCACTTTCTTATTAATGATTACCTTTTATCGTGTGGTGGTGTCTATCAATTTCAGCCATGGTAACAAAACTGCTTTCTCTTTCTAATTAGTGAAGATCTGTGGAGCAATACTTTGAGACTATGTAAATATCTCGACTTTGATAATACTTTAGCTCTTGCTAATGTTAGTTTCCATTGTTGTTGCCTGTAATAATTATTACAGCAACGTTTGTCAAGTGGCAGTATTTTTTTAAAGAAGTAAATTAAAATTAATTAATGATTAATAAAATTAATAGTTTAATTTAATGTAATTAATAAGTTTAAATTATATTTTAGTATTTTCTATGCCCGATGTGGGATTCAAACTCACAACCCTAGATCGAGTCACGTGCACCACTGAATGAGCCACCCAGGCACCCCCTCAAATGGTAGTAGTTTTATCAGATTTGTGTGAAATTTAGAAAATACTAATGCCTTCTTTATGTTGAAACATCCACTCGAAGAACTACCTATTCTTTTCTAAAGTCAACTTTTCTAATTGTTCATACATTCAGAGTTTTCCTTACACATTAAAACCTTGGTTTGTGAGCAGAATTTGTTCAGGAAACATGCTTGCTATCCAAATCACTTGTATATCAAAGCAAATTTCCCCATGAGAAATAAAGGAGACTCAGATGATTCATTCCACAACCCCAAAATATTCATATAAAAATGATTACAATACAGTAAGATAATACAAAATAATAAAAAAATACAAAGTATACAGAAAAATAAACAAATAAACCTGCGCTTACCTTTGAAAACCTTCATGGCTGGTGTGAGGAAGGCAAGAGAGAGGAGGTTTATTGGGTAGGATGTCTTTCACTATCACTAACAGAATCACTGCTATCTATTGGCTCAATGCAATCTTTTCTTTTTGTGCAACTTTAACAAAGAAACTATCCAATGACACTTACATTTGCCTCCTCTTGAGGATTTTGCGGAAATGGCACATTCAATCGTCATTAAACAGATTCATCTCACACACTGCTATCGCCTTATTCGGGTGCTGATTTTCCACAAAATTCTACGCTGTTTCTCATGTTTTACACATCTCCCTAATTCATTTGAATTGAGGTGTTTCTCTGCCTTTTTCACCTCCTCCTCTGCAGAAGCGATGCAGATGTTAGACTTCTTATAAAATCTTGCAATATCAGCCACTCTCATGCCTCATTTGTACTTCACTATGATTTCCTTAACTTCCACTGCAATCGTCTCCTTCTTATCGCCTTTCTTTTCAACATTTTTGTGCTTGGCGGCAATAGTACATGCTTGCCCAGATGGACGTTGACTGTAGTACAGTATTAATAAACTCTTATCACACTCTCTATTTGGTGTAACTGGCAATCAGGCAGCAGAGGAAAGGGTCTCCATCTGCAGGCAGCCTGACCTAGAATGAAGCAAAGCCTTCCTGAGCTCACTCTTGTCTGGAAAAGCAAAGGACTGTCCATAGGTGCTTAGAAGTGACAAAAAATACACTAGTACCAATTGTGGGCACCTTCCAATGTTCTGAGAAATTACCTATTACTGCCAAATACCACATCCTGAGATGGAGCATCTGTGCATGGAAGATGGCCACCCACAATCTTGCAGTGAGAGAAACAGAGAGAGAGAGAGAGAGAGGGAGAGACAGAGACAGACAGAGAGAGAGAGAGAGAGAGAAGAACCATTGGCTTGGTTGTGATCATGTGATTTTTAGCATCACATACTAGTCATATTGCAAGACATCGCTTGCTTATCAAGTTAAAATTTATTAGAGATGTTTGCTCATCTTGCAGAACACTCACAGAACAGGTTACTTTCAACCCGAGGTTTTACTGTGTATGTTTTGCACATTTCTTCTTAACTTTGATACTCCCATTTGGTTTTGTAAATGGGGTTATCTCTCCCCTTACATCTCCTAACCAGTTATTTTTGTACATATGAATTCCAGCAATTTCTGTATGTTAACTTTTCTCAACCACTACCTTATTATTTTTTCATTTAGTTTTATCTTTTCTTCTCTAGAGTTGTCTTCTCTTGAGTTTTAACTCTAAAACAGTATATAGAAATAGTTTTATTTCTCTATTGTTGATTCTTATGCTTCTAATGGAATTCTTTTGACTGTGATTGTTAATATATTTAGCAAAATGTCAAATAATAGTAGCAATAATGAGAGAGAACTCTTGCTTTGTTCTTGAACTTAGTGGAAATGCCTCTACTATTTCCCCGTTGAGTAAGATAATGGCCTTTTGTTCTCCCTTCTGAACTACTGTGTTTTAGATGTGTCTCTTCCATCCTTCATGCATAGTTGGGTCTTCCTTTGTAAGGGAAATTGAATTTTTTTTTTCTTTTAATACATGAATTAACCCCTTTTATATTTATTTATATGATGTCTATATGTGATCTCAACTGTGCCATTGTGTTTTATGATTATATGTTGTGATTTATAAGAAATATATATTTGGAGTCATCCTTATGATCAAAATATTTGTCAGATATATTGGGTGTTCATTCATAATTCCCATGAAGGCTTCAGAGCCATAAAAATGACCTGGGTGTCCCCTAACTAATGAAGCTGATTGATGGAACCCACACAAGAGCAGGGGCTCGTTGCCAGGAGGACCAGCCATGTGACCAGAGGGTTGGGACTTTCAGACCCAACCCTTGACCTTTAGGAAGAGGAGAGTCTGGGGATTGAATCAGTCAATGGCCAAGGATTTAGTCAATCATGTCTATGCACCGAAACCTTCATAAAAACCCAACAGGGCTCTCAAAAAGAGGTTCAGTGTTGGCGAGCATGTGGAGCCTGGATAGAATGACACTCTGGTGTGGTCATGAAAGGTCTTTGCCCTTTCCTCATACCTCTTCCTATAAATCTCTTCATCTGCCGATTTATTCGTATCCTTTATCATATTTCTTAATAGACCGGTAAATGTAAGTAAATGCTTTCCTGAGTTCTGTGAGCCACTCGAACAAATTAAAAGAACCTAACGAAGAGGCCATTGGAACCCTCAGTCTGTAGCCAGTAGGTCAGAAGCACTGGTGATAGCCAGGGATTTGTGACTGGTGTCTGAAGCTGGGGTGGCGTGGGGAAGGACACAGTCTTGTAAGACTGAGCCTTTAACCTGTGGAATCTGATGCTCTCGACAGACAGTGTCAGAAATGGGTTTAATACTCAGACACCATGCTGGTGTCTAAGAATTGCTTGGTGCTTGGGGGAAACACCTTTTCGCCATATTGGCACTGGGTCCATGAACCCAAGGAGCTAGTGTCAGTATATATCTCTTTTTTTTTTTTAATTTCTAGCAGAGAGAGAGAGAGAGAGAGACAGAGACAGAGACAGCGTGAGCAGGGGAGGGTCAGAGAGAGAGGGAGTCACAGACTGAAACAGGCTCCAGGCTCTGAGCTGGCCGTCAGCACAGAGCCCGACGCGCTCGAACCCACGAACCGCGAGATCATGACCTAAGCGAAAGTCGGACGCTTAACCGACTAAGCCACCCAGGCGCCCGAGTATATATCTCTTGTTGTATTTGCTATGCTTTACATTTTACCATTTTACTCCCCGGGTTAACAGCATTTAATGACATCCTTTAACATGATTTCTTGTACAACAGTCAGATATCATATTTTTATTTCCTCTTTCTTTCTTACTCATTTTTGGTTCTGTTCTTACCACTTTGTCACAACGAGCTACTCC
Source organism: Proteles cristata cristata (assembly GCA_017311185.1). Classification (NCBI taxonomy): domain Eukaryota; kingdom Metazoa; phylum Chordata; class Mammalia; order Carnivora; family Hyaenidae; genus Proteles; species Proteles cristata. The sequence goes on along the minus strand of JAESUZ010002755.1, from coordinate 313,478 downwards.
AGGATGCTAGTTTTCCTCCACTATACCACTTTGTTTTAATCTTCTGTACATATAAGTTAAATTGCTCACTATTAGCCCTTTTGCTGAAGTTTCTTTATCACATACTTGCTGGACAAAGGTCCTTATCTGATAGCCTCCTCAAGGAGGACTCACGGATGTAGAATTCTGCAAGTTCCTGTGTGTTTAAAATAGTTTCTCTGTAGCCAATGGTGTATCAGATACTTAGTTTAAATTCTGCCAGCACCAATCATACTTCTTCCAAAACTGCTTACATAACTTTGTGGATTTTGTCTTTATAAGCCTGTACTTCCTGCTCACAATTCAAAACCCACTTGTGATTTTCGTTATTTTGTATGTTTTGGACTGCAGTCCCTAAGACTCCAAAAAAAATACTTTGGTTACTTTACAGAAAAAAGAAAAAGGTTTTCCGTAGCTTTAATTTAAAAAAAAAATTTTTTTCTGTAATAAGATGACCATGAGATCTACCCTCAACACAATTTTAAATATGAAGGGCTGTGTTGTTAACTATCAGCATAATGTACTCATTTACATATTTAGAAGTTGCTCATCCTACGTAACGGAAACTTTATAGCCCTTGAACAATTCCCCACTTCTCCAGCAATGGAGAAAAGGATAATCTTCCCTGATAAGGCTAATTTGATATGAAAGTTGATTTGGAAATCTAGCGTTATTTTGGGGATATATGTTTTTGATTTGTGTAAGTGTGGCTGGTGGATTACTCAGATTTGAGGATCTAACTCAGATATTCAAATTCTCAGGAAAAACCTCATTGATATCTTTCTTTAATTTTAAAAGTGGAATGTTAGTTTGAAAAATAATTGAAAATCTCACATTCTGAAAATCTTACCACTGTCCAAAAGCATGTCAGCCACTTTGCCTTGTATTTGTGATCAACTGCAAGATGAAAAATATTATGAACTTTTAGATTTGTCATCTGTAGAATTTACTCATGCTTTATTGGCTTAAAAAGTCTACTAGGCAGTGATTGCCCACCTGAAACTTAAAAACACACTTCAAATTTAATTATTTGTCAAAGAAACCTCGCAGAAATGTTATTTTCAGCAGCATGCAAAGCCTTCTGTCTAAAATATATTTCTCTTAAAATTTAACTGATAGATAAGACAAGTATGGATACATCTTGCAGAATTATATGCAAAGAGAAAGAAAACAAGATGTTTAGGTTGACGAAATAATAGAATAAGCAGTTGACAGTAATAGGCTTCTACATTGAACTACCTTTAAAAAATCCTTAAATATGTTTCTATGATGTCTTTCTAATCCTTTCTGCATAAAATAATCTAGTTTTTTATCACAATACTAATGTGGTATATTTGAGTATTCTTAGTGTGTCTTACTGTCTTATATTTTGCACAATTGACCCCATGCATTTATAAATAGTTTAATACTTTGAATAGTTAAAATTCTTTTTTCTTGGTACTCTTGTACCTAAATACCTTCTGCCTCTTTGTGGACATGATGCAACCTAAACCTTTCATGTGTTAATACACTGATTTTATGGGTGTCTTTTTCACCCAGAGGATCAGCCTTGCATTCCCTGATTAGGATAGCTACTACATTTTCCTGCCTCTTTCCTCTGCTTACCCTGGACTAGTTCCCCAGAAGTGGGGCTCCTGGATCAAAAGCATGTATATTTTAGGTTCTTCCTTTTGCTAGAAAACTTTGAGACAAAAAGGTGTAGGAATTTGCCGTCACAAAAATCAACATTTACTCCAGTATAAAATGTGGTTCATCCATTCAGGGAAGTATCAAAGTGCCTATCAAAAGGAAAGGTATAGATCAGGAGTTCTCAAATGTTTGTTTCAGAATTACTTTACCCTTTTAAAAATTATGGAAAACCCAAAGAACTTTCATTTAAATGGGTTATACCTATCAATATTTGCCATATAAACCATTAATATTGAGGAAACATGATAAACATTATGTATTAATTCATTAAAACTTTTAAATTAGGGACACTTGGGTGGCTCGGTCGGTTAAGCACCCAACTTTGTCTCAGGTCATGATCTCACGGTTTGTGAATTTGAGTCCTGCATCAGGTGCTGTGCTGACAGCTTGGAGCCGGGAGCCTGCTTCAGATTCTGTGTCCCCCTCTCTCTCTGCCCCTCCCCTGTTCACGTTCTGTCTCTCTCTCAAAAATAAATAAGCATTAAAAAATAAAATTAAATTTAAAAAGCTAAATTATAATAGCAAATTATTTAAAAATAATATTAAAGCCACTACGAAAATAATGATAGTAAATATTGTTGAGATAAACAATAATTTTATAGAAAAATTATATCTTTCAAGATAGAAAATAACAGCAAGCAGAGAGGCATTGTTTTCATCTTGAAAATCTCTTTTGTGCCTAACAAAACAGAAGACTCCTGGATAGTCACTGCCGCTTCTAAGTTCGGTCTGTGGTCATTACACACCTTATGTAGCTTTTGGAAACTTCCACTTGTGAGAGTGTGAGAGTGAAGAATGCAACGGAAGTCTTTGTATTGTCATGAAACTATTTTTGACTTCGCTGTCAACCTCTCTCAGAACTTAGAGAAATACTAATTTAGATTATTAGCTGTGGACTTGGAGGAATTGCCAATATGTAAATGAACAAGCAATCCTCAGAAATAAGTAAAAAATAATTAAATATATGTGTATATAATTTATAGTATATTGTCACATATATGTGCCCATATGTATTCATGTGTGTGTGTGTGTGTGTGTGTGTGTGTGTGTGTGTGTGTGTAATGGTAATACATACTGTTAAAAACATCCAAAAGGAAAAAACCACTACATAGATGCTTATGTTTGTATAAGATTATCTTAACACTCAAGAATCTTTAGGGAGAATTTGCCATGGGACACTAATGTTGCTTAAGTGGATAGATTAATTTCTGTTGCTGCATAACAAATTATCCCAAACTAAATGGCTTAAAGCAACACCCATTTATCATCTCACACTCTGCAAGTCAAAAGTCTGGCACGATGCGAGTGGGTTCTCCTCTGTGGGGATCTCAAGGTTGAAGTCAAAATGTTGGCGGAGGTAAGTTCTCACTGGGAGGCTCTGGAGAATATCTGCTTCAAAGCACATTCTTGTTGTTAGAGGAATTCATTTCCTTGTGGCAAGATCGAGATCCCTGCTCTCTTGCTGGCTGTGAGCCTGGGACTCCTTGCGATTCCTAGAGGCTGCTCTCTGTCCCTTTCTATATGACCCCTTCATCTTCAAAGCCAACATCAAACCCCCTGCCCCCGCTTTAAGTCTCTCCCAACCTTCTACTTTCCATGTCTTCCTCTTCCCTTACCAAATGGAGAAAATTCTGTTTTTAAAGGGCCCATGTGATTACAGAGTTTCACACAGATAATTTCCCTCCTTATATTCAAATCTCTCATAGAACATATTCATGAGATTAGTATCTAATCATATCATACCCATACTCAAAGGGGAGGAAAGTTATACTGGCCAAAGGCATTGGGATCATTTCAGTTTTTTAAAAAATATTTTTATTTATTTCTAGGAGAGAGAGAGAGAGAGAGAGACAGCGTGAGCAGGGAAGGGTCAGAGAGAGGGAGATACAGACTCGGAAACAGCCTCCCGGCTCTGAGCTGGCAGTCAGCACAGAGCCTGACGCGGGGCTCGAACCCACATACTGCGAGATAATGACCTAAGGGAAAGTTGAACACTTAACCGACTAAGCCATCCAGGTGCCCTGGGTCGTTTCAGTTTTTGTCTATCACAGAGGGTCAGGGAATCTGTGGTTAAAAGTGAGGCAATGGTAGGCAGCCCCTAAAATGGTCCTCAGAGATCTTTTTCTTGATAGTCATGTGTTTGTATAATCTCAAGTGTTAGCTAGACCTTATGACTCATTTGTAACAATTAGAATATGGTGGGGGGAAGAGTGCTACTTCTGGGGTTGGGTTATAAAGAGACATTTTGAATGTTCTCTCTTTCTCATTTGCGTATTCACTTGGATGGAAGACAATTGTCAGTTGTGAGGTTTCCTCTGTAATACTACACAGACCACAAGGAAGACCTCCAGTCAACAGTCTATGATAAATTCAGAAAATGAATGTTGCCCACAACCTTATGAACTCAGAAGTCCATCTTTCCCCAGTTGAGTCTTCAGATGAGATTGCAGCCCTGGCTGACTCTTGACTTACTGGCCGATGATACAGAGTCAGTAGCACCCGGAAAAAAGGTGCCCAGATTCCTGACTCACAGAAGCTCTGATATAAGAAACACATGTTGCCTTAGGCTGCCAAGTTTTATGGTACTTTGTTATATAACAATAGATTACTAACTTGGGTCATCAGGAAGTAAAGTTACTACGAACATTACTCATGGTGTATAGTTAGGTTCCAGTGTTGATTATGACATTTGACTTTCAACGTTACCAAACCTTGAATAATTAGTACAATGTTTTGAAGTTCACAAGGACAAGGAACATTAAACAAAACCTCTGTAAAGGAAACTCTGTTTATCTGATGGCAGATGGTCTAAGAATTTTAGTCTTTGTCTGACTGTCTAAATTGGACTAAATATTTATCACATGCTCACCTACACAGTGGCTGTCTGTCTGGATGTGCCAAGCCTGAGATGGGAAATGCTACTGGGGTGGAATTGTAGATGTCAGCAGAGAAGAAAAGATAAGAAAGTGTATTTAGGGTGCAGGTGGGTGTTGTGGCTGGAAAAAGTGGTAGGAACGTAGGAATTGTAAAGCAGTGGTAGGTATACTGTGTTTAGCTATTGACAATTGGCAAACTGAGCATTAGAATGGTTATTGTTTATTAAGAAAGTCTGCAGATTTCATTTCTTGATCATTCTGAACCAGAGTGATAATGCAGTAATGAATTTCTCCTCCGATTCATAAGCATTCAATTAATAATGGCCACAGTGCCTCTATATACATTCCCTAGCCTTCCTGAAAATGCTGAGGGAGGTTTTCTTTTGCTTAAAAATTTTGTATTTTCTAGTGAAATCTAGAATTAAATATCTAACTCAAGACTGGATTTAATAAAAAACAAAGGCAGCAGAGTTTCAGATATACTCACTTGTATGTTAGAAAATTTTATTTGCTTCTGTACATCTCTGTCTTATGAAACCTGACTTTTTAAAAATTAAACTCAGATTCCAAACTATGAGACTACACACAGCATATTTTCTTTCTCTGCTTCCTTGCTTCTATTACTCCCCAGGGCCATCTTTGTCTCTTCCCCAGTAAGCCAACTTCCATTGCTGGCCAAAATGTGATATATCAAAATTTACCATCTCTCTGTGTTACGGCTTAGCTTCATTGCTCTATTCATTTTTACAAGCTCCCACCAAACCCTCCCATTTTTATATTTTTATTCTCTTCTCCAGAGGCTACTTTTTCTCTTTCCTATATCTTGCACTGAGTTTTTATTTTGGAAAAAAAACCCACAAAACCCCAAATCTGTTCTTTTTCTCAATCAAGAATAAGATGGAACTTTAATATATATGTTAAACTGTTGCCAGTTGACTTTACTAATCTCCAAAAACCATCTATCCATTGTCACTTCTGTACCATTTTCTCCTGGACCATGAGGACACTGATAATCTTTCTGAGAACAGTCAGCATTCGATGGTTTAATTGGATTGTGGCATTTTTCTGAGAGGCCTTTCTGAGCCCCAGAAGTTTAAATATATAAGATTCCTAGGATTTTACATCACTAGAGTGGAACATCATTTTACATTTCCTTATCTAATGTGTGTGATGACAGCTTTTCCTGTATTCTTATTTTCTCATAGAGTCTGTACTCTCTATATGGTTTCATGTAGGATCTAAGCAATCTTAATATTCATTGCATCTGATTATTTTAGATAGGCAAATGATTCAGAATATTTGGACTGACATGCCTAGAAAGTCCTTGATCCTTGTAGTGAAGGTCACTAAATGCTAGATCACAGGAAGAATTTAGGGAGAAATTTCCAAGACAACAAGCAGATTTTGTGGAAGCAAGTGGATTTATTCAGTCTTTCTTATAATGCTCTTCTGAACAAAGGATACTGCACCTCACACACAAGCATACTAATAATATAAAGGGATTTATGGTTTTGAAATGATAAATTGATGATGATTGTAGACTTATTTAATTGTATGTACCAATTATATAGGTTTTGAGGACTCCAATCATCAACTAACATCTAAACATTGCCATCAGACCATTGATCTAAGTCTTTCATTTTGCAGAACACTCAGTATATTCCCTAGATACTGACAATGGACAGGGAATCCTAGAAAGAGTAACAGATAATCATATTTTGCCAAATGTGCTTAGGAATGCAAGTACATTAATTCTATGTCTGGACACACAATATTTAATTTTCATGGTTTTTTCCCACTTTTCTTCTTAATTTTTATGTTTATTTCCCTCTTTCCTTCTTCTTATCCAGACCAAGAACCAGGCTCCACACCTGACACTGCTGATTTAAACTGCCTGTGGAAGTGAGAGTTTTGTGTTGGAGGAATCTGATTATGTTGCATAATACCTTGACAGTTAAGTGTTAATGCAGAAAATGGTGCCATATTATGAATGGCAACTGAAAAATGACACACATGACAAGCTTGGTAGCCCAACTACACAAGAGTGGCTCCAGACAAGCTTTGGAAAATAGCAAGAGGTGACAGGCAGACAGTGCAAATATATGTATGTGTGGACTTTCTAGTTCATATTTATACCTTCTGTTATTTATTTGGCAAAGCAAAGTCAAAGTGATACATACATAGGTTTTTAAAGACATAGTGATCTTCATAAAAATAATATGGAAAGTGAAACTTAAAAAGAAATCTCTAGGAGCCCTAGGAGGCTCAATCAGGTAAGCATCTGACTTCAGCTCAGGTCATAATCTTATGGTTCATGAGTTACAGCCCAGTGTAAGGCTCTGTGCTGACAGCTCAGAGCCTGGAGCCTGCTTTGGATTCTGTGTCTCCCTCTCCCTCTCTCCTCCTCCATCACTCATGCTCTCTCTCTCTTTCTCTCAAAAATAAATAAACATGAAAGAAAGAAAGAAAGAAAGAAAGAAAAATAGAAAGAAAGAAAGAAAGAAAGAAAGAAAGAAAGAAAGAAAGAAAGAAAGAAAACTCCAAGTTAAAGATAAAAATAAATGCTTTTGTTTTGAGATAAATTGGAGATGAATGTACTTTCTAGTTTAATCCAATTAGGAGCTAAATAGTGCTGAATGCTTAAAATTCCACAGTGGATCATAAGTTAGAAGTAAACCATGAGTTTTACTAGCTTGTCTTTACATAATTCTAACCCCCATTGTGTGATACCTTGACTCATAATGTATATCAAAATATAGAAAAATAGAAAAATTTTAGGGGCACCTGGGTGACTCTGTCAGTTAAGTGTCTGACTTCAGCTCACATCACAGTCTCATGGTTCACGAGTTCGAGCCCCACGTTGAGCCCTGTGCTGACAGCTCAGAGCCTGGAGCCTGTTTCTGATCCTGTGTCTCCCTCTCTCTCTCTGTCCCTCCCATGCTTGTGCTCTGTCTCTGTCTCTCTCTCAAAAATAAGTAAAACCATTAAAAAATTTTAAAAAGAAAAATAGAAAAAAATATTAATTTTTTCATTTGTTTATTTTATTTATTCACTGAATTAGCCAGGAAACTCAGTAATTAATGTAAATATTTTGGTACAATATTTTTTAAAAATAAAGGTTAATGCCAACCATTCATAATATCAAAAATTTAAATTAAGGTTGGATCAATATTAATGTCTTTCCTCTTGCCTTTGGCTCCAAAATGGCCTGGCACAGCATTGTTACTGATCTTATCTGTGTGCTGGTTTTTTTTTTTTTACATCACTTCTTTTTTTTTTTTTTTTAAAATTTACATCCAAGTTAGTTAGCATATAGTGCAATAATGATTTCAGGAGTAGGTTCCTTAATGCCCCTCACCCATTTAGCCCATCCCCCCTCCCACAACCCCTCCAGCGACCCTCTGTTTGTTCTCCATGTTTAAGAGTCTTATGCTTCTTCCTCCTCCCTGTTTTTATATTATTTTTGCTTCCCTTCTCTTATGTTCATCTGTTCTGTGTTTTAAAGTCCTCATATGAGTGGCCATATGATATTTGTCTTTCTCTGATTAATTTTGCTTAGCATAATGCCCTCTAGTTGTAACCACATAGTTGCAAATGGCAAGATTTCATTCTTTTCAATTGCTGACTAAGACTCCATTGTAGGTACAGCACATCTTCTTTATCCATTCATCCATCAGCGGACATTTGGGCTCTTTCCATACTTTGGCTATTGTTGATAGCGCTGCTATAAACATTGGGGTGCATATGCCTCTTTGAAACAGCATACCTGTATCCTTTGGATAAAAACCTAGTAGGGCAGTCTCTGAGTCGTAGGATAGTTCTATTCTTAATTGAAAAACAGAAAGTGTTTTTAAGGGGAAAATCTTTCCTACTGTTAATATGAAAAGGATAAAGGCAAATGGATAGTTGGGGGAAAATCACCATTAATCTTATGTGCTGCCTTAAGCATCAGGACATCTTTGGAGAGGAAGGTAAGGCTTTTGGCTACTCAGAATAAAGGAAAAACAAAATTAGGCAAGCAAGAAAACAGAAATTTCTGTGATAAAACAACAACAACTTGGGATTTATCAAAGGACTATGTGTTGGTTCTGTAGGGAAGTATACATTTTTTACTTGGTGGACTTACTTGAGACCATAATAGGATGGCTGCTAAAAAACAAGTATGGTGCTCCATGGGGCCCATTTTACATACCCTTGTGCCAGTGAGCAAACAATGCCATCCAAAGAAAAGCTCAAGCATGAAAAATAACTACTACAGGCGGGAAGAAGTGGGTGATCGAATGGCCATATAGAATTTTTAGCCAGTAGCAAGCTCTAAATGCAAAAGTATGAAAACCAGATGAAAGAATTTAGTTCCAAGCTCCAGACAATGAGAAGCAATTGATATTTTTACAAATCTTGTTAATGCTTCTTTATTTTTGAGAGAGAGAGAGAGAAAGAGAGAGAATGGGGGAGGGGCAGAGAGAGGAGACACAGAACCTGAAGCAGGTTCCAGGCTCTGAGCTGTCAGCACATAGATGGATGCTGGGCTCAAACTCATGAGCCATGAGATCATGACCTGAGACTGAAGTCAGATGCTTAACCGACTGAGCCACCCAGGAACTCCGATATGTTTTGTATAGAGAAATAATGTCAACTGGATTATTTCATTGTGAATCCAGGGAGCTTTCAACACAATGATGAGCTGATGATACATCACAAAGAATTTATTATTAATAATATATGAAACAATTGTATTCTATGGTAATATTTTATTTAGAATTTTTTTCTATAGTACTGTTTTAATAATTTGGTGGAATCGAGAGAATTCTTAAATTTTGGTGAAAAGTATTGGAGGAATGAAACAAAGTTGGAGTTACAGTTTTTTTCTATAATTTCACATGATTTACATTCATTGAAGTGTGTCATGCTGGTTAATGTTACATATCATTTAATCTGTAGAAAAAGATGAGAACTCACTAGTGAACATGCTTCACTCAGGGAGTGTGATTCGTAGCATAGTAAAATTACCTATGAATGAGGTTTTGAGAGTGAAGGAGAGGGAAAACTGAGTAAGTACACAGGAAAGGAGACACATCAAAGAGAAAATAGAGGCTTTGGTGTTTCTGGAAGATAGAGCTGAAGAAGAAGAGATGTACTTTTTAAAGGGAAAAACACTGCCCTCGCCTTCTTTGGCCCTGAAAGTGGCTCAGATATTGAGCGACCTCGAATCATGTGGGTGACCCCAAAGATTACAGAGCATCCCTAAGGAAGATGGAATCAGGTTGTCTGATGTCCTGATGAAGAAGAACCTCGTGGTTTCCCTGGATCTCAAAATGTATAAGACTGATAAATTACTATCTAGTTTAAACCATTGTTATTTTGGGTTTTTGTTATAGCGGTATTTGAAACTATGTTTTAACTAAGGTGACATTTATATGTGAAACAATTCCAGAATTTTGTCTCTTTCTAATATTTATGGCTTTCCTGAGGATGCAGTTATAGAGCAAAGGCTTTCATCCAGCTATAGGCAGATTTATTATTCTCTTATTGATAGCTGACATCATGTGAGAATATAAAGAAAGAAAAAAAGAGTGTAAAGAAAGAGGAGGAGGAAGAAAAATCCTTTGCAAATCCTTTTTTCGAAGATAGCCCTTCTTGGTATCAACTTGGAAATTCTAGTGATAACAAATGGAGTATTCCTGATGACATACGAGGATAAATATAAAATGTACTACATCTGAACCCATGTAGGCATGAAAGGAGAGATCAGTTGGTAGACAATTTGGAAATAGAAGGAGGTCAACATCGTAGGTGAATTGTAAATCTGCTGTGTAGGTTAAGCTTTCTATGACAGCTTTTAAGGAGAAAAGAGCAGACATGGAAGAAGGGATGAGCCTTTCAGAATGTACAGAATTTTTAGACACAAGAAACAAAAGTAAATCCAAAAGTAAGATTGTCAAAAATCTAGAAACAATACAAATTAAAACCAGATCAGTAGAATAGTATTTATGAAGACTTGATTGTGTGTAAAAGAACAGTTTGTGACCAGGGAATCTTCTAATTCAAACTGAGCTGAAGCTCAGAAGCATGACATTACCAGATACCTTATAAAGTGAAAATGAGGAAGTTGTTGAACCTTTATAATGATTGGTTATTACAATAGGCATGTCCAGATGGCAGGGCCTTTGTTAAAAATTATTATTGTATATCTTTTTAGGAAATGGATGAGGGGAATTGAGGAGGGCACTTATTGTGATGAGCATAGGGTATTGCATGTAAGTGATAAATCATGGAATCTACCCCTGAAACCAAGAGTGCCCTGTATACACTGCATGTTAGCTAACTTGGCAATAAATTATACATAAAAAATAAAAACCCAAAAAGCCAGAAAAAAGGAAAGTGACTTAAGTTTCTTTAATGATTATCATAGGCATTTATAAGAAATGACCTAAGTTATGTTCTGTTTGTGTTCATAAAATAACCTAGGTAAAGTTTTGCTTATGTAGCTTAAATGACTTTGCCTGCTTGGAAGATTTTCATGCCTGGTTTCCACTTTATTTTATTTTAACAAGATGTATTAGTGTACTCTGGCATCACACATCAGGGAAGAATAGTGTAGAATGAGAAGCACAAAGACAAAGAGAAAGAAATGAAAAAGAAACAAGACAGGTTATAAAGTTAGTGAAATGTCATGATTTTGGAAAAATGGTTATTCTGTATAAAATTAAGCATGGTTAGTATTGAGTACACTGATCTTGCTTTCTAAAGACCATTCTTCGACACAAGAGAGAAGAACTTCTTGGAGAAATGGGGTCGAGGCAGGGAAAAAACACAATGACCCTGGAGTACTTTATGGCACCAGAAAGTAAGAAAGTTTTTGTATTGTTGTTTTATTTTTAGGAAAGAAAGAAAAAATAAAAATGGGCCTGTCTAAAAGACATAAGAAAAAGCCCAAAAGAGCTGTCAATGATTAAATACGGAACAAGTAACAAATTACGTAATGATATGTATTGGGATTTTAACCCAAAGAATGGAACAAATATTCATGAGTCTGTACTGATGTAAATTAATGACTGAGGGAATAAATAAAGAAATAAATAGGAGAGAAGGAACAACTGCTATTTACAAAAGATTTCTGTTCAATAACTGTAGAAAGGATAAGGGGAATAAAACTCATTATTAGAACATTGCAATAGCAGTTGAAGCAGGCAAGATCTACTGATGAATGCTAAAATCATTAAGCTAATATTTAAGGAGAAACAAGATATTTGTATGGTCTCAGAATATGTTCCCCCAAATATTTGTTTACCGTGATGATATTAATACATGTCCCAGACACTTTGATACTCTGTTTTCCTCCTCAGGAAGTGGAGCTTAATTACCCTATCCTTAAGAATGGTCTGGGCTTAGTGACCCATTTCCAGTGAATACAGCATGGACAGGAAAAAAATTATTAATTATACAGTGGAACTGGAAGATACTATCTTTACCAAATGATCAATATCAACATCACCTGAAATAAGATGTGTTTCTATCATGTACTCCCAATATGATGTGATGAGAAGGGCACATCATTTCTGTGATTTTCTGTCCCCAAATCTATAACCTCTGTTTCATTTTGAGAAAACATTGGACAAACCCAAATTCTAAGAGAATTTTACAGCACCCCTGACAAGTACTCTTCAAAAGTGTCAAGGTTCTGAAAGATAAGGAAAAATTAGGAACTGTCACAGATGGTAGGAGACCAAGAGAAAACAACAACTAAATGCATTGTGATATCCTGCCTTGAATCCTGAAGCAGAAAAAAGGACATGTGTTGGCAACTTAGGGGAATCTCTGTAAATTCAGTAGTTTACAGCTGACAGTGCAGAGCCCACTTGAGATTCTCTCTCTCTTCCCCTCACTTCTCTCTCTCTCTATCAAAATAAATATTAAACAAGTAAATATTTTAAAATACCTATGGAAATAGGATTAAATGCATAGATTCTCCACACTATATGAATTTTTAATTTCTATAAGTTGCATGTGGGGAGTCAATGGAATATAATTGAAAAAAAAAAAAAGAGGATGCAATGAGAGAACATAATGATTAGGTCCATGACTTAAAAGAGTGTGTAACTAAATATGTATAAAAGATACAAGGAAAACACCAAAGATTTGTAGAAAAGACAAATAGTATCCTAGATGAATAGGAACTTGTGGTTAGAGAAGCTAAAAAATAACAGGCAGGCAGTGGTAATTTTCATTTAATTCTGAATTTGAAAGATACTATGTTCTTGCATTGCAGAGTAAAATATTAGTTTAACAGAGGAATGTGTTTAAGTTGAACTCAAGTTCTTAGGGACATGCTAGCTCAGGGGTACCATGTAGAGAGTAACGTTTAAGAGAAAGGGAGGAAATAAAATGAAAACATAGATGAGTAACTTCTAGAGCAGAGCATCTTCATTGTCACTGTTGATGGCATCATGGAAAACTGAAGATAGTGATAGAGTACCTCAATTTCTATAGTTTATCTTCTTCTCTGAAGATGGCAGCCATGACTATTGCTGAAGTGACATCAAATAGTGAGTTGATGCTTCAGGCAACCACAGATTTCAGAGACTACTGGTAGGTTGAATTGTTGTCCACATCCTTCATTCTTCCCTTTATCTTTACCTACATGACTTTGATGTCCCTCTCAGTAGAGATGGAGGTATTTCCCTGTTGAAGACTTCTTTTGGCCAATTTAATGTTAAAAACATTACACGAGCAAGGGCTCGAAATGCGCCCTGAGTATTTGAGCTCTCTCTCCTGTGCTTTGTCTGTGGTCCCAAGGCCAGCCAAGGAGGAGCACTGAACAGAATTGGCTTCTACCTGGAGCTCCCAGCCAAGCCCTGGGAAGCCCATCCCCCAAATCAGCCAAACCTCAGAAAGCTTGCACACACGGATGGGAACATGAGTATATTATTAAAGAATTTCATGGTGGTTTGGAGTGTAGCTTCATTACAGTAATAGGTGACTGATACAGTATGTTAGAAGTGGTGTCCTTGCTTTAGTTTTGGCTAGGGCTAATGAGAAAGATATTGGACTCTAAAGTGTATAAGATACAAATCACCATAGGGGAATATTGTATAAAAGTGTCCCAGGACAGGGGCGCCTGGGTGGCTTAGTCGGTTAAGCGTCCGACTTTCACTTAGGTCATGATCTCGCGGTTCATGGGTTCGGGCCCCGCATCGGGCTCTGTGCTGACTGCCAGCTCAGAGCCTGGAGCCGGTTTCAGTCTGTGACTCCCTCTCTCTCTGACCCTCCCTTGCTCACGCTCTCTCTCTCTCTCTCTCTCTCCCCTAGAAATAAATAAAACATTTGAAAGAAAAAAAAAAGTGTCCCAGGACACTTGAATGCCTGTACTTAGTGTGGTGTATATATTTGTATCTATTCATCTATATCTATGTCATCTATATCTATAGCCGTCTACATTCAAATTAGTATATAATAATAAAATTAGTACATAATAATATATATCTCTCTCTGTATCTGTATATACTTTAAAATGGTGGAGAATGAAGATTTTGTAGGGAGACCTTCAGAGGAAGCCATGCCATGAGCCCCACTCTCCTGCCCCTTGCATTTCTCTTTCCTCAAACCCTTTGGGGTAGCTTTTTATGGGGCTAATTGACATAATATAAACTATATAGTGATGTCTAAGGTTTTGTAAAATCGTGTTTCCTAAGTGGACAGAGAACTCTGGCAACCCATTCAGGTTGAAGGCTTGGTGGAGGATTTTACAGGATGGTGCAGGCTTGCAGAGGGTGGTGGGAAGATTTCTAAATAGCCTCTGGAATAGAGATATGATCACTTGTTAAAGATGGAACCACCCAGGTTGGGAGATCTTCAAGGGTCTTACTGGACCACTGAGGGTGATCCAAGCTAAGGTTGGTGTGAGAAGGAAGAGAGGCAAAGGAGATGATTTCAAATCTTGACCACTTCCTTCCCTTTCTCAAGATTTTCAGCCTGCAGTTGGACCTATTTCTGACATGGGTGGGAGAGGACTTAACTCTTCCTTTATCACTGTGCTTATTAAAAGGTTAGAATGAACGCTTTAGTTACTGAAGAGACTGAATAATGACTAAAATTGAGCATGGAATGAAGCATTCTTTAAACCATGAACAAAATTGCCATAAGGCCCAGCTGCATTTTTATCCACAAGCAGAGGGAAACAATATTCAGTGCATACATTTTAAATGGGCAGTGGAAGACAAAAAGCAAACAAAACAACAAAAAACATGTGTTTTATGATTATATCAGTCACCTTGCTTGATTCAACCTGCTGATTATTTATCATTGGCTTTTGTTGGGTTTGTATACAAATTAGCTTGAGATTGTTTCTGCTTCCAAAGTAAAACTTCAAAAATATCTTCAATACTTTTTGGATTGATTTTTGAATACCTATTTTTTTTTAACTTGACAGTCGATAAGACTCAATTTTTCAACATCATATATCCTACTAATAGTAGAAATTACTTTAAGAACCAAGTGAAATTAACATAATTCTATCTCTAAATTCACTAAAAATACTATTTTAATGATATGTAGCATACTTTCCTGTTACTACACATGTCCTACTTATTTTTAGTATATTTGCTGCAAATATAATAACCATTGGAAAAAATATCTTATTCCTTGGAATTTTGACATTTCAAGTAAATATGGTATTATGCAGGAATACTTTCATAAATTACTTCATTCTTTGCCACATAAAAACAAATATTTCACTTTTTTATATTGAAAAATGCTTATAGCATGCTTTCTTCGAAAACATCTGTGAAACATATTTTTGAAAGTTAAGTGGCTTTAGTTAGTTATATTTATGCCACTTGTTTTTTTTCTTTTTTCATTTTTTTAATGTTTATTTATTTTGGAGAGACAGCGTGTAAGCAGGGGAGGGGCAGAGAGGGAGGGAGACACAGAATCCAAAGCAGGCTCCAGGCTCTGAGCTGTCAGCACAGAGCCTGATGTGGTGCTTGAACCCACGCACTGTGAGATCATGACCTGAGCCAAAGTCAGACGCTCAACAGACTGAGCCACCCAGGCGCCCCTTGTTTTCGAAGACCGTCAGAGAACTCTACAAAAAAATGTATTGACTCACATGTTAGCCAGCAGAAAAAGCTCAGTGTTTTAACAATTATTGCATGAAAAGTTAAGTGGTTCAAAGTAATGAATTTTCATTGCTTGATCACATATTCTTCTCAATATACAAGGAAAGAAACATCACTATTTTTTACAACAAGAAAAAACATTTTATTCCCTCTAGCCAGGGCGTGTATCACTGAAGAACTGTGGGTATGGATGGAAATCATGTAACACACTGAATACAAACTGCTCTGTTTTACATATTTTATTTATAGATCTGAGAAACAATAGATATTTGGAATATCCTAAAATAGATTAAAATGATACATTGGAATAATAACATTTTTGGAAGCAACCAAGGGAACTTCAAGCTGATTTAATGCATTTAAAATTTTTAAATTGTACTGATGAGGATATTTGAGGCTGTAGGAAGAAAATGATGAAGTAGAAGAGCCATTTTTAAGGTTGAGAGTTTCTTTTTTTTAATAAAGTGTTTTTTTCAATGTTTTATTTATTTCTAGGAGAGAGAGGGAGACAGCGTGAGCAGGGGAGGGTCAGAGAGAGAGGAAGTCACAGACTCTGAAACAGGCTCCAGGCTCTGAGCTGGCAGTCAGCACAGAGCCCGACGTGGGGCTCGAACCCACGAACCGCGAGATCATGACCTAAGCAAAAGTCGGACGCTCAACCGGCTAAGCCACCCAGGCGCCCCAACGTTGAGAGTTTCTATATAAAATCCTTGGCCCTCCAGCCTTGGTCTTTTTTCATTATGCTATTCAGTAGTTGTAAGGTACTAATTATTCTCAAGAGTGATTTTTTTTAAAGGAAGCCTATTTCTATGATAGTTTATAATACACTGAAGCTGATTTCTATGATAATTTATAACACACTGACTCTACACTAAATTAAATGATATGCTGTTAGTAAAAATAATTGGACAGATACGTTTGAAATAACAAAGTCCTAAATACTCCCGGTATTTAACTATATTAAAGATACAAGCCTAGTGGCACCTGGGGGGCTCAGTCGGTTAAGCATCCGACTCTTGCTTTTGGCTCAGGTTATGATCTCACGGTTTCTGAGTTTGATCCCCATGTGGGACTTTGAACTGATACTCTCTGCCCCTCCTTTGACCTCACCCCCCCTCTCTCTTTCAACAGAAATAAACTTTAAAAAGATACAAACCTAAAGTATACATAAGTATAATACCAATGCTTGATAAACTAGTCCCCTGTTGCTTTTGCATACATTATTAACGTCTTTAAAGTTATTTAAATTCATTAGTATCTATTGCCGATGAATTCCCCTAAGTAAATAAAATAAAATTTAAAATCAATCATATTCCCGGAAAGAAAATATACAGAATTCTGGTGTCAGATGGCTGAAAAGTTTCTTTGAATTTGCTCTCTTTGAATTTTATCACAGGTAAAGAAAGACTGTAAGGACAACCCTATAACCTGTAAGTTAACCTCAATAAAGGGTGATTTTTCTTTTCTGCTACTGTGATACCATTGCTTACAGATAAATATATTTACCAGTTATTGTTCTTTACATTTTCTACTGGCTTCTTCAAAGCAATATGTAATAGACCTTGTTTGTGAAGCTAGCGGGAGGCGAATCTTTGGGGATTCATGTCATACTTAGGACCCACCTGTGCACTGCTTAACTGAATTAGGAACTTATAATATATGAGGTTAATTGGGGCATGGAAAGAAAGGCAGGCACATCTTTTTGTTCTCAGCCTGTGTAAGAAAATATTGGGTTATGAAAAAACACTTGAATTGCTCTGCTGCACCACAAACTTCCCAGCACCTGTGGCCTAGTCAGAAGGAAGTGAAAAGGACAAGGAGAAAACAGAAGGAAAAGTAAAGTGATGAAAGAAAGGAACATGTTTCAGAGGAGAGTGCTCTTGTTTAGAGAAAGAACAAACACTGTCAGAAGTAAATTAGGGGCGCCTAGGGTGGCTCAGTCAGTTAAGCGTCTGACTTCGGCTCAGGTCATGATCTCACAGTTTGTGAGTTCGAGCCCCACGTCAGGCCCTGTGCTGACGGCTCGGAACCTGGAGCCTGCTTCAGATTCTGTGTTTCCCTCTCTCTCTCTGCTCCTCTCCTACTCATGCTCTGTCTCTGTGTTTCAAAAATAAATAAAACATTTTTAAAAATTTTTTTAAAAAGAAGTAAATTAGGTTTCCCTCCACTCCTATGGCCTTGAAGTCATCAATTAATCATCGAAACAGTAGTTCTGGGTTAGTTTGCTTTTTATGGTTGGTTCATGATTACCTAGGATTGGATTTTAAATAGTTCTGTTAGGATGTTAAGGAGAATTTAACATATTAGTATTAAAGGAGAATTTAGAAATGTTGGAAATACTTACAAAGCTCTTTAAAATTCTCAAATGATTTTAACTGTAAGTAACTTTTATATGATTTTTGTAAAGACTATAAATGGCATTTGGTTCAGGCCAAATTACGGAACCATGTGACTTGTCCCCTGGGTCTAATTTCTGGTCATTACTGATGACAATTCTGGGAAGGTTGTTGATGAGAACGATAGAAGTCATCCAGCATTCTAGCATCTGTGATCTGGTCGAATTTCCAAACAAACAATAGAATAGCCTCATAAGTGTGTTAGGAAGAGGTTGGGGTGGTCAAGTCCTCAGTGAATGACTGGTTTTAGGTATAATTCCTTCCTAATACTTAGGGAGTTAAGACAAGTAGATCCTTGAATGTAGAGACTCATTTGGTGTATTTATTTATTTGGTGTATTTATTTATGTGTTTATTATGTTGCTCTTGGTTTGTTCCATAAGTGAATCTTGAGGTCAGAGTCCACCTGAGCATGGTATTCCTAGTGTTTATATATTCCTTGAATATCCTGATATCATAGAATTGATATTCAGAACTTGCCTGGATCAAAATATTAGCCTCTACTTCTTTTTTTTTTTATTGCTTCATACTTTTGGGTTGTCAAGGCAATAGCATCTTCAAAAATCTCCTTGTTAAAATGCACTCTTGGGAGATGCTTAACCATCAACCAAACTGGCAACTAACTGGAATACTTCTAAAATAGGCTTTTAGAGGGAATTTACTAGGAGGAAGGAAACAAATGAAAACAAAGGAAAACACAAAAGCCCAAGAAACAACAACAACAACAATAACAATAACAACAAAAAGCCCCAAAGACCATCTTTTCCTGCTTAGGTTTTATAAGCAGCAATGTGTCAGGTAGGGTTCTGAAACCCAGAGGGGTTCTGAAACCAAGAAGTTGGCAAGGGGACAAGATGCTTATTAGGGAGTGCCTTTAGGTCCAACATCACCTACCACAAGGGAAGGAAGCAAGGCTGGGCAGAGGGGGAGGTAAAGGGGCAGTGGACACTCTCACAGGTGTCTCTGGGGCTGCAACGGCCTGGGGAGTTGTTCCATGTTGGATGAGAGTCCAGCCTTTATTGCCCTGTCTTATAAATCTTCAGATATGGACCGGCACCCAAAGGCCAAAATCTTTGAGTAGCTGACTCTTCATATGAGGCCATCGTTGAAGTGGCTGTCAGCTTTGAAAAAACATCGGTGGAAAGGAGTCCTTCCCTGGTGGGAAGGCACATGTCCTAACATAAGCACTAACATTACTTGTCTTGTGTCCTGGTAAATTTCAAAATCTTGAAAACATGGCAAACATTCAAAAATTATTGTGACACAATTGATTATTGATAGAAATGAGATATAAAGTATTGTGCTTAGAAGATAGGGGCAAGGATCCAGAGAGAAATCCAAGATGGCAGACCATATTGGAAACATGCTCTGCCAGAGGGCATGCAGGTGAACTCCTGCTGTGACATAGGAAAGAGGCCATTATGGATCATAGTTACTTTTAACAGTTGGGCAAACTCTCGCCTCTCAAAGATTAGTGATTTTTGTATCATTGTCCAGTTTTCAAGTGGCTCTTGTTCAACATAAGCCCATTTCCTGTGACTATGAAGTTTGAATTCTGTTTCTGGAAAGAACTGCAGTTAAATTCACTCATTGTTTGTGTCCATTTATTCATCTGTTCTGATGGTATTTAAAGTTGGCGACGCATACTCATTTCTATTTCCAAATGGATATCTTCCATCATTTTTACCTGTATTTTTCAGTTTTTCTAATGATGGAAAAATTACTCTTAGTTTCTGATCTGATAAACCCTTGCCCTCAGGAAAAAAAATTTCTTTTAAAATTTTCTTTTAAAACCATGCTATCTCCTAATGGTACATTTGTAGTTAGTAAAAGAGTCTTCACTTAGGTCTACTAGTTAAATAGTAGGTGTTGGTGTGTGTGCGTGCAAATGTGTGCACTTTCCTTTTTTTGAAAAGTAATTGGCTGACTATAAGCATTTAAAGTTTAATCAATGGAATTTTCAAAAGTGAATATTGCTACGTCAGTGTTTGCTTATCCACTCATTTCTTCATAAGACTGTCAGAATTCTAACATCATTGGCAATAAATATTGTAGCAAAAGAATAATAAAAATGCACATTTAATTTTCTTTCTGAGGGGTGCCTGGTTGGCTCAGTGGGTTAAACATTGGACTTTGGTTCAGGTCATGATCTCGTGATTCGTGGGTCTAAACCCCATCTCCAGCTTTGTGCAGACATCTCAGAGCCTGGAGCCTGCTTTGGATTCTGTGTCTGCCTCTCTCTCTGACCTTCCTCTTTTGGCTCTTTGTCTGTCTCTGTCAAAAATAAATAAATATTAAAAAATTAAAAAATAATTTTGTTTCAGAAAGTATCATTACATAAGCATGTTGCCTTATCTCATTTCTTAAAGGTATTCTGTGTTTAATCAATTTATTTATATTCTTGGAAGACAGTACTGCTAAAAATGGTTTTTGGCAGGAAATTACCGAGTCAAAATTTTCAAAGAAAGATATTACATCACTTACTTTATGAACTTTGCTTTCCAAAAGTTCGGCATCATTTTGGATTTCTTTGAAAATCATGCAAACATTTCAACTACTTCTAAGAATGCTTTCAAATAATTATTATATTAAAATATCTGCTGAAATTTCAAGACTGGATGGTAGATAAACTGAAGTAATTTACCAATTTTAGTTTTTTCTTAGCTATCTCTTTTCTGTCTTATTTCTCATTTCACAAGTCTTAAATATAGATGCTACTCCTAGTCAGATGCATCAATATTCTCTAATGATTTATTTCTTTTTCCTTCTTACCTTCCTCCAAGATAATCACATATTTTCAGGGGTTTTGAACTCCTAAAATGGGACTAAAAAAAAGCAAGATGTGTTTACTTTTCAGCAATTCTGGAGTCATAAAAACCTCTAGGAACTTAGAAAGTTGATTTTCTCCATGGATTTTATATAATGAATAATTACTTTAGATGAGTAGTGTCTACATCTAATTAAACCCAGAAATATATTGTTTATTGGCAATAGAATGGACATTGCTATTTTCTCTCTCTCCCTTTCTCTCTCTTTCTCTCTTTTATCCTGGTAAGTTTACTAATGTTTAGGCAAAGTAGTGAAAAAATATACAGGCACCCAAAGGGGTATTGCTAAAGGAAATATGTTAATATTACAGAATAACACACTGAAAAATGTCTAAATCACCAAAGGATAGTGTTGAAATGCAGAGTGTGATTCAACAGTTTTGCAGTGAGTCTGGAGTGTCTGCATTTATAATTTCCCAGATGATGTGGTTGCCACAGGTCACCCTCTCAGTGGAAAGGCCATAGAAGATAGAAAGTAGAATTAGATATCCTTAAAGGCAGGAGCTCTTGATCATCTTTAAAACAAAAAGTGTCATTAGCTCCTTTGACAAGTTTATGAACCTATGGACCTTTCTCAAAACAATGTAATCAAATCCATAAAATAAATAAAATTACAAAATGAGCAATTATAACTACCAAAATCAAACTATTATAACAGTTTGCTATATAATATGTGCTTTATTACTAACACATCAAATATCAAGGCCTAGGGTTCCTGGGTGGTTCAGTTAGTTGAGCATCCAACTTCAGCTTCGGTCATGATCTCGTGGGTTGTGAGGTCAAGCCCCACATCGAGCTCACTGCTGTCAGTGCAGAGCCTGCTTGGGATCCTCTGCCTCCCTCTCTCTCTGGCTGCCTCTCTATCTCTTGCTCTCAAAACTAAATAAAATTTTTAAAAAATCAAGATCAATACTGGGTTTAATGACTGCTATAATTTCAAAGCAATTATAGATTACTTTGTAATATATAGTAATCTATAATTACTTTGAAATCTGAAGTCCATTGGCCAGTATGACATTATCTGTGATGTCTATTTGTGACCATCACAAGTACTAACAATCTCACTGTTTCTTGCCCACATCACATTGATCATTTAAGGAAATGGCATATTTTAGTTAGTGGTTAATGGAAATAAAGACATTCATTTCTTCTGAACGAGAGCTCCAAATTACTTTGCAACAGTGAAATTTCATGAATTGTAACCAACATAAAGACCCAATTCTCTTTTCGTAAGAGTTCATGAGTTACTAAATACAGAAAGCAAAACTCAACCTATTTCATCAACGGTCTTTCACTCTGTTATTCTATCTGTCCAAAATTTATTTTTTGTAAATATTTATTAAACCTATGACTATGTAATTTTCTAATGTAAACATTACCCTTGGGAAATCACAATCTAAAGGAATCAGAACACACTTAATTTAATTAAGTTTAGAAGAAATTCATGTTTAAAAGAATTATTTATTTAAAAAAAAACCCTAACCATATATATATATCTATATATATATGGTTAAAAACTAAACATATATAGGTTTTACTTGTTGGAGTATAGGCTGTTAATAAAATCACACTGATAAAATTGTAAAACAAAGTAAATAAGTACAAAGATTACAAGTGATACTGCCCTACATGTGCCTCGGGGAGTGGCTTATAGTCTGTAGTCCACCTTCGTACATGGTCTCATTTGATTCTCCAAACCATGTGGAAGAGTAGGGAGATCAGCATCATGACCCTATAAATGAGATCATTTCATTTGGCATATTTGGTAATTAACTCTCAAATGTAGTTGTGAAGTCAAGGCTTAAAACCAGTACATTTTTGTGCATCTATTTATTGAGCACCTTACCTTTGCTGCTCATATTACAGAAAGACAAATGTAAAGGACTTCCTTCCCCCTGTGGATCCTATCCTGGTGAAGCAGAGACAGAACTCAGAGATCACTATTACAAACACGGCTGTATTTATAACACACGAGAGTCCTAATCCAGCCGGCTGGAGGAGGCATAGACATGAGACGCAATGACTCTTTAAATAACCTAGAGTGTGGTGGAGATTGTGCTTGGAGAACCAACTTTACAGTTCATTCCAGAAAGTCTTACTGTGCAGACTTGACTGAGTCTGTACCTTTTATCAAACTCCTTGTGTGCCAATCTCCCTCATCCTGGAATAAACAACACTTCAGTACCAGCTGAGCAAAATGTCCTAGAATAAGAATCAGCCTCAGCATTTGGAATTCTAAATCACTTTTTGCTTTATGCAAAGATGGAGTGAATTGAGAAATTAGCTCTCTACTTATTTAGGCTTTATTTCATGTCATTCTACAAAGTTTGATATTCTTCTCTGTAGAGTTTGCACATCTCTCATTAATCCATACCCTCCTTTCCTTTGCTAATATTAAGTGTAATATATGCTGAATTTTTTTTAATCAGTAAGGATGTTTCCTATTTCAAGAAGAAATATTTGTTTTTTCTTGGGTTTTGTTTTTCATCATGAAAGTGTTTCTACTCAGCAATTTCTGTTGTGAAAAAATAATAGAGTAACGTTTAAAATTCTGAGGGGAAGAAAGTGAGAGCTTAAAATATTTTATCCAACCAAAACAAAATAAAGATGGAGAATTTTATTTTTATCCAAGCCAAGATGTTAGTCAAATATAATTCATGCACTAAGTGGATGCTTTGAAACATAAGCTCAGACTACCAATGGACCTTTGAAGATTAGTACAACAAATAAATAGGAATAAAAAACAGGAAGGAAAGGAAGGGAAGGAAAGGAGGAAAGGAGGAAGGAAGGAAGGAAGGAAGGAAAGAAGGAAGGTAGGAAAGAAGGAAGGAGACAACACTAACCACAATAACAAAAGAATCCTAGTCATTGTAACATTCACCAATTGAAAGTTATTTAAAAAAAAATCAGTCAACAAAACATGGTGGGAGCATCACTAAATTGAAGTATAGAAACAAACAACCAGGAAAATTATGGCTTTAGAAGAGAATTTAAATGAAGTTAACCTTGAGGTGCCTGAGTGGTTCAGTCAGTTAAGCATCCAACTTTTGATTTTGGCTCAGGTCATGATCTCATGGTTCCTGAGATTGAGCCCCATGTCAGGCTCCATGCTGAAAGCACAGAACCTGCTTGGGAGTCTCTCTTCCCCCCTCTCTCTCTCTGCCCCATTCCCCATGCCCCCTCTCTCAAAATAATTAAGCATTAAAAAAGTAAATGAGGGACACCTGAGTAGCTCAGTCAGTTAAGCGTCCGACACGGCTCAGGTCATGATCTCACGGTTGGTGGGTTCGAGCCCTGCATCGGGCTCTGTGCTGACAGGTAGCTCAAAGCCTGGAGCCTGCTTCAGATTCTGTGTCTCCCTCTCTCTCTCTGACCCTCCCTGCTCATGCTGTTTCTCTTTCAGAAATAAATAAAAACATTAGAAAAATGAAGTTAACCTTGGCCATGATTTCATTTTATGTAGTTTTATCATCCATGATTTTTATACAGTGTACTTCGACTTAAAATAGTGGTTATTTCTAAACAAATTGAAAAATCATCCCAAAGACAATCTCAATCTACTTAATCCTTTGTTTCTTTAGTTCTAGCAATACTGTTATCCTGTGTTGAGTTTTATTTACAACTTGCTTTTTGAGTCTTATTTACAACTTAAAAAGACAAAGTGGAAATATATTTTAAACTTGTACATTATGCTAACTAAAATTTTAAAAAGTGCATCGTTGACTAAAACATTCTAATAAAACAAAGTGAGAAGAATCTGTCCATGTTTAATAAATGAAAACTAGAAGTTTGTGTAATTATGAAGGATGAATGCTACAATTAGCATTTTATAACCAGCATAGAAAATTCTCTCCTTTTTCTGTCTGTTGAAATGTATATCATTAGTATATTTCCTTGATTTGTTAGGCTTATCAGTAGTCTGAATGTGGAATAACATGAAAAGAAAATGAAATGATATTTCTTTAAAATGGGTAATATCATTTTATAATTTAAAGTTTGGACATCATTTAAAAGTTCCAATTTCTTTCACTTGACTTTGGTTCATTCATCTGCAAAAATAGACAATTTATCTCAGTTGAATGAGTGCTAATTCTAAAGTGGACAATTCAGTAAATGAAAAGATAAGGAAGCCCCACTCTTGGTCTAAAAATTCAGCAATGATAATACGATTTTTTATTCTACTTTCTATGAAATAAGCATATCTTCAAATTGCCTTTGAAAAATTTATATAGCTTTAAGCATTTTTATTTACTCTTTAAAAGGATATTAAATTGAAAGTAACCTTGATGTCACAGGCAGATTTTACATTTAAAAAACATTATAGCTTTGTAGGGATATACTATACACATACCATAAAGTCCAACTTTTAAAAATGTACTATTTAGTGGGATGGGCTTTTTTTTTTTTTATTTAGTATGTTCATGGACTTGGGTAATCATCAGCACTCTCTGATTTCAGAGCATTGTTAACACACTCCCCTTTCATGTTCACAAACATCAATCTCTACCTACACTACCCGCCCCCCCATCCTCAGAGCCACTAATCTATATTCTGTCTCTAAATATTTGCTGAGGGATACCTAGCTGGCTCAGTCGATAGAGCCTGTGACTTTTGATCTTGGGTCACGAGTTTGAGCCCCATATTTGATATAGAGATTATTTGTTAAAAAACACAAAAAGCTTTAAAAATTAAAGATTTGCCTTCTTTGGATATTTCATATAAAAGGAATCATATAACATAATCTTTTGTGCCTGGCTTCTTTCCTATAACATAGTGTTTTCAAGTTCACCCATGTTGTAGAATGTTTTGGCACTCATTCTTGTTACTGCCAAATAACACTCCAGTGTGGATATACCATATTTTGTTTATTTATTTATTAGTTAAAGGACATCTGGATTTTTCTGCTTTTTGCCTATCATGAGTAACGTGGTTATGAGCAATTGTAGACCTATTTTCACCTGGACACCTGTCTTTAATTCTTGGGTTTATACCTGGGAGTGAGATTGTTGGATCCTATGGATTCTATACTTAACATACTGGGAAACTACCAGATCAGTTCCCAAGTCAGCAATGGCTGAGCATTCCAATTTCTCCTCATCCTGTTACAATTTATTATTGTCTGTTTTTTAATGTTAGCCAGTCTAGAGCATGTGGAGTGGTTTCTCATTGTGGTTTTAATTTCCATTTCTCTAGTGACTGAAGATGCTGAGTGTATTTTTTTTCTTTATTGTGCTCACTAGCATTTCTAGATCCTTTTTGGAGAAAATCCTATTGAAATCTTTTGACCATTAAAAAAAACCCAACAGCTGGATTATTTGTATTTTATTATTGAGTTGTAGAAGTTCTTTATATATTTTGAATATGTCTTTAAAGTGATACATGATGTGCAAATATATTTTCCCACTATATGGTTGTTTTTCCACTTTAATTAAAAATTAAAAAAACATTTATATTTGAGAGAGAGAGACAGACAGACAGACAGACAGAATGCAAGTGAGGGAGGGACAGAGAGGGAGACAAAGAATCTGAAGCAGGTTCCAGGCTCTAAGCTGTCGGCACAGAGCCCAATGTAGGGGCTCAAACTCATGAACCATGAAATCATGACCTGAGCCAAAGTCAGAGGCTTAATTGACTGCCACCCAGGTGCCCCTTCAATTTCCTGATGATATACATTGGTACACAAAATGTCAGAAAAATTTAAATGTTTATTTATATTTGAGAGAGAGAGAGAGAGAGAAGGAAGAGCAGAGAGAGAGAGAGAAAGGAAAATACTGAATTTGATGCAGGCTCCAGATCCAAGCTGTCAGCATCGATCTTGACATGGGGCTAGAACTCATGAATTGTGAGATCATGACCTGAGCCAAAGTTGGATGCTTAACCAACTAAGTCACCCGGGTGCCCTAGCATGTTTTTAATTTTAAAGAAGACTACTTAACATTTTTGTCATTTTCTTAAGAAAGCTTGCCTAAGCCAGAGTCACCAAGGTTAATTGTTATGATTTCTTTTAAAAGTTTTTTTTTATCATTTTATCTCTTATAATTATACTGATGGCCCATTTTGTGTTAATTTGTGAAAATAGTGTGAGAAGTCAATGATATGAAAATGGGGTCTGGCTTCATTCTTTTTCACATGGATATTCAGTTGCCCCAAAAATATTTGTTGAAAAAAACTATTTTAGATCTTTTGTGGACTTTTGCACATTCATACTCCTTTCAGAAGTATCTATCCAATTTGCAGTTCAGACTTAAGTTGAAATTGCTTTCAATCCACAGATCAGAATGGTTAACAGATTTTGAGTCTTAATTTAAAAATCTCAATCTAACCTGTGATCAAAAAGACCTCCTCTTTTTTGGTCTTTTTATAGTTAGTATATAGAATCCCTGGCCAATTTCCATCTGATGTCTTCTTAAGAACACTATATTTTTGTTGCTATGGTAAAAGGGCATTCTTAATTAGTTTCTCTACTTATTATTTTGTAGAGAAATATCATTTTGCTCTTGGTATTCTGTCTAGTCACCATGATTCATAATACTTGGTAGATAGTCTCCTGAATTTTCTAGGTGGGGAGTCATTTATCTGCAAATAAAATATTTTTGACTTTCCTTTTCCAAGCTTTGCCTTTTTTATTTTACTTTTACTTTTCCTGTAGTTTGTTGGTTGGAAGAAACCAGATTGTTTGTACTATAAACTTTTTTTTTTTAAATGTTTTACTTATTTCTAGGAGAGAGAGAGAGAGAGACAGCATGAGCAGGGGAGGGTCAGAGAGAGAGGGAGTCACAGACTGAAACAGGCTCCAGGCTCTGAGCTGGCAGTCAGCACAGAGCCCGACGCGGGCTCGAACCCACGAACCGCGAGATCATGACCTAAGCGAAAGTCGGACGCTTAACCGACTAAGCCACCCAGGCGCCCCTGTTTGTACTATAAACTTAACCACCATCTGAAATTGTCTGTGATTTTGTATAGCTTGTTTTTCTGTACCGTGAATTTCCTGTCCAAGATTAGCAGTTAGATCTAGAGGCTTGATTGGATTTTGATTTCATTTCTTTGTTTGGTATTTATTAGGGGGGTTATTGGTTTCATTTATTTGAGATGGTAGCTCTACATGATGATCATTGCCTTGAATCATTTGGTAGATTTTTTGAATGGCCACAAATTCTTATCCCTATTATCTCTATTCTTTTTGCAATGGACTTTTCCATTCCTCCCCTTAAAAGATTCACTTCTCACCCTCATAAATGTGGGCTGGCATTATGACTTGTAACCACTAGCTGAAGAGGCCTAGGGTAGCCTCTTAAGTATGAGAGATGATGGACAGAGAAAGAGGCTGAGCTCATAGTCAGCTCAACCAGTATTAATTGATAGATGTGTGAAGAAGACTCTCTATACCAGCATATCTGACTGATTCCATATGCATGATCCAGGAGAAAGCAGCAGATCTATCTAGTTGAGTGCTTATATTCAAAGAATTATAAACTAACACATGGCTGTTTTTTTCTAAGCTACTGTATTTTGGGAAGATTTATTACATCAAAATGGATAACTGATATAATTTTGAAATTAATTTTGGGTTCCTAAATGGCGATATTCCAATTCTATCATTACTGATCCCATTACTTAATATAATACTTACTTATTATACTTCTATAATAGGGAAATTTCCCATATCAACTATTTGGTTACCTTAGGGTAACAGGAAAGGAAAAAAATATGGAAAACTAAATTAACTCCTTTTCCTTATTTACTAGCTTTAGCATGAATTAGTTGCTTTCTTAATATACTTTAAAGATATCCAGTGGATATTTCCCCTACTATAATGAACTCATTGATTAAACATATTTAATACATTTGTGTTTCAAGTAATATCCTCTTTATCAAAGTTGTAGGTGAGATCTTATAGCTCCTACTCTCCATTTTCCCAAACAAAAATTTAGTAAGAGAGGTTGATTTAGAAGATCCTCGAATGACAAAGTTGTTTCTCTGGTGACGATGAGTTAAAACACAGCTGCTGAAGAAATGGGCAGAAAACATGAATAGACACTTTTCCAAAGAAAACATCCAGATGGCTAACAGACACATTAAAAGATGCTCAAAATCACTCATCATCAGATAAATACAAATCAAAACCACAATGAGATACCACCTCACACCTGTCAGAATGACTAAAACTAACAACTCAGGAAACAACAGATGTTAGTGAGGATATGGAGAAAGGGGAACAATTTTGCACTGTTGGTCGGAATGCAAACTGGTGCAGCCACTCTGGAAAACAGTATGAACTTTCCTCAAAATATTAAAAATAGAACTACCCTATGACCCAGCAATTTCACTACTAAGTATTTATCCAAGAGATACAAAAATGGTGATTTGAAGAGGCACATGCACCCCAGTGTTTATAGCAGCGCTATCAACAATAGTCAAATCATAGAAAGAGTCCAAACGTTCATCGACTGATGAATAGATAAAGAAGATGTGGTATGTATGTATGTATGTATGTGTGTGTGTGTATGCATATATAATATATGTGTGTGTGTATATATGCATATGTATATATAATGTGTATATATGTGTGTATATATGTATACAGAATGAAATATTACTTGGCAATCAAAAAGAATGAAATCTTGCCATTTGCAACAATGTAAATGTGATGGGCATGAGGGAGGACACTAGTTGGGAGGAGCACTGGTTGTTATATAGAAGTGATGAGTCACTGGGTTCTACTCTGAAATCAATACTACAGTGCATATTAACTAATTCAAGTTTAAATAAATAAGTAAGTAAATAAATAAACTACAAAAAACCCACAGCTGCTCTTTGCCTTAACACTGGCAGCTTTAAAATAACTTAAGTGTTGACCTAGACATGCCCAAATATTAATTTCAGAAAGGCTTAGCCACTTTCTACCTGTGGGATCTAGTACAAGTCAGGTTTTCTGAGCTTTACTTCACTCATCTTTCAATGAGAATAATTATTCCCAGTAAAATATGTATAAGAACTGTTAGGCCTCATTTGTAAATACCCCTCTTGGGATTCCTGGTTTGTCGTAGACACTCAGAAAGTATTATATATTTTTCTTTTCTTTTTTTCTTTCTTTTTTTTTTAACCTTCTTTTTTTTCTATCTTCTTCCACTTGGTAAATATTGCCCCAATTCCTTTCTAGTTACCACACCAGCAGATTTGACCAACCCTCACATATTATTCCAGAGGAAAAGAGATGGGATATATTTTATCTTTGCTTTAATTTTTCACGTATCTTAATAATACCAAACTCTATCATTTAATGTGTTCCTAGTGACCAGTTTAGTGTGATATACATGTATTTAAAAAAAATTTATGACTGAGAAGCATATTGGAATGATATATTTAGCTTACCATTTTGGCCTGTTAATGAAATATTCTCAAGTTCGGTCCTCATATTTTTGGTCTAATTATCAAGTTTAGAGAGTATAAACTGCTGTTCTCCTTCACTTTTCTCCCTTGCCCACAAGCTGTCACTTTCTGTAATCTCCAGGGATGTACCATGCCGCCCCAAATGGAAAGAGGGAGGAGGGAGGTCACACCACTAATTTTACTGCTCAATTTTAAAGCTGGCCTCAATTTCAAAGTGAAAGAGGGTGAAGATATCGGTTTAAGTGAGCCCTCAATAATTGTGTTTGGGTTTTTATTATCTCCGATTTGGTATTAATGTTCTGAATTTTTATTGGGAGAAAAATTATTCTGGCTCTTTTCTGGCTCTCGAAATTCCTTTAGATCTTGCAGGTCTAGTTAGTGTATCTGGCATTTAGACATCAGCCTGAACAACTTCTCTTTGGATTAAGAGCTGAGAATACCATCAAACCTTTCATGACCAAGAAGAACAATTCTGCAAAGTCTGGAGAAAGAGCAAGAGTATTGGCCAAGCATGTGAGCCAGTGTGAGCCTGAACTTGACACAGCCAGGGGATGTGGGATGCGTCCCCTGTGGAATGAATACTGAGCAGTCTTCTCCTTGGCCTTCAGCAGCCCCCCGAGCTTTTGCTTCATATGTTTGCAGAGTCCTTTCTTCCTTTTCATCTCCTCTCCCAACATTTCTATTTCTACAGGGCCGTGTCAATATCTCTCTACCCACAGATGCTTTACGCTTTCCCCACTTTGCTGTCTACAAGAGAATGACCCAGTGGGCAGAAAAATTTGGGTTTCAAAAATATATGTCCTGTAGGGACTTTGCAGTTTGGTTTACAAATTCCCTCTTCTTCATATGCTCACATATTCTTTTTCTGTTTCTTATGTTGCTCTTGTTACAAATCAGGCAAACAAGTAAAATGGACTCATAAAAGCTATCGTATTGGATGGCACAAAATCCTGGTACAAAACAGGTAATCAAAGAGTACTTTTTTTAAACGGTTAAAACTAATGTATTTGCTACATTAATGATGCTTAAAGGATTTATTTGTTGCTGGAATTTGTTTAGTGCATTTCCAAGTACATTCATAGACATATATGTTACAGCCAAATATACAGCTAAATATTTAATAGTTGGAAAAAAGATTGATGTTTTGAATTTTGAAAATCATGTATTATTATATGTAAGCCTGTCTTAACATGAAACACGTTTTGATTTCACTTTCTGTATTTAAATTTCACAACATAAAGGCAAGCTCAGTCAATTATTTTATGTACCACATTTTATTAAGGTTTGATTTAAAATTAATTTAACTCATATTTGGGACTAAATTGTAGCTTTCTTCTTTATTCCTTTAGACATTTTTAGATGACTTTTGATTATAGCAACAGTAACAACTAATATCTCAATTTCTTCTTTGTTAAATGCTATTTTTTAAGGTTTAAACAAGATGGCATTTAATAGAAAAGCCTGGGTTAGTAACAGCTAGGATTATTTACATAATATATTTTCCACAAGGAAATCTTTTTTTTTTTTTTCTTTTAATTTCTAGGAGAGAGAGAGAGACAGCGTGAGCAAGGGAGGGTCAGAGAGAGAGGGAGTCGCAGACTGAAACAGGCTCCGGGTTCTGAGCTGGCAGTCAGCACAGAGCCCGACGCGGGGCGGAACCCACGAACCACGAGATCATGACCTAAGCGAAAGTGGGACGCTTAACGGACTAAGCCACCCAGGCGCCCCTTCCCACAAGGAAATCTTATACACTTTTTTATTTATCTCTAGTAAAACAATGCTAATTAATGTTGCTCTTTTCTTTTCCCCATGAAAAAAGAGTTCCTAGGGCTGGCTCAAGAAGAGGGGGCTTATTGAAGGATTCCGGAGCAGTCGAAGTCATAGGCATAAAGACGGTAAGGAGAGCGTCACTGGGTCTGAGACCTGGGATGTTGAGGCTTATGGCTCTTTTCTCTCATCCCGAAGACACTGATGGTCTCAGTTGGCTCCCATCTGCCTTTCTTTGCAAGTCTTCTCTATTTGCTTCCCTTAAGCCAAATGACCTCGGACAATGATTCTCCTTTGGTGCTCAAACAATGCAGTGATATTCTCTGGGGAAAGTTCAGTAGAAAAGTGCTTGCAAAGGCAGGAGTCCAGGTAGCCCATAGACTAGTCATTTTTATATCCATCCCTTTTACTCATGACTTCTCCCTTTCTCTCTGGATCTGCTTCCTTTTGCCTGTCTGTCCTTTCCAGTTATCTCAGGATCATCACAGGGTTCCCACTTTCCTGTGCTCACTGCTCCATGAAGCCTGTTCTGTTTTCAGAGCCCTGAGACTTATTTGCACAAGTCTTCACCGTGAAAATTGTCTTCTTCTTCGGTTCACATTCTCAAGATAGAAAATATAATTGTCTTAGCTTAACTTCATGAAGAGGGTCACCTATGATTCATGGGCAGTACTTTCTTTTTTTTTTTTTAATTTTTTTTTTATTTATTTCTAGGAGAGAGAGAGAGACACAGCGTGAGCAGGGGAGGTCAGAGAGAGGGAGATACAGACTCTGAAATAGGCTCCAGGCTCTGAGCTGGCTGTCAACACAGAGCCCGACGCGGGGCTCAAACCCATGAACCGTGAGATCATGACCTAAGTGAAAGTCGGACGCTTAACCGACTAAGCCACCCAGGCGCCCCATGGGCAGTACTTTCTTATCAGGAGCCCACTCGCCGCCCAGTTGCCTGTGGTGGTTCATGTGGTTTTGACCACAGCCCACTCTGTGGATGTGCCTTCATAGCATAGGGATACATCCACAAGAAAAGGTTAAGGAACATTTGTAACACTGGTAAAAAAAAAAAAAAAAAAAGTATGGATCCCACTTTGAGGAGAAGTAATCATGCTATCTTGGATAAATTTTTAAAAATATTATAATACAAAAATCACTTAAAATGATATAGAATAAATAAAAAAGAATAAGCTAACAGTGAGTGCATTTGCTTAACTTATAGTCCAATTCTTCACCAAACAACACAACCCAGAAATGTTCCTGTGCAGGCTTCTCCTGGGATGATTTTAGAGAAGTTGTAATTATGGATGACTGTGGATGACCCCGCTGACTCTCCATTGCTCAAGATTTCATCATGAATTAAGTGGTACTCCTGGAACGTTTCATCCAGGAACCATATGGCCCTGACCACTTGCAGAATTGCAGCTGCATTGGGCCAGCTTTCCACTGATCCTCATGAAGTTCTGTTGCAGGAAATGGCACTATGAAGATCTTACTGAATGGTCTGTAGGAAACACATTATTCCCCTCAATATGCCTTGTGTGGGACCCACTGGAGAATGTTCTATTATAAATAATACCAGGGTGTATACGTGTGCTTATGTCTGTCTGTCTGTCTATCTATCTATCTATCTATCTATCTATCTATCTATCTATCTATCTATATCTATCTATCTACCATCTATCTATCCAGTATGTACATTTCACTGCTCCAGGATGATATTTCCTCTTCAGTGACAATGAGAATTAAATAGATAACCATCAACAGCTCTCCTTTCATTTTGCAGTCAGGAAACTTAGAATCAAAATCTGGACTTTTTTTTCTGTCTTTCATTCTTTTAAACTCTCTTATTCACCCTTAAACTTCTTTTCCTCTCCTCCCAAAGTCAGTCTGCTATTTTAATGCATACTTTAATTCTAAACCTCAGGGTGCCTGGATGGCTCAGTATGTTAAGTGTCTGACTCTTGATATTCGCCATGATGGGCCCTGCTCGTGTTCTTCTCTGTCTCAAAATAAGGAAATAAACATTAAAAATTACTTTAATTCTAGCCTTGTAGTCAGAATAACACTTTAATTTTTATATAGCCTCAGCTCAGTTCCTAACATAAGGCTCTAGAGTCACCAAAGAGAACCATAAAAGGATCCAAGTGAGATATAGTTCACTACACTAATTCAATTCCATTATGTCCCTCTCCTGAAAAAAAAAAAAAGTCTTAATACCTCTCTTTGCTTACAGCAGAATGCCAAAATTTATTGTTCAACATTGTCCCCTATTGTACCTATAAATTCTTACCTCCATATGCTTCCTAATGTGATTCCATTTCTAGAGTAATGGATGATTTTATTTTTTTGCCATATAATGTACATTTATGCAGAGCATCACATGCTAGTTCATGCTGTTTTATGCTTCTTTAAATTCATTTACCCTCTATCCATGCTTCAAAATCCAAATAAAAGCCTAAAATTTATACCCAGTTGACCAAGGGAAAAATAATTACCGCCTTTTCTGATTGCCAGTATTCTTTATTAACTGCATCAGGGGTTTTAGCATGAAAGAAATGTAGTTTAACCTCCCCTCCCCCTTTGAGTGGCTGCGAAGATCACAAGGGTTTTCAGTTTTGTTAATAACGTTTCCTTACATAGGTTTGTCTCCCTTTATCACCCACACAGGAAAGCGTTAATATAGCAGAATTGAACTTTAATGCTTGTGGGACTGGCCTTTGGTTGGCACCTGGGAACCTGACTCTCACATTGGTCTCTCTCTGTCCCTAACTGATAAGTTAGTCTTGTTGTGGCTGGTTTGTTTGTATAAACAACAGGATTCGTGGCAGACACATGGTCACAAGTGCCTATACCACCAGCTCCCAATAAAAATCCCTGCATTCTGATTCTTAACCTGGCTCTCTTAGGCAGAAACAATTCATATGTGTGGTTGCATTTTCACTGCTGGAGAAAACACACTTGGTGTGACCCCATTCAGGCTGGAGGGGAGAGGCCATAGGGATCCTGTGTATGGGTTTCTCTAGCTCTTGGGTGTTTCTGTTGGTTTGCGAAACTTGGGAGCTTTCTAGCTGAAATTGGAAATTAGCTCCTGTAAATGGTGGACAAAGAGCAATGTAGAGGCAGGCCACTCCAGATGGCGCTAGGTGGCCAGTGTTAATAAAGCAGAGGACCTGCTCTATGAGGCTTGTCTTGGGGTGGCTGCAAGATGAGTAGATCTCTACACCTACCTGCGAGAATCTTATCTGGAGTCCTTAGGTGGGATCAGTCATGCATAACGTACAGATGGTCTCAATAACACCTTACTCTCTCAAAGCTGCATCCTTAAAATGGTTCCAACTATGGGAAATGTGGGCAGAATGTACATTCCATGGGGGTGGGGTGTGTGGAGCCTCGGATGGTACAGGTCAGCTGGTGGTCACGTCCTCTTGATGACTTCCTCCCGCAGATTCTTTTTCCTTTGCTGAAGAATTCTTTTCACAGTGATAAACCGTCGCTGTGAGTACAGAGGGCAATTGTCCTGTGACTCTTCTAGCTAGTGCATCGCCCAATATGAGGCTGATCGCGGGGACCCTTGAGTATTACCTGAAATGCTGTTCCAATGACATTAATGGTGTAAACTGGATATAATCTCGCGATACCGAAAGGAGGGATGGGAGTGGAACCTTAGTGGAAGAGTAGAGTGATGCTTCTTCCGGCAGCAGGAGAGTGTGCAGATGAAGGGCCGCGTACAAAGCACAGTGGAGAAAGGTGGGTAGGGGCCAGCAAGGGTCAATACCAGCGCTAATCCCTCTGGGCCCCCACAAAGTTCAGGACTGGCAAGTGCCAGGTAAAGGGTCAGGAAGAGCACACTGTCAGGAGAAGGAATTGGAGGGAAGTCCGCTGGTCTTCCAGCCCTGTCTTTCATAAACACCCGGGATCAGGTGCCTACCCTTCTGGGGGGGGTGGGAGGGGAGGGAGAGGGGGAGGGAAGAGTACCACCTGGTGGAGACTTCCATAGTTTTAGTTATCCTGCAACTCTGCAGCAGTCTCCCTACCAGTCTGGCATTTGACGAAGTCCACCCAGTTACCGCACATTTCTGAGCACCATCTGACTCCTTCGTTTATATGTGACTTCATAACCCAGCCGTCTCAGACATCTGAGCAAAATTTATCATGTGACACCTATATAGAAAACATCATTTAAAAAACTTGACGCTTCGAGTTTTTATTAAATGCTCTCCTCCTCCAGTATAACAGAGACCACAGGCAGCTGTTTTATGCCCAGAGCCCAGCCCTGTGCAGAGATGACTGGACCCAGTCCCTCAGAGGAGAGCATTTTCCTTAGGCATTTAGTCTGTGTACGTCTGTAGGTTTGGCAGCATAGAGAGATTTGTTTCTCTCTCCCACATTGAGGGGGGGAGGGGGGCGGCAGGGTAAGAAGTCTGATGAAGGAGATAAAATAAATGGAGCTGAGATGAACTGAGGTGAGGGGAGGAAAATCAGGAAGAATCGCTCCCGGAGGCAGGGCTGCCTCCTGAACGCTGGGTCCTGGAAACACCTGGGTTTCCACTTAATGGTTCGGTTGGCCCTGGGGGAGGGCTGAGCTCATCACCCACTGCCTTGCTCTGATTCTCAAATGCATTATAATTAGGTTCAATCTCAGACATATACTTTTGAAATGCAGGCTTTTATTAGAAAATTATTAGAATAAAAAAAGGAAAATTATCAGGATCTAGTACATTATTATGTACACACTGGGTTCTGTCTCCCTCTGTATCTATATATCGATATGTATATCTAGGATATATGAAATACATTGTAATGACACAACATATATTATTATAATCTATATAGTCCATAAATGTTAACATTTTCATGTTTGTTGGTCTCTGTTTCTATCTGCCCTCAAAGAGCTTCATAAGTCACTAATTCTATCCCTAAAGCCAGGAGCCAGGGCAAGGTAAATGGTTCTTTGACACCCTCATGTGATTCACAGCCTTCGTCTCACATGTGCACTCTGGCCTCTTGCACGCCTGACACCCTGACCGACTGCCAGACTCAGCTGCTCAACTCATTCTGTTCTCACTATTCTTGCTACGTATGGGACTTGATACAAGGCGTCAACCTTCTCAGCTTACTTCGGTGCCCTCTTCTTTAAGGCTTCTCCCTGGTGGTACCTTCGTTACCTGCCCAGTATCAGTACTTTGCACAAGAGGGCTTAGCTCTGAATCCTCCTGACTGGAGCTGTAGTCCCTGATTCCCCCCACCCCCAGACTTCCGCCAGCCAGCCTCCTTTCAGCTCCGCCATTACAGCCTAGAGAGGCTTCCCTTCATTAAGGTGGACTTTGGCAACCCCAACATTGCTCTACCTCCAGCGCTGCTGCAAAGATCAAACTGAACGAGTAAATGGATGTGAATTATATTTATTTCAGATGGTGTACCATGTAACATTGCCATGTAGTGTGAAGGTTTTAAAAATGCATGCTCCAGGATACAAAAATCAATCTTTCGATAAAATTTATGCTGGAGAGTTCTGATTAAGCATAACTAATGGGTGGGTGTAGATGATAGAATAGTAAAATGTTGCCAAAGGAAGAAAAGATATGGGTATTCTTGACAAGTTAGATAATATTTGAAACGATAAAAGGTGTTCCTGGAAAAAGAGGTTAATTTTGGCTCCCATCCATAGTGAGAAAGAAAATGAATGTGACATAGGGGGGTTTTTTTGTTTGTTTTTTAATTTTTTTTTTTTTTACTTAGGCAGTACTGTTTATTCCTTAGTACCCTGCTCTCATCCAGATGTTTTAAAACAGATGTTTTTAATTCAAATTTCTCATGCACAAGTATATAAACATGTGGAGCTCTCCAGTACATATGGTGTCATCTTCCCCCACCCTCTTTCCAGCTAGAATTACTGCATTGACTCCTTTATAATTTCCAGGCATCTTGCCCATCTTTCACATTCTTAAAATTATAGCTAGAAGCTTTGTAGTGACTTTTGCCAACACCTTAAGTACCTTATTAATTGGATTTGAAAACCCGTATCTAGACTGGACATTGAATTCGTTCAATTAAAATTAATGAGTACCCATGGAGCTGCTAGCTCAGAGTTGAGCTCTTGCCAAGTGATCTCTAACAGAAAGAAAACGATTCTCCTTTTTAACAACGACTGTCACAATCAGCAAAGGACTGGAGGGTCTTCACCATTGCCAGGGATGACTTAACACCATTTCCCACTTTCCCCACTGTCACACTCTGGAATGGGTGAAAATGAGTAAGCGTATCTTGACCATAGCTTTGACTCTTAGGTTGGTGTCCTGCAGGGTGTCGTGATGCCATGTTCTTCTTGCACATGAGGAAGTAGCTCCGGGCTGGCTGGGAAGATTTATTGGCAAAAGAAAACAATGTTGAAAGGCTGGATCAATGAATGATATTTTGGATCATTTTTTATTGCTCTTTTTGAGAGTCTTTAGAATAGTCTAATCCTCACCATTTAGAAATTATTTTTTTGTGGTTCTAACCAAACACATGGTTGTACCAGAAAGGGACATATTGGAAGGAAATAATTTAATGGTGACCATTAATGATGTAATTGTAATGTTACTGAATTCTTAGCTCTCTAAGCAATAACGGTTGTCTACTCGGCATAGCAACAATATATTTGTGGGCTTCAAGGGGGGTATAAATGAATTTTTAAAAAAGGAAAAGAATGTATATCATGGCATTCTCCCTCACTATAAGGACTATAAGGCTACTTGGACATGAGGGCTTTGTCTTAAATTATAGACATGGCTCCTATTTTAATACTTGCAACTGGATGTTTGCCATTCAAATGTTGCTCAAATAAATAAAAAAAGAGTTAAAATTCATCATTATATCTGCTGATGAAAGCACATAGGAGCAAATGTACTTCCATCCCTGAAATACTGAATATCACAGATTTAAAGTGCATTAAGATAGACATTTTAAACCCTCTCTAGTCTCAGGGCTGACTCTTTAATCAAAATGGCATTGTTATGGGTGCAGCTGGGGAAATGCCATTTTTCACATTAGTTTAGAATTCCTTCTATTCTGAAACAAATATCCAGATATTATTTTTAGCTTATGATACATAACTTGCAAAGAGCTGTATTTGGACACCTACCAAATGAAAAATGTAAGCATAACTATAGAAACACTCTGTTTCTGAGGAATAAAGGCATATCATCAAAATTAAATACAGTTACATGGTTTTAGCTAATGATTTAATAGTAGAAACAGTTTTTGAATAACAGGGCATTTATTTCATGTTCCTTTAAATTATGCAGAGGCACACCTCTGCAGCTCAGTCAGTTAAGCATTTGACTTCTGCTCAGGTCATGATCTCACAGTTCGTGGGTTCGAGGCCCATGAAGGGCTCTGTGCTGACAGCTTAGAGCTTGGAGCCTGCTTCAGGTTCTGTGTCTCCCTCTCTCTCTGCCCCTCCCCTGCTCACGCTCTCTCTCTCTCTCTCTCTCTCAAAAATAAATAAACATTAAGAAATTTTAAATAAAAAATAAAATACGCTGAAAAAATATACTACAAATGCTTAATTAGCCTTTATCATATTTGGTGTAAAATTTGATGAAGAGAAAGTTGACCATTGTTCATTTTTACTGCTGTCCTCAAAGTGCTTGGTTACCTGGAACCAAACATTGAGCTCTGACTTTCCTTATCGTAAGAAGTAAGAGTTGAACTAGCTAACTTTTCATGGATTATTTTCCATGATGCCTTTTGCTCTATCGTATTCAGATAGTATCATGATATGTGGCTAAACACACGTTAAGATCACTACACAAGCACCTAGTTAGCTGTGTGAGAAAATGTCCATGATTTCACAGAAGCAAGGGTATTCTAGCAAGCATTATTTCTTCATCTCCTTTGTTCAGGCATCCTCTGCTACCCCCTCATCTCATGTCTTAAGACTGTTTGATACTCTCAAGTCACCTCTCACTTTCCAATGGGCCACTTTCAATGGACTCCTGTTTCTGGCACTGGTTTGAAAATTCTCCACGGAATGCATCTTATTTTTTCCACACTGTTAACTCCCTTGCCGTCGCCATACTTTCCTGCCTCTTTGTGATGTTCGATGTGATGATACATGCCAACCACTAGATGCTTTCAAGTCCCTCAGCGTTTCCCAGTCTTTCTGGGCTTTTCTGCTTTCTTGCTGTAAGACTGAGTGAGACATCACAATCTGAAACTCTTGCAAAAGTGAATTCCTGCTTCTTTGCTTAAAATGTTTACGTCTCCTAACTTTATCCAGAAATACTTAGTGAGCACCTCCTATGAGTTTACATGGTGTCTCTAGACACAATAATGAGAAATGGACACGAGCTCTGCTCTTTATGCAGCTTCCAGTCTAGTGGGAAAGACACATTGATAGACATAATTGGTATATGGTACACATTTACAGGTAAGTACTCCTACGGAAAGGTTCTTGATTCTATGACAGTCCTTTCAAAAAAGTCTGACCTGGATGCAGGGGTATTCTGTTCAAGACTGAGCAAGCAGAATATACAAAGAGCCTGTGGTAAGAAGTAGCATAGTGTGTTTAGGAACTGAAGGGGAAAAATAATTTGTAGGTATAAAAGAAAGAAAACTGTAAGATATGTATGTGTGTGTTATGATGCTCTGAGTGGCTTATTAGGTAGCTGGACTTATTGTGGGATCTGGTGTCCACCTGTGTCTATTGAAAGAACAATTCAAATACGTCACTAGTGTTACCCTTGGCTGGGTCATTTGTTTATTAGAGTAAACAATATGTCTGTCCCATACCCCATTTGCTTTATAAATATGGACCATTAGAGGGACAAGTCACTACCTCTTAGAAAATAAAGATAAAATCATAGGCTTGGCAATTCCACAAGTTTCAAATTATCTATCTTCTATCTATCTATCTATCTATCATCTATCATCATCATCTACCTATTGTCTAAATGTTAGTGTGATCAGTGTGTGTGTTTGTGTATGCACGCGCATGCATGTTTAGGAGGTTGGGTAATCCTAGATTAAATAAAGAGATAGATCAGTGGACAGATAAGGTAGGCATTACCAATATCCTCACCACTGTTAATATTTTTGGTTTAAGCATAGAAATAGTATTTTCCTCTCCTCCGAGGAAGGTGGATCTGAATGGGCATTTGGAGGACACAGAGAAGCCATGGTTGTCTGGGGAAAGAGACACTGAAAAGAGTTTAAAGGCTATTCAACACTTTTTTTTTTTATGATGCCTTCAGGAAGGACTTAGCTCTTGATGATGCGTGTTGTTTAATGACCCTCCAAGGGATATAAGACTGGCTTTCCCACATTTGCATTGCTTTCTTCGGAGATTATAGGTTTAAAGCATCCATGTCCTTAGTTTCTTAAGGAACTTC
Source organism: Proteles cristata cristata (assembly GCA_017311185.1). NCBI lineage: Eukaryota > Metazoa > Chordata > Mammalia > Carnivora > Hyaenidae > Proteles > Proteles cristata. The sequence continues at coordinate 272,030 of JAESUZ010002755.1, read as the reverse complement.
CAAATATCAGATATATATAGTAACTCTGAATATAAATTCTTGGAATATTGGCCAGAATTTTCTTATCAGTAAATTGGCAGTAACAAAATGTTCCTTGAGTGAAAATATGAAACACCTTTTTGGAAACAAAAATGTATTTTAATAGGGTAAATGTAAGAGTATCTTGGGAGTTTTTACCCTAAACATATAGACGACACTCTTTGTTCTGACCCACAAAATCAATCCATGAGAATTTAAGCAAAACTCTGAAACACGTACCCGAGATGGCCACAAAACAAGCACAAATTATAATGATTCTGTAGATGATCTATCTGCTCTCTACAAGTCAATGCAAACTTTTCATTCAAAATGATCTTTCTAAACATTATCCCCAAATACAAAAGACCTTTCCTTGTGCCGGTTTTAATTCCTGTATATATTCCCAATTAATTATATATCCTAATATTTATTTAGCACTTTATCACTTGCAAAGTGTTTTCATACTTACACATTTATTATCTCATTTCAAATTAACAACACTGTTTGGTAGGATAGGTGGGTATTATCATTCCAATTTGAGGGATGAAGATGAGATTCAAAGAAGTCAATAATTTGCCCAACATCAACTAAAAAGTGATTTTCAGCGCTAATAAGAGTCATTAGCATTTACAAGGCAACAAACAGAGCCTGGTCATTAAGATAGGTGGCTTATATACATTGGCCTGTCGTGCTAGCTGCGACCTTCTAAGGAAGTAGCATTGCTACTAATTAACTGATACGAGGACCGAGGTTAACCCAGATGAGCCTGTGGCAGAGCCTAGAACTCAACTAAGATCATTTCACTGTGAATCATAAAATAGTTTGCCCTTATTCACATTAGCTTCATTTTCCTCATTGAATAGTTTATACCAATACATTTTTTATGATAGCTGAATAATTTGAGTTCACAGTTTTTAGGTCAAATGATTAAATACAAAATAATTTCCAGTTGGTTCCTGGAGATTTCTGTAGACAGTAGCTATTTTTTTCAAAAGAGTAACTGTTTCGAGTAGTAATTTTCTGTCCAATTGCCAATTTCTTCTCCCCACAGAGCCCTTCAGGTGGGCGCTGCAGTGTAAAGTGTCTGGAAGTGTTTAACTCATTCATACTCACGCTTATTTAAATCCTTGTTCAGACATTCCTCCTAGCCAAGATTTAAATAATGAACTAGAGAAGAAATCCCATAGAAGCTTCATCATCATCATCATAAAATACCTATTTTTAAGTACTTTATGAAACAAAGAACGTATAACTCCTTCTTCCTAAATCTACAGTCTGAAAAGAGGGCAGTCTTTAGAACATCCAGAACTGAGTTTTAAGAATTAATTCTGTTTACAAATAAAATAATCAAACAGATTTTAAAGGAATGATTCAATGAAGAAGTACCATGGAAATGTTTGAAAGTAAACAGTGTATTCAAGATGATATGTCCAAGTTATATAATTGACAAATCTTCATGGCAATTTTTAGGAGCTGGTTTGCTAAGTGTATCGAGTAGAAACAAGTGAAACTTATATAGTAGAAAAGAGTAGATGTCGTTTTCCTCCATGGTTCAGATATGCATATTAGAATTCCAAAGTAAGGTGTTCAAGTGCTTTTGAAAGAGACTTTTTGTTACTATTTCAGTATCTTGGAGAAGGTTTATTAGGAACGAGCTATTGTTTCAAGGTTTGCTCTAGAATATTGATGCCATCATAAGATATGTTGAAATAGAACCAGATCATGAATCAGGAACTTTTTGATTCAAAGCAATGGCTTACTATGTGTGGGGATTCAACTGGAGTAAAAGCTTCAATAGGTAGAATTTACATCATACCAAATTATGATGCCATCTAGAACGTTAGTCTTCAGGGACTTTACCTAGTTCTAGACAGCTGGGGGGAAATAAAGGATACATTTATATGTTTTCTAATACTGTTGAACATTAATTCTGAAAAACTGTCTCGGTTCTGGCTCTCATGCACATTTCTATTTAACCCATCTGTATAACTCATACATACAATAAAATTAGTGTTATCAATGCCATTATAGCTCTGTACTCACTGCTTAGCTATATGCACATTTTCCTTCTCCATATCTACCATTCCCACTTATGTCCTTTGGATTTGATCCTGTGTTTCAAGAAGTAAAATTAAGTTATTCCAGGCACAGGAGTTAATGGGGTCATTCATTCAAAACTTTGGAAGAACCTAGTAATATATTGGTTTCCATATGTAGCACTGCCCTCTACTGGGTAAAGAAATATCTGATGTTATTAATAGATTTCTAATTAAGAGCAGCTTGGTAGAGAATATGTGAAAAAATAATACAAATTTAACCACCCTGATGATTTTTTAATCTGAAGGAATTGAGGAATATTATCATAGAATATGAGGATCTCTGACTTTTTCATATAGGCATTTTAACTTCATGCTCTTTCTTGACTTAAATAAATGTGTGCTTTGATTTAAATGTGAGAAGTCTCAGATTTGACCTTAGATCCTTTGGAGCTAAAACATATGAGAAATGACCGGTATATTGTTTTATAAACCAATTAATTGATAATGAAATTAAAATCAGTTTGGCACTGATTTCACTTATTTGAGCTTGTGCTTGGGAGACAGGTAAAGAGTATACCTTCTATTTATAACTATTTTCTTCATAATTTAGTTATATTTATGATCATGTTATATTTGGGTGGAGGTAGACTGTTGTTTGCTTTTAGTTATATGTTTTGTAAGATATAGATGAGGGTACATGAATTGTATTTCCTCTCTTTTTCTCATTACTCCATTACAATATAGGGCAGGGGCTTTAGAACTTAACCCCTACCAGATTTTGTTAATTGCCTTCGTCCAAATGTTCCTGCCAATATCAGTGTGCTCGTAACTCTAAGCAATACTGAATGACACTTGAAAAATGTGATCAGTTACATCCGGTAAGTTTTAAAAATGACTTGAAACAAACTGGGAGGAGATATGGTCAGCATTATATTTCAAAGATGGCAAAAAACCACCTACACCACTTCTGATGTTGTAAATCCAAGTCTGAGGGGCTGGCTGTGTGAAAGTGGCCTTGGCAGTTATTTGAGATTCCATGGATCTCTTGTATGGATGTAAGCTTAAAGACAAAGCAGCCAGTATTACTGACCATGTACTATGTGTCAGGCACAGTTCAGACTGTCACATACATAAACACATTTTATTGTGATCACAATCATATGAAGAAGTGATAATATTGCCACTACAGTTTGGGAAACCTGACACAGAACAAAATAACTTTCCAAATCATATAAGCTTTAGGAAGGGATTGAACCTGGGCAATCTAGCTTAGAGTCTAAACTCTTAACATCTCTGTCACAGCCTCTTCCCTTGATGCGATGGAGGTGGGGGAGATAACTTTAACTTCCTTCCTGTTCTAACATGGCCTAACTCTTGATTTCCTTGAATGCCAATAAGTCAAATAATAGGGTGGAAAGTGGGATCTCTCAAAGATAAAATGCTATGAAGGCAGGAAATCTAGCTAGGACGAATTTGAAATCAATATCTTGTGGAGACAGTACCTTTTTTTTTTTTTTTCAAAATAAAAACCAATTTAATAATTAGAAATAGTACCAGAATATACACTGACAGCAATTTATCCTTCAACCTCATATATGCAAGGACTATCCACTAGCTAACATTCTATCATTTTTTAACAGCTAGTATATCAAGTATAGGGACAGTTAGGAAACATAAGCAAATCATAGCTTATCACAGTTGTTACTGTCGTTCTTTTATTTATTTATTTATTTTTGTGGCTTAAACCCTAGTCTAATGCTGGCTGAGTCACAAATTTGCTAGCTCCTGAATAAGTAACAGATCTTCTTTACCCTTCTTGAGGATTCTGTCTCCAAACATGATGCTATCATTCCTGTATTTCTTCAGGTAAAGCATTGACATCATCCATCATCCATTTCTTTCCCCCACCAAACATATCTCCTTAGCCATCATCTCCATCTTACCTACTATATATTATGTCTATTCTTCCCTCCTGCCGTCATCCCCCGCCCCTCCCCCCCCCACAGTCTCCATCACCACTTCGTCACTGTCAGAGACCTTCACCTTTCACCTGACTGATTTTCCTAATGGATTTCTCAAATTCACTCTTGGGCCTCCCCAGGCAGTCATAGTGATATTTTAAAAACTACAATTCTTTCTAATTAATTAATTTATTTTGAGAAAGAGGGATAGGAGAGAGTGAGCAGGGGAGGCGGAGAGAGAGAGAGAAAGAGAGAAAACCCCAAGCAGTTTCTGTGCTCTGCATGGACCCCCATGTGGGGCCCAAACTCATGAGCCATGAGATCATGACCTGAGCCGAAATCAAGAGTTGGACTCTTAACTGCATGAGCCACCCAGGCACCACCAAACCTATAATTCTTTTTAAAAGTCTCCTCCAAGTAAAGAAATCATAGGAAGTTGTCCTATATATTGAAGACACATTATAAAACTTCATAGTTAGTTCAGTACTATTTGTCCAATAATGGGCAAATTGATCAAAGAAATATAATAGAGATGCTGAAAGTAGCACACATATACAGAAATTTGATACAGGACAGATTTTGGTTTTCCATACAGGTTAGGTGGGAAGAATGGGTTGTTGAATAAAGCGTGTTAGAACTATTAGCAAGCCATATGTAAAAAAAAATGAAAATGGTTATCTTTGCTACATTTGCAAAATTCATTTCAGGTAATTAAAAACTGAAATATACAAAAGCAAAGCCACAGTTAGAAAATATAATTTCAAAACATCAATGCAATAAACAATAAGGTAGAATGATCTACATATAAACAAAAACATTTAAGTAACTCAACAGAAAAAAAAGGAGATATAAATGAGCAGGTCATTTAAAGGAAGGAAAAATGAATAGCCAATGAACATAGAAAGAGTCTCAAATGCACAGATCGTCAGGAAGATGCAAAAGCCATAAGAAGTATGATTTCATGCTTATCAGATTGGCAATACATTAAAAATGGAATAATATCAAGTATCAATGAGGATGTGGAACCTCAGAAATGATTGAGGAGATGTAAATTGCATGGTGGAAATGTAAATGTAAATCAGAATACACCCTTTGGAAAATAATTGGGCAAAATCTAGAAACTGAAAATATTCACACTTGAAGCATGAAATTACAGCCCTAGGATCCCTAGAGAGATTCCCTGCAGCCAGGCTATGTCATATGTGGGGGATGGAAACATGTTTATACTTTCACTGTTGGTGACACGGTAGAACACAAATAAATAACTTCATTCTTCCACTCTTCCATCCATTCCCTTTCGGAGGGAATCCTTCCTGAACATCCCGGAGACAGCCCCCCTCCCCCTCCCATCTAATGAACATTTACAGCACCTTTCATGAACACTTGTCTTGTGCAGTTTTCTTTCCCGGTAGTTACAACATGTGATTTTTTTTTTTTTTATTCAGCTGGGTGATTGTTTTACTGCTTTTTCTGATACCCTGTGAAATAAGTTCATGAATGAGAAAAGTCTCGTTGAGAGATTTGCCTTGTATGTTGCTAACACCGTCAAATCACTGATGTCTCAGTTTCCCCCAGTGGTTTTATTTTCTTTCTTTCTTTCTTTTCTGTTTTTGCTTTAAAAAATATTTGTAATAGCTTTGGGAGTTGGTATGCTCCAGAGAAATGATGAAAAAATATTGATTTTGCTATGTTTAATTTACAAGTAAATTTTTCAAGTGAAAGTCATTTCAGAGCATAACCAGGACAAAAGTTGGTTTCTTCCCACCCAAGATCAGTACGGCTGCTGACTCCTTGTTCCTTCATAGCTGGAGCACGGGGTGAAAAATCACAGGTGAAGAAACTTGTGGGGTTTTTTTGTCTTATTTATTTATTTTTAAACAGCAGTGTTCACTGGAGCAAGTGCTTTGGCTGCCCATCGTAACTCTCTTTTTCTTTTTTGTCCACTGTTCAGTTCAAACCCTTGGCGGAATGAGCCACAATAGTTGTAAGAAAAACAACCAACTGACAAACAAGAAAAGGAAATGCCATGAAGGAGTTCATGGGAGTGGTATCATTCTGGGTTAGAGATTTATATACTTTACAGTTAATATTTGATGAAAATATTCATCTTCCATTTCTTGAAAGAATTCATGAATTTTACAAGGCGCTCATCATAAATAATTAGACCGAGGCACATCTTTTTAAATGATTACAATTACATTGTCTTAAAAGAGGACCAGAGAGTATCGCTCCATGGAGGGCAAAGGGGATGCTGCTTTAAACACCTGCATTTTGAGTTCCCTTCACGTGTTTTTCTGTTGTCACTGATGAAGCAATGTGCATCCAAGCTCAAATATATTCGTGTAATTTTTACAGCAGGCAATATATGAATTGCAGTGTATTGATGTCTTTATCTTGCCTCCTAAATTCTCTTTCTTCCACATTCTCCATTTAAATATCTGTTGTTTATATCTGGCTGAATACTCATAGAAGTTATCTTAGTACACAGAAATATTCAGTAATATTTTTATATAAGTGAATACCTACCACTGCCATTACAATGCGCTGATTTAGAGGTAAAAGGAATACTGATTCAGTGTTAACAAGAAATCTCATGAATAAACTTACAATCTGTGAGATTTAACTCTAAATTTAAATTATATATATGTGAATCATCATCCAAAACTCTTAAAATTAATCATATCAATTCTTCTCACAAGGAAACTATCCTTATTGAGAGCTAACACCAAAATAATCTCTTCCAGAATGTTAATTTCTATTTCAATTTGTTATATGAATAAAAGATAGCAGAAATCTTTCCATATTTTGGAATATAAATACTGTAGGCACAAAAGACATGATGTATTGGGGCACCACCAGCTAGAGCTTCTCTCAGTGGCTCAGACACAGAATCCAGACAGTCTGGAATCCAATCCTGCAAACATAATAACTATGTGACTCCAGGCAAACAAATTAAATTTTGCAAACTTCAGTTTCTCATCGGATAGAGGGAGATACTGTTAAGGCTCACTTCATGATATCATTGTGAACTCCTGTCAAATGCTTAGTCTAGCAACTAGCAAACAATGCAGGTCACGTGTATTATCTATAATCACATCAGTGTCTCAATGATGGTTCAGCACATGGCCTTAGTGTTAGTAAGAAATTAGCTTATTAATAGGCTTAATACGCCCTTATTTATGACAGATATATCTGTTTGGTTTCAACAACTAAACATAAATGATGAACAATGCTTCCAAAAGGTTGTTGTTGTTGTTGTTTTTTACATCATCACTTAAGGTTCTAATTAATAAAAATTGTTTTGTAACTTTGAAGAGTCATTTAAGCACCTGAATTGTTCCTGATAATTTCCTCCTCTGTCAAGATTTTATTCAGTGTATTACAGGAGTTTTGAACTCCTGGCACTGATGAGTCTCCCTGATTCCCTAATATTATGATTGAAATGGTTAAATGCCAAATGGAGTATCTGGAAATACCAACTATTTGTTCACTACTATTACTTAAAAAAAAAAAAAGAACTTTCTGTAAACTTACAAAGTACAATAACATTGAAGCAATGTTAAGGATGGACTAGAACAGATGTTGAAGAACATGAAGTTTGAGGTCGACTGTAAAGACCTCATATGGAATCATAACACATTATATTCATTCAGATAGTAATGTGATCATCAATTTAATTTTCTTCTTAAAAATTATTAGCCTTATTTATTTCAAATGCAAACTTCACATCAATTCCCCCAACCCTCACCCAAAATAAAAGGTTTCTGAGAGTCACGAACCTAGGATTTCTTTATATGTCCTGAGAGATCTATAGGATAAGGCTTCTTCATCACAACCTAACATACAGGTATCTTTCTCCTCATACAAGGCATATTTCAGCTGCTTTGGGCAACAGAGAACCTTTCACCCTAAGCTCATTTGCGCAAGGCTGGCCTAACTCTGAACTTAGAAGCCCCACCTTTCTGTATCAAGAGTCTGCACCAAAGGCACACAACAGCCATTTTCTTCCCTTCTCTTCACATTCTTATGTTTCCTCTTGTCCATTCCTTCTCCTTGCTTCTTGTCTCTTGGTAAATTTAGGAGTTATTTTCCTGATCACATTGTGTTGAAACTTTGGACATTTTGCTGGTTGATTATGTAATCAGCACATGAGCTCTTCTTGACCAGCAGAGGTCTGGGAACCAGACCCATGGCTGCAAGGCTTGTGGTTCATGGGTTCAAGCCCTGCATTGGCTCTGTGCTGACAGCTCAGAGCCTGAAGCCTCCTTTGGATTCTGTGTCTCCCTCTTTCTCTCTGCTCTACCCCACTCATGCTCTCTCTCTCTGTTTCTTTCTCTTTCATACACACACACACACACACACACACACACACACACACACACACACACACACAAATAAACAAGCATTAAAAATGTTTTTAAAAAGAAAGAAGACTCCTTTGCTATTGTGAAGGCAGAATGGAGGAATAGGGAAAGACAGAAGGTTCTTACTTTCCTTCTCTAATATCACATGATTTAAGTGTACACATTGCCCTGAAGGATAGTTATCACGGGTAAGTTTGGATGCTAACCCCACACAAGGCACTTAGGGGAGAAGTAAGTGGAGTATTGGGGCCTGGAGACCAAGGAACTTCTAGAAACCAGAGTAGATATAGAGATGGGTCCAGGGGTATGCAGTTTTCTAACACCCATCCGACAGCAGTATTGGATTGACTTGGAAAGTCTAGCAGGTTCTATCTCTGGACAATGGTGTCTATACTATTTCCTACTCTTCTGCCACAGGGTCTTAATTTGTACATTTTTCTCTTATCACCTTTCCAATGATCTATGCCTCTCTTGCTGTATCTTTTCCACCAACTCCAAACCATTTACTAACACCGGCCCTACCATACTGAGTCACTCCACCATTTTCTTTTCTGCTACATTTTCATCTCAGAACACTCTGCCATGCCACTTCCACTTTAGAGGAAGGGAAGTTCCGATCATGCTTCGTCCAAAATGCACTTTCGTCATTAAGTCACTTTGGATCCCAGCAGTGAGCAGAATGAAAAGCTGTCCCCTCTGACGCTCCAAGTTTCCCAGCACTCAGTTCTACTGAGAAGCCACTCCACGAGTCATTATGTCCATCTGCCCAGGGTTCAATCTTCCTGATAGGAAATTACTCTTTTCTTTCATTTTCTTCTCTCTGAGGCCTCACATTGTAGATTTCATAAAATATTATATCAATATTTTCTTGATACTAGTTCATCAGCAAAACTTAAAGTAAAAATCTATTCCCCCCAAAGAAGGGATAATTTATTTCAAAGTGGAAAATAAACATGTGGCTTTGTGAAGTTGGTAGAAAAATCGATATTAATAAATCAAATATACCAATTGAAGCTGTGTTCCCCGAGCAATTGAACGATAATTCTCCAACTCTATTTTTCCAAGCCAATCTCTTCTACACAGAATTGGAGAGCCTATAAAATTTAGGTCAATTTACCTTCTGCTCAGCAGGAATACAATTGCAAAGTTCAGTAACTATCAGAACAAAAACACTTTCACATTTTCTTTATGAGTCCTTAGATTATAAACTTTTATACTTTCCAATTTATGGTTGGAATCTCATTTTCCTTTGGTATGGTTTAAATATTTCTTCTGCTTTACCATCTTTTTTCTAGACTGCTTTTTTTTTGAGATGGGGAAAGCAAAAGTTATATAGATTTTTATAAACAGAATTACTGGTTTAAACGATATCTAGTCAAATAGCAACTACTTATAAAGTAATAATAAAACACAGCTGTAAACCTGGAATACTAATATTTACAGCTTCATTATTATTAAATCATTTCTAATCCTTTAGATGGCTCATATTTTCATTCAGCTACTTCCACAAAATGTACTTTGTCCTTTAAAATTTAGAAAATGGAATTATTCCAGTTAATCACATTTTCACGCAAAAAAGAAAACCTATTTCAATACATTTGAAATAGTTATTTTTGTGTATCCCTTTATAAAATTAAAATGTCCATAAAAGTTAAAACTTGTATATGCTAAAATAGAATCTGCTTTACTTTTCCTGGTAACAAAATGCAAGTACTGAGTAATGTTTTGATCAATAATGTTAACTAAGCAGACTTTCTTATCTGAGGAGTAAAAACTCAGATAAAAAAATAATAAAGCGTTTAGTGATACAGAGTGCTTGGACATTTTAACTGTACAACTTGTTTCGAAAATGTTAATGGGGAAAGGTACAACATGTCAAAGATGTGGCTTTTAATTTTGAGCAAGGATGTGACAAATGATATGACCAGCTGTGACTTAGTCTCTCAGATCATGCATTATAGAACATCAATATTTTGGCACCTTTGAGCATTTAGCTTTTCTCTTGAAATTGGAAGTTTATTTAAAGTTTTCTAACTATATTTGCTAGTAGTTGAGTTTTGGCTACTTTATAAAGAAAGTTTGATTAAACTTGATTAAAAGAATAATACATGGAATAAAGCCACAGCTTCACTTTAATTTTTTTATTGTGCAAGTATATATGTGCTCTGATTGGGATATTCTGCAACTCCTCATATATTTAAAGGACATACAATTAGTAAAGCCCAGAGATCAGGGAATTTGATCAAATCTTAGGAATTCTGTTTTTGAATTAACACCCCCTTCTGATTAATGAATTATTTAATAAATCAAACAATCTCAATGAGTACTTAAGTATTTTTTTAAGTTTTTAATTTGTTTTTGAGAGAGAGACAGTGTGAGCCAGTGAATGGGGAGAGAGAGAGAGAGAGAGAGAGAGAGAGACAGAATGCGAAGCAGGCTCCAGCACAGAGCCTAATGCGGGGTTCAAACTCATGAACCGTGAAATCATGACCTGAGCCAAAGTTGGACGCTTAAGCAACTGAACCACCCAGGGGCCCCAAGTACCTAAGTATTTGATTTAGTTTTAAGGAATAGCTTATACATTAATATGCACTACTGACTTTTGTAAAGCATTTGGAAATGTATTACACATCTTACTATATAATTTTGCCACCCAAACTGAGAGTTACAAACACCCTTAACAAGCTCACTTTCAAAATAATAACTTGCGATAAATTTTCATAATTAAAACAATTAGGAGTAATTTTTTTAAACATTTAATAATTGTAATGAATTTAATTCCCTAGGTTTAACTGTTTGCCTGAAAACATACAAAGTTTAGTAACCGGTCCATGAGCATTCATTGAAACAATAGATATAGTCAAGTAAAGTGGTTTTCAGTTCCAACAAAATCCTGCCACAGTGGATCTACCCTCATACCCATGTTAGCTTTCACACAGGCTCATGTCACTCAAAATGTGTCTGTACTCATAACGAGCTATACCTAAAATACATCTCCCAAGTCCACCTGGAGCCTTGCTGATCCGTGTCAAATGCTACATGGACATCTCCTACCATGGAATCGGAATCACTGGTGATCTTTACAGGAAGAGAGTCAGAAAAGGCAGGTGGGAGGCGCCCGGGTGGCTCACTTATTAAGCGTCCAGCTTGGCTCAGGTCATAATCTCCTGGTTTGCAAGTTCGAGCCCTGCATTGGGCTTTGTGTTGACAGCTCAGAGCCTGGAGACTGCTTCAAATTCTGTGTCTCCCTCTCTCTCTGCCCTTCCTCACTCACACTCTGTCTCTCTTTGTCTCTTTCCAAAATAAATAAACATTAATAAAAACATCTTTTTAAAAGAAGAGGAGGGTGAATATACATCACATTATAGTGGATGAAAGGTTATTAATGAACATAGGACACTTTTTCAAGATTGTCAGTCATGGTAGAGAAAGGAGAGCTTGAAGATCAAGGACATTTAAAAATATATATATGTTCAAGGCCAGAAGATGGGATTAAGGAATCTCTGGAATGGTAAGCACTGTAGGACACAGAAGATATAACCGATTTTATTCATCAATTGTTGAATTTTGACGAAGTATTGAATGTTTTGGAGAGACGGCTACTTAGACTTCCCCTTCATGTCAAACCTTTAAAAGCTTATAGCACCGGTACTATTTGTTTAAAGGTCCTTGCTGTGTTTTACATGGGGAATAAGATTAGTTTCTATCATTTAAAAATATTTATTTTAAAGGAGTGACTCCAGATCTTCAAAATGACACAAAAATTATAGAAGAAAATAGGCAGAAAGTATATTTTCACTATTTACAACAAAGTAAGTTTTGGGCCATGTGCCTTTTAATATTAGGTATGATTTTTCTCTTTCTATGATATAATTTGTGAACAGTTTACAAAATGGAGGCATTATCTTATAAAGTTTTTTTAATGTTTATTTATTTTTGAGAGGGAGAGAGACAGAGTGCTAGTGGGGGAACAGCAGAGAGAGAGGGAGACATATAATCTGAAGCAGGTTCCAGGCTCCGAGCTGTCAGCACAGAGCCCAACGCGGGGCTCGAACTCACTAACTGCAAGATCATAACCTGAGCCAAAGTTGGACGCATAACCAAGGAAGCCTTCCAGGTACCCCTGAAGCATTATCTTGTAAAGTGATTTTTCTGCATTTCAGAAAACTGAGTTTAATTTAGATATCGTAATAATAATGTTTATATTCACAAAATATACGTTTAACAAGAAATCAAGAAATATTAATAGGTATTTACGGTATGTTTTGGTCTCTAATATATTTGATGAGCATTGAATTCAACAAAAGTAAACTAGCATACTTCCTGCATGTATCAGTTTCATGTTGGTGCTGTAACAAATTACAGTGGAAAGCGGTTTAAAACAATGCAAGTTTATTATATTACATTTTTGGAGGTCAGAAGTCCAGAGTGGGTCTCATTGGCTAAAAATCAGTATGTCAGCAGAGTGGTGTTCTTTCTGGAGCCCCCAGGGGAGAATTTCAAGCTTCCAGCGGCCATGGACATGGCTCTTGTTGACTTCCTCCTTTGAAGCCAGCAGGGTAGCTGACAATCTTCTCTGACCTTAAGCTCCTCTTCTGCTTTCCTCTTTGATTTTAAAAATCTCTTGGAATTATATTGGGGCCACTTGGATAATCCAGGATAATCTCTTTATTTTATGATTAACTTTTCAGCAACCTTAATTCCATTTGCAACTCCAATCCTCCTCTCCCATCTAATAACAGTGTATTCACAAATTCTAGGAACTAGTGTGTGAATCTTTTATAGGGACTTTAAACTATTTTAGGTCCTTTAATATATTAATGCTAATTCTGAGGCATTTTTGTAAGAGTATGAAATGTTTCTCAAGAATATTTGACTAGGAAAGTTGCTTCTTTTTCTCTTTCCTTCTTTCTTTCTAAAAAATACATGTTGCTTTTTGAGGCTTGTAGAAAAGTTGAGTCAAACCATAATAAAAACAGTTCATGATCGAGACTTTCTTTAGGTCCACAGGAATTCTATCTCAGGGCTCCAGACGTATGCCTTCATAAACACAGCTCTCTTGGCAATATGTCCATAGCCATTCACTCACCAGGGATTTATTGAAAGTCGCTTTACTTCAGCTTCCCAGGAGCAGAGCTTGAGATGCTGATTCGGTATCGAGTGTTGTCAGCCAACACTCACTTCTGGGTGCACTTGCCTGGGGAGAGTATGGGGCAGACCACTACTGGCATCCACTGTGAGTCGCTTGGAGAATCCAAGTCTTGTTTAAGGCACCAAGTATTTCCTAGCAAGTAGGACAAATGAACCTGGAATTATCTGGTGGTAAGAGAAAAAAAAATGTGAAAATAAATAATGTAACTTCAGGCAATAATATTTGCTGTAAGGAAAATGAAGGGGGTAACAGGGTATGATCACATGGGAGTTGGAAGAGTGTTTGTTTTTTTCAGAAGTTATTTATAGACAACCTATCTATAAGGGGAGCTTTTGAGAAAAGACTTGAAGAGTAAGGAAGATTCCAGCTTTAGGGAGTTGTGGAAGGAAGGGTATGTTACAGAATTTGCAGCAGCTGTAAAGGCCTTGAGGTGGGGATGGCCATGTCCTGTTGATTTATCTTGAGAAAGGTCAAGAGGCATAGAATATGGAATTGAAGGGTCAGCAGGTATAGGTGCTGTGGGACTTTGCCGGCCATGGTACATTTGGATTTTATTTCACATATAATGTTGCATATAATGGAAAACCTTTTAAGAGTTCCAAGTAGGAGGGTTGCGCATACAAAACACAATGTATGATGTAGAATGTCCCTTTGCCAGTTGCATGGAGACTATGGGGGCCAAGCTGGGAGGAAAGGGGAGAGGAGGAGGCTGCTTGGGAAGGGCCTTGGCCCAGCATGGACCTGCTTGGCAGAGTGTGACAAGTCATCAGATGTGGATATATTTTGAAGGCAGGGCATGCTGATGTTTTGGGTGTGAACAAATAGTGGTTGGCAAACCATGTTATTGGAATAATTCCAAACGAGTTCCATTTGACAAGATTCTGAAGGCCGAGTGGAACAGGTTTGGTGAACGGACGTGGGAACATTGTATGTATCATGGTATATATGAACTCACATATAAAATCAACATTACTTAATACATTTAACTATAAATATATACATATTTGTAGTTGGGAGATAAACCACTGAGGTACTATGAAATTTCCCAGGAAATAAAAAATCGAAGCAAGTATCTCAAAAAATAATTTATAATTTAGACTTGGGTTATTCAGACTGCTTCGGTGTCATCACAATCTCAGTGTTACCCCTTGACTCCAGGATAGAGCATCCTTCAGGCCATCAGTCAAAGGCCCTAAAAAGCGTCAGCTAAGTTAAAAAGTACAAGTATCAGCACTCCAAGATTTTCCCACTCCTTCCTTCTCATACACGAAGTTAATTAAATTTGGCAGCACAGACACCTCAACAATGAATTAATTCTACATTAAGGATTAGCTGTCTGTGTTTCCAGAATTTATCAAACAAGAAGCCATCTGGTAAAGGCAAAAGAACACTTCATTTGAAGTTCAAACATTGAACTGCTTTTGGAATTTATAAGCTTGGCAAGCAAGTTTCCATTTCTTCATCATTAAATAGAGGTAAGAATCAGGGTGCCTGGGTGGCTCACTCAGTTAAGCGTCTGACTTCGGCTCAGGTCATGATCTCACAGTTTGTGGGTCTGAGCCCCACATCGGGCTCTGTGCTGACAGCTAGCTCAGAGCCTGGAGGCTGTTTCAGATTCTGTATCTCCGTCTCTCTCTGACTCTCCCTTGCTCACGCTCTCTCTCTCCTCTCTCTCTCTCTGTGTCTCTCAGAAATTAAAACATTAAAAATTTTTTAAAAAATAGAGGTAAGAATATCTGCACTTATTCCTCAATATAAAATACTTTATAATAGTAGATAAAAATGATTCTTCTGATATATATAATATATAATATATAATATAATATATATATAATTATATATATTATATATATATATATGCTATTTTATAATACATCCTCTTACTAATTAGACATAGGAGAGCCCAAGGAGACTTGGCCCCGTTGGACTTCTTGCTTTGCATTAGTTTTGCTTGACTTACACAGCAATGCTTCTCTGTATTTCCAGTCAGACTCCAAGGCTGATTGCTTCCTCACTTGCCAGGCTCTTGGAAATGCATCTTGATTTCTTGAATTGTCTCCTTCACCTTCTTGACTACTTGGTAAAATAACTCCTTGATGTGTTTTCTCGTTATCCATCCCCAGTGTATCCTTGATGCGTGTCATTTGAAATGTCTTCGTCTTAAGCTCTAGCCCTAGAGGGTCAAATATCAAACAGCATTTCACAGATTGATAGATAAATATATCTGCAACAAAATTCACAGTGTTCCTCAGTCGTATTCTGTACTCTTAAAGAGGGAGGAGTGTATAGTCAGACTGCCAGTTCCAAATCCTTGCTCCATTACTAATTGTCAATCTTAGTAAAACTTTCTGTGATTCGTTGTGCTTTTCTGTTAAATGTAAGATCAAATGGAAAGCGAAAGAAATATATGATTGTTCTTAAATTTAGAAGTAGAAAAAGGCATACACAATCTGAAATATATATGCAAACTTTGCAAGGGTAGTAAATAGAGGCCAGATCATGAGTAACCTCTAGGAAATGTGTTTTAATTCTTGTACTTTTCATGATGTGCCATAGCATTATATTTAAATCCAACACTTTTTAGTTACAAAATATTGAGATGGCACAGGGAGATGGCGCAAGATTATATCCGTTTTGGTTCGTTTTAAATTAGAGTTTTTAGGTGTTTACTTAGAGTTTCCATCCCTTAGCCTACTTCAGATGACTATAACTTGTTAATAATTACTTTGGCTTGACAATCCCTATTTTAAAAAACTTATGAGAAAAACCATGTTGAAATGAATATATGTCCATAATCATCATAACCTTATCTTACCTTTAGTATTACTCATCTATCCATAGGCTTACATAGATAAATTTTACTCACATGTGATCATTTTATTGTATTTATTCAATTTTCTTAACATTTATAATTTTGGACATTTAATTGGAGAATGTACTTCAAGACACCAAATTAAATGTTCACTTCTCAATTTCATCTGTGTATGGCTATTGTCAGTCATATATTTTTTAATGAAGGTATAATTGAGACACAGTACAATTCAGCCTTTTTTATTTAGTTTTTTTGTTTTGACAAAATTTTGACAGTCATGGCACCACACCATAAACCAGGTAAAAAATGTTCCCATTACATCAAAAAATGTATTGCATTGTGGTTTTAACTTGAATTTCCCTAATAACTAATGCTGTTGAACATATTTTCATGTACCTTCACTCACATCTTATTGAATAGCTTATTTTCTTTATATATCCTAAGCACAAGTTCCTTACCACATATGTTATCTGCTAATACTTTCCCTAATCTGTGGCTTCTCTGTACACTTATTTTAGTGTCATTATTTTTAAATAAATTTATCAATTTTACTATTGATTGTGGGTTTTGTATATCTAAGAAATATTTACCTATTCATGGTAGATGCTTTTCTGTGTTTTGTTTTAAAAGCTTTATAGTTTAAGGGTTTACATTCAGTTCCACCAAAGAGTTTGTGTTAATATTTGTATAATAGATGAGGTAAGGATCAATGTTCATTTTTTTTGGCTTATAGATATTTATGTCAGCATCATTTTTTGAAAACAATATTCTTTCTCCACTGAACTGGTGGCCAGAAACCAATGTGTGGGTCTATTTTTGTATATTATGTTTTGTTATATTCATCTATACGTATATCTTTCTCTCTTTAGTATAGTTTATTGCTGCATCATTTTAGTAAGTTTTGAAATCAGGACAATTTTATTCTTTTTGCAAAATTATGAGGGTTATTTTAGTTCACTTGCCTTTAAAAATAAAATTTGGAAGGGTGCCTGAGTGGCTCAGTCGGTTGAGTGTCTGACTTTAGCACAGGTCATGATCTCCCTCATGGGTTCGAGCCCCCCATCAGGATTTGTATTGCCGCTTCAGATTCTGTGTCTCCCTCTCTCTTT
The DNA here is from genome assembly GCA_017311185.1 of Proteles cristata cristata. Classification (NCBI taxonomy): domain Eukaryota; kingdom Metazoa; phylum Chordata; class Mammalia; order Carnivora; family Hyaenidae; genus Proteles; species Proteles cristata. The sequence continues at coordinate 254,575 of JAESUZ010002755.1, read as the reverse complement.
GCCTCTCCCTTGCTCACGTTCTGTCTCTCTCTCTCAAAATAAATAAAGATAAAAAATTAAAAATAAAATTTAAACCAAGCTTGTGAAATATCTAAGTATTATGTCTATACCTGTATCCACATTTGTATCTATATCAAATAATATCTATCTATCATCTATCTATCATCTATCTATCTATCTATCTGTCGCTCTATTATCTGTCTATTTTGCTGGACTTCTGGTAAGAATTAAAATAATTGTATAAGTCAGTTTGGGAAAATATTACTATCTTAATAATGCTGCATCTTATTTTTTTGAATGCTTATTTATTTATTTTGAGAAAGAGAGAGAGAAAGATCAGGGGAATGGCAGAGAGGGTGGGAGAGACAGAATCCCAAGCAGACTCTGTGCTGACAGCATAGGGCTATATGCTGGGCTTGATCTCATGAGCTGTGAGATCAGCTTAACCAACTGAGAGCCACCATGTGCCCCAACAACACTGCATCTTCTAACCCATGAATACAATTCAGCTAGAGTAACACTATTAGGATCAGAATTTTAAAAGCTATAATTAATAAATGACTTATGAAGATTACCTCCTATTTTGACTACCAGGTACCCTCTATTAGTCTCTTAACCTGCCTGAATAGGCAGAGTAATGGTGGATCTAGGTTTGAAACCTGGGTTTTAGCTTTCTGCCTAAATAATTGTCAGATAATTTTCCTTATAAAAAGCTAAAGAAAATGAAAATATAGTGGGGAAACTTTTTAAACATTTTTTTGAATTTTAAAATGAAGGATGTAATCATTTTCAGCAGAGCATCTTTTGTCCACTCCGTAGAATCTACCGAACTGCCACATGGCTGGCTATAACCACCAGTCTTGACAGACAATATGAGAACAGAATTTTCTTCCTGTTCTCTTTTGTAGTGTCCCAGGTTCCTAGTAGAGTGATAACATTGTGGAGTCAATTAAAATATTTTTGGTTTGGAATTGAAAATTTCTAGCTATCTAAAAAAACTCAAGACCATGTTATCACATTGGAACCATATTACCTCAGAATTACCACGTTGTCTACCTCAGGGTCATTCCCCCCAAGGGCTGGATCCCACTCTTCCTGAAAGCCACTCTTCCCTGATAACATCTACTATAGCTCTGAATGCAAGCAAAACCAGCCTTCTTCCCTCCAGGTCTTGGTCAGAAGTGAGGCATCACTCAGCCCAGACAAGTCAAGATTCTTCATTAGTGCTATGATCTTAATGTTTGTGTCCCTCCCAACGTCATATGTTGAAATTTGTATCCAGTAAGATGATGTTATTAGGAAGTGGGGCCTTTGGGACATGATTAGATCATGAGGGTGGAGCTGTCAGGAATGGGATTCAGTGCCCTTGTAGAGGAGACCCCAGAGAGTCTCCAGCCCCTTCCATTATTAATATATAATGAGAAGCTTGCAGTTTGCAGTCAGCAGCCTAGAAGAGGGCCTTCCCCAGAATGGCACCTTGATTTTGGACTTCTAGATTTCAGAGCTATAAGAAATAAATTTCTGTTGTTTATAAGCCACCCAATCTGTAATTTTGTTATAATAGCTCAAACGGACTAAGAGACCTGAGATTTTCAAAGGGCACCTGACTAGAGACTTTCCTTTCCTTTCTGGAAGCCAAGTGGTGTGAAGGTGAGCTTGGAGATGCCGACGGCCATGGTTCCTGAGATACAACATGTTGCAATATAAAATACACACTAAATCAAACTCCAAAGATTTTAGAACTATGAATCATGCATGGAAATTAAATATTAAACTCCATGTGATTTCATTTAATAGGCAAAATAAATTTATTTTGGTGGAAAGCAGATTGGTGGTTTCTTGAAGGACTGACTAACAATGGACACACGTGCAGAGAAGAGTCATAGCAGGCCCGGAACTGGTCTTCAGCAAGGCCTGCTTGCAAAGTCAGCTTTTGCCTCAGATCTGGGAATTTGTATCTCCGGAAGTTTCCAATCATTCTCTGTCAAGAATGGTCCACAGCTTAACCTGCTTTCTTAGAGTCTGGAATTTTCATACACGGTGGGTAGATTTGTATGTATATGAGCATCCCCAAGAAAAACTATGGGCATTGAAATTCCACAGTGCTTCCTTTTTATTTACTTATTTATTTTTGAGAGAGAGACAGAGACAGAGAGAGACAGAGTGCAAGCAGGGGAGTGGCAGCGAGAGAGGGAGACACAGAATCTGAAGAAGCTGGTCAGCAGAGAGCCCGACCCAGGGCTCGAACTCACGAACTGTGAGATCATGACCTGAGTTGAAGTCAGATGCTTAACTAACTGAGCCACCCAGACACCACCATGATGTTTCCTTGGTAGACAGCATTCCACATGTGCTGTCATCTCTTTGCTTGGGTGATGGAGCTTCTCCTGTGTGACTCCACTGTTCAAGTATTCTCAAAAGCTTGTGCCTGGTTTCCTTACCACATGAGAATTTTCTCTTTGCTGATTTTGCTTTGTATCTTCCTACTGTAATACTATATATAATCCTATAATACTATAATAAACCACTGTTATGAGTATAACATGCTGAGTCCTGGGATCCTTCTTGCAAAAAACTAAAGTTGGTGTGGGGGTGTCGTCCTGGGGACCCCCAGCACAGTGAAAAAGGCATCTTTATCTTTATAGGAGAGTGATTTTTATGATTGTATTAATTTGTCAAAATGGACTGAATGGTCCACTGGGTATATTATACCCCGTACAGTTATCATGCAGAGAAATGACCAATTAACAATTTAAAAAGTAGAATTATGCTAGATGTTCATCTTCAGTTGTGTGCTGCATCAAAGGAAGTGCTGATATGGCATGGCACAAGGCATGTGCCACTGTTACCAGGTATAAAGACAGGGGCGTCTGGCTGGCTCAGTCAGTTAAGTGTCCAAATTTCACTTAAGGCATGATCTCACGGTTTACATGAGCCTGTGTGGGATTCTCTCTCTCTCTCTCTCTCTTTCTCTTTCTCTCAATAAATAAATAAACTTTAAAAAATGTTATGAAGACAGATCATTCTGTTATCTGTGGAATAAATTACCTATCCCTGGAAGGGTACCTCTTCCATTTTCCCACCCACCGAACCTAAGGAAATGATAATTCCCAGGAGGTCTGATAGATTTGCTATTCTACTTGGCTGTATGGTGATGGGTAACAAGGAAGGCACTTGCTGCGATCATCACTGGGTGTTGTATATAAGTGAGGAATCCCTAAGTCCTACACCTGAAATTACATTGCACTGTGTGTAAACTAGCTGGAATTTAAGTAAAACCTTAGAAGGACAGAAAGCAAGCAAGCAAGCAAGAAAGCAAAAAAGAAAGAAAGAAAAAAAGAAAGAAAGGCATTTAACATTACATTTGAATAAAGGGCGTTTAATTTTTTTTTTTTTAAGATGGGAGAAGAGAGGGGTAAGGGGTAGAAAGACATGGTCTGATTGGATTCATACCTGTCACACCAGTTTTCTGGTGCAAGATGGAGGGCACTTCATGAGTCCTCAGCACAGCCTTAGGCAGGCCGACTCTTCAGATGGGCAGGACTGTGGTATCACGAGAGGCGTGAAATTCTTCTTCGCAAATACTAAATGAAATTAAGATCAGTGAATATTCTGGAAAATGTGCACAAGAGTTTATTCTTCTAATAGGTATTTCAGTAGGAAAAAAAAAAGGGTCATCATCAAAGAAAACAAGACTCTTGACTGCAGCAGTTCTCAGAGAAATTAATGTGTTAGTATGAAATGTAACCATTCAAGTTAGATCAAAGAATGAAATGTTTAGCAAGCCTTATTTCTTGATAAAACACCTTTTTTACCAAGAAATATTTCTCAAGTATAAGAGTTATTGGAGCCCTTTCTGGATGGTATTTCTGGAGGAAGAAATAACACATCCCTAATGGGAAAAATAATTGGCCTTCTTTCTGGTTTTATTAAAACTCGAAGCCTAAAACAGTGTATATTTGGAAAAAAATGTTATATACTGAATTTAACAGTTACATGATAAAATTAGTATGCAAACTGTGCTTTATTTTTTGTACATTAAACACTTAGAAAATAGAATTAGCACTAAGTTTTAAAAGTAAAGCAAGGCAGTTGAGAGTCTAGATTTAAACACATTTTAGATTTCTCATTTCCCTGACTTTCCTTAGGTTTAGCCGTGAAGGGTACAGGTAGGCTTTGCTAATTCCAAAACCATCTTCTCATTGGTATGTATGGTTTAATGAGGAATTTGCAGGTGTCAGATGGATTAGCAATAAGGAGATCTTTTCCTGCTGTGTTTGCTTAATTAGGGTTGGTACATCCAGATGTAATCTACTGCTATGGAAGAAGTTTCACACAACACTGAAATAGAACATGAATTTTATAGCACTCTTTAGCTGATGTATTTAATTTAAATCACCTTCCATAATGCTTCCCCTCCAATTGTTATACAGAACATTGTGTTTCAGTGTTTTATGAAATGGAAATCTCTAGAACCCAATAATTTTGGATAAATGCACAGGAAATATTTATTAGCCCCCAAACCATCCCGCCATCCACTGTACCAATGGATGTTTGGAAAAAGCATCATAAAAAATTCAGAGTTACAGTTGTATATTAGACAGGCAGAATAAATCAAGAGGAAAAATAATTTTTTCCTCCTTCGAATGCATCAAAAGTCAGTGAGAAATGACAGCCTTGATTAGAAATGTAAGAGCCTAGTGCTGTCCTGCAAAGCAATGGCCATAAACTGCCATGTCTAACCATCATATTTTTAAAGTCCTAGAAACTTCTGTGATCCTATGATAAAAGGAAATGGACCACATTACTTTTAAGTAAATCATTTATTTTATGGTGCATCATATATTTTGAGCATAGTAATGTCACAAATCTACTTTAATAGTCTTATTCATATACTGCTTAAAATTTCAAAGATGGGTTGGTTTCTTATTTTATTATCACCCTTCAACTTCTGAAAGAAAAGTTTACATAAATTTTCATCTAGGCCAGAGCTGTGGATTCCCAGGGATTTGTTGGATGATTAGTTCAGTGGTCATGAAAGCAAGAAGTGATGTGTAAAAAAACCAAAATGTACCAATTTAGAGCCTAGAGAAGACCATGCAGTCTATAATACATAGATGTCATTCTTGCTTTTCAATTTACTAGTTTTTCTAGAAGCATGATGCAGCTGTGTGACACAGGCCATTGGCCTCATCCTTAAGGTGTTACAATGCCTGGAACTGATGATCCAGACACTTTCCCTACACAATGCTTAACTCTATTTAAGTTAATTTAATAATTATGTATTGAGAAGTGATTATGCAATTTAACGATTATGGAAATGAAGCTACCTTAATGATGAGACAGGTGATGAATGATTCTGGGTGACAGACTCATTACATTACTGCCTAGTTTATAACTGCATATAGACAGGCACAAATTCTCAACATGATAACCATCAGCTTATTTCTCCAGCAATGAGACTAGCAATATACTTCTGTAGTTGCTTAGACATAAACTGAAACCTCCATGAAAAGGTCGACACAACCTCTCTTGGATTCCCAATATGGAAATCAAGTTACAGCGACATCTATCGGCCTAGGGTACCCTTTATGCTACTTGGTGAAAACAGCTGTTCTACCCATTGGAGGTACAAGCCCTGCAGGTAGCCACTGCATTGACAAACTCACAAGATTATAACTCCCAATTTCTAAAGCAGAATCCTGTCCTGCAAGATGGGTATCCGTGATGGGTATCGCTTTAGTTAGAAGGTCCTAGTGTCAAGGAAGGACACTACATTCGGAGTTACTTCGTATCTATTAATTAGCTACACTATGGTCATTCCTTATAGGCTGATAACATTTCTTAAGAATAATTTAATCAGATAAATATATCTGTGCTCAAGTTAGAATTTAAAACACTACACCATTCGTTTTAATGTCAGCAAATTGGATTACACTAGTGAGAAAACACCTGTACCCCCAAAGTTGACACAACTCTCCTCATTAGGAAGAGCAACACACTGAAATGTCCACAAAAGTGTTATTGTACATGCACACACTGAGATGAAATTTATAGACCATTCAAGTGCCAGTTCCTCTGTAAAGCTGCATTTTTCTTTGTGCTCTTGTATTATATGATGTATAATTTAAAATATAGGACTTACCACACCAAATTTTGATTGCTGGTTTGGCTGTTTCTCAACGACACTGAGAATTATTTGAGAGAAAGACTGACTTTCATTGTTTATTTTTATTTAAGTCACCAACACAGTGCCTGGCACATAGAAGGTGGCCATTCACTGTGAATGAACAAAATGGAAAGATGATTAAGGAATCAGCTGGCAATAGCAATCATCAGTGTATAAACACCTAATAAAGGAACTTTCAAATAATGATGTGCTTAACATGATTTCAATCATATGTGACATTTAAGAAACAAAACAAGTGAACATAGGGGAGGGAAGAAAAGGAGAGAGAAGCAAACTATGAGAGTCTCTTAAAGACAGAGAGCAAACAGAGGGTCGATGGAAAGAGGTGGGTAGTGGATGGGCCAGATGGGTGATGGGTTCTAAGGAGGGCACTGGGTGTTATATGTAAGTGATGAGTCACTGAATTCCACTCTTGAAACCAATATTGTATTGTATGTTAACTTACTAGAATTTAAAAAAAAATTTGGAAGGAAAATAATGTGTGCTAAAATAGAAAGGATTAAAGGAAGAAATAGGAGGTAGATTAAAAATTTCTTAGCATAATACTAGCAAATTGAACTCAACGATATGCTAAAAAACATAAAACATCAAGACCAAGGGAGTACGGATTATCACAGGAATGCAAGTTTGATTTAATATTTGAAATTCAGTCAGTGCAGTTTACATTGTTAAGAGAATAAGAAGAGAATAAATATAACATCATTTCTATAAACATTTGAAAAAATATTCATACTTATGTATGATAATGTGACCAGAATGTTAGGAATAGTAGAAAACTTTCCGGATCTGATAAAGGGCATCAACGAAAAAAATCCAACATCTAACATCATTAATAGCAGTGAAATATTTACCACATGCCCTAAGGATCGGGAACAAGGCAAATCCTCATTCCCTCACTTGTGTTCAATATTGTCTTGGGGTCGTAGCCATTGCAATAAGTCAAACCAAATATGTAAAAGTTAGAATGATGGGAAATCATGAATTTAAAACTATTCATTTGTATATGGCATAATTGCTTATGTAAAGTTTTCTAAGACACACACAAAATAATGATCAGGACTAGTGAGTTAATTTAATAAGGCTGTGGCATTCAAGACCAGTATACAAAAAATCAAAAACTTTTAGAAACTAGCAGCAAAAAAATTAGAAAATAAAATCAAATAAGCCACTTCAAATACAATAGTACCAAAACCATAAAGTATTTCAGGGATAAATTTAACAATTGACATGAAGGATCTTTACAATGAGAACAACATAACACTACTAAGGATTTTAAGAAGACCAAAACAAAACAAAAAGATAAACTATGTTCATAGATTGAAAGACTCAGCATTGTCAGTTGTCCACAATTGAATGGATTCAATGTGATCCGAATCATCACAATAGCACCAGGCTGGTACGGCTTATTTATTTATTTATTTTTGATACAGACAAGCTAATTCTCAAGTTAATATAAAAATGCAAAGGACCTAAAAATCCAAAGCAATCTTTGGGAAAAAAATAGTTTTGGAAGACTTTCACTATCTGACTTCATGCTTACTTCAAAGCTAAAGTAATGGGCTGTTTTATTGCTGTAACAGCTGACAAATAAGTGAAACAGAAAACAGAACTCAGAAAGAAACCCAAACTTTTAAGTCCATTAAAAAATAATAAATATGCCAAAACAATTGAATGGGGGTGGGGATAGCCTATTAATAAAATTCTGCTGGTTATCTATACAGAGAAAATGAATATCAAACCCTGCCTCACATAATACACAAACCCCTGCCCCCACAAATTCTCAATACACAACAATAACCATACAGGATAGTTCATAAACCTCAACATACAAGCTAAAATCAGGAAGCTTGAAAGTAATATATTAGACTTCATCAAAAGTATTTGCTCGTCAAAAGACACTGTTAAGGAAAGAAACAGGCAAGCCATAGATAAATAATGAAAATTGTGTTTGTGACAAGAGACTGGTACCCTGATTTAAAGAACTCTGCAGCCCAACAAAATGAGTAAAAACAAATCAATACAGTAGGCAAAATATTTTCACAAATATGCTATAGAAGACAATCTATGAATGGGAAAAATCACATGAAAACATGCTCTAAATCTTTAGTCATCAGGGAGCTGAAAATTAAAACTAAGATTTAATATCCACCAGAATTACTTAAATTCAAAAGACTGACAAAAGCAAATGTCGTCTAGATTGTGGTACACCTGGAAATGTCATACATTGTTGGTTGGAATGAAAAATGGTACAATCATTTTGGAAAGTATCTGGCAATATCTTTTTTAAAATTTATTTCTGAGAGAGAGAGAGACAGCGTGAGCAAAGGAGGGTCAGAGAGGGAGACACTAAATCCCAAACAGTCTCCAGGCTCTGAGCTAGCTGTCAGCACAGAGCCTACGCAAGGCTTGAACCCACAAACCGCTAGATCATGACCCTAGCCGAAGTCGGACACTTAACTGACTGAGCCATCCAGGCACTGCATCAATTTTTTACAAATTAAAAAAATGTACCTATCTTCTAGATTTTTATGGAAGAGAAATTAAAAGTAATTGCCCCCAAAATTCATATAATAAAGTATATAGTAGCATTATTCACATTAAACAAAAACTAGAAACATCTCAGATATCCATCCATAGGCAAATGGATAAATAAACTCATACATTAATACAATGGGTAAAAAAGACATAAAAAAGAATAGATTTCTTTTTTTTTTAATTTTTTAATTTTATTTTTGAGAGAGAGAGAGAGAGACTGAATGTGAGCATGGGAGAGGCAGAGAAAGAGGAAGACAGAATCTGAAGCAGGCTCCAGGCTCTGGGCTCCAGGCTGTCAGCACAGACCCCGACATGGGGCTCCAACTCACAAGCCATGAGATCATGACCTGAGCTGAATTCGGATGCTCAACCGACTGAGCCACCCGGGAGCCCCTAGATTTCTTTTTTTTTAAGAATGGATTTCTAATGCATGCTACAACTTGGATGGATCTATAAAGTATTTTGGTGGAAATGAGGAAAAAAAGATACATTGTGTCACACTGCATTCATGTTGCAGTTCTAGAACTGACAATACTAATCTATGACAAAAAAACAAACGAAAAACAAACAAAAACAGGGCAGTAGTTGCGTCTGGAGGGGGTGAGGGCTGGGATTGATTTGGAAGGAGTATTTGATGCTAACATTCTATATTCTGACAAGGAGTTTGGTTACACAGGTGAATGCAGTGAATAATCAGTGAGGTTCTTGTATGTCACTGAATGCAGGTTTTCTATCCATAGGAGGATTGGGGGAGAAAGTTTATAAACAAACAAAAACAGTGAAGTTTCAATGATCAATTGCCTTACTGATAGCATACTGAATTTCTGACTTTCGCTCCTGCACACTAGGAAAAATGTATAAAACTAGGGAAGGTAATAAATTTTCCCTAGCCTGGAATCAGTATTTATAACTTTGCTAACATCTTGTTTAGTTGTTCTTACAAATTTATAGCAGGAATGAGTGGATGATACAGGAATGAGTAAGATATTGTCCCTGCTCTGAGTAACCCCCAGAAGTAGGGATTAGAACCATTCACCTCTTTTTCTTGGGCTACATTTATCCCTATTGGCACCCTGGATTCTCTCACTGGGCGTCTTTCTGCCTGAGTTGGTGGTCTAATCTGTATCACCGATTCTGGCTATGTGATCATGCTGGTACCCACTGCTGTGGGGGTGCACTTGACCTGCCTGTTTGGAGAGTTACCTTGTATGCCAGAGGGAGCTCTTGTGCTCTGGGTTCCCTCTTCCTATTCCACCTCCCTCGTTGGTTGGTGGGAGATGGAAGATCTTGACCTTTTGAATATAGAACAAAGGCAAATTGTGTGAAAGAGAGCCTAAATCTCTAAGCTTCCTAGCCAATTCTTGGGCTTGACCTACACTTGATCCTTTCTCTAAATCCCCATGGGAAATAAAAATTACGTCACTCAGAAAGGGAAGAGTTTGTTTGTTTGTTTGCTTGCTTATTTATGTGTTTATTTATTTCTTCTTTTTACAGAAAACAAGCCATAAACTTCAAGTGGGCTTTCTTAATGTGGTTGACACCACTGTAGAAGTTAATTCTCAAAGAAGATATGGCTAAAGATGTCTGGTTGCATTTAATTAAAAGCTAGTTGCCCTGAGAGTGATATTAATGAGTGTGAAAATTTCAGGATGTTTTATGAGATCAAAAACAGATTTGTTGGATATAAGCAATACCACCCGTTTCAAACAACATAATCCTTAAAATTTGGTTGGATTCTGAATTTTTATTAATCTTTTTCACATTGAACAATTTCTGCTACTTTTCTTATTGCCTGCAGTTCTTCTGAATGTTTTCATTATGATGATGTATGTAATGAACAAAGAACTAAAAAATCTTTTAGTTTTGTAGAGCAATATAATAGAATAGAAAGCATTGATTCTAGATGTAAAGAAAATAATTCCTCTATTGTTTAAAACAATCCTCTGAAGAGCTTTTAGAAATTATTATCCTATCATTATTCATGACTAATTCCATGTTAAGAAATTTGAACTCAGTTGGTCACACAGAAGGGCAGTACTATGATTCTCAAAGTCATTGCCGATCAGAATTAACCAAAATCTCAGTTGCTGGAAAATGTAATTAAGGCGATTGGACTGAAATCGATCTAATACTCCAGATGTTTTAAAACATAATCCTATACAGCCATTAAAAAAAGAGTATCGGGACAATTTCTTATTGAATTACTTCTGTTCCATCAAAAGAAACACACACACACAGGAACAAACACATACATACCCACACACGCAAGTACACACACCCAGAATTGTTTTGACTGAATTATGATTGAGTGTAAAACCATGAGTTTATGCTAAATGTTGACGTGCTTTATCATTGACTCGAATTTGAGGATAACTTTAAGGACAGCACTTGTCAGTTGAATCAGGTTTTTGGCTCTTCCTTGTACCATACAGAAGGCATGGTTCTAGATATGTGACATTTCTCAATGATTGAGACACAATACCAGCCCCTGTGTGACATGCATTCTTTATTAACCTGGGCACCTGGAGAAAGACTTCTAGTGATGGAAAACATACTCTGTGTTGTCTAAATTGGTACAATTTTGAGAGTTAAGCAGGGCACTATTAATACTGTAGGGGTAACTGATGTTTACTGGGATAGAAAACCACACAACGTCTACGCAATATTTATGATGGGTAACTGCGTCTTGGGTCAGACTGCCAGGATTCATATCTCTGCTCTACTACTTACTAGCTGTCTTCCCAAGGGCAAGTTACAAATTCTAATTAATCCTCAATTTTGTATTGTAAAATGTGAAGAAGATAGTTACCAAATTGTAAGTTTTGTGAAGTTTGAAGAGATACTACATGTAATGTGGCACAGTATTGAGGGCTTATTAAGCATCGATAACTGTGATTATTTAAGTAGTAATCGTAGTTTTCTTACAAGCAATAGTTATTTGGTTTGGGTTCTATTGCAACAAGCACTATGATTTTGTGCTACATTCAGAATTGATATGTTCATTTGTCCTTTTAAGTTTTTACGTTTTCCTCATCCTCCCCATGGAAATGGAATATAACCTATGAAATTTGATCACTCTTTCATCTTACCCCCAACAAATGTTTTATAAAAGAAAATATCTCACAAATAAGTATTTTCTGACTTTACATCAATATTTTTATATAGCTATAGGAAACATTTCATTGTCTAAAGAGCAAATTCTCTTCCATATATTTTATTGAATATTTGATTATTTAATATATCCACATGTTCTCTTAATACTCATTAATATATTAGGATTCTCTAATGTTTTTTAAGCCACTTAAATTGTGGTCATGGTGCAGATAACAGTAACTCTGTCTTTTTCCTCATCTCACTTAGAATTTCTTCTCCTTATTCAAATGCCACCTTCTGGGAGAGGACTCACTATCTATACATACACTATATATAGTATATATGGTATATATATCATCTGCATCAGAATGCCAGCTCTCTGAGGAAACTTTGTCTTTTGGTGATGGCTGTGTCCATATTTCTTAGACGAGTACTTGGCGAGTAGGAAGATCTAAGGAAAATTTGGTGAATATTGAATAAATGGTAATTCACTTTCCTATATCTTTCATTTCAGTGACAATTTATGATGCCCAACTCTTCATTTTTTGAAACAACATTTTAACGCAGAGAGTTAAACACTATTGGTATATTTAAAAAATATGCAAAGGCCAACACACTGTTTCCAGAAATTAATACATGTAGTATTATGTACTAAATTTCATATTCAGTTACTATCTATTTCATGCTTTATCAAAACGTTATCAACAACACAGCCAAACTATCTCCTTGATCACAAAAACACAGCTAAGTCTAATTATCCAAGATAATGAGATATGAAGGTGGAATGAATTGAAATTCACAAGTTGGTCCCTAGTCACATTTTGGTCAGAATATTAAATGTCTCTACCTCCTAACCTTTAACTAGAGCCGCTGGCAGGCGGAAAAGTGTCCGGACCCACCTTGCCAAATAGTTCTATCCTAGAGGAACTGAGAAAGTGTGAAATGTCTACGTGGAAAATAGGAAGATGAGGTGGTAAGAGGGTATTGCTAAGTCACAGGAAATCCCTGCATAATTAAATATGCAATTTTAAGCCTGTATTTTTGAGCCTTTGTTTTAAGCTCTATTTACAGAGATCATTTCTATTATATTTTTTTTACTCCATGAGGAGTTGAGTAACCATTCTTTTTGGCCTCATGACAAAGTGTGTGTTTTTCCCCTAAAATGTGTTTTTCATTTTGTTTTTCTGTTCATTATCATTTTTTTCTTTATAGCACATTTATAGAACTCTTCTATTTCTTGTTTCCTTACTTGTATTTGCATGAGAGGTGCTCTTACTTGAACAGATTCTTAAATAGTAATAGTGTACAGAAATGCTTGCAGGAAGATTACATACCTTTCATTAAAATCCAGTAAAATAGGAGTGTAGGGGGGGGTGTAGGAGAGGGGGAGGAGGAGAGATCAGAGAGGCACAAGAACTTGTCTGTTACGTTCATTCATGTCACCCAGGAGACTAGTGCTTGGCATATAACATACATTCAAATGAGTAATGTATTGGGTGGACAAATGACAGATGTTATCTTTGATCAATCTCAGCTGACCAAGATTAGAAATGCAGTGCTATGCACTTTCACTTGGGGGCCTCCTTGCCCTGTGTCTTGCAAAGCTCTTTGCCCAGAGATTTCTGTGCCCTTACCCACAACCCTAAACATGCCCAGCTATTCAAATGGATAGGAACCAAAGCATTCTCTGTATCCACACCTTGTTTCAAACAAAAGATCTTTGCTTTTGTCCTTCAGATTGGGCCACCACCTGGAGAGTGCTTTCCCTGCGTTTTCTCTCAGAGTCTCTAGGCCAGGGACTCTTCCTTTGTCTTCCATCTTTTGTCCCTATTTTCAATGACCTTGGCAGTCTTTCTCCATGGATATTGTAGTTTCGGTTATAAGCTTCCCTCTTTTTCATTCCCTCATAGTTTTCGCTGCAGATGGGAGAAGGGTAAATAAATTTATTTTTGTTATTATCTTGGGATTATGATACCTCTTCTCTCTCTTCTACATACTTTCTGGCATGTGTCTTTATCATTTGAAAATGGCTTCAGTTGTGTGGTTGTACATCCCAGTTTTCCAGGGGTTAAAAAGATAAGCGCTGGGTATAGACTGATACAAGAGGAATGACTTCAATAAATAAATGGCTTTATCTAAAAATTTTTTAGCAAGTATGAAATAAAATCAACTAACTCCAAACTAATGGAATCATAAAAGTTGCCTGCACCCTATTTCTAATTGTATGCCTGGTCCAAGTACATTTGTATAGTTGTCCAGTAAATTCCATGGGCAACCTGCTCTTGAAAGTACAGTGAACACAATCAGAACTTAAATGAGACCATTTATGAGATTTTTCTAGTATCAGGTCTCTTGACAGGTCACACTTGCTTGAATGTTTTTACGCCCCAAAGCTCTCTGCAGTGATATCAGGTGTGGAAACATGGAAATTTCAGTGACTTGTTTGGTTTGTACGGACCCAGAAAGGTTGTTTCTCTGTCTCCTACTTGAGGAGGATAGGGGATCATCTACTTACCCGAAAGTCATAGTCATAGTTGTTAATTATTGGTGAAATAATTCCAACCTTATTAACTATACTCTGTGACATTTAATATATGAGGGATTGTCCTTAACCGGCAACACCAATGACCTTTCCTCTTTCCCATTCAGAGAAAACAGGACTTCTTTCTTAGACTCTAAATTTTATTGAAGCATATTTTTTTAAATGTGGAGAAAATTACTGTTTACTTGTGAATGTGTTTGAGAAAGTACTTAGCAAAACCAACAAGTCCGCTTGTTACTTGTAACAGAAGGTGAGCATTTTCTGAGCGCAGTAGGACGTGAAAGGATCGTTTGAAGCAGGTGACAGATTGGCATCTTAAGTGGCAGACTGACATCTTGGAAATGGACTGAAAGCAGTTTGCGGGAGGAGTAGAGGGTGGAGAAGGTGGAAACGAGGTCAGCTAAAACACCCACTGCGGTCCTGAGCTGCGCAGGGGCGGTAGTGATGATGAAAAATATGCATATAGAGATATGGGGTAATTCGACAAGAAAGAAAATCCAGAGGTTTTCATGGTTAGGTGAGTAAAGAAGGTAAAGAAGGCTACAAAGACGAAGACTTCAGGCTGACTTCCAAGTTTTTGGCCTTGGCTACCAAAACAGCGGTACCACTGGCAGGTAATTACGTGGTACACTCAGAATGAGTGTTGTTAAGTTTGCGCTGCTCCTGGGGGACATAGCGAAGAACGTTACCACAACCAGACAGATGTCTGGATCTGGGGCCGTCCAGATGTGTCAGGGAGGATGTCGAGATGGACCTCCTGGACTCCCGGGAGAATCCAGGGAAACTGCACAGGGTGAGGACTGGGTCTAATGATGGGGATCTTGGGGTCAGGTGGGGGAAACTCTTAATTGACGTCCCTAGAAAACTAACAATGTGACTGGTATTTACTAAAATCTTACATTAAATAGTTGACAAATATGGAACCCTGGTAAAGGTTCTTTCTAAGTATTCATGAATGCAGTGGATTTTCAGACAAGGGTACAGCATTTTGGTCAAGCCCGTCTGGCAGATGTTGGGGAAGAGAAGAGTATTTTTGGTAGAGAAAAGACTGGGAGTAAATAAACACAGGTAGGAAGTTCTAGGCACGCGTCTTAGGATGATTACTATTTTAATTGATTATAGGGTTGTGAAATATATAAAAGGGAAAAGCATATAAAGATGAAAAAACAGTTTTGGACAGACCAATGGAATTTGAACTTTGTTATGTAGGCACTAGTTAAAGAATATAGATTTTTTTGCTATGTGTATAAATTCAGATAATTGCATAACTTATCTTGACAATTAATTTAACCATTGCTTCACATGTAGGAGCAGAAAACCCTTTTTTAGCGTAGCATTCATTTCCATTTTAATGCCACTATTTAAACATCTTGGAAGTGAATTGCAATCTAAATTTACTTACATAAAAACCTTATTTTGGTCAATATCTTCATGGTTATATTCAAAAGAGACTTATAAATAGAATTTTATTCCCTCGATATCGATTGGTTTAGAATGAATGGTAGGTGATAATCTCAAGACCACTGAAGCCTCTCAAAAGCAATTTAACATATTTAAGACACTGATGTTTTATAACACAAAATAAAATACATCTTGGCTAGTTATTCATTGTTCAGCATTGAAATGTGTGTCTCTTTTATGAACTCCTTATACATTATGTTTTAAAAATGCAATTCCATGTGAATATATTTTAATAAATTGCTTACGTATTTATGGAAAGAATAGTCAGCATTCAAAGGGTATCTCATTTCCATTCTTGAAGCATTGAGTTGAGAGGCTTGATAGCATAAGTTTTAAGACTCAAAAAGGCTCTTTTTATCTATTTATTATCACTATTGTTCTATAACTAGGTCATCTGAAAAAAACATCTCATTTTAGCACAGAATATTAGACAGGCAGGATATTTGTTTGCTTATTAAATCTCACATGAACTAGAAAAAAGTCTATGGCACAATTTCGGGAAAAGGTACAATTGAACTAAATCAGTGAAATATGCAAAATGGATATTGACATGTGTTTTGAGTAGGATTAATATTTAACTTTAGATAATATTGGTAAGATTAATGCAAATATGTAAAGTACTTAGAAAAAACATTAAAAAAAACTTAATTAAAAAAGATGTATAATACAAACTGTGTATTGCAGCCATGTGAACATACAATACTAAAAAATGAAATAATTCTAACCATTAAAAAAATATTTTCCTCCTGAGGGGAGTTTAGGGCTCTGATAGCTTGGTCCTGACTTTCCAGGAGCTGCGAACCACTGGACCACAGTGCTCCATGTCCCTTCTTTTTCTCACTGTCCCTAAGAATCTCATAAGCAAGGGGGCTATGGCTCCAAATAAATAGCTTAAATTACAACCACTAAGGTAGAAAGGTATAACGGAGAGCCTTGGGCTCCTTGGCATAACGGTCTCAAGATGGTAGTGTCCTACAGGATAAAGTTATGTCTCATAAATTAATTTATTTTCATAAAAGAGTTGTTAACAAATATACAGAAGAATTCAAGCATTTCCAATAAGGTCAGCAACAGGAAATTTTGCCTAATGTATATTGTTATGATTATTTCTTAATAATATTTTAATGTAACATTATTATCCTTTAAACTATTGTGTAATATCATTACTGGAAATATTGGGCAATATAATATGGTCAGAAGAAGATAGAAGTTATTAGACAATATAATAAAGTCAGTAAAAGATTAAAATGGAATTATAATTGATATAATTATCAAGAAAATCATAAAAATCAAGATTTCTACAAAAGACTAATAATAAGAAACTTCAAGAAGTATATTTTAAAAGGATAGCAAACAAAAATCATTAATAATTTGTATCCAAGAAGTAACCAATTAGAAAATGCAATAATGGTTTTCTTTTAAAGCCATTCTCAAAGGCAACAAATACTGCCTGGTCTCTTGAAATATGTGTCAAACATATGTGGGTGCACTTTATGCTGAAAATATATTGTTACTCAGGGTTTTTAAAGAAGGTGGAGAAAAAAATGGGGGTGGGGGTTGCCTGGGTGACTCAGTCATTTAAAAGTCCGACCAGCTCAGGTTATGATCTCATGTGGTTTCTGAGTTCTATCCCCACATCAGGCTCTGTGCTGACAGTTCAGAGCCTGGGGCCTGCTTTGGATTCTGTGTCTCCCTCTCTCTCTGCCCCTCCCCCATGTGTGCTCTGTCTCTGTCTCTCTGTCTCTCTCAAAAAAGTGAATGAACATTAAAAAAAAAAAAAGAAAGAAAGAAAGAAAGGTGGAAGAATGTCTGGGTGGTCCGGTTAGCTGAGCCTCTGACTCTTCATTTCTGCTGACGTCGTGATCTCATGTTTGTGATATTAAGCCCCATGTCAGGCTCTGTGGGGACAGCTTGGAGCCTGCTTAGAATTCCCTCCCTCTGTCTCTCCTCCTCCTCCACTTGCTCGCTTTCTCTCTCTCTCTCTCAAAATAAATAAAACGAAATTTAAAAAAAGGTGGAAAGATGCACAATTTTAAGGATGTATATTTTTTATAGATAAATCTATAAATTAAATGCAGTTTTAAGGCAAATCACAATAGGACATTTTGTGGGACTTCAACAATGAATTCTAAGATTTCTTGGAAATCATCAGGAATATAGGTGTGTCAGGGGTATGGAACTTGTCATTTCAGATTTCAAGACATAGTGAAAAGCTATAGTGGGGCACAGGGATGGCTCAGTCGATTTAGTCTCTCTCTCTCTCTCTCTCTCTTTTTAATGTTTATTCATTTTTGAAAGAGAGAGAGAACAGAACATGAGCAGGGGAGGGGCAGAGAGAGGAAGACAGGATCCGAAGCAGGCTTCAGGTTCTAAGCTGTCAGCACAGAGCCCCACACGGGGCTCGAACTCACTGACTGCGAGATCATGACCTGAGCCGAAGTCAGTCACTCAACCAACTGAGTCACCCAGGCGCCCCTAGCGTCGGACTCTTGATTTTGGCTCAGGTTATGATCCCAGCGTCATGTGATTGAGCCCCATGTAGGGCTCTTCACTAAGCATGGAGACTGCTTAAGAGTCTCTCCCTCGCCCTCTGCTCCTCTCCTTGTTCATGCACATGCTTTCTCTCTGAAATAAAAAATAAATAAATAAGAAGAAAATTTAAAAAAAGATAGAAAAGCCGTTATGGCAAAAATAGAGTGAAGTCAAAAGAGATGTAGACAAATGCATTGATTAAAATAAACTATAGAAAAAAATCCATGCTTGTCTGTGAACTTCACATATAACAGAGGTAGTTCTACATATTGATGTGAGATGATCACCTGTCCAACGTCAAGTACTGCAATAATTTGCTATGCACATGGAAAGACGTAAACAAAATTTCTTCCTTACCTATATGCACACAAAGTCCCAACTGAAAAGATATCTAACATTTTAAATATCTTAACAAAATAGAAGCATACATATATTTTTAAATTAAGGTTGAAAAGATTTCCTAAGCACAGCATACAAAGCATAAACTTTAAAGGAAAAGTTTGATATACTTTAGTTAAACAAAATAAAACTTCTGATGTGTGGCATTAATTATAAAACTATTTGTGATAACAACAAAAATAAGAAAAGGCTAACTGGCCGTTAATATGGAAAAGGATACAGATATATAAATGGTGCTACATTTATATGAGGGAAGATTGCCTGGTTGTTAACCTGAATGAGTCTATATATAATCCAGGACATATCTTTAGTAAAAACAGATGATTTGCAGAATGATGCCAAGAGCAGACAGCATTTATATAATGTAAAAATAAAAACAATTATAAATATTTTTTAAAAAATTTCTATATTCCTCTGTGTGTAAGCATATACACTGCAGTTTGTGTCTACAAAGTGGGAAGGAAAATGAAATTGGTGATTGGGGATAAAATGAATTCAACTTTTACTGTAATGTTTTCTATAAAAATTTTTAAAGAGGTTTTTTTCTTTACAAAAAGATAGTACAATAGGGGCGCCTGGGTGGCTCAGCTGGTTAAGCATCTGGCTTGAGCTCAGGTCTTGATCTCACAGCTTGTGAGTTCGAGCCCCGCATAGGGCTCTGTGCTGACAGCTCAGAGTCTGAAGCCTGCTTCAGATTCTGTGTCTCCCCCTCTCTCTGTTCCTCCCCTGCTCTCTCTCACTCTCTCTCTCAAAAAATAAACATTAATTTTTTAAAAAAGATAATATAATGAAATGTGAACAAATATAAATTTGGGATTGTTGGTATTTAGGAATTTTTACTAGTTTTGTGCTGTTTTTTAATGTTTCTTAATTTTTTCAGAACAAAAATCTCATAGTAGTATGAGATAGTAGATGGATAAAAGAGGTATTGGTGATTCCCAGAGCAGACAAGCTCTGTGTCCTGTTGTCTAGAATGAGAAACATGCACTGGCAATAAGCAAATTCAAAAGAAGTCCACAGAGATTAAATGATGACAATGGTGAAAGTACTGAAGGGTTAGGAACAGAAAAAGCGTGTGCGGCAAGCGCGCACGCACACACACGCACACACACACACACACACACACACCACGCTGCTTCTCCGTTGTTAGGTATTCCAGAACTTTAATCACATGGGAAGAATATAAATTGACTAAAATTATGACTCCTCCACCCTCTAAGATAGGGATTGAATACAACTTGAGGTCATTATAGAAAATTATGAAATAATATCTTTGTAGAGATGACTCAGTTAATGAATAGTTGTTTTTATAGCAAGTTATATCTTTTTCTCCATTTTTATTACGAGTTCATTAGGTATAGCTCTGTCTTTAAACAGGGTCTTTAGAATATTGATTATCATGGCTGAAATTATGTGTGTGTATATGTGTACGATATTATATGTGTATCATACACAGAGGATAGTTTACTTTTTCTCAAGCTGAAGATGGAGTGTATTTAGATAACATATTTTATCTCTGTTCAATCTAAAATCTGATTCTTTACTGAGATGTATTTAAAGTTGCTAAGTATAGCTAACATTTAATTGTGTGAACTACAGTTTTCATCTTTCAAGGTCATACCTATAATAGAAATACCAATTAATAGTTAGCACTTATGGGCTTTTTAACTTCTAAGTACTTTACCAACAATTAATTTAATGCTCTCAAGAACCATGGGAACCCTAATTTCTGTAGGAAGGTTATAGTAGCCACTTTGGGATCAGGATGTTTTCACATAGAGATGCCCTGTTAATTTACTTAACGTAAGTAGGGGAAATAAAAGGCAAACACATGTAATTCAGCTTTACTTTGAAATTTTTGATATTGAGAAAAGTCTATTTTCCTTTTCCTAAATTAAGGTGCGAGAAATCAAATTTTATTAAAGTGTGGAATTTAATTGTTCTTTGGGGTGATTCACTAAGGGAAAGCCATAAGGAGGATGTAAATCTACTTACAGCACTTTAGTAGCTTATAATTGTTTCTGATAGGTACATTTTATTTCAAGATTACTCAATTTTGTTAAACTGGAGACAATGGAATCTTTTGTTTTTGTTTTAGTTTTTAATTTATTTCTAGGAGAGAGAGAGAGAGAGACAGCGTGAGCAGGGAAGGATCAGAGAGAGAGGGAGTCACAGACTCTGAAACAGGCTCCAGGCTCTGAGCTGGCAGTCAGCACAGAGCCCGACGCGGGGCCCGAACCCACGAACCGCGAGATCATGACCTAAGCGAAAGTCGGACGCTTAACCGACTAATCCACCCAAGCGCCCCGACAATGGGATCTTTTGAAGCATAGCCTGTCATATTATTAATTACTTTGATAGGTTATTTGGAGCCCTGAGACCAGACTGTTACCTCTGCTATGATATGAATTTCACATTATTCTGCTGTAATTTGGAACATCCTGGTTATTTGCAATTAATTAAAACTAAACATTTAGCAATACAGATGCTGACGGGAAAATGGCTTCAGAGTTCGTCTCCAAATTGAAATCTCACCTGCGAAATTTATTAAAGCGGTGTGCTAGGAGAAAATGTTAATGGTAGAAACTATTTACATTACCCTTCAATTTTGTTTTGTTTTGTTTTACTTTTAAGTGATCTGAGCGTTTCTCTTTGATCATGTAAATGAAAGATATTTTTGTTTTGTTGACAGAGCCACACATTTCATACAGTAAAAGCATAGAAATGATTTACCAGAATACTTTAGAGGGTCTCCCCTCTGAAATTGACATGGCATCGGGGTAATATGAGAAATACGTCACTCTGATTAATCAGTAGGGTTGTCTACCATCCTCATGGTAAAAGGGATTCTTTGGGGTTTTGGCTGCTAGAGTCATCAAAGGTGAGTGTTTAGTGGAGCAAGTCCTCAGAACCCCCACACACAGCAGTTTTGCGGGTGTATGATGGGACCCCGCACAGATAGCTTTAAAAAGTACTTACTCAGGATCTATATCTGTGTGTGAACGAACCCTTATCTCCCTGGGGCAAAGCAAACTGTGTCTCTCTTGAAACTCTGCCTAAGTGAGAAAGTAAGAATTTAGCAAATTTAGGCAAAATAACTACTATTGAAAGTCATTCTCTTGGAATAATCATTTATAGTCATCAAAATCTTAACTCGCTAATAATTCACTATTTAAATACTTCACTTTAAAGTACATTAGCATATGAACTAAGCATTTTTTCATACATCCATACAATCAAGAATTATAATTAGTTGATGGTTTAATTTAAAAGCAAGAACTGAGTAATCAGCCTTCTGCCATTGATCTATTTATCCAAAAGCTCAGTTAATCTCTCAGTCTCTGTTATCATGTAGCTACTTTTGCCCAGCATTTAGAGCTTATTGTTTCAATAAGGGGATGGTTACATGCCAATAACGAGTTCACTAATGAATAGCTTCAAAGATCAATGTTAGCATCCTCTTAATGTAGTTTAAAAGTCCCTCCCAAGGGCTTGCCTAGTAAAAGATTCACAGATAAATAATCTACTATTTTCTAGACAAAGGTTGTTTCTAGTGATGGTACACGTTCAATAAATTATTGACATAAACTTGAGGAAACATTTTCCAACTTTACCCATGCTTATTGAGGACTCATGGGGACAGAAAGGCTTCAACTCCTTACTAGCTTAGAGGTTTTAGGGAATTCTAACTGCATTTTCTGAACTGTTCATCGGGAATAACCCCAGCATTTCTGCGGTAGACTAAATAATAACCCCAAAGATATCCACATCCTAATCTCTGGAACCTAGAGCTATTACCTCATGTGACAAAAGGGATTTTGTGGATGAGATTAAGTACCTTGGGGTAGGTAGGTTATCCTGGCTTCTCTGAGCAGACGCTAAAATGCGACTCTAAGTGTCCTTAAAAGAGATGGGGCGCCTGGGTGGCTTAGTCGGTTAAGCCTCTGACTTTCGCTTGGGTCATGATCTTGCGGTTCGTGGGTTCGGGCCCCGCGTCGGGCTCTGTGCTGACTGCCAGCTCACAGCCTGGAGCCTGTTTCAGTCTGTGACTCCCTCTCTCTGACCCTCTCCTGTTCTCGCTGTCTCTCTCTCCTAGAAATAAATAAAACGTTAAAAAAAAAAAAAAAGAGAGAGAGCCAGGGGTGCCCGGGTGGCTCAGTTGGTTAAGCGTCCAACTTCAGCTCAGGTCACGATCTCATGGTTCATGGGTTTGAGCCCCGCGTCGGCCTCTGTGCTGACAGCTCAGAGCCTGGAGGCTGTTTCGGATTCTGTGTCTCCTTCTCTGACTCTCCCCTGCTCACGCTGTTTCTCTCTCTCAAAGATAATTAAAATATTAAAAAAAAAAAAAAAAGAGACACAGAGAGAGAGAGAGCCAGAGGGAGGCCTGCCTGGAAACAGTGGAAGAGAAGGCAGTGTGACTGTGACAATGGAGATTGTCATCATGCAGCTAGAAGTCAAGGAACATGGGCAACCCCTTGAAATGGAAAAGGCAAGGGACAGATTGACCTCTAGAGCCTCTAGACAGTAACAGGCTTGGCGAAAGCTGGACTTGACCCCAGTGAAACTGACTTCAGATGTCCGGCCTGGAGAATTGTAAGAGAATAAATTCCTTCTGTTTAGAGCCACCGAATTGGTGGTAATCTGTTACAAACTCTAGGAATCTAACACAATGTCCTTTTCAACCTCTTCCCCATTAAAAGTTTGCACAAGTCTCTCTAAGCCGGTAGGTAACTGATCAAGCATGTATGGGACACTTGTCTCTATCCATATACCTATACTCTATATTGATAATTAATTTTTGGTTTAGTGCTTCTTTTTAGTACACTTAGTTTTTTTCTTACTGCTTATTTATTTCTGAACGAAAGAGCCGAGTGTGGAAGAGGCAGAGAAAGGGGGACAGAGGCTCCTAAGCATGCTTTGTGCTGATAGCAGAGAGCCTGATGAGAGGCTGGAACTTGCAAACCTTGAGATCAAGACCTAAAGCCAAGTTGGGCACTCAACCAACTGAGCCACCAAGGCACCCCAGCACATTTAGAGTTCTTTTTTTAAACTTGCATTTATTTTCTTTGTAATTATCACAAAGCCACAACTAACATTTTTTTACCTACCCCCCAATGCAAACAATTCACCTGGCTTTTAAGCATAATTTATTTTCTAAGTGACTCTGCATGGATAAAATTATTTTAGTACTGTATTTATATAACTAAGATAGTTCACGTTATAACAATGAAAGCTCTTTTGGTTTGAAGATAGAAAATTTAAAAATTCTGAGAAAAGATGTCTTGGTTTTAAAAGCCTGCTTGATGTTTCACTATCCAGATTCAACTGGGTAAATTTCACTAAGTTGAAAAAAAGATTCAAGCCTTGTAAGCCCTGAGCTACCATGTTGATAGCAGATTGTAGAGGAAAGCTCTGATCACACTTGTAGAAAACAATTGTTTCATCTTCATAAAGTAATTAAATAATTATGCAGAGCATAGCAATGTGTATGAATCAATTTCAATGTGTATTTAATCTTGTATGAATATTATTACCCAGCTTCGGAAATGAGAGTCAGATTCTATTCCATTTGAACTGAGTAAACACAGACTCTGAATTTCACAGGTTTTTGGGTGTTTTTTTTTTGTTGTTGTTGTTGTTGTTGTTTTCTTTGCCTTAAAGTGGGAAGATTAGGTTGCATTACCCTTCTCAGTGGTAAAGATTCTGTGCATTTTATGGTCAAATTAATTTAAAAAACTGTTACCTCCAATCTCTGGTGCTGGCTATGTAAGGATGGTTTGAATCTGCAACAAACAGCTCATTTGGTTCTGCAACCAAAAATACAGATGGCCTGTTATTCTCAGAAATGTGGGTAATAGTGTCTTTCTTTTTGTTTATACATCTAGTTGGCTATTCTCAAAGAGATGGTAATTTTTTTTAATTATGGAAGAAATAGAAGCAAATTTCTAAATGGATGTGTCTATATAAATAACTTGCAATTGTGATTGTTTAAAAAAATGCATGTACTTCATAATGACCCATGAGTCTCCTCCGTGAGTTATGGAGAGCCTTGTGATTTGCCCATGTACAATCCAGAAATGGACAATCAATAGTAAGTTAACAGGCATATGTTGTGTAATCTTTAGTGCTTTTAGTCCCTAGGTATAATCCAAGCAAGTTTTGTGTGTACCTGTGTGTACATTTGTGCATGTGCATGCATATGTGTGTGTGTGTGTGTGTGTGTGTGTGTGTGTGTACGTGCTGATGAATGCATGCAGGACCTTGGGGATAGTTGTCTATTAAAAGATGTATGGGAAACTGGTATCATATCCACAAGTACACACCAGAAATTCTGACGTACATTTCCTCTTAGATTTATATATTGGATTTTATTTCCAATTACATGAGCATTTTAGCTCAAGCATAATTTTTTTCTTGGGACTTTATACATATAGTGCAAATAAACATTTATAGAATTTTAAGAGGCAGGTTGGGCAGAGGGCCAGAGAGTATGAAAGGACAGACAGACGAGCCTTTGCAGAGAATTGCATTTCAATGATTAAGGAGACTCTATCAGATAAGCCCTGATAACTTTTCCACGAAGTGTCACATGAAGGCATTAGGGAGGGAGCAGTTCAATGTGGACCCTTCCATGTGGCAGCTAGCAATCCTGCCCATGAATGTTCATTGTGTCTGATGGAATCAGGTCCTCTGGAAATTTATAAGGGTCTCCTGTTTCCTTTATTTCCTTCCTCCCTAAATGGAACATTTCTTTCCTCATGCCATAGAGTGGTATAGTGACTGAGTCTGGTGTCATTTGCAATAGGACTCTTAAAATTGTATCTTTCGATTGAGGGTCTGTTATTTTTCCCTTTTGAGTTGTTCCAAAATAAAAGGTTTTTACTGAGATAGGGGAGAAGGAAGTAGTAGATAGTAGTAAATAGCCCTCGCGGGGGTGGGGGTGTATAAGAAATACAGAGCTGCATTTTTGTGCCTTTCCAGTCTAGAAGGGTTCATACAGTCACCTCCTCCAGGGCCTGTTATCTGAGTATTTGGCTCTGCAGGTGGCGTAATTTGGGCGTGGCTACAAACTGAGAAGAGATGACCATGGTTTCGCTGCTGCCGTTGGGCCCAAGGAGGCCCGTGATATGAATGTAAGTAGCATATTGAACAGTCATGATAAGAGCTGCACTCAAAGCGAACCTTTACTTATGTTTTAAATTTAGTAATGAAACCTTCCCCTTCCCAAGAATGAAAACGCAAGTTGGCACCCTCACTTGCCTGCTCCTTCCTTGGTAAAGAGAAGTCCGATGGTCACTTTAATTGCAAATGCAGTCACATGTCGTACTTAGAATGTTCATTCCATGATGTTAACAATTACAAACTTGATTCCACATTTTTGTATATTTTTGCCAGCTCTAGCCACCTGAATGTGGACCTGGCTCTGGGAGGGGATGTGGCTGATCACTTCTCTACTGTATTGCTTGCAAGTATCGTTTGCCCTCCACCTCATAAACCTCCAAAAATTATAACAAAAACTTTTAATTAACAAAATGTGTATATATTTAGGTTGTCAGGTGTGTTTTGAAATACATATACTGTGTGAAATGATTACTACAATCAAGCTAATTAACATACCCATCCCCTCACATAGTTATCTTTTGTATGTATGTGATGAGAACACTTGAGATTTAACCTTTTAGCAAGTATCAGGGATATAATACAGAATTATTAGGTACAGTCACTATGCTGAACATTAGACTTCCTGAACTTACTCACTTATAACTGACAGTTATAAGAACCCTTTGATCAATATCTCCCCATTTCCCCAAACTCTAGCCCCTTGGTAACTACCATTCTATCTGCTTTCTGTCATTATGAGTTCAACATTTTTTTAAGATTCTGCATATAAGTGAGATCATGCAGGTTTTTTTTCAGTGTCTATTTATTTTATTCAGTATAATATCCTTCAGGGTGACCCATATTGTTGCAAATGGCAGAATCTCCTTTTTTTAATGGCAAAATATTATTATCATATAAATATTTGTATATACATAGTAATATGATATTATATATATCACATTTTCTTTATCCAATTCATCTTTGATGGGCACTTAGATGGTTTCTATGTCTTGGTTACCATGAATAATGCTGTTGGGAAGTTAGAAGGCAGGTCTCTTTGAGATAATGGCTTCATTTCCTTTGAATATATACCCGGAAGTGGGATTCCTGGATCATATGATAGTGTTATTTTTAATTAAAACAATTTTTAATCCTTATTTATTTTTGAGAGACAGAGTGCAAACAGGGGAGAGGCAGAGAGAGAGGGAGACACAGAATCCAAAGCAGACTTCAGGCTCCATACGTATCAGCACAGAGCCTGATGCAGTGCTCAGACTTACAAACCACGAGATCATAAACTGAGTCCGAAGTTGGATGCTTAACCGACTGAGCCACCCAGGTGCCCCCTATTGTTAATTTCTTTGAGAAAACCCCATATTTGTTTTTAATGATAACTATGCTAGTTTACATTCTCACCAATAATATATAAGACTTCCCTTTTTTCGACATCCTACCCAATACTTGTTATCTTTTGACTTTTTGATAATTGCCATTTCATCAGGTGAGATGATATCTCATCATGATTTTAATTTGCATTTCTTGATGACTAGTGATGCTGAGCACCTTTTTATGTATCTGTTGACCATTTTATGTCTTTGTGTGTGTGTGTGTGTGTGTGTGTGTGAAACTGTCCATTCACATCTTTTGCTCATTTTTAAATCAGTTTTTTTTTTCTTCTGTCTGTTGAGTTGTATGAGCTCCTTATATATTTTGGACATTAACCTCTAATTGGACATATAATTTGTGAATATTTTGTTCTAATTCCATAGTTTGCTTTACACTCTGTTGGCTATTTCCCTTACTGTGCAGACACTTTTTAGTTTGATGTGGTTTTCCTGGTCTGTTTTTGCTTTTGAAGTCTGTGCTTTCTATGTCAAATCCGAAAAGTCATTGCTAAGTCCAACGTCAAGGAGTTTTTCTCCCATGTTTTCTTCTAGGATTTCTGTTCTTTAAGGTCTTACATTCAATCCTTTGACCCATTTTGAGTTAATTTTTTGAATGATGTAAGATAAGTTTCAAATTTCAGTTTTCCCAATACTATTTATTGAAGACACTTTCCCCATTGTGTATTCTTGGCACTGTTGTCAAAGATTAATTGATGGCATTTATGTGAGTTTACATTTTAGGTAGGGAGGTATAATAATCCAATCTATGTTTCAGGAATGTGAACATGGTTACAGTATGAAGGAATGAAAAATGAATACACACACACACACACACACACTAAGACTATCACACTTTGTAAAGGAGAGGAACAATGTATTATTTGTCTTTGTTCTACTAGAATTTTGTTTAGATACAAGCATGGAGCAAGTTCTTAAAATATTTGTTTAAATATTAAATGATTGGCTAGGAATAGGAAGTCTTCAATTAAATTGGTTAAAACCATTACAGTAGTGTGGGAGAGACAATAAAATACGGATATAGGCTTGAGATAGATTTTAAATGCACACTTTATGAAGTAGCAATTAAATATACACCAAGAGAAGAGAAGGATGTCTCAAAGTGGCTCAGAATTCCCTAACTTTGGATGTTTATGACATCATTATGAGAAATAAGAAAGTCAGAGGGCAGACCTATTTGGGTTAGAACGGGTGTAAGTTTTATAACTGCTTTTACATTCATGAGACTGGTTTCTTACATTAGTTTGAAAGCACGATAAAAAGTGAATAGTTTGTCAGGGTCAGACAACAGCCAGCTCAGTTGGGATGGTGAATAAAAAGAAAACCATGTTTAGATTATTGCCTTTTCAGTGGAGCAGGGCTTGGGGCAGGGATAAGGTTCTCACAGAAAAGCCTTCTGTATCTAGCATATTGTCTTCATTAGGATCAGCATTAACAACAGCAATAGAAGGTGAGGATAGATGTGTTAGAGGCCTTTGTCAGCAAAATCAATTATTTTTCTGAAGTGAGAAGGAATCAAGCATTAGTATTTAAAATTGTCTTTAAACAAGAGTGAGCCATGAGAGATGAAGGGAGCCTTGACTAGCAGAGGAATAAAATGAATAGAGCTAATACTGCAAAGCAGGAATAAATGCAATGAGTAATTCTGAACACCACATAGAGGAATGGGCATCATTATTTCCTGTGCTCTGATCATGAAGAAGGATAGGGCAAGGTAAGCAAGGCTGATGGTGTCATTAGCTCAGAAAGACAGGGAGGCAGATGACCATATTCTTAATAACTAAGAAAAAGCCCCTTTCACAAGTGAGATGAAATTAAGTATAATTTAAAAATTTGTAAAGCAAGGAGGGTACTTTAATTTTTAGATGATTCCAATAATTCTAATATGGTAGACAATATCATGATCCAAGAGCTCAGAGCAAATCCTGCTTCTCTTTTAGCACCACAAGCAATGTTCTAAGGGTCATCTGTCTGGACTTCATTCTAACTTGCTATATAACCTGGGCCTGGGGGGGGGTACCCAATCTCTCTGCTCCTCACATTTTAGAGATGTAAAAATGAGTATATATTAGTGCCTACCTCACCAATGTGATGACCAAGTTGTTGTTATAGGTAAAGCACTTAGAAGAGTGCCTGTACAATCTTTGTTAAATAAACACACAAAATGCATTGTGGGGGGAAATGTGATTCAAATTCAAAGGATAAATTTCACTATTAAGGGAAATCAACAGGGGTGCCTTGGTGGCTCAGTTGGTAAAGCATCCAACTTCGGCTCAGGTCATGATCTCACGGTTCATGGGTTCGAGCCCCGCATCAGCCTCTGTGCTGACAGCCAGCTCAGAGCCTGGAGCCTGTTTCGGATTCTGTGTCTCCCTCTCTCTTTGACCTTCCCCAGCTCATGCTGTCTCTCCTTCTTTCTCAGAAATAAATAAAAACATTTAAAAATTAAAAAAAAAGAATCAACAAGGATTTTCCTTCTCCCCTAGAAATAATGTTAGTCCTAAGGGCACCCCAAATGTACTCACTTTTCTTAGATCTTCCATCTTCTTGAGAGTCACTGAAACCCAGAGAAATTGGGATTGAAATTCAAGGACAGAATGGCCTCTCCCAGATCAGTTCTAATTCTTCCAAAATCCTTAAGATGGCACCTGGCCTTGGTTCCTGCCCAAAATGAAAGAAAGAATAGAGAGAAATGACAAATGAAAATGATATAATATTTGAATATATGCTACCATGATACCTTTAGTCCAAAAGTATTTCCATATCTCTTTTGGAAGCAAAAAAGATTTCATCTTAAATTGGATCCTGAGGGTTAAGTAAAATCAATAAAATACTTCAGAGTGCAGAGAATTTAAATTACCAATATTCTCTGGGAAAATAAAATCTATCACGGTGTCTATCCAAGAGCAGAATTTGTTTGCTTAGAAATTATCAAAACATAAATTATGAAGATTTATTTCACAGACACTTATATTGATCTCATTTTCAAAAATTCAAAGATTTTTGGAGACAAAACACAAAGTTAAAAGGCTCTCAAAATATATACATGGAATGAGCTATGGTGTTTTGGAAGATCTATAATTTTACAAGTGTTTAGGGCATATATTTCTACAAAGAAAACCTTAAGGTAGCATTCAGTCATTAAAAAATATTTCCACCTTAGCCATTTGGATTTCCCCATAGTGTTTGCTATTCAGCAAACAGTTAGCAGTCAAGTGCCCTTGATCTAGCCTCTATATATCTCCGCACTTAAGCACACATATACTTTGATCTTATTTGCAAGTGTGATCCAGACAATGTCTTATTATTCTAGGTTTCTGGGGCAAAACGATTTGTAGTTAATAAGAGTTTTTTCTTTCTTAAGTGTAATTTCTCCATCATCCACATCTCCAAAGTAATATTTACTGGGGTTTGGGGGCAGGGGTGGAAAAGATAACTAAAGAGGGGAAATAATGAAGAAGTGAGTAAGAGATTGCATGGTACTAAATAAATAATCACTGTATGAAAACACTGTTTTTATTTAAGACCTCCTATGAGAGGTGAGTAAAAAGAAGATTCCAGTCCAACTGTAGACCATCTGCTTGGACCAAGATTTGGCTGATTTTCTCTGGTTTTCAGATTATGCTTGAGTTAATAGCATGTTGATATTGGTGAGTTAATAATTACTTCCTCTTGCATGCAATGGTGCCAAAGTATGTGTGTATACTGAAATAATGAATGTTACATTTTTGAAAACATTATATTCAAATTATTTCAGTATAAAGGATGGCAATAGTTATGCTCTAAGAAAAAATAGTTTCAGTTAATTTTTAGTGAATTATTTTATTAATTATTAAACTTCTCATTAAAATACAAAAAAATACAGAAAAGTGTAATGAAGGGAATAAAATTCACTCATGATCTCACCCACCAGAAGTTATTATTTTGAAATCCTTGATATGTTTTGTATTGCATACATAAAGCTCCCCATACCTTTATTCCCTAGTGGTAATTACTATCATAAAACATTGCTAAACTTTCCTCGATATCATTTTGTAATTTGTGCTACTATAAAAACAATGTGTAGTATTGTTTTGTGCCTTTAAAACTTGTAGAGGCAGTGCTATAATATACATATCCTTTTGCACTTTTACACTTAACCTCATATTTTAGTTATTTATCTATGTTAGTACCTATCTGTCCAATTTCTTTTTGTTGCTATAGAATATTCCATTGTTTGAAAAAGTTACAGTGGCTTTAATTCTTGTGGAGAAATTGTGCAGGTTCCCTGCTTGCTCTAGCAAACTGTGCTGCAGTGAAGGTGTTTGAAGGTATCTCCTGAGCAAGTGAGTATTTCTCTAGCACATACTGCTGGATTGCTTGGTCCAGGCTGGTGGTATCTTAAGTGCTGTCATATTACTCCTTGAGGAGGTTTTATCAATTAATATTTTCACCATCTGTGTTTAGTGTCCCCTACCCCTCACCACCACCAACAAATGGTTAGGTGTAGGATGGTGGTAGTGACAGTATAACTCATTTTCCTGTTAATTTCCATTTCTCTTTCTTTTTTAAAGTTTATTTATTTAGTTTTGAGGGGGAGGGGTGAGCAGAGAGAGGAAGAGAGAATCCCAAGCAGGCTCCTCACTGTCAGCACAGAGCCTGTCATGGGGCTCGAACCCACAAACTGTGATATCATGACCTGAGCAGAAATCAAGAGTGGGATGCTTAACTGATTGAGTCACCCAGGCACCACCACATTTCTCTTATTATCATGTGATAATTGGTGATTCAAGTATTCAGTGTTCTTCATTTCAGTGAATGACATCACTGTCTACGTTGCACCAGCCAGACATGAGAAGGCGGTCTTGATCCTTTATCTCCTTCATTGATCAGCAGTGGTTTTTGACTCTTCGTCACAAATTTGTTTCAGTACTTCCCACTCATGGACATCTCCACCAGTATCCTGGCCCAAGAAATGATGTCTGGTCTGTATGGAACTGTGCATATACGGAAAGATTCAGACGCCCAGTCGGTTTCCCAGTATGCTGGATTGTCTTTGTACATTGCATTATCCATCCACACATCAACGTGGCTAATCATTATTTTATAAGTTTATGCTTTTGAAAATTTATTTATTTTGAGAGAGCGAGAAAGAACGTGTGTGCCTGTGTGAGTGAGCGTATGTGTGAGTGGGGAAGGGGCAGGGAGCAGTGAGAGCCAGAATCCTAACCAAGCTCTGTGCTGTCAGCACAGAGCCCTATATGGGGCAGGATCTCAGGAGGATCATGAGATCATGACCTGAATTGAAATCAAGAGTCTGCCACTCAATCACTCAATCCACTGAGCCACCCAAGCGCCCATGGCTCATCACTTCCAAAGGAAATTATAAACTTACAGTAGTTTTTTAGTTGAGTAGTTAATATGAGGAGAAAATGTATAATTCGCTCTTTATTTCTCTCAGTTCCTGTCTGTCTCAGTCTGTCTATCTGTCACACACGCAGAGATATCTGCCAACAAAACTAAAGATATAGTTTTATTTTCTAAGCCTCAGTTAGTTCATCCTCTTGTTCAAACTCTAGCAGTATTTCTACACATCAATAAATTATTAACATAAGGCTTGGTACTTTGATACAGTATTTCTTCATCTACGGTGAAATTCTTTTCTACAAAATTAAACACAATCACTTAAAGGTCTGAACATATTACTTCTAGTCCTTACTTATTATCCACCAGCAATTTGACTTTCATTAACTTAAAGTCTAAGATTATCTGGCTAGGAATCTAAACACTAAACACATCCCTATAGTCAAATGTTATAAAAGGATATTATAATGATTATCTATTAAAAAAAACTCCATTTGTCTTTGTATTTTTTTCCTCAAATTATCATTATCTAAAATTACAACGCGTTCTTCATCATTTGACATGATTGTAGTAAGTAAAATCTTTGGTCAGATAGTTTTTTCCTACTTATAAATCCCTGATCATGAGCCCATTAAGTGAATTCTCATAGAAATGCAAGGCCAGATAGTGCATTTCAGTTAATTCTTGTCAGAGTATTTGGATGGTGGCATTTTACAAAGGTTATATGTTTTAGACAATTTAATTCTTTTTTGTGCATATTTTAAGTATTGTTTAACCTTTTTAAAAAGACTAGAATGCCATTTGCATGTCCAAGTTAATATATTGCTATTCAATAACACTTTTGTGTAGATAATAACATAATAAATACAAATTTGGTATATAACATGTACGACAAATTGCTGAGACATTTAAAGATATTGGCCTAAATGTTGATTATTCAGAAGATGCTTTGGACTGGGAATGTCAAAGTCCCTAGTTTGAGATCTCACTGAAACACTTTTGTTTAGCCTTAGGAATGATCTATGTATAGGAACCTTTTAATTTTTCATGCAATACTGCCCTTAGAAAAACTTAAGTTATTATCTCTACTCTGTACATCCAAGGGAGAAGATATTAAAGTTTCTGATGTCTTTACTTGCATTAATTGAATAAAGAGAATAATTTTTCTCATAAATATCACCATTGTAGCAGTCCTACTAACACTAAATTCTCTCAATGTTCTTTGATTAATACTTCAAGGTATATTGATTAACTATTAGTCCTAATATGAAGGGGAGATGAAGAGCTATTGGTTTTCTGCTATTCATTGGCAGTCATTTGTGTTCTTGCAGGTTCATAGGAAGCCTAGAAAATGGCCCTAATTCCTGGAGAAACCAAAAGGACTAGTATGTGGTCAGTCATTACTGCTCTTTAGGGGAATACACACTGCATATCATCTTTGACTACTCAGTACAAAGTCTTTTTGGACTCACTTGCACGTGGTCATGCCTCAGAGTATAAATTGCCTGACATAATTTATCCATAATTAAGAGCTAAAGATTGTGATGTATGTGTTCATCCTATTATATGAAAAAAATTCCTTTGGCAAGTTATAATTTGTTGAATCAGTCAAAAAATTACATTTTCTAATATTATTCTGGAAACCTGCTTTTTAAGGAAGGATTATTCTAAATATTAGGTCAGTAATGAATTGTTTGGATTGGTATATCACTTTCCTGGGTCTGTCATAAAGTACCACTAACTGGGTGGTTTAAAATAACAAATATTGATTCTCTTACAGTTCTGGAAGCCGGAAGTCCAGACTCAAGGTATTGGCTGGGCCACCCTCCCTTGGCAGTGTCTAGGGGAGGAGCTCCCTAACATCTTCCTGTTTCTGTAGTCTCAGGTGTTCCTTGGTCTGTGACAGCATGACTTCCATCCTGCTTTTGTCTTCATATGATCTTCTCTCACATGGTGTTCTCTCTCTCTCTTTCCCCCTTTCTCTCTCCCTCTGTATATGTGTCCAAATTTCCCTCTTATAAGGACAACAGTCACGTTGAATTAAGGCTCTCTCTACTCCAGCGTGAACTTATTTTAACTCATTTAATTATATCTGCAAGGAATTTTCTCAAACAAGGTCACATTCTAGGGTGATAGGGGATAGTATGTTTAGGGGCTCTTTTTTGGGAGCACGAATCAACTCTAATAGAAGGCTAAAATGTTAAATATTGGTCTTAATTGCTGGCTCTATGTATATGGAAGTTCTATCATAATGCAAGTTTTGTGAGGAGTAGAAATAAGTTGTTTATTTTTGAAAATCAGAAATTCATAATGTGTGAAAATGTTTGCTCAATTTAACTGAAAAATTATGTTATGCACAGTCTGTAAGTGAAATTGCTCCATCATATTCATCAACTCAGGAAAATGTACCTACAAAATTACTCTCACTCAGTGGTTAACTAATCATTATTCCTTAATAATTTGTTGCTATTATGTCCCTTAATTTGTCAAGATGAGATAAACTTGATGGTTACTCATATCACAGTATTATTTTTATGTGCCAATTGGTAGACTCTAGAGGTTAAGAGGAGAATTATGGAGACAGGTTGCATTATTCGGAATCCAGACTCTTTCACTTACCAGCAATATGACCCTGGGAAATTTGTTTATCATCTGTCTCTTTCCTTTTCTGTAACTGTACAGGAAGGACAGCCACAATACCTTTCAGTGAGGTTCTGAAATAAGACGAATCATTGAATGCATGTAGAAAAAGTCTGACAAGTAGCAATTTCTTAATAAAAATTTTCATTTTTGCTTATTCTTAAAATATCTAATCCTCATTTGGTATATGAAATAATTATTACCTTCTAGAGAAATCAAACATAACTATTTATATTTTTAAAGAAACTTAGACAACAGATATTGATAAGGATGTGGAGAAAGGGGGACAATTTTGCACTGTTGGTGGGAATGCAAACTGGTGGAGTCGCTCTGGAAAACAGTGTGGGGCTTCCTCAAAAAATGAAAAATACAATTACCCTATGAATCAGCCATTGCACTACTAGGTATTTATCCCAAAGGATACAAAAATGCTGATATGAAGGGTCACATGCAGGGGCACCTGGGTGACTCAGTCAGTTAAGTGTCAGACTTCAGCTCTGGTCATGATCCCACAGTTTGTGGGTTCGAGCCACACATTGGGCTCCATGATGACAGCTCAGAGCCTGGAGCCTGCTTTTAAAAGGTCAATAAGTAATCTGAAAGAAAAGAAGAAGAAATAAAACAGTAATATAAAACAGTTTTGGGTCCAAGGGACACCTGGGTGGCTCAGTCAGTTAAATAACAGACTCTTGGTTTTGGCTTAGGTCATGATCTCATGGTTTTGTGGGCTTGAGCCTTACATCAGGCTCTGTGCTTGTAGCACGGAGCCTGCTTGGGATTCTCTCTCTCTCTCTCTCTCTCCCTCTCTCCACTCTGTCTGCCTCTTCCCCCACTTTTGCTGTCTCTGACTCTCTCAAAATAAATACATACACTTAAAAAACAGTTGCATGTCAAATAGAATATAAAGAATAAATTTGTGAATTTAAAATAAAATTAATATGTCTAATAAGTGCAATAAATCAGGTAATCTAAATAAAAATAAAACAATGATCAAAATGGGTTAAAACATGGATACCTAAATGATATGTACCTTTAAAATAAGCACAGAAACAGATTAAAATTCAAAAAGTTGAAAAAGATAACACTTGCAAAAGAAAAAAAGTATAGCCATAGTAATATAATACAAAGTAGACATTAAAAAGAAGCAAAAAGAGGTATAGACCATAGTGTTGAACTATTGTACCAAAATAATGCAATTCCAAATTTATATACCTAATAAAATTAGCTTCAAATACATAAATAAAGATTGACAAAAGAGATACTGGTAAATCTAAACATAATAATAACCTCTCAATATCTTATGAAACAGAAAAATTAGCAAGTATATTATGGGCTTGGCACAAACAGGGTCTCTGTTAGAGAAAGAGAAACTAGAGGGATTATGGAAGTTGTATGGAGCTGAACTGAAATCAAAACAAACTTCGAAAACAAGATTCTTTTTCCCCATGGAATATTGTGAGGATCTAGAATGGGCAAGGAGACTAGCCCTGGGCCAAAAGAGGTTCATCTTTCACAGTGTTGCCTTGCTTAAGAATCAAAGGCCTGCTATGGGAAGGGCCTGAATCCACAGAGCATCCTTTCTTAACACTTTTACTAATTTTTGAACCTTCCACAGGAAGGAGGCTAAAGACTGAAGATCAAAGCTTTAAAAAGTCATTAATTAAGGAAAAGAATCTCATACAATCAATCAAAGCCTGATAACTCCATGCTTGAAAAACAAGGGTGATATAGATGTGGACTGATCTTAAAAGTTCAATGCTTTTGAACTCACGTTAATACTTTGTCAGCTAGAGGTGATTGTCTTTCTACCCAATAGAAGAAGGAGAAATCCTTTGGGGAAAATATCATCTCAAGCTTTATGATTACTTGATATACAATGTCTAGCATACAATAAAAATTTACTAGACGTAGGAAGAGACCGGAAAATATATTAATCAAGAGAACATAGCAGGGGCAACTGGGTGGCTCAGTTGGTTAAATGTCCAACTTCAGCTCAGGTCATGATCTTGTGGTTTGTGAGTTTGAGCCCCATGTTGGGCTCTGTGCTGACAGTTCAGAGTCTGGGCTCTGCTTTGGATTCTGTGTCTCATTCTCTCTTTCCCCTCCCCAACTTGTGCTCTGTCTCTCAAAAATAAATAAATCTAAAAAAATAAAAAGAGAAAGAGAACATAGCAGAGCATAAGATTCTTCGGCAGAGGAAATATTCAAAGATGTAATGTTCATCTGGACATTTGAGAACCTGGAATTTGAGAACAAGAGGAAGGAGAGAGTGGGGGGAGGAGGAGTAAACTTATTTGATGAGATACATGCGGAGAACCTTCCTGAACTGATGAAAGACATTAACAAAGCAATATAATGAATAGACATATTGTTTTACATTCATGAAATGGGACACTGTATAGCAGTAACAATGAATAAACCATTACTGCATACAGCAATATGAGTGAATCTCACAAATACATTGAATTAAAGAAGTCAGACATGAAAGAGTAATATAATTCCAGTATATACATTTCAAAGTCATAGAATAGTAATTTATATTGTTGCAAGTTAGGATAATTGTCACCTTTGGGAGGAGTGAGTGTGGACTGAATGGGAAGATACATTCTGGGATTTTATGGAGCATGGTTTTTAATTGGACAGTCTGCTGCCCTCTACTCTATGAGGATGGTGTTGGAACAAAAACAATTAAAGCATGTTTTTCATATAGATAATACTGTATTCTCTGCTGCAGATCCATCTTGATTTTAGTTTGGTTGTTTCAGCACGCTGAGGGAAAAGTCTGGTTTTACAGATTGAGGTGGAAAAGAGATATAAATATGAAGTATCTGTTCGTTTCAGGAAATCATTGCTCAGAAAAACATTAAACCAATTTAAATAAGAAAAATATTGTGTTTTGTTTCAGGAAATTCTCAGAATCCAATTTATTTGTGGAAAGAGTCAGTTCATCTGGGCCAACAGCTCTCACAATGAGATTAATAGATTGTTCACCTGGGCAAACAGTTCACTTATCAGACAACAGTCAGAGTTTCCTAGAAGATTCCAGCTATTCTGTGTTTACCAAGCCTACATGATTAGGTCATAAATATTGTTTAATCACAATCTGTTCCCCACCTTGAAAATTCTTCTTTAAATCACATAAGCCCAGACTCCTCAAATGTATAAATGTATAAATGACTCTTCATCGACAGCCCCTCTCTTAGACACTACTGATGTTCGTCAATAAGGTATTCTTTACTGCAGTAAGTCTAACGAACTTAAATTCAGATACGTGTGTGTGTGTGTGTGTGTGTGTGTGTGTGTGAGAGAGAGAGAGAGAGAGAGAGAGAGAGAGAGAGAGAGAGAATTATTTTGGAGGTTTTTTTGTTTAGCCATCAGTTAAAGATCCTACTTTCTGGGCCAGAGGCTCATATTAGGAGTCTATTACTAGGTATCTATATCATAGTTTACATGCATATTAGTCCTTTTCTTTTGCATACCCAAGAAATTTAAAGACCTGCACAATACCCCCCCTTCACTTTATGCTGAAAAATCAAGAATTTTGATGATGTTCCTGGAAAAAAAAAGTTTTGTAAAAATTTAAAGGGATTATTGTAGTAGAGGGTAGACCTTTTCCTGAGAGGAAGTGAGGTTTATGTAAACACGGCTGGACAAAGGCATTGATGTCATATGGTGACTCTCTACTCTTGTCCATCGTCTTTTGGTGCTAAGGTAAGGCAGGACCTGGCAGGGATTTCCTATTCTTAGGAAGCTGTAGCCACATAAATGCACTTGGGGAGAGTTATCTTCCAAAAAAGGAGTCACAGACAGATGCCTACTCAGCTTTTAAATCACAAAGGTGGGAAGGCATGTGTGCTGCTCATATATGAACCAGTCTTGTTGATTGAAGGAAGTGACTTAGCTGCCTGCTAATCAAATTCTCCCTTCTCACTCCTGTTTTTTTTTTTTAATGTTTATTTTTTTTAGAGAAAGAAAGAGAGAGAGAGAAGGAGCAGAGGAGGGGCAGAGAGAGACAGAGACACAGAATCTGAAGGAGGCTCCAGGCTCTGAGTTGTCAGCACAGAGCCTGATGCAGGGCTTGAACTCATGAACTGTGAGATCATGACCTGAGTCGAAGCGGATCACTTAACCAGCGGAGCCCCCCAGGCGCCCCTCATTCGTGTTCTTTTTACTGATATACTTCAGGACCCAAGAGCCTCACTAAGAATTCCTGATCATAACCAGTGACTGAGGAGTGGCACTGAGGCTTTAGCTCATTTTAAGCAAAGTGCTAGTTATTTGACAAGTTATGGTAATTAGAAGTGAACTTTCAAATTATTAAATTATTCAAGTGTAGGAAATTATAAGTTCTCAAATTACCAATTGATCCAAATATTTTTTCGACTAAAAGGAACATGTCTGCATTAAAGGGCTATTACTCACTTGTCACATAGTGGAGGCTTTTGCAGATATGTGTCGAGTTGTGGCATATGTTCAGAAGAACCATTTGAAAGTCCCAGATTTCACCAATATTACATAATCAAAGTAAATATAAATCTACAAGTAAAGAAAATAGAAAGTCACAGTGGACATCCCTTAGGAGAAATGCTTTTCTGAATCGAAAGTGTGATTATTATTAGAACTGACACTTCCCATCATCAAAGTGTATCACAACAGGAATACCTTTACCACCCTTAAGATTGTTGTGTGCTGAGTACCATAAATTCAGCTACAGTCAATTAAATTATTAATTGGAACTTTTAAAAACAGAAAATGATTTCATATTTATTCAAAATTGATATCATTTTGATGTTCAAATATGTTTTAAAACACATTGTAAGTCTTCATGGATATTATACCATATGTATATGACGCATTTTATTCTTTCTAATTTCATAAAATTTCCAGAAAATTATAACATCTTTTGGCTTAAGCCAAAACAAGTAAGGCAAAGATAAAAAATGTGTTTGAGAGGCACCTGGGTGGCTCAGTTGGTTAATTAAACATCTGACTTCTGCTCAGGTCATGATCTCATAGCTCCTTCAGTTCAAGTCCCTTCATGGTATCTGTGCTGACAGCTCAGAGACTGGAGTCTGCTTTGGATTCTATTTCTCATTCTCTCTCTGCCCCTCCCCCACTCATATTCTGTCTCTGTCTTTCTCAAAAATAAAGTAAAAAAAACATTAAAATAAAAAATGTGTTTATGTTTTGAATCGATTTGCAGATCAGATCTTGAGCTAACATGGTTCTATACTCTAAATATAAAGTGAGTTTTGATATATTGTTGCATACACCTAGAGTAATGAAGACATTTTATTGATAAATAATACAAAATTAAAATCTCTTAGTTCACTAAGACTATGTGATGCTTATAAGTGGGACTTTACCTCCCTAAAGTGGAATATTTAGAAGAAGATGAATAAGATGAATTGTATATAGTCTCAATCAAATAGCACAATTTCAAAAAGATGATGATGATGAAGATAAATATAACAAGATAGGGTTCTCCTTGGCCTCTATGTAGGGTGTAGAAGTTCTCAGACCATGATTCCTCAGTTTCCCTTTTCCACAAAGGCACCTGGCAAGTCTGTGTGGTGTGTGGACACTGAACTCATATAGACCAAGCCAGGGAGTCCAGCTCCAGGTTGCATCAGCCTGGAAGAAAGGATACCTTTGTGAAATAATGGTTCTGAGGGTGTTTCATCTTACTCATTGACTAGGGTTGGTTTTGAACTAGAACAGAAGGTGAGTTTAGGACAAATTTACAGAGTAATGGAAGGTACAGAGTTTTCCGGGGGTTTTATTTCTCTCCCTGAAATGCTTCTCGTTCATTTGTTTATTAAAGAAACAATTTCCTAATGTGTGTGATATGCATTGAGAGACATATTACTGAATACCAAATGATCACTGTCTTCAAATAAACTCCAGTCCAGCTGGAATTTGTTCACAGTTGTGGTGAATCTCGCCTGACAGGCGTCAACTCAGGGATAAGGGAGAAAATGGAAAGGAGAAAACACTGAAAGTTGCAGAAATACCTGAAGGTGGCATATGGAATAAGAAATGTTCAGGGAGATGAGTGAGCTTTAAGGGAGATGTCTTTTGAAATGGGCAGGAGAAATAACACCTAGATATGATGGTCAGCAGAGAGCCAATGACCGCTGGAGGGGTTGATTGGTGCTCCTGGTATGTGACAATTGTTGGAGCAAGAACTAAGGCAGGCAGGAAGGATTAGCTGAATTTTACAGTTAGACACTCAATGTAGCAAATTCCATTTTTTGAAATGCAGACATAGACACTAATTAAACCTACACTATGTCAAACATCTTAATAGTAGATAAGTTAACAAGTTGAACTCAATCACATGCTAGGGATTTAGAAAACTTTTCTTGACGTTTATCTAAAAGCAATGGATCTCAGTCCAGGTGATGTTGCCCTCCAGGAGACATTTACAAATGTTTGGAGACATTTTGTTTGTCATGGGGAAAGAGACATTACATGGTATCTAGGGAGGAGAGGCTGAGCATGATACTGTTTCCTTAATGTAACAAAATTCCAGTTACAAGTATCCGTGCATTCTGTGAAGTATTCATTCCTTTTAATGGAACTATTCTTTAGATCCCAGAGTTCACTAGTAACCTTTCTAAATTTGTAATCATTATACAAAAAAGCCCTTAACATTTAGATAAGATATTCAGTAACTGCTTAATAGTGACTACACACATACTTATGTTTTTTACTCCAATTCATCATTTCTCGATCAATGATTTTTTACATAATTGAAGTACCAACATTTTGCTGAGTTAAATGTTAACTAACAATAAGGCTCTGGTCTTTGAGAAATGTGCATGTCAGTGATTTCCTATAATATTGCTGGAAATTCTTAGCGGCTAAACTCAAGAACACCGATAGTTCTTGCTTCTACACTGATGTTCGAGCCCCCAAAACATATTACGATTAATATAATTTATATTTAATTAAGCCAGGCACACAAAATCTAAAAACTGAGAAAACACAGGGCAAAAAAAAAATAGGCTATTTTAAAATAATGAATAAACTGTACTCATTTTGGATGAAGAATACCTCTTGTCAGAGATACAATTTTGGAAATGAAGATTACCTTTTCATGCTCACCTAAAACAAATATTAGGGCATATGATACATGGTCTTTTGATCTAGAAAGAGTTCTCCCATTCTGTGAGACTGAAATACTTACTCTGTCAAGCATTATGCACTTATATTGTGGCATAACTTTGTTTTAACCCAAACAAAAATTCGATAATCTATGAAAAAGCTACAGTGTATGTGATAAGCTAGGAAGAATAGATGGGAAAACTATTTAAGTTATATCAGTTTAGAATATGGCCCTCTGGTGATAGAAATGATAAGGGAGATAGTTATTTAAAAAAGGAAAGCTGTAAGAAAAATCAGTGCGGACAGCTCTTGGCTGGGAATTGACATGCCAAATATGATACTTCTAGTTACGGTAGTGAAATCAATGGTTAGAAAATAATCACTCTTAGGGATCTGGAAGGTGTCATAAAGCTTGAAATGGGGAACATTAAGATTCAGAGACTGCCAGACATTAGGAACTAAGGATTTAGAAGGAAAACATTTAGATGAAGGTAGTAAGTATGTAGTAATTGTTGTTATATATTAGTTAGTATTTGCTTTTTGGACCTAATTCATTATAGAGGAAAGTCTAGCTTTGATGGAGTAAAAGGTGGATCTTTATTATTTAATTTAATTATTTTAACTATAATTAAAATTAAAATTATTTAATTTAATTATAATTAAAATTAAAAATAATTAATTTAATTTTTTCTTTGTGTTTGAATAACAAGTATACATTATATAAACATATTAATAAATTATCTTTAATAAACATCTCTATATAGTTAAGTCAAACACATGTCAAAGTGACTATATTATATACTGACAGTTTAGCTTGGCCCCTATATGTCCTTTATACCAGGGAAGCTAAAGTTTATGGCAGAATTTTCAAAACACCTTTTACATATTTATTAGAAACTAGCACACACCACATACAGGTAAGGGCCCACCTATTTAACAAAGCACACAGAGGATATAGAGGAAAGCCAAATTATGAACACACTCAAAATCCCATTCCTTCCTTCTCAAATAGTTTGTAACAAACACTCTTCAGCAAGTTGAATATTTCATATATGAATTGTTTTATAATCAGAGACTTCAGTTTTAATAGTGCAGAAGGCATATGGGGATGGCTTGTAGTTAATTGAAAATAATTTAATTGGGGTGCCTGGGGGGCTCGGTTGGTTGAGCATTCAACTCTTGATTTGGGTTCAGGTTATGATCCCAGGGTTGTGAGATCATGGCTCAGTATTGACTGTGATGTCTGCTTAAGATGCTCTCTCTCCCTTTCCCTCTGCCCCTCCCCTGCACGCACTCTCTCAAAAATTTTTTAAATTGTAAATAATGATCAGAATTAGTAATAGACACACTGAAAAAAGAAAACATACGTTTTGATTTATTTGACCAATATTATTTGAGAAAATGTTCAATACATTTCATTTGAGAGAAGCCTTGTCCAGGTATGATAATTTTTTTTAAAAAAATTGTAATGTTTATTTATGTTTGAGAGAAAGAGAAACAGAGCACAAGCAGGGAAGGAGCAGAGAGGGAGACACAGAATCCAAAGTAGGCTCCAGGCTCTGAGCTATCAGCACAGAGCCCAACGTGGGGCTCAAACTCATGAACTGCAAGATCATAACCTGGGCTAAAGTCGGACACTTAACCAACTGAGCCACCCAGGTCTCCCTGTAATAATTGTTGGTATAAATAAAGTTGATGTAAATATTGATAAATAATGACATGATGAAATCATGTTGGTATGAATCATGATACAATAATTCTACATAAAGTCCTTCTATAAATATGATTAAAAAGGGTAGAAAATACAAATGGTCTGGTGGCCAGAGAAGACAGAGAATGGTGCTGTTAGCAGTCAGCCTGGTATATCCAGGGTATATCACGACTTTAGGTTGGTCTCTCTCATTTACTGTAACCAAGATAGATTATGCTAAGAATCAGCTGGAAACCTTTGTTTTATTCTTTCTGAAATTAATTATGAACTAGAAAACATGTACTCAAGATGTGTAAAACATTTCCATTTTAAGAAATCTTAAAAGAAGCCAGAGAAAAAAG
Organism: Proteles cristata cristata; assembly: GCA_017311185.1. Lineage (NCBI taxonomy): Eukaryota > Metazoa > Chordata > Mammalia > Carnivora > Hyaenidae > Proteles > Proteles cristata. The sequence goes on along the minus strand of JAESUZ010002755.1, from coordinate 210,174 downwards.
ACATAATACTTTCATAGGTATGACAGGATAGTGACATGGACTTTCTTCCAGAAGCAGGGGAAACTAGGAGGCAGCAGAAAGATGTCTTCACAGGGTAGAAAGCCGATAGTTGCCAGCTGAGAATTCTAAACCCATCAAAATATCATTCAAAATGTGAAAATTAAAGAGGAGATATTTACAGGAAAATAAAATCGAAGATGATTTGTCATTAGCAGGACCATATTAAAGAACTATATTTTTAAGAGTAAAGAACAATAGTAAGCAATGAAAGGTTGCAGATGCAAGTTTGAAAGAACATTGAAAATGACAAATATATCAATAAATCTGAAAGAATATACTGTCTGTTAAACATTAGGTTGATGACATCTTGTGGGGACTAAAATAAAGAGGATTCAACCTCATGACAAAGGTAGAATATAAGTCAGGAGAAAGACAAACGGAATTAAAAGGGTTAAAAATCACTATCTTCTCTGGAAGTCATAAACTTAACTTTGATTAATCAAGGATGCATGTTATGATTTCTGAGTAATCTCTAAAAAGCATAATAAAAGAATCTTACAATCCTATAACATTTGTAAATCTACCAGCCTAACAGGAAAGTAAAATAGAATATTGAAAGAGAAGTTCAAGAAAGAATAGAGAACAGGAGAGAAAGACAAGATTAAGAGAAAGAAAAGTGAGGGGTGCCTATTTGGCTCACTCAGTTGAACATTTGACTTTTGATTTCAGCTTGGGTTATGATATCACGGTTTAGTTGGTCAGTTCCAAGCCCCACATTAAGCTCTGTATTGGCGGGATTCTCTGTCTCCTTCTCTCTCTCTCTGCCTCTCTCTCTCTCTTGTTCTCTCTGTCTTTTTCAAAAATAAATAAATAAACATTAAAAAAAAAAGAAAGGTGAATTCACAGCCTATCAGATTGGAGACACAAATCTAAAATGTAAAGAATATGAAATTTTAAAATATTGGAAAATACATATTTAGAGTTTAAGACATGATTTTATTGCTAAAATGTAATCATAGACTATAACTAAAGGATATGCGCATATTTCTTAAAATTTGTTCTAAAAGCATATGTGAACTCTTAACTGCATGCTTCTCCAAAAAAATATATAGAGAGAGAGAGAGAGAGCACCAGCAATTATCTGTTATGTTCTAGATCTAAATCCACAGCAGTTTATCATAAATGTCAACTTTCTACTTTCATTTGGATTTGAAATTTTCAGTCTGAATTACCCTCCATTCTGAATTTCTCATTTGGTTCCTCTGTCATTCTCTATATAATCTAATGGCTTCATTCACCTAGTTATCAAAGCTAGAAACTTGAGTGCAGTAAAAAGTATTTCCTTTTTCCTCCAGCCTCTACACCCCCTTAAGACCTCTTATAAATGAATTCCCAGACTATTGATCCTGCTTGGAACTATTTCAATTAGGGTGGTGTCACAATAGTTTTGAGTCTCTAAAAGAAAAAAAAATAAGATGTAGAATCTGTTTCATTGACTCAGTCTGTTTCTTGCCTATGCAGCATTTCTACCATTGCTTGCAATTTTTGAATTCTACATGCCATAAAGTATGGAGAGTGGGACAGTCTATGTCAAGTAAAAACCTTATCCTCAAATTTTAGTTTGAAGAAATAGTTTTTTGTTTTTTTTTTTAATGGGGATTTAAAGGTGTATCAACCTCAAGTATAAAATATATGATTGTATTTCCTTGGTTTTACTGTGAACTGGAAAAAAGATATACTTTGTATGTATGTATGTATGTATGTATGTATGTATGTATGTATGTATGTATGTATGTATCTATGTATCTATGTATAAAAGTGGATGAGCTAATAGAGGTATTGCTTTCCATGGGACTTCATTTCCATACTTAGTGTTGAAGCTAGTAATTCATCTTAGTATAACAACACATTACTCTGATTCTAATACTCAGCTTTTTCTTTTATAGTTTATCGTCAAGTTGGTTTCCATATAACACCCAGTGCACACCCCTACAAGTGCCCTCCTCCATGCCCATCACCCCCCTACCCACTCCCCCAGCCCCATCAGCCCTCAGTTTGTTCTTTGTATTCAAAAGTCTCTGATGGTTTGCCTCCCTCCCTCTGCCCAACTATTTTTTTCTTCTTCTCCTCCCCTTTGTTAAGTTTCTCCTGTTCCATTTATAAGTGAAAACATATGGTCTCTGTCCTTCTCTGCCTGACTTATTTCACTCAGCATAACACCCTTGAGTTCCATCCACATTGCTACAAATGGCCAGATTTCATTCTTTCTCATTGCCATGTAGTATTCCATTGTATAGATAAACCACATCTTCTTGATCCATTCGTCAGTTGATGGACATTTAGGCTCTTTCCATGATTTGGCTTCTAATACTCACTTTTTGACATCTTTGAGATTATAAGAGCAATTATGAATTACTAGTTTCAACACGAGATCCATGGAAAAGAAATTCTATGGAAAGCAATACCTCTATTAGCTCATCCACTTTTATTGCTTCTAAGACACCATGAATAGGTGGGTTTCCAGTGAAAGCTCTCATCTGATTCTTATTCCCCTGCTTGTATAGTTTGTCTGATATTCTACTTGGTTGTTTAGCAAAATGCAAATAAACTGAACAAGGCCAACATCAAATTAATATTCTCCTCAATCACCTCAATGCCCAAGCCAACTCCTAGGCATATGACCATCACTAATTCCCCTCATTCATGTTTCAGGAATTATATTGACTTCCACCCTCATGGCCAATCTTTAGTTGTTCTTGGGAGCACAGTTATTTTGTGCATCTGCCGCTCTCACCAGATTATGTTTTTGAGAGCCTGATAGGATCTATACTAATGCATATGAGGTATATTTTAGGTTATTGTCATAGGTTGAATAACATCATCATATATAATATGAAATTTTCACAAAATAAAAAATGGGTATTTGGGGGTACAATAAAACTTCCTTATACCCCTGTGCCTTTCAAATCTTCTCTCAAATCATGGGACACGAGAGGATTCCCTTATACTAGCTGCATTCTTTGAGAATGAGCATTCAATATGTAGGTCAAATATCTCCTTGTCTTTCTGTCTCCCCATCACCCCCACAAAAGTACACACACACATAGAGGAGGCAGAATCACAAAAAACAAGAAGGAAGCAAATCTAGTATTATGGTTAACACCATAAAAAAAGGAAATAATACAAAACAATAAGACAATGTAGGGTAAAGAAAGGAAGGTAGCTATAGAAGAAAGTAAACTATCTTCATTTATTTTTTCTACTCTCTTTCTCTGTCCTCTCCATTATAATCATATGTGGAAATATTCATTATAGTGTTTTATTAGATTTAATGAGCTAGGTAACATTTTAATTTTAGATAAACAATTATGCCCTAAATGTACCTGAATAGCCATATTTCATGGTCATGAATACAAAATTAGTTTCTTTCATTGATGTTAGCACTGAAAACAGTGTACAAATTGCAACTCCCTTTTTAAAAATATCATCATGATAGTTATTAGACTAATACATTTCTTATTTAACCTGTAATTCTAGAGTGACAGAAGGAAGTTGTGTTTTAAATAAGAAGATATACAACAAATCTCTGGGGTAGGTAAAGTCAGTCTTGTTTTGTCTTTCCTTTTCTTCCTTCCTCCCTTCCTTCCTCTCTCTCTCTCTCTCTCTCTTTCTTTCTTTCTTTCTTTCTTTTAAATTTTGTTGATTTAAACATTGCTGCTGGGGGTGCCTGGGTAGCTCAGCTGGTTAAGCTTCTGACTCTTTGTTTTGTCTCAGGCCATGATCTCACAGTTCATGAATTAGAACCCCACCTCAGGCTCTGTACTGACAGCATGGAGCCTGTCTGGGATTCTTTTTTTCTCTTTCTTTCTCTCTGCCTCTCCTCTGCTTTGCGTCTCAAAATAAATAAGCTTTAAAAAAACTAAAAACAAAAACATGGCTTCCTTTCTAGACACAGATTGGAAAGGTGTCAGAGTCTCGATGAAGCATTTAAGTTTTGTATATGGTTGCCATGTAAATAGGGGGGAAACTGAATGTTTTCTTAGAATATAAAGTAATGCTGCAGCCATATCACAAAAAGGATAAAAAAAGAGAAGATAGGAAGTCTTTGACTCCGATAGAAGTATTACTTGAAAAACCAATCATAGTGGAAACTACTAAAAAGTGAATATTTTCACATGCAATAAACAGTCCTCCAGATCCCGTGTTTAAGTCTGCCAAAGGCTGCTAAAACAGTTCACAGATTGAAATATAGCTACCTCTGGAGTAGAATCGAGATGGGATTTGATGCTGGTATATCAAATAAGTCTTGCAAGTTGAAGGGTAAATCTCTGTAGCTTCAGAAATTACTCTAATAGTTTAGTTGCTGTAAAGTTACTACTGCAGTGAGCACTGAGACACCAATCTCATACTCCCATGTAGATCCTTCATTTTAGGGAAAAAGAAAGATTTAACACTTTAAAATTGATTCACTTAAAGTTCCCAGTCAATTTCTCCTATAAAATTTGACTGCAGCAATATACCAAGGAGTGCTTTATAAATGCCAATGTACAATGTTAATATTTCATTGAAATTATTTTAATGATTTCTCAAACTCTGGAATGTGAGAGGTTTATACTGCCCATGAAAATATTGTCACAGATGCAAGTATAAGAGAATATTAAATAGTTACACTATTATTCATGACCTTGACACACTTTATTTTTTTCAGTACTAAATAAACATTACCTTACTGTTTCAGATTAAGTATGCATGTATAACTGGTACGGTTTTGGAAGGCTTGTGTGAAAAATTGCATACCCATAGAAAAAACAGACATAATAATGCGCGCACCAAAATTTCTACAGAGATTCACAGGGCAAACATTTCATCTGAGATTGGTGGAGCCTTTTTTATATTAAGAAACCCAGAGTATTCAGGTTACCTAGTTTACCATATTTTGATATGAATATTTCAGCATACCATTCTGAAATATTTATCCAAGTTCTTCCTTCAGCATTGTTGTATCCTTTGTTTCATTCAGGTAGTTGGGTTTTTCTACCTTCATCATCTCTGGGAAGGGAAGACATAGCAGAATACAGAGCCAGTTTCTACTGGTCTTCGCTTTAAAATCTAATGTCCATAGGGGAAGGGAGTCGTGGTTACATTTCTGGGCTTGAATAACATATGTTAGGGTCTATTTTTTTTTTTTTTTTACAAATAGTTTATTGTCAAATTAGTTTCCACATAACACTCAGTGCTCATTCCCACAAGTGTGTTAGGGTCTATTATGATGAAGGCTTCCTGCGCCTGAACCAGGAGAATGATCCCCTGGCTGGGCAGGACTAGGGTAGACAGTTGTGAATAGGGAAAAGATGCTGTGGTTTTCTGGAAGGAGACACCAAACTCAACAGCCTGCCCCCTATAAAGCAGTCAGGCCCAGGATTGGTGAGGGTAGGTGCATTCAAATGCCTTTACACGTTTAGAGAATGCAGAGCGGAAGGAGCAGCATCTTTTCAAGGTAGAGTCTCACCGTTATAGAGACACTCTAATGGTAACAGGCTTATGATGAATGTAAGCAGTGTGGGCTTGGCACCCACGGCTTGAAGAGTGAAAGGTGCCTAGGAGTACCTGAGAGATGTGAAGAGATCTTGGGATTCAAGAGGATTTCATTTTGTGGGTCCAGGATGCAAGGATCGCTATACATGCACAAAACATATGTACATATACACGCCCTCTGTGTACGTGCGCACACACATGTATTCCAGCCTAAGGCAGTGAAGATGGCTTCCCATCCACCTTTCATTGTCATCGTTCATGCACCCACACTAGGTGCTGCCAAAATCTCTGCTTCACATAAGCAACCTGGAATCTGACGCGACCCCAGAGAAAGAGTGTGGATGAGGATTAGAAACTGACCTCATTGAAATTTCCATTATCCAACCAAATGGAGGCTAGTAATAGAAATGACCTCAGTTATTATAAACATTAATTTAAAATGCTACTTGATTCTGTGTCCTAAGCTGCATACTTGTTAGTAAGAACAAAGATAAAGGAGACAGGAGTCAATCTCAGTGGCCTCATACCCTTACAGAGCTCAGCCCCATCCTCCAGGATATAGACACAATCCTGACAGACACAATCATAGCTCTGGAAGCTACTCCTTCCGTGGTAAGGCTCTCTTCACCCATGCTCTAGTTCATGGTAACTAAACACTGCAATTTCTGCTTTGATAGCTTTTGCCAATCATAGTGACCTCTCTTCCATCTGCTTCATGATCCTACTTACTGCTTTGTCCATAAGTGTCTTTTTGCTCTTTCCCTACTTTGTTTTCTGAACTTTTTTCCTCTCCATTTGTTTGATATTCATCCTTTCTTAAAAATTGGGTTGGTCAGGCAATATTCGGTATAAATTTCCTCTATTAAGAAACATTTATCTCAGGCCATCCCTGAGCTAAGTTCACTTCTCTGACTAATCATGCGATGGCCTAGGCCCCTAGCTCATGTGCTATCAAGGCAGGTACATCCTGAATAGGTAAACCTCAGACTGTGTTGTGAGTGGGGCAAAGACTTGGCAGACAGGGAGAATTAACTCTCAGACAGCTGTCATGGCCTGTACATCCATTCTCACTCTTGTTTGGCCAGGCATCAAGATTAAACAACTTCAGAGAAGCCTTTCTAGAATAACCCGGTAACAGGGACACAGACTCACCTTTACTTACCCTCACCCAAAAGGGTTAACATACCAAGTTACCTTTAGGTATTGTATTCAGAGGCGAAGAACAGTCACTATACAGGCTATACAGTTACTATACAGACCAGATTGTAGAGGTCTTTGGGTATGTCAATCGTCCTTGATAAACATCCTGATCTTGTGCATATATTCTAGCATGGGAGATGGAAAATACACAACAGCACAATAAATGAAAAAATATGTAGTGAGTTGGAATGTCAGATGTGTTAAGGGAAATAGAAAAAGCAAAGCAAGGCAAGGGACACAGGAGTTGAAATGTATAAATAAGAGGGTTGGTGCAAGACTCATTGAGAAGATGGCCTTGGGGTTCCTCTCTAGTTCCATGTTGACCGTATCTAATGACCTCTGCAATGATTACCCTATTTAGGAGAGGAGGAGGGGATGATAAACAAAAACCTCTACCTCTGAGTTTTGAGAAATCTGTTTCAGAGCACATGTCATTAAGTAGAAAGAAAACCCTGTTAGGAAGCATAGGCTACCCAGTAACTTTCCAACCTTGGGAGTTAAAGGGTCGGATCAACCTGGCATTGCCTAAGTTACTTGGGGCATGAAAACACAACTGGCTCTAAAATATCACCAGAAATATTGGGAGAAATAGAAAATGTGCTCAAATCACTCTTTTCATGAGCAGTCTGTACATTCAACGATGTCAACTTTGATAATGTGGAGATGTCAGTACTCTCACCAGATATGATGAGGCCAGAGTGGAGATGCTATATTGCATCTTTTCAATACCAGGAACCAAAGGCGTTTAGTTTTGCTGAGTGAGGTTTTCAAATTTGGGACCAGTCTCACAAAAGTTTGCAGCTGCTCCTGGTGTTGTAGCAAATGACCACAAACTTGGTGACTTCAAATAGAGCAGATAGGGTACCTTATTGTTCCGGACGTCAGAGGTTTAAAATTGCTTGGCAAGGCTGTATTAATTATGTGTGGAGGACAGTCTGTTTCCTTGCCTTTTCCAATTTCCAGACACCAGCAATGGCAACATTCTAACCTTCGTTCTGTCACCACATCTTCTCTTCCTTTGTTATATCACGTTCTCTGATTAACACTCCTGCTTCCCTCTCGTGATTACATTGAGCCTGTCTGAATAATTCAAAATACTCTTAAAATTCTTACCTTAGGTAGATATGCCAAGTGCCCTTTGCCCTGTAAAATCACGTATTCACAGGTTGTGGGATTAGGACATGGGCACTTGGGGGCCAGTTATTCAGCTTACAACAGGGAAATAGGCAGAGAACAAGAAGTTCCTCTTTCCTTGTCCTTCTTTAATTCATCATTTAGTTTTCACTCTAAACAACTTAAACAATATTTTTGACATAATCATTTAAAGTAATCAAATTCATTGAAACAGAAAGTATAAATGGTGGCTGTAGGGGGCAGTGGGGAGGAATCATGAGGAATTGCTTCTCAATGGGAGGAGAGATTTGGTCCTGCAAGATAAGAAAGTTCTAGGGATATGATATATTGTATTGGGCTTATTGTTAACAATGTTCTGCTGTACACTTAAAATGTTTTTAGGAAATCTCATGCGTTTGTTGTTGTTGTTTGGTTGGTTGGATTCTTTTTTTCTTTCTTTTTCTTTTTCTTTTCCTTTCTTCTTTCTTTTTTGACTACAATAGTAATAATAAAAGAGCACCAAATTAATGGCCTATTCAGGAAACTTGCATGCCTTAGCCTGGAACAAGAATAATGAGTTCCTTGAACAATGCCCTGTTTCAATGCCCTAGTTATTTGACCCTGAACTGTAAGTTCTTTGGTCTCTCAACCCCATTGTCTAAGATTCTGCTCATTAGAAGGATAGCATGTCAGGAAGCATCATGCTGTAACTTTCCAGTTCTGCAGGAATTCCAAGGTCTCTCAATTCTTTTGACTCATTGGCTCTTATGTCCTAGCTTTGTCTGAGTACTTGACATTCAAGCTACTTCGGTTTGAATCAGACAAAGGTTCCAGTGAGACAGGCTTGCAGTTTCTTTGGGGTTCCTGACGACCTCGTAGATATTCAGTATTACCCAGGTAAACAGCCTTCATTTTGTTTTTACTTTTAATTATCTGCCACTAGCATCTGTCAGCTCAACATCTACTTCAGCATCTCCTAGGTTCAAACCTCAATACCACTTTCAATAATAGTGATTATTATGATTCTTACTTGTCTTATGGCTTAGAAAAGACAAACAAGAGAGCTGCTTTTAAAGATTCTCCCAGAGTCTTTCAAAGTAGGGTAACACATTTAGTTACCCAGAATAATGCCAACTTACAGTTTACTTAGAATAATTAGAAATATTTATTTCTCTCTTTACCCTCTAAAGGATCCAGGGTGAATATATGGTCACCTACTCATCAATCTACTCATACTATTTGTAAATAAAGATGAACTTATCAGAGTTGGAAAAGTAATACAGAGAAACTTCAAGTAGCATTTTAATGCTAAAGACTTTAAAATTATATTGTTCTCAAAAATAGCCTGATTTTTTAACTGACTTTCAAGGGCCAGAACTACCTGAATCTAATATATCAAGCTAAACTCTCAATCAGTTGCTTCTATTTGACTATAGCACAAACAACCCCTCTACACCCCAACCACCACCAAAGTAAGAAATTCAGCATAATTTTAGTATGATACATGCTCCTAAGGAGCCTTAAAAATCATGACTGACCAACCAACTATACTCTTGAAAATTTTAAACTTGATTTTATTTAGTTTAGTTCTATACTTGGAATCTCATAATAGTTGTTTTTTAGGCAAAAACATAAAACAAACTAATTTAAATTATTCAGTGACAGGAGACTCGAATAATTTGGCTTGACTTCAAGAAGATTTTGAAATCTATTCTATCATCTTTGTTCTCTATTAAAAATCTATTGGTCTTTCAAAAAGCGTTTTACAAAATACTGAACAAAACAGAGGTTCATGCTTATTCACTGTTACTTGCTTCATTTTGATTTCTTTCCAGAAAGGAGAATCTACAGTCAAGATTACTTGAACAATTCCTTAAGGAAGAGAGTTAAAGGGAATTTATGAGAGACTTCTTGAGTCACTTGATGGAAGTCATAGACGTATGATTGGACACTCCATCTGAGAGGAGTTTATTTATAACCAAGCACTGGTTGTCTTGTCTCATCTATGAAACTCAGGGTGTCGACACTCCTTGCATCCCACCTCACTTCTGCTCAGTTCATCATATTCTGCATCTTTCATTCTAACAACCAGTTCACAAAGATGAACTCTACTGTATCTTTCTCAGCTGCGCCATGTGTTACTAGCTGTCCTGGACTTCCTCAGATGCTGCGGCACAGGCTCTCCATAGGATCCTGCTTGACTCTGACCATGGCATGTGAGTATCCAGAAGTATGGAATTAATGCCCCATGAACCAGCCGTTGGCCAGTGGGGGACTCACCTTTCTGTCCCATTGCTAGTAAATTCTGTAGTGCTTTCTATGCCATTCTTCATAGTGTCCCAGCAGGATCAAACTCCATTTACCCTCAGTGGTGATCTGCTTGAAAGTCAATTAAATTGGGGGAGCCTGGGTGGCTTAGTCGGTTAAGCGTCCGACTTTCGCTTAGGTCATGATCTCTCGGTTCGTGGGTTCGAGCCCCGTCGGGCTCTGTGCTGACTGCCAGCTCAGAGCCTGGAGCCTGTTTCAGTCTGTGACTCCCTCTCTCTGGCCTCCCCTGCTCATGCTCTCTCTCTCTCTCTCCTCTCTAAAATAAAAAATTAAAAAAAAAAAAAAAAAAAGAAAGTCAATTAAATTGACTTGTCCGCCTTTTGTGTCTTAGCCTTCCCAATATCTTATCCTGATTCCTTGGTATCAGTTCCCCAAATTAATAGCTTATATATGAGTTTTTGTTCCAGGCTCTGCTTTCTGGGAGAAAACCAGGCCAGTTGGGTTTCTTTCCTTTATCTTCTTTTGTGTCTTACTAGTTCTCTTCAGAATTTCTTACCTTTTTCATTTTCCTTAAAGTCTTTTTCTTTCAATTTCATTTGACTCCTATCATTTGGGAGATGAAATATGATTCACAATTATAAAAGGGCAACATGGGGGATCCTTAAGATGTTGGAAGTGTTCTGAATCTTGACTGTGGTGGTGGGTACTCAAACCTACATGTGTGATAAAACTGAATAGAATTAAATACACACAAACACAAGTACAAGTGAAATTTGAATAAGATCTGTGGATTTCATCAATGTTATTGTATTGGTTTTCATATTATATTAGAGTTCCACCAGATGTTATCATTAAAAGAAACTGGTAGAGTGTACATGAGATCTCTCTATATTGGTATTTACAACTGCATGTGAATCTACAATTATCTCAAATTTTAAAGTTTAATTAAAGAGAACATAACTTTGTTTTTCTTCAACCGTAATCCCTTGCTTTACACACACATATAAACTGCATTCATTTAGCAGGCTAATGACCAGGTTAAATACATATATATACATTTGTAAGAGCATCTCACTTAAATTATGAGCTTATATTCAAAAGTTTATTTGGCTTTTAACTAAAAGCCATCTATTAGATTTACTGCTTTGGCCAATCTAGAATCTAGCATAAATAGTTACATGTTCTGTGTATAAAATTGAGAGTATTCCAATTTAGTGCTTTTAATATTTATTAAGAAGAAACACATTCCTAGGATATTGAATCTGTGATAACAATATATCTGTTGTAAAGAAGAACTGTATAATGTATGGTGAGTTTACAACTTTTAATTTCCTTTTTGCTTATTTTTCATAAGAACATCTGGGCTCAGTTAAATCATTAGAATGTTTTTATATAATTAAAAAAAATAAATCATTTATTTATATTTCAAAGAGAGCAAATGTGAGAAAGTGAGTGGGGATGGGGCAGGGAGAGGAGGAGAGAGAGAATCCCAAGCAGGCTCTATGTTCTCAGTGCAGAGCCCTACTCGGGGCTTGATCCCACGAACTGTGAGATCATGACCTGAGCTGAAATCAGGAGTTGAATGCTTAATCAACTGAGCCACCCAGGTGCCCCTAGAATCGTTTTTAAATGGAAGATATCACTGACCACTTACATTACGGGAAAAAAAAGGTGTCATCTGGTTGGATCAGCTACCTACTTATCTCCTAAGAATCCAGAGACTGAATTTGTATTATGTGAAAATCACAAGCTTTTTTTCCCTCTTTAAAAGTAGTTAAGTATACGATGCACGTAAAAATTCCACATACAATGGCATATAATTTTAAGGATATTCTTTCTCCAAAACTATTTGTAGCAACCCAGGACAACTTCAGGGATGGAGGAAGTGAAAAAAATAAATTGGCTCAGTGTTTTCTTTTGCTTGATCTGCTTAAAAGCAAGCCTGTTCTATTTTTCTGTAAATGCTGATCACTCTCCACCCAACACATACCTAATCCACAAAGTTTGCATTTGTCTACATTATTCTCAAATGTTCTCTTTCCCTGTTTTAGTTACCCTTGGCCTGTACCTTGACCTTCTGCTGCCCGTCTCAATAAATTCAGAACACAACCATTTACCTGCAGCAAATGGGAATGGTTCCCCCAGAAATATAGCATCCAATAAAAGCCAAAGCCAAAGGAAATAGAAAGGTGAGGTCGAGCATAATTTTCTCATCGCAGCCTTCCCTGCCTTCTCCTTTTGGCCTTAGATACTGTGCTGACCTCTGTCTATTTTTATGGCTAGATTAATTCTGTGATTTCAATGAGTCTGAATTTCAGAATCATATGGTTGAGATGACCTTAAGAGGTGCTAACCTCTAAAGAGATTATGTGAAAAAACGATGAAAAGGTGAAAAAATGGAGGATTGCAGACCAAGAAAATACCTTAGAGATGATCTTACTCAATCTTCCAGTTTTATAAAGAGGAAGGGAGGGAAAGAACAGTTGAATGATGTTATGTGAAGCTTGTACCCTCCAACACTGGCTGTCAACGCTCTAAGTCTTGTATCGGCAGTACTGCAGACTCAAGGCTGACTGTATCCCCAGCCAGCAGATGTATAAGGAATCCTACAGTAAGTGCTAAATTCAAATTAAAACCAGAATTTCTTTTTTTTTTTTTTTTTTACATAGATAAGTACATTGTATTTTATTGATGCTTCAACACTTAATTATACTTAGGAACAAAATTTTGCCTTTATTTTTTTTTTTTTTACAAATAGTTTATTGTCAAATTAGTTTCCACATAACACCCAGTGCTCATCCCCACAAGTGCCCTCCTCCATACCCACCCCTCCTCCCCCCCACATCCACCAGTCCTCAGTTTTTGTCAGCATTCAAGAGTCTCTCATGGTTTGCCTCTCCCCTTTCCCCCACCATTTCCGCCCTTCTTCTCCCCCTTGGTCCTCTGTTAAGCTCCTCCTAATCCTCCTATACGTGCACACATATGATATTTATCTTTCTCTGCCTGACTTATTTCACTCAGCATAACACCCTCAAGGTCCATCCATGTTGCTACACATGGTCAGATTTCATTCTTTCTCATTGCCATGTAGTATTCCATGGTATAGATAAACCACATCTTCTTGATCCATTCATCTGTTGATGGACACTTAGGCTCTTTCCAGGTTTTAGCTATTGTGGAGAGTGCTGCTATGAACATTGGGGTACATGTGCTCCTATGCATCAACATTTCTGTATCCCTTGGGTAAATTCCTAGCAGTGCTATTGCTGGGTCCTAGGGGATTCTATTGTTAGTTTCCTGAGGAACCTCCACACTGTTTTCCAGAGGGGCTGTACCAGTTTACATTCCCACCAACAGTGTAGGAGGGTGCCCATTTCTCCACATCCTCGCCAGCATCTAGAGTTCTCTGATTTGCTCGTTTTAGCCACTCTGACTGGCGTGAGGTGGTATCTCAGTGTGGTTTTGATTTGTATTTCCCTGATGAGGAGCGATGCTGAACATCGTTTCATGTGTCTGTTGGCCATCTGGATGTCCTCTTTGGAGAAGTGTCTGTTCATATCTTCTGCCCATTTCTTCACTGGGTTTGTTTTTCGGGCGTGTAGTTTGGTGAGTTCCTTGTAGATTCTGGATATCAACCCTTTATCTGATATGTCATTTGCAACTATCTTTTCCCATTCGGTTGGTTGCCTATTAATTTTCTGGGTTGTTTCCTTGGCTGTGCAGAAGCTTTTAATCTTGAGGAGGTCCCAACAGTTTATTTTGCTCTTAATTCCCTTGCTTTTGGGGATGTGTCAAGTAAGAAGTTGCTGCGGTGGAGGTCAAGGAGGTTGTTTCCTGCTTTCTCCTGTAGGGTGTGGATAGTTTCCTGTCTCACGTTCAGGTCCTTTATCCATTTTGAATTTATTTTTGTGCATGGTGTGAGAAAATGATCTAGTTTCATTCTTCTGCATGTTGCTGTCCAGTTCTCCCAACACCATTTAAAACCAGAATTTCTAATGCTGAAATTCTGAATATCCATCCAGTGGGAGCTGATTTTACCTTGTTACCAGGTTCCTGCTTTGCTCACTGTAATAATCAATGACTGGGTGACTCTTGCCCATTACATACATCAGATCCTTGTTTCTCTGCATGATGTCCTTTAGTATGTTTGTCCTGACTTTCTCTCTTATGGTCTTCTGTTCTCACAAACTTTGCACAGCCTATAGAAGGAGCGATGATTCTCATCCCTCATGGACAAATCATTCTACTTGCCTCCAGACTCTTACACATCAACAACCAACCAACTGCTTCGGGGGCCTTCTCTTCTAAAAAGGACTTCCCTCCTCTGTGGATCTGTATGGGACCAGGTCTAGCCCTCCTGTTTGAGGATGTGGCTCTTCACTACCAGCTAAGGAGATTCCACAAGTGACTTACAGCCTAGGGATATTTATCTCCCTTTGATAAATTTATCTCTGGGTTTAGCTATCTGCCTGAAAGGTGTTTTCTATAGTTTTCTAATAGGTCCCATTCTTCCCACCATCATGTTCAAATTCAACCATAAAGTCCTATTTGGGAGATGGTGAGGGAGGAGAAGGGATATGAAAAGTTGTTATGTGAAAATGACACTTTCAAAATGGAGACAGAGAATGGAAGTTGTTGTGTAAATCGGACTATTGTTCTTTCCCAATGTGATTACTCTCGTCCTTACCCTGCACTTTCTGGTGCCTTGGTCATATTCAGGTCCCAAATATTTTCCTTAAACACAGTAGCTATGACAGTACTTTTCTTTTTTTTAATGTTTTATTTATTTCTAGGAGAGAGAGAGAGACAGCGTGAGCAGGGGAGGGTCAGAGAGAGAGGGAGACACAGACTCTGAAATAGGCTCCAGGCTCCGAGCTGGCATATGACAGTATTTTTTGTGGTTGCTGATGGTTGCTTTTTAAAAATATTACATCGTAGTTATTGTTGTGTAAGACATAAGAGGTACTTAAGAGATAACTGCCCTTTTTAACAGGGTTCTGTGGAATATAAATGAAAAAAATATATAAAAATGCTTTATGCTCAAGCATGATGCAAATGTAAAACCTCCTTACACGGAAAAGAGTAGACATAATGCAAACCAAGGAATGCTATAAATTTGAAAAGTAATTATTTTGTATGTAGCACTTTCAATATTTGCTGTGGAGGATGGTTAACAGAGATTTCCTATTTTTCTTTCACGCTACATTTTTGTCTATAATTTTCACTAGCTAATCAAAAGGCAAAGGAAAAATATTGTAAGAAAATAGTGGTACACAGAGGAAAATCCAGTTAATTTTTATTTTTGTTTTAAAAACTTGCCAGTTGGAAGATACATTTACACTGTCACATATGGAACAAAATATATTTATTATATATAAACTACATTGACTTTCAACTCTTAAAAAGCCTGCCCAGTTAAAATACTAATTGGCAATGAGAATGTACTGCAACTGTATACACCAAGATAAATCAGTATCATCAACCTAATGTTGAGCAAAGGAAGTGAAACACAAAAGTAAACATTCTATACGATTCCATTTATGAGAGAGTCAAACTCACACAATGCTTACAAGGGTCAAGTGGTTGCCCTGTGGGCAGGGGTAATGCCCAGAAGGAGAGGTATGTCTGGAATTGTGATGATGTCTGTTCTTGATCTGGGTGCTGGGTTCATGGCTGTGTTTACTTTTTGACAATGTGTTGAGCTATATTCATGTAATATACACACAGAGGTCCCATGAGTTGTCTGGCTCATTCAGGGTATGGTGTTCAAGTAGACTCCTGATTAATGGGAAGTGTGTGTACGGTAAGGTCATGCAATTTAGTTCAGCAATATGTGAGTTAACTGCTTTAAGCCCTATCGAAACTAAAGTAGATCAGTTTGGTACTTTCTGGAAACAAGCAGATTGTGTCAATTCATGAATCATTGTCTGAGCCGAGTGAATTATTTTAAGTGAATACAAGTACCTTTGCAATAATCATAAAACTCTTTGCGTTTTAAGTTGGATGCTCAGATGTGAAAGGGTACCACAGTCATTTCTAGTGGTTAACACAAACCACCTCATGTGCTTCTAAATATTGCCAAACTCACATTGTATTTTTTTGCATCACTTAATTAAAAGATAATAGCCAGAATGTGATAATCAAAAGCTATAAATACAATAGCTGTTTTGTGTTAAAAGGCAACTCTGACAATTAGTCCCCTTATCTAGGGCTGTAACTTTATGAGAATCAAAGCATAAATACTGTAATGGCATGCTTTATGCAGCTCTTCGGGTAACTGGGAAAGAGTTAAACAATCTTCTATGTTTTTTCCGTGTCCGTCTTTTTTCTCTACTGGCCAAAAGCAATAACAACAATACTATAATCCTTTCCCTAAAAAAGTAAAGAAAGAAAAAAAGAAAATGACTTACTTTTATGATTTTGTAAATAAGGAAACAATACCACTCAGCATAACAGTCAAAAGCATTTTTCTTCTTTGAGATGCCTTTCCGCCTTACAAAGTGGAGCTTAGTGCTCATAAAAATGAAAGAGTCAAAGCAATGATCAATGCAAAAACTTTTTGCAGGCAAATATTCTATTTCCATAGAGGAATATTGCCTAACGATGGAAAACTTATACATTGTAAACTTAAGGTGAGCGCCTGTCAACTTTTTATCTTTAAATGAACCGTAATCTCAGTGCCGAAGCCTCAAATAAGTAGTTGGCAATAAGTAAGCTTTCAGAGTGCTGACGGAAAATATAATACTGAGATTACCCTCTGTGGTTGCTTTTCTTTAAGTGTTTTGGTATAAAAATAGAAATCTCCGGTAGATTTTTCGTGACCAAAATTTCCTTATGTATCTTCCTACTGGCCAATCGCCTACCATGTTAATATAATTATTCACATTTAGAGAAGAATACAAATTCAGCAGGTTAATTCTATCTGGTAGGGATGGAAGAAACTCTAAAGTAGTGGTGAAAATGAATGTATGCAACAAGGAGTAGCCTTAATTTTCACCTAAGTAGATAGAATTAAAGTCCTCATGTGATATAGTATTTGTAGTCTTTTTTCTAGAGAAGATGGCTGATACAGATGTATTGATTAAAAAATAAATTGTATTGAGGGGCATTGGGGTTGCTTATACGGTTAGGTGACTGACTCTTGATTTCAGCTCAGGTCATGATCTCAGGGTCCTGGGGTCCAGCCCCGTGTGGAACTTTCTGCTGGGTGTGGAGCCTGCTAAAGACTCTATCTCTCTCTCTCTCCTTCTGCCCCTCCCTTCCCCCTCCCCTCCAAAAATGGTATCAAAAATCTACTCAGAACAACAGAGAAAGAACCTTGGCAGGGTGTTTTACTGGGGAATTTGTGTTTTTGAAAGATTTTATTTCTTTAAAGAATCTCTACACCCAGTCTGGATCTTGAATTTACAACTGGGTGAAGAGCTGCATGCTGTACTGGCTGAGCCAGCCAGGAGTCTCTCTACAGGGGAATTTTGAAATGGGTGCTATGAATGCCATTTCCAACTGCCCACTGTGTGGCCTTTTAGGGCTGAGGCAATTTCTGGATCTCAGATTGCTCATCTGTGATATTAGGACCATGAACCAGATTGTTTGTAAGGTTCTCTCCGAGTCCAAAAGCCTAAAGTGCAATTTCATGATTTCCTTAGTTTTAATTAATTTTAGCAGAGTACACGAATGACTGCATGGAGTGGCTTACAACGTATTCTTAATAGCAAAGAAAATGTTAAATGTCTTTTCTCTGCATTCATATGATGTCTTTTAAAGGAGAAGATGGATAGAAGAGTATATGGTAGAAACATGCCATGTAATCAATATAGGTGAGTGGTATTTTTAATTATTCAATTCTCCTGTTATGCCACTACCGTAGGATTATCTCTATTACTGAATGAATTCACATGTTACATATTGATGTATTATATTTAAACCACTCAAGTATTCACTGTTTTCCCTTGACCAATTAATGGCACTCTTTATAAACAGCTCCCTGAAGTATAAATGATATACATTAAATTACACTACTTTAAGTGTACAATTTGATAAGGTCCGGGAAAGTTCACTGTCTTAAGTGTGGGGACAGTTTTACAGCTGTAAACACATTTCAAAACTGGATCTCCCCTATCCTGACTTGATTCAGCCTTTTTTCTACTATAGCAATCTGTCTTCTTGGCTTACCCAGTATACTTAATCTTGTAAGGTTTATTAAGAAAAATACTCAGTGTAACAAATTGACATAGGGAATGTAATAATCAGTGGACAAATCAGGGTTATCCACTTAAAGTATTTACATTTTTTATTCATTATTTGATTTACTCAACTTGACTTTTTCTTTCATTATGAGCCAGGAACTTTGCTGAACATTAGAGATATCACCATCTATTCATAAGCTGGATGATAAAAAGCTGTACCCTCCAAGACTTAATTGGAGATACAGGGAAGGAAGCAATAGATTGAGGGTGTGATGTGAGAGAAACACAGGATGCTCCGGGGAAAATGTGAAGGTCCATATATGATCTTGTGCAGGGAGGAAGACACCCTGGAGGAGATGGTGTCTGGAGACAACTAGGACTTTTTTCCAAGGAAATAAGGAGTATATGAGAGTGTTCCAGGAAGAAGGAACTGAATTTTCAAAGTCTCCCATAGAAGGTAGAATTATAGAACTTTCAAATAGCTTAGGACACTGTGCCCAGAGAGTTAAGAATTTATCAGGACAAGGAATATGCAAGACCTGGTGGATTTTGTGAAGACTTTCAATCCACTGGTCTGGAAATGATGGAATTCAGATTTGGTTATAATAAAAGTCAGATGGTCATTTGGAGAGCTGTGGCTTGAATTTCAGTGACTTGAAAAGAAGTTTGAGAAGTGTTTATGAGATAGACTGAGCAGGACTTCAAACAGAGAAGGTAGACCAGATGAAAACATCAGGGCTACTGCCCAGGTTTGTGGTTTGAACAAAGGATTTGAGCAGAATCATGGTATTGCTCACAGAATTAAGGCTTGTGGGGAAGAGGAAGGTTTGGTTTATTTAACCTGTAGTGCACTCAAATTGCCATGTCTTGTGGATAATTAGATACTAGGGTTTAAAGCTCAGTAAAGAGGGCAGAGCCGCACTGACAATTTTAAAAACTGAGATATAATAGACATAAAACATTGTGTAAGTTTAAGGTGTACAAGGTTTTGATTTGATATTTATATACTGCAAGATGATTAATACCTTAGCATTAGAGAACACCTCTATCACATCACATAATTATCATTTCTATTTTTCTGGTGAGAACCATTAAGGCCTAGTCTCTTTGTGACTCTGAAGTTTATAATACAGTATTATTGATTATAATCACCAAGCTGTGCCCAGATCTCCAGAACTTATTTTTATATTAGTTGCAAATTTGTACTCTTTTTTAAAGTTACATGATTTTATTAAACTTAAAAAAGTTTATTTATTTATTTGGGGGAGGGTGCAGAGAACACGAGCCAGAGCAGAGACAATGGGAGAGAGAGCCAAGCAGGCTCCGTACTCTCAATGTGGAGCCCAGCGCGAGACTTAAACTCACCAACTGTGAGATTATGACCTGAGCTGAAACCAAGGGTCGGTCACTTAAGCAACTGAGCCACCCACACTCCCCACAAGTTTGTACTCATAAGCAACATCTCCCCAGTTCCTCTACCCCCAGCCTCTGGTTATCACCATTCCACTCTCTGTTTCTGAGTTTGGCTTTTTTAGATTCCACAGATAAGTGATATCATCTCAGTCTGTGATTGAAGCCTTAAGAATAACTTAAATGCAGTGTAAAATTTTCTATGGTTATACAGTTTTTTTCTTTCATACATGGTCCTGAGTTTTCCAAATTCCATCTACTACATAAATGTTATTATTCAGAAATATCTAGTTTGATGTCCTTACACTTTAAAACTTTCCAATCTTTTTTTTAAATTTATTTTTGAGAGAGAGAGAGAGAGACCATGAGTAGGGGAGGAACAGAGAGAGAGAGAGGGAGACAGAATCCAAAGCAGGCTCTAGGCTCTGAGCTGTCAGCACAGAGCCCGATATGGGGCTTGAACTCACAAACCATGAGATCATGAAGCTGAAGTCGGATGCTTAACCAACTGAGCCACTCAGGCGCCCCTAAAACTTTTCAGTCTTAAACAACTTTGCCAAGGCCCTAGAATCTCGGCCTTTAGGAAAAAGAATATGCAGTGTGATTTATTTAAAAAACAAAAGACTTATGCAGGGAACTAGTAAAATTAATATTGAAGTCCCCACACCGTACAAAGTAAATGTGACTTTTATAGTCTATGAGATAGAAAGCATGATCCAAATGAGCTGTTTTTAGCTATGTGTGGTGACATTTATGAGAGATAAACAGATTTTTCTTCACCTTTATTTCTAAACAGTAATATTTTAAGAGAAGGATTATTAATCTTCAAATAATACTACAGATAATGAAATAGCTTTATAAATCATGGATATTGATCTGAATGTGTCCTTCATCCATGAGACTGAAAAGAAGAATAGAATGTAGAAGCAGAACAATGCTCATGTTTGAGTTTTCACTTTTAGAAATGGCAAAGCCAGATGAGGAAGATACATTTTCAATCATTTTTGTGAGCCTAAATATAACTTTACAAGAAAATTGGATTCTGGAGAGCAGTATAAAAAAATGGGATATTGATATAAGTGTTTACGTTCTGATGAAGAAAGTACTTTTATTATGACACTTAATTATTTTTATGTGAATATAAAAACCTGATGTAATGATACCTGTTTTTCACAAAATAATATGACAAAAATATTTCCATAAAAAAGAATACATGATTTTTAATCTAGTTTAGATACTGGTTTATATTGATTCTTTTATCTGTTACTCTAGATAAAATATTTAGATACCCAAAATTTTTATCTTTGCTGTATTTGTTTGTTCCCTATTCTAAGGGGACAATTTTCTTCTCTTCTTAAAATTCTGCATTGTTTTGTTTCAGGTATTTAAATCACCCACCAATTTAGGAACTCCAAATAATAAAAAGTTAGTAACTCATATGTGCCTACTTTGTTTTGACGGTTTTATGATTGGGCTGTGCTTGTTGTGCGTCTGCGGCTAGATTTGTAGCAGCTCGCTGGTCTGGAAATACCTAGGCTGGACCTCCTTCCCTTTGCTCAGCTCCATGTGGTTCCTCATACCCTAGAAGGTTAGCCCAGGCTTGTTTCTCATTGTGGGCAGAGGTCCAAGAGACGCAGCAGAAGTGAACACTAAGGGCTAACACAGGTCACAAGGTCAGTCCAAAGTCAGGTTACACAAGGTGAGAGATCATGTGTAGGGGCGAAGAATACATGTTGTATGCTATCCATCGAACACACATTTTATGCTCTATTTGTTTGATTACAAGTTGTTCAGGAATTGAGAAGACATTTTTAAAAAGATAGCAAACTTTGGGAATGATGAAGACCTAAACCATTATTTTAATATTTTCATTATTATTGGTTTTTATGGCCAGCTGCAAATTATACAATGACTTTTAAACATTTTATAGGGAGACATAAAGATGAAAGAGAAATACATCATTGTTTTCTATGTACTGTGGCAATCATGGATGAAGAAACGTTCAGGCTTTCCTGTGGGAGTCAGGGAATGTTTCCTATAGACTTGGGGGCTTGATTTCCTTGAAGAGATGAGCAGGAGTTCATCACATAGAAGGGGAAAGGCAGAATGTGTCAGGCCTGGGAGGCATGAAGAACATATTATATACAGGGACCAGCAAGTGAATCAGTATAGCGGGCAGTCAGGAGAAGAAGGCTGATTCTGAATTTGGGAAATTTACGGGGGGCCAGATGGTGAAGGGCCTTGTAGGCCCACTGAGGAATATGGACTTAATTTGTGAGAATTATTAAAATCTGTCAATCTGTAAGACAATCAAAGTCTTCTTTTGAATGACTTATGGATTCACAGATTCATACCTACATCCAGAAAACATGCTTTTCCTACCCCACCTTACATCCACCATGCTTTTCCTTTCTCCAAAGAATTTGCTAATTTGGCTAAGGACTTTAAGACAGTGATTGGACCATTTACCACTTTTTCCCTTTTCTTTTTCATAAACCTTAAAAAAACAAAAAGGCAAAGGAGTATACTTCTTCCATACATATTTTCAGAGTGTTTACTTTGGAGATCACAACATACCTCCTCATTGGTTTGTAAAATAAATTACCTCAATGGGTTTAGATTGGTAAACCAGCCATCTCTTTTCTATCCTTAATCTACTTTGCTAATCTTAGTGAAGGAGCTGACACTTACGTCCCTATCTATACTCCATTTTTAGTATATAATCTGCAGCCAAATGAAATTGCAACAAATTTTTACACTTTTTTTTTTTTTGGTCTTTTTTGATAGCATGTAACTATTTTTTTTAATGTTTTATTTATTTCTGAGAGAGAGAGAGAGAGAGAGAGAGGAGAGAATCCAAAACAGGCTCCAGGCTCCGAGCCAGCACAGAGCCCAACACAGGACTCGAACCGACAGACCGTGAGATCATGACCTGAGCCAAAGTCAGATGCTCAACCAACTGAGCCACCCAGGTACCCCAGATAGCATGTAACTATTTTAACAGCATAATAGGAGTGGAGTTTTGACCCAAGGAACCTAATCTATATGTATGATGGGTAAATCTTTCTGATTCTGTAAGGATTTGGGCTTGAAACCTTAGAGTTGAGGCTAATTATGTTAGGTGTTGAGGGTCTTCTAGGTGTGAAGGCATAGTGGATGAGATGGCCCTTTGAAGCCACTGGGGATAAGCAAAGGCAAAACTCCTTATCAAGTTTGTGTTTAGAGAGAATTGGGAGAGTTTATTAGATAATCTAGTGAGAAGTAGAAATTAGAAGAAAGGATGGCTTCAGTTTCTAACTTTCCAGTTCCAGATGCATCTACCTTGGATGAGCATGTTTTCTAGTTTCACAAATATTCATATCATCTATCTGCATTAACAAAAGAAGCTTTTATACCTATAATCAGCATGAATGTCTTTCTGTTTTTGCAGTTCAATACCTAATACATGATAGCTCTTGAAGCTTCTGAGTTAAGTCTTCCATCAGAAATACTTTTTTTCTGAAATATTTCTCAAAAATATTTGTAAATTGCGTTGTTAAAAAAATATTCAGTGGTAGCTAGGTTAGTACTACTGGGGTTAACTTTCTTCAAGGAGCTCTGTTTTCTGGTTCTTGATATGATATTGGTTACAAAGGGCACCTGCCCCATCAGATTCTGAAATATTGTTAAGGAGCACTGTCTAGTTGGAGAACCACCAAGCACTACTAGGCAAGTGTTTGATAGTGCACTTCCTGCTCAATTTTCCATTCTGCAAATGTGTATTGGCTTTAAAGGTCAAGAACGATACCACAGGGATTTTTGATTGTATTATTCTGATTTCTCAGCTATGAATCACTCACTTTCTTTCCAAAGCTATAGAAGCAGAGGCTCTAAAATAAATTTAGCCATTACCCTTTATGATATTACCTCCACTTCTTTGGCTGTCTGGCAAAATGCCTGATATTGGCTGACATTGGGAAAGAGCATTCCAATTCTGCCTTAGACAATCAAATAAAATAAACAAAATACAATGGATTTCAAAATACTCCTTTCTATTTTCTATTATTTGTCAATGACTGATTTTCTAGAACACTGATCATATATACTTAAAAAGGTCAAATCAGAGGTCCAACACAATTTAATCTGTTGATCAATCAATTTATTTACTAATAGCTGTAGCATTGAAATATTTATTAAGAATAAATAATTTCTTTGATTTTAAGAAAGTTATATTTTATTATAGGAAATGTGTAAGCCTAACTTAAAAACACACATTTGTATATATGCTTGTATATAATATATTTATTCAGACTACTGGTATGGTTTATATGATTTTAAAGACATTAAGACAGACAACCATTTTAACTTTTGCCTTTTAAGTTTATTTATTTTGAAAGAGAGAGAGAGAGAGAGAGGAAAAGAGAGAGAGAGAGAGAGAATGAGTTGGGGAGGAGCAGAGAAAGAGGGAGAGAGACAGAATCCCAAGCAGGTTCTGTACTGTCATCACAGATCCTGATGCGGGGCTAGAAGTCATGAGCCCATGAGATCATGACCTGAGTAGAAACCAAGAGCCTAACTGACTGAGCCACCGAGGTGTCCCAATTTTTGCATTTTTTATCCACAAAAATGGATTTTTTGTTTTGCTTAATGCACTCATCACAAATTTAACATCATATGAAATTTGCACCTTTGAGGGGCACCTTTGAGATCAGGTCATGATCTCACAGTTCATGGATTCGTGCCTTGCATGGGGCTCTGTGCTGACAGCACAGAGCCTGCTTGGAATTTCTCTCTCTCTCTTTGCCCCTCTCTGGCTTGCTCTATTTCTTTCAGTAAATAAATAAATGAACATAAAGAATAAAAATAAATTTTTAAAATCTGGACTTTTGCCTTTTTTCTTTTTCTTTTTTTTTTAAGATTTTTATTTATTTTTAGGAGAGAGAGAGAAAGATAGCGTGAGCAGGGGAGGGTCAGAGAGAGAGGGAGTCACAGACTGAAACAGGCTCCAGGCTCTGAGCTGGCAGTCAGTACAGAGCCCGACGCGGGGCTCGAACCCACCAACCGCGAGATCATGACCTAAGCGAAAGTCGGACGCTTAACCGACTAAGCCACCCAGGCGCCCCTACTTTTGCCTTTTTTCAAACTACTATATTCAGAATTTTGTCCAAATTATTTTCATGTTTAAATATAAGTCCCTAATATCTTGGATTCCCTTTAGTGTAAAGCCATATTATTCCCCCATAATATCCTATCTATCTCTATCTCTACCTCTATCTCTATCATCTCTATCTCTTCTATCTACCTATATCTATATCTGTCTATATCTATATCTATCTGTCTCTGTCTGTATAGAACAATCTTTACCATCCTTTTCCATATTCTAGTAACATTTTAATTTAATGTGATCTGTCATGGTCATGTTGTGCTACTGTCTGCCTATGATCTCTTTCCCTTTGTCTTTTGTGGCTATGATGCTAGCCCCTTACTGCAATACCTTTCCCCATATCATATACTCCTAGGAGAATCAGTGTCAATGCTCGCTGCACCTTGACCATGGGATAGGCACCTAACCAAGTCAGCCCAATGATTTGCACACAGGAATTTAAATGAACTTTGAGAAATCAATTGATAGGAGGCATCAGCTCAGTTTAATCTCCCAGTTTTACTTACTTTAATTATTAGTAAATTCCAGTTCACTTCTGATTCAATTTTAATGCATGTTTCTTCAGTCTCATTTTGAATTCAGAGGTGCCACTGTGGTTCACGGTTTGGAGAGATTGTGATGTCACTATTTGTGTTGAGACTCCTTAGAGGTGGGGATGTGGATTCATGTGTCTCACACACAGGCTTCCTCTCCCTTGACTTCTCCTAGGGTTGTATTTTGGGAAGTGAAAATTGAAAACAATGGACTTTACTTATGCTGTGATTGAATATTTCTTCTTGTTGGCTTTGTTCTGAACCATTGTTATCCTACATAAGAAATCTTAAGTCAGGACTTTGAATGAAAGAGAACAAGTCGAACACAGCATCCTAGCCTGTCTCTTATCTGCCCATGGAGGAGAGTGGGAGCAAGGGGGGAAGGGAGACTTAAACACATTGCAAGCTCTACCTCCTCAAATAGGGAGTCCCTACCTTCCTCTTCCTTTATAATCCTCTTTATAAAAGAACTGGGTCTCCCGGTTCTCAAATATCTATGCATTGTTGCATTTGATATTTTTAGTGACCCTGCAAATTAAAAGAAGCAATACGTGGGATAAGATACATTTAAAAAAGAGTGTATTAATGAATGGATATGAAAATAAGAAATTCTCAGATCAAAGCATAGCGAGAGCAAAAATCCCTCGGAGAAAGCAAGGGTCGGAACTAACTTTCACTGAGAGGGTTCTTCCATACTCTAGAAATCTTGAATTCTGACTTTATGGTAAGTTGTACCATATATGGCAGTGATAACATTTAGAGTTTGCTTAATATGGTGAAGCTAATAAGGTGAATAAAAATTCAGCAGGATGATCTGGATCTTTGGAGATCTAGGATGATCTAGAAAATAAAGTGAATGAAGAAATTGAAACTGCAGAATGACAGAAATTAAAAAAAAAAATCCCAGCTTAGACACATCCCAGAGAAATGTAGAGCAGCAAAGCAAAAGAGAAGATTTTAAGCTGGTGGATACGTTTGGAGATGTGGTCATTTTCAGAGCACGGATAGACTAACAGCCTCTCAGTAGCAGCAGTGAAGGTAGAACATAATAGGATTACAACTATATTGAATTAGAGACAAGTATCTGTTAATCTGGAATTCTATTCCCTATAAAAGATCTTTTAGAAAATAAGGTAGATAAGAACATTTTTAGGTAACAGAACAGAATTTACCCCTAACTACCTTCCTCAGACAGGAGGGAAAATGGAGAGTTTCCAACAAAAAGGAGGACGGATAAGCAAAGGCATTTCTAAAGCTGGGAGTAAAACTCAGCTAATATTGATTGAATAGAGACAAGAGCAGAAGTGACGGATAGAGCAAAAATTTGATTTGTTAACATTTTAATAATATGTGCATTAAATAGGTGGAATAAATATAACAAAATATAGCATATGATACCCCCCAAAAATAGAGGAGAAAAGAGTAAGGTTGAACAACACTCAACTGATACACAAGTAGGGAGAGGTGAGGAGGGTGAGGTGAGGTTTTTATCTCTGGTCCTGCCTAAAATGACAAGTATCAGCAAGTCCCTGGCTGGCTGTCAGGTGCCATATTAGCTGATCCTCTGACAATAGAACATGGACTAATTAATGCCTTAGAACTCAGCTGCTTACCTATCACTGTCAATTCCAGGAAATCAGGAATCACACACACTACTTTCTTCAAATTCAATTAGGAAGGGGCAGAGTTAACCTGGGAACATTTGTGTGTGTGGGGGGGCATTAGTATTAATACAGGTGGATCTGATGTGAAGCTAGGGCTGTGAGCCACTCAATTAGTTGCAGCTTTCATTTTTTCTTTGGTAAAAATATAGAGACTGAATTTTTTTAATTGAAAAGCATTTCATATTGGGATGATATATCAGATTAGGCTGTTCTATTTTCTACAGGACACATCTCACAAATTTTATTCTTGTACGCAAGTCAAATATCCTGTAGCATAAACCATCAAGACATGTTTCAGGGTGTGTCAAGATTATTTTCCTTAAAATAAAGGAATATTGACCATCTAAGCATTTGTTTTTAATCTTGTGTTACTGTTTTTAAATGCAGATTCTTCAAATGTCAGCAAAAAAGTATTAGGGCCAAAGAGAATAAGAAAATACTTTCCACAAAAATTTTAGATTTTAAATATAATGTTTTCATAGAGAAGTTTCTAATTATCATTTATTGAATATATAATAATACATTTGGTAAAATGAACTTATTAAAATGTCCTTTCATATTTATTTGTTTTTGTAGACAGGTGACATTAATTGATTAGATAATGAAAAGCTACCTTATAATTTAAGGGTCTAATCAAAATAATTAGAGCTCTGAGTGATTCAATTATTTGATTTGATTAATTTGATGCATTATAATGTTTTTATTTAGAGAAATCAAAAAGTTTGTGAGAAACTGTGAGGAAAATGAAGGATATCGAAAAGTAAAATCTAGCTTTCAGGGGTAAGAAGTACTAGACTATCTTACATCTGGATGCTACAGTAGAATTTTCCGAACTTTCTAGTATGTTGAATTAAATAAAGAACAAGGATTGTTTGTGAGTTATCTTTTGATTAAATTAATTTCTTCTTTATGAACTGAGTTTCTCTCGTACAGTTGCCAACTTTCTTGCTTGTCTTTATAAATAGTAAGGATTTTTGTTTTTTGATCATATTCAGGCTGAGGTGATTTTCTCTACCCATGAAGTCTTATGTTAAGAAACATACCTGGTTAATTTTAAATTTGACAAACATCTCACCATATGTCGTTTGCCTTAGCTTACTGTTCATTCATTTTCAGCCCCTGATTTTCTGGCTGTATCTGTCATATTGCTGTCTTTGATAACATTAACAATATCCTTTCAAAAACTCTTGACTTCACAATTTATTATCATCCTGACAGAGCCTTGATTTATTTACTTATTTCTGGTATCCAGGCCCTGACATCTTTGCTTCTGCTTTGACTATGTGTGTCCATAAAACAACAACACAACACTTTCTTACAATGGAAATAAATTAAGTTTTGGTCTGACTGTATAAACTATTATGTTTTAATTAAAGATAGGTAGTACATGGCATAAAAGTAGACACCTAGTTCAAAGGAACAGAATAGAACCAAGAAATAAATCCATGCTTTACTGGCCAATTAATCTATGATAAAAGGGGTAAACAACAAATGGTGTTGGGAAAACTGGACAACTACACGCGAAAGAATGAACTGGTTCACTTTTTTACACCATACTACGTTAAAGATCTAAATGTGAGACCCGAATCCATAAAAATAGGAGGAGATATTTGAAAATGATATATCCAATAAAGGGCTAATATCCAAAATACATAAAAAAATTCTACAAGTCAAAATTAAAAAAACAAGCCACTTAAAAATGGGTAGAGGAGGGGCACCTGGGTGGCTCAGTCGGTTAAGTGTCCGACTTCGGCTCAGGTCATGATCTCACAGTTTGTGGGTTCGGACCCCGCGTCAGGCTCTGTACTGACTGCCAGCTCGGAGCCTGGAGCCTCCTTCCGATTCTGTGTCTCCGTCTCTCTCTGACCCTCTCTTGCTTGCTCTCTCTCTCTCTCTTTCTCTCTGAAATAAATAAAACATTAACAAATTTTAAAAAGGGGCGTCTGGGTGGCTTAGTCGGTTAAGCGTCCGACTTTCGCTTAGGTCATGATCTCCCGGTTCGTGGGTTCGAGCCCCGCGTCGGGCTCTATGCTGACTGCCAGCTCAGAGACTGGAGCCTGTTTCAGAGTCTGTGACTCCGTCTCTCTGACCCTCCCCTGCTCACTCTGTCTGTCTCTCTCTCTCTCCTAGAAATAAATAAAACATTAAAAAAATTTTTTTTTAATTTTAAAAAAATGGGTAGAGGACATGAACAGACATTATTCCAAAGAAGACATAGAGATGGCCAACACACATGAAAAGATGTTCAACATCACTCATCATCAGAGAAATGCAAATCAAATCCACAATGAGATATCATCTCATTCCTTTCATAATGACTAAAATAAAAAAACACAAGAAATAACAGTGTTGATGAAGATCTTGAGAAAAAGAAACCCCTATGCATTGTTGGGAATGCAAGTTGGTGCAGTCACTGTTGTAATCAGTAAGAGGTTTCCTCAAAAAGTTTAAAATAGAACTATCTATGTTCTAGTAATTCCACTACTGGGCATTTACACAAAGAGAACAAAAACACTAATTTGAAAGGATACATGCACCCTTATGTTGCAGCATTATTTATAATAACCATGATATAGAAGCAACCCAAAGTGTATGTCCATAGAGTAATGGGTAAAGATGTGATATCTCTATCTCTATTTCTATCGCTATTTATGCCTATCTCTATCTATCTCTATCTATCTATCTATCTATCTATCTATCTATCTATCTATCTATCATCTATCTATCATCTATCTATCTATCTATCTATCTATCTATCTATCTATCTATATCATAATATTACTGAGCCATAAAAAAGAATGAGATCTTGCCATTTGCAAAGAACATGGATGGATCTAGACGGTATAATGCTAGGTGAAGTAAGTCAGTCAGAGAAAGATAAATACCATATGATTTCACTCATATATGAAATTTAAGAAGCAAAACAAAGAAAAAGAGAGAAAAACAAAAAACAGACTCTTAAATATAGAGAACTGGTAGTTGCCAAATTGGAGGTCGGAATGGGGGATGGGTTAAATGGGCGAAGGGGATTAAGAGTATACTTATCACGATCAGCACTGAATAATGTATAGAACTGTTGAATCACTGTATCATACACTTGAAACTAATGTAACACTATATGTTAGTTACACTTGAATAATAAAAATGATACGTACTGCATAGAATTTTTATTTCTCAAAATAATTTTTATCTGATTAACCAGTGTATTTTTTACCACATAAAAATGGTTCTATTTTTACATGTGTTTATTATTAGAAAGGTTTTTAAGTACTTTACCCATCAAGAATCTGCAAGAACTACTCTGCTTACATTAAATAACAGCTAAACCTATATATTCCCCAAGTCGTCTGGAACACAGTATCAAAAGGCAGACAGAAATGACTCTGTGAGTACTTGGAATGAGACAAAAAGTTCATTCTGTATCCACAGAGACACCCAAAAATCTCCTCTGTCTGACACGAATGATGTTTGCTTTGTTACCAATTACTTTGCTAGCCCCACTTTATTCCTTCAGTATCCTAGATAAATTAGTAAAAATCATGTTAGTAATAATAATATATTAATAATTAATCATGAAATTAATTTCATATTATGTTATAATACACATAATATATTACATACTAGTGACCTATTTTATATCGTATACATAATATACAGAAGATATACATTAAAACAGATAATAAATATATAATTTTATTTACAGAATCATACATATCATACTTATGATAGAATCATATTTATGGCATATTTATATGTCATAATATATTTAGTTCTATAATGTAACACATAACTGACTATACCATTATTATTTGTGTTATTATTACTGTAACCTTGCTTCTCCTTTTTGATAACTTTAGTCCAGGACTGGCCCCTGCTTCCTAAACCACTCTCCCTAGAATTAATCCAACATAAGATCAAATTTCTTATGAATGCCTTTTTTTTAGATTTTATTTTTTTAAGGTAATCTCTACAGCCAACATGGGGCTCAAGCCCACAACCAATCTTGAGGCCAAGATTCGCAATCTCCATCAACTGAGCCAGGCAGATAGCCCCCTATGAATGCCTTTCTCAGTCCCTCTTACTGAGATGCTCCAATTCGCTCTGGATTGTGTTCATCCTTGCTGCACCTAAGTAAATGAACCTGACTTTGTTTATGTGTTCATTTACGGTTTTCACTACAGGCAGAATATAATTCAGCCAATCAGAGGCTGAAGATGAGCCTTGTCCTGAGCATATTTTTCCTATTGTGTAACCTTGAGCAAGCACTTACTGGACCCACTATGATTGCAGAGTCCTCATCTACTATGTGAAAATACAAAGTCACCTCTTTCATTTGGGTTGTTTTGAGTGTCAAATGAGAAGATAATTTTTCTAGGGCGCCTGGGTGGCTCAGTCAATTAAGCGTCTGACTCTTGATTTGAATTTAGATCATGATCTCATGGTTTGTGGGTTCGAGTGCCACGTTGGGCTCTGTAATGACATTGTGGAACCTGCTTGGGATTCCTTGTCCCTCTTTCTCTCTCTCTTCCCCACCCCCCGTCTTTCTCAAAATAAATAAAATAAAATTTAGAAAACAAATGCAAAAACAACTTTAAAATGAAATACAAAATCCTATTCAAATTTCGTTGCTAATGTTGTCATATTCCATCATCCTGTCATTTAGGCAAAATTCTATTTCTGTTCATCCATTGCCCACTGAGGTCTGGCCCTTGGCATTAGCTTTCCCTGATAGAAAATACTACCTTCTGCACTGCCACCTAGAGATAAGTCTGATTGCTTAATATCAATGCTGTATTAATTAAAAAGGCAGTGCTCAAAAACAATTGCTATGATTTCTGTATATACCCCCATCGTTTCTCTGGTTGATGTTATTTGGTTGACTCAACTCACCCTTATTTGAGATTGTTTATATAAAGCAGAAGGCCACCAGCAAGTTCTCTAATAAGGGTTATGTTTCCTGAATGTATTTTTATCCTTTACTAAGTGAAGTACTCAGACATATTAGACTTCCACAGTCATGGCTCTTAAGCAAAAGTAGGATTCCATTTTAGACATAATAAATAAAAACTCTAGGGCTAGAACCCAATAATCTGCTTGTTTTAGGAATACCCCAGCTTCCTAAGCATGCTAAAGGGATAGATATTGATTGAAGGTATAGATAGCTATGGTCTTGAAAAATTTTTATCTGCCTTTTAAATTATAAAAAGAGTTCACCTGTGGCATAAAATCTTACCTTTAAAATCACAGAAAGAAAAAAAAATCTATGAATGAAAGCCATTAACAAATATCTTAAACATTTATTTTAAAATTTCCAGAAATACCGTAGTATTTCAAGGGAAACAGGTCATGAGGAAAATGGAAACATTTACTTACCCCAGAAAAAAAGTGATACAAAATTATTCAGGTGTAATTTATGACATTAGTAGTAGACTAATTACAAAAATGGCCCAAATTCTCTAACCCTTTTTGCATCCATGTACTTTGTACATCTTTTGCCTCCCTCCTCCCCACAATGTTACAAAAATCTTTCAGCTGTAATGGTTAACATGTATGGTAGATTGATTGCAAAAGTCCTCCAGTTCTCTAATTTACTCTCGATTCTGAACTAAGATATCAAGAGGCTCTTTGTGTGTCTGTTGCCTCTGGGATCTCTCTCAAACAATGAGAAGCTGTGGGAGGAGAGCCCACACTCAGGAGAAGGTGGGATCATTCTGGCCTATCCATTACCCGGCTGACCTGCATCTGCCTGCGAGCACATGGATAAGTTCACCAAAGGCCTGTAGATGTACCCCAATCTGCACCAGCGTCACCGAGACCTACAGACTCCTAATGATTATGCCTATGGTTGTATGCCACTGAGTTTCCCGGGGGTTTATTACACATCAATAGCTAATGAATACATCTCTATTAAAATTTAGAAATAATTTCATATATAATCAAGATAGCTCATTGGAACAACAGTTGGTATTAAAGTTTAAAGTCTGGCTCAGATGCAAAATAAATCTCAGTGTATACATAAAGTGATATTGTTTGACCTTCAGGGAAGGAGTAAATGAATAAATAGATGAGTAAATAAAGAGCTGAGGATGAGTTTCTCTCACACATTCTCAATCAGACCTACTATGGTTTATTCCAGCTTTAAAACTGTTATCATTAGCATAGAACTGGAATCAGAAAGCTTTTTCTGCAATGGGCCAGCTGGGAAATACTTTAGGTTTTTGGGTTTGCAGACTTTATCATGACTACTCAAGCCTGCCATTGAATCACAAACGCAGTCATAGGCAAACATTAGTGAATGGGGATGGATGTGTTCCCATAAAAATTAATTTACCAAAACAAGAGCAGGCCTGACATTGGACTTAATCCCCATTTTACTGCTTATAGTTAAGAAATCTATGTGTAGTAAAATGCTTGAGGCCATCTGAGGCCTTGGCAAATAATACAGTACCCAGGGAATCACTGTGTGTGAAACCCAGAATTTAAATATTCATTGTGCATTGGATGCATGTTTTCTAGATTTTTCTAGTTTTGTTTTCTTTTTCTCTCTTTAACATTTTACTTTATCTTAAATTGTTTACTATTGTAATTGCAAAATACATTTATTATCTAGCAGACAGAGGAATAGTTATTTACCAATTGTTCTCAGGGCTCATGCATGACCTAATTTAGTCACAAG
Organism: Proteles cristata cristata; assembly: GCA_017311185.1. Lineage (NCBI taxonomy): Eukaryota > Metazoa > Chordata > Mammalia > Carnivora > Hyaenidae > Proteles > Proteles cristata. The sequence goes on along the minus strand of JAESUZ010002755.1, from coordinate 176,446 downwards.
CAAAGTAGATTTTTATGAACATTATTTGTTCATCCTGTAATCACCAAAATGAGTTATTTTCATGGATATTGCTATTTCAGCATTAAATATTGGCCTAAATGTTAATCTTTCTTCGTACTTAAAATATTTTAAAATAATATGTTGTGACAAAAGATTAGAGCATTAAGTATTTTCTATTACATGTCAATTATCATATTTTCTTATTTGAAAATATTGTAATCATTAAGGAAATAGTAAAGCAAAATCAATATATCTTCCTTTGCCCCAGGTATTTGGATACTATTAGCATATCTTGTAATTCAAAAACCACGTTTCTAAAAGCTTTGCATTCTAGTATGGTAAGTCACAAGTAATAAGAGTTTTCTGAAAGTCTGAAAAACAGGAGCATCCTAAAAGCTGTGATTTTGAAATATACCATGGTAAATGTTTGTTTAAAAATTTTTTTAATGTCAGTTTATTTCTGAAGGAGAGAGAGAGAGAGACAGAGCATGAGTGGAGGAAGGGCAGAGAGAGAGGGAAACACAGAATCAGAAGCAGGCTCCAGGCTCTGAGCTGTCAGCACAGAGCCTGACGCGGGGCTCGAACTAACTCATCCTCAACAACCATGAGATTATGACCTGAGTGGAAGTCAGATGCTCAACAAACTGAGCCTCCCAGGCACCCCAAAACAGTTTGCTTCTTAATGAAACCAGTATTATACAGTCAAAAATTTCAATTGCCATCCAATAGTCTGACTTACAGATAATGCGTTCCTTTTCTATTCTGGAAGATAGCAGTTCTTTAAATTGGACTCACTCATATACCTTAGTATTGCAAGTAGAAATTTAACTTATTGTTATTTTTTTCTTATAGAAAACTTGGAGGTCCCACCAAGGTCAACCACATGTAATTCACCCACTAGATATGACTGAATACTCTTTGAGTGTGAAAACACAAAGGTATGTGCTCTCCACCGACTCCCAGAAATTAGTAGGCAGACTTTAAACTGCTTTGAGCCAGGGTGATACCTGGTTTGATAAACAGTTTGTTAGTTGCCTTACCTTCTTTCTTTTGTTGGCTCGCAACCTTGGAAGTTCCCAGGAGAAATCTGAAACTGCCCAGTACACCGAGGGCAAGGAGAGACGGAAGACAGAGGAAGGCCACTCTAGATTGGTAGATGGTCAAGTTTAACAAGCAAGGGGATTTATTTACAAGGCTTGTGAGCTTTGCAGCAAGAGAGTAGATCCCGGCACCCACCAGCTAGAATTTTAAAAGTTTACATAAAATCTTTTATTTTTATTTTTTTAATGTTTATTTATTTTTGAGAGAGACAGAGCATGAGTGGGGGAGGAGCAGAGAGAGAGGGAGATACAGAATCCAAAACAGGCTCCAGGGTTTGACCTGTCAGCACAGACCTTGATGCAGGACTTGAACTCACAAACCATGAGATTGTGGTCTAAGCTGAAGTCAGATGCTTAACCAACTGAGCCACCCAGCTGCCCCTGTATAGAAGCTTTAACAGAGTTCAGTCACATGCTGCACATTGGAAGGTCACTGAAAAGACATGACCAGGGAATGATCTGTGGGCTGGACTCCAGCATCAGGATGCTCCTCCTCCAACCCCCCATCCTTGGAACTTGGGTTTGACCTGCCTTTCCCGCTCTCAGAGGCTGCTCTAAGGACACAGCCTTGAGATAGTGATGTGATGTTGAGAACATCTGCTTGGTGTATGGCCCACACCCAGTTAAGGCTTTGTTTTAAATAAACTTTTAAGATTTGGAGGACACGTGTGGGGATCCACGCCTCTTGCTGCCGCCCAAGACAAACCTTATTTATAAGTTTCTTTTGCTTATTAAAATTGACACCGAACAGCCTGAAGGGGCCTGCCTCTTTCCTCTGGTTTCTCCCTGCCCTCCAGCTATGGGAGATTTCACAAAGAAAGCTGGGGATAGAATTTCGAACCAACACAGGACCAGATGGTCTCCACCCCACACTGTTCTCTCAAGGCTGCATCCTGAAAAAGGGCTCCCACAGTGGGAGTGGCCAGCAAGCGTGCATTCCAAGGATAAGCAGGGGGTGAGGAACCCCCATTGCCCAGGCCCAGGTCATGGGTCAGCCAGTGGTCCCGCCGCTCAATGACTTTCTCCAACAGGTATCACTCCTCTGTTCCTTCACCTCCCAAATAAACTGACTGATCCTCTGTCTCCATCTGGACACCAGGCAAAATCGGTGTTATATCCCTCTGACAGCTGTTTTACCAACAGTAATTGTGTTATTCTGAGATATCAAAAAATATATACAATTTCCAACATTTTGGATTGTTTCAAATTGATTAAGCTTTGATCGTTTGGATATTTTTCTAAGGTAGGTTAAAGCCTATAAAGAGAGAAAATCAAAGTAATTAGTCACAAGACAATGTTTTGCTTTTTTTTCTTGTCTCTAAAAATATAGTACATTATAAATAAGGTGGTAAATTTTGTGTGGTATATGAGTTACTCATAATATGCTTAAAGTAGCTATGCTTAAAGCTAATGTTATGTTTTATTACATGTGTATTTATGTTTTTCAACAATGTGCCTGTGTATATTGCCATTATTAATCAAAGTAACTGATAAATAAAGGGGAGGAATGAAATGTTCGGAAGAGAATTGTTCTTAAACAGCACAGCACATATCAGTACATTCTGCCCAGAAAGCAGATGTTCTCAGCAACTCACTCTAGTGTCCTGGGAACCTGTTGACTTATTGTGCCTTTGATATTGATTTTATCGTGTTCTTGAATTGTTTTGAACAAAAATCCCAACTTCCGTGGAAAATCAAATCTATAATAATTGTTGGTTTTCTTCACTTGAAGAGTATTATCTAACAGATTAATTGTGTGAACATGCTGGCCGCGATTTCTTTTCCTGGGGTTCCTCTGACTTATACTCATCTATTGATGTAATGAGTCTTCTCTGCTAGTCCTTTTTGGTATTGTCTTTCTAAAATCAGGCCCCAAATTAAAAGCGGCTGCAAGGTAGCACCAAAGTCTCACTCCAGTAACGTGTGGCCGTGAGGTACAGCATGCATGAGTAAAGAGGGTGGTGAGGTCAGCAGGTCTGGAAAACATTAATATTTTCCAAATTTTTAATTATCCCAATAAGGTAATGAGATTTTTAAAATGTTTATTTATGTATTTTGAGACAGAGGGTGGGGAGAGAACAATGAGAGGGAGAGAGAATCTCAAGCAGGCTTTGGGCTGTCAGCATGGAGTCCTACTTAGGGTTCAATCCCATGAGCTGTGAGATCATGACCTGAGCCAAATCAAGGATTGGGGCTTACCAGCTGAGCCACCCAGGCACCTTGAGAAGTATTTTTGTCAAGACCATAATTTTATTTTATTTTACTTTTAAGTATTTGTTTATTTATCCATTATTTATTTTTACATGTTTATTTATTTTGAGAGAGAGAGAACACGTGCGAGAGTGAGTGGGATGGGGCAGTGGGGGAGGGGGAGGGTCAGAGAGAGGGAGAGGGAGAATCTGACACAGGCTCTATGCTGTCAGCACAGAGCCAGATTTGGGGTTTGAACTCACACGATGTGAGATCATAACCTAAGCCAAAATCAAGAGTGAGACCCTCAACTGACTGAGCCACTAAGGCGCCCCAAGACCATAATTGTAATATAAATATTTGTGTCTCATATATTACATTGGAGGCTGATATATAAATAAGCTCTAATAATAAGTCATGTGACAACTCTAGCATAGTATTTGTTAACAAACTGATTTTTAAGAAACTTCCGTTTCTAGGAATAAAATATATTTGTCACTCTTGAAAATCTTAACACATGCTTCATAGGATAGGTTCGGAAGTCTGGGAGATGTGCAAATGCCCTCACTGGTCGTTAATGTCTTCTTGCCCTCAGAGTAACTGTTATCTGACTCCATGGGGTATAGTTGTATTTTATGCCCCACTAAGGAATTCTGTCTTCCTCCATTCTGATCTTACATTCTCTCTCAATAGGTTGTCAGCATTATTTTCTTGTTATTCCTTAAGCTCCTGCTACAAGTTACAAAGCAAATAGTACGTCTCCTGGGAGAAACAATAAATAAGATCAGTTTCTCAGAACGTTGTCAGAAAGTGTTGTAGCAAGTTCTCTGGACAGTTGATACAGGAGGTAGGGCCAGTGACAAATGGCACTGCTCATGGAGCTAACATGTCACATCTGGGGACTGGGTCAGGACTTCCGGGTTTATTGTTACAGCAGATGGTTTCAGGAGGTGAGCTGCTGACTCCAGTCAACAAGAGCAAGAACTAGTTACATAGGTCTGGACGGGACTGGAGGGAAACTGAACTGTAGTCACCTGCTTTGGAATGGTGTTGATATTGTTTAATGTTCTATTTTGTGGTGGGACTGTGTGAAACCTTTATTTTTTATCTAACTGTCAATTTAAAAGTACTTACTTATGGAATATCTGACATAGCTCAGTTGGTTAAGTGTCTGACTTCAGCTCAGGTCATGATTGCATGGTTTATGAGTTTGAGTCCTACTTGGGATTCTCTCTCTCTCTCTGTCCCTCCCCAACTCATGCCTACTCTCTCTGTCTCAGAATAATTTAAAAAATAAATAATAAAAAGAATAAATAAATAAAAATTTAAAAAATAATAAATGGACTTATTTGAGATAATTAGAGAGCTACAACTTTCGAGTGGTGGCTTCTAACTGATCTCTCAGGATTCATGAAAAAAATACAACAAAATAGACAAAATAACAGTTAAGAAAATTTAAAATTCAAGTCCCAGAACAAAATAGAATAGTTTCATAGAAAAAATAAAGAAGTTAATGCATATTAGAGAGAAAGTAGTTACTCCCCCATGAAATGTTAGCTACCCCATAAAATGTTCGATGGACTCCCTTCAAAAAGGTTCCCAGCCCAGACAAGCTCATGGAGCAAATCTAGTAGAGGGCAAATAATTATAATGCAACATAAGTTGGCCCAGAGTAAAGACCTAGGAAGGAAAATATCAAAAATTCATATGAAACTAGAAAACTTGGATTCTTAATCCCAACAAAAATTGCACTGAACAGAAAAGCTACAAGCTGATCTTAATTATGAATATTAATGCAGAAGTCCTGTCTAAAACACTGGCACACAGAATTCAGCAGTTCATTCAAAATAGAAGACATCAGGACTAGATGGAAACTTCTCCAAGGGTACAAATGTGTTTTCAATATTAGGAAATTTAAAAGTATAATCTACTGTATTGATACAGCCTAAGGAGGAAAATACAAGCTCACTTCCACTGATGCAGAAAAGACATGAAACAAAATCCAACAGCCTTTGTGATTAAAACAAAACAAACAAACAAACAAAAAACAACGCAGCTTAATAATTGAGAAAATGATAGATACTTCCTTACTACAAAGTATATGTACAGAGGCCAAAAGGTGAGAATGTATTTGTGCTTAGGAAATAATATGTAGCTAATATCAGAGTTTAAGGTGTGCATATGAAGAAATAGGTTAGTTAAGTAGTCAGGGGGAAAGGGTTTGCTTAAAATGTTGAGGACATTTTATTTTATATTTTAAGTTTATTTATTTCTTCTGAGAGAGAGAGAGAGAGAGAGAGAGGGAGAGAGAGAGATACCGCAGGCTTCATGCTGTCAGAGCAGAACCAGATATCAGCCTCGATCTCACAAACCATGAGATCATGATCTGAGCCAAACCAAGAGCTGGATGCCCAACTGACTAAGCCACCCAGGCACTCCTATTTTATCTTGATATCAGGAAGCCATAAAGTGTGGTCAGCGGGGAATCTGAATGATCAGTTTGGGATTTTGTGACAATCACTGTGTTCATAAGTATACTGGTGAGAATCCATAGTCAAGGACGCAGGGAGGCTGGGGCACTAATGTGAATCTGTACAGTAGGGATCTGTGGACGACGTTGTGTGGATAGAATTCCTGAGCACAAGAGAAGGACCTTGATATATACAATACTTAATACAGACATAAAAAATAACCCAAATAATACCTACTAGTCTGATTTGATTGAAAAATATTTAAAGATCTCACAGTAACTTGAGGTCTATGCTGTTGGTTACAAAAAATATTTTATAATTACAGATTAATATAAAGTTGAGTAATAGGGAGTTTCAAAACTTGGATCTATTCTGTTATTGGGGTCTTAGATGTGATTTTCTTTTTTGTGGACATTGTTTACTTGTTCTTAAAAGAATGATTAAACTTTTGTTTTTGTATTTGTTCCAATTAAATAGGTACTGATAAACCTATTTATTTAGGAAATAAACTCGTTTAACAAACAAACAAAGCTTATTTCATTTCGATACTCAAAAAATAAAATTCACAATATGTGAGAAAAAGGTTTCAGGGCCACAGACTGTGTGATGTGATTTTTCTCTAGCATCTGTCAGTGTTATTTTCTACATCCTGTATTTAATGACATGAAAGAAAGTAATCACACATCCAGCCGCATAGATTTACATTTTAAAGCTACCCTTACAAGAGTTATCATTTTTTTACTGTCTACTACTGCATTTTCTTACTTTTCTTCCTTTATGAACAATGTGCATAATTTCAGCTTCACATTCTAATCTCAACAGTTTCTATTATCATCAGAATATTTAAACAATGCTGTTAGAGATAAATACAAGGAAGTATGCTATGAATTATTAAATGATGGAATGTATATTAGAACTTTACCTAGGAAACCATTTGATTTATAGAAGTGAAACAGCTTTGAAAGATATAAAAAAAAATGTCTAGGCACAGAGTAAGTGAATTCCAGTTGTTTACTTCATATACTGCAGGAATGCATCCCCCCCACAGCCAAAAAAGGGGAAGATTTATTTTTAATTAAATTTGCTTATATTAAAACGATAGTATTTTCAAGTGAATATTACTGATTCTCATGTAAAAATCATCTATGTAATATTGGGCTCCAAAAATCACTTAATTGTTTTTATATTAATTTATTTAGAATGTTTGAGAATTGTTACTACTGAATTATATTTTACATATAAAGGCTCATTTCCTTATTACCATTCCTCCTTGGTAAATTAAAGAAAAAGTTTTTGAGCTCTGACAAAATGTAGAGATTATCTAGTTCAACCAGCTCATGTTATAGAAGAAAGAGGCTTTCTGGAAGAGGGTGGGTGGTCTTCACCCTGAACTTCTCACTTGACTGAGTCAGAGTGGAGGACAGAACTGAGAAGACACCCAAGGTCTCTGCGTTCCTGATGGAGGCTCCTACTTCTTTCTTACTTAGCCATCATTTTAGGAAGACCCTTAGTATTTCCTCTGAGATTTTAAAGTTTGAACACACCTGTGAAAGCAGTCTGAAATGGTACAAAAATATGAATTGAAAAATTAAGGTTATGTGTTTATTTTCAGAGAGAGACAGAGAATGAGAGAGCGAGCACGTGCTTATGCACGCACAAGTGGAGAGGGGCACAGAGAGAGGGAGAGAGAGAATCCCAAGCAGACTCGGCACTGTAAGCACAGAGCCTGATGAGGGGCTCTGACTCACGAACTGTGAGATCCTGACCTGAGCCAAAATCAAGATCTGGATGCTTAATTGACTGAGTCACTCATCCACCCCCAAAATATGAATTATTTTTTAATAAAACATTTTTAATGTTTATTATTTTTAATTTTTTATAGTATATTTATTTTTGAGACAGAGAGACACAGGGCATGAGTTGGGGGGGTGGTGCAGAGAGAAAGGGAAACACAGAATCCGAAACAGGCTTCAGGCTCTGAGCTGTCAGCCTGATGCAGGGCTTGAAACTACGAACCATGAGATCTGACCTGAGGCGAACTTGGACACTGAGCCACCTAGGCACCCCAATGTTTATTTATTTTTGAGACAGAGAGGCAGAGTGTGAGTGGTTCAGGGCAGAGAAAGAGGGAGACACAGAATCTGAAGGAGGCTCCAGGCTCAGAGCTGTCAGCACAGAGCCTGAAGCAGGGCCCAAAGGCATGAACTGAGAGATCATGACCTGAGCCCAAGTTGGAAGCTTAACCCACTGAGCCACCCAGACGCCCCCCAAAAATATGAATTGCTTTAAATTAATAGCCATGAGTTAGCAGAGTCTCATTTTAGCACAAGGGTGGGCATTCAAAAATACACTTTAAATTAAATAAAAATCAAATTTTATTGTTTAGAAATATGGCTTTTGTGGTAGGTCTTTTTTTAATAAAGAAATATTTCATAATTTATAAATTAAAATACAGGCATAAGTAGTTTTTATTAGTCAATATTAATATAAAATTGTGTGTGAATGCAAACTTTTAAGGAGCTTGAAAATTTGGTATCCCAAATATAAATAATACCTTTTAATGAACACTTAAAATACGGTTTAAAATATACAGTCTCATTGACCGTTAAAATTTCTACAAAAATGCCATTACTAAGTTTCATTTTCAAGAAAAAGTAATCGAAATAAGAATAATTGTCTAAATTTCCCAGATAATATAGTCTAGTAGTGATAAGCCTAGATTCCAAGTACACGTGTTCTAGTAGAGTTTGTCTTTGTCTAAATAAAGTAAAACTGTGAAATCAAAGAAAACTCAATTAGTAATTGAGATTATTTTTAAATGTAGATATTGTAAATTTTCCAAATGAAGGAACAGCAGGGATGGTGCTTCTTAAGTGAAATAAAGGAATGATAGGAAAAAATGTAATTGTGTTTATTTGCGAGACCATTGCCCTATAATCTGAAACAGAGTTACTTTGACTGCGAAAACTTGCATTCTCAAAATTTTCAATTGAGTTTTCTCTACAGAACTTGAGAGATCATTGTCGTTCTTATTCTACCAAAGCTTTGCATCATTTTACGACAGCCAATGTTGAGCTATTATCAATGCTAATATGAAAATATTAATATGTCCAATAAATTACAGGAATTGTCTGTATATATCACTTGTATGGTTGACTGATTTTTTTTTCCTCTGTAAATAGAATATTTTTTTTACAAATATTTTATTGTCAAATAACGGATCCACCCGTCCGTTGATGGACACTTAGGCTCTTTCCATGTTTTGGCTATTGCTGAGAGTGCTGCTATGAACATGGGGGTACATGTGCTCCTATGCATCAGCATTTCTGTATCCCTTGGGTAAATTCCCAGCAGTGCTAGGTCATAGGGGAGTTCTATTGTTAGTTTCCTGAGGAACCTCCACACTGTTTTCCAGAGGGGCTGTACCAGTTTACATTCCCACCAACAGTGTAGGAGGGTGACCGTTTCTCCACATCCTCGCCAGCATCTAGAGGTCTCTGATTTGCTCATTTTAGCCACTCTGACTGGGCGTGAGGTGGTATCTCAGTGTGGTTTTGATTTGTATTTCCCTGATGAGGAGGGATGCTGAGCATCGTTTCATGTGTCTGTTGGCCATCTGGATGTCCTCTTTGGAGAAGTGTCTGTTCATATCTTCTGCCCATTTCTTCACTGGGTTGTTTGTTTTTCGGGCGTGGAGTTTGGTGAGTTCCTTATAGATTCTGGATATTAACCCTTTATCTGATATGTCATTTGCAACTATCTTTTCCCATTCCGTTGGTTGCCTATTAGTTTTGTGGGTTGTTTCCTTGGCTGTGCAGAAGCTTTTAATCTTGAGGAGGTCCCAACAGTTTATTTTGCTCTTGATTCCCTTGCTTTTGGGGATGTGTCAAGTAAGAAGTTGGCTGCGGTGGAGGTCAAGGAGGTTGTTTCCTGCTTTCTCCTCTAGGGTGTTGATAGTTTCCTGTCTCACGTTCAGGTCCTTTATCCATTTTGAGTTTAATTTTGTGCATGGTGTGAGAAAATGATCTAGGTTCATTCTTCTGCATGTTGCTGTCCAGTTCTCCCAACACCATCTGTTAAAAAGGCTGTCTTTTTTCCATTGGATAATCTTTCCTGCTTTGTTAAAGACTAGTTGGCTGTATACTTTTGGGTCCACTTCTGAGTTCTCAATTCTGTTCCATTGGTCTATGTGTCTGTTTTTGTGCCAGTACCATACTGTCTTGATGATGACAGCTTTGTAGTAGAGGCTAAAGTCTGGGATGGTCATCCCTCCCGTTTTGATTTTATTTTTCAGTATTACTTTGGCTATTCAGGGTCTTTTGTGGTTCCATACACATTTTAGAATAGTTCGTTCTAGTTTTGAGAAGTATGCTGGTGCAATTTTGATTGGAATTGGATTGAATGTGTAGATAGCTTTGGGTAGTAATGACATCTTAACTATATTTATTCTTCCTATCCATGAACATGGCATGTTTTTCCATTTCTTTGTGTCTTCTTCAATTTCCTTCATAAGTTTTCTATAGTTTTCATCATACAGATCTCTTGTATCCTTGGTTAGGTTTATTCCGAGGTATTTTATGGTTTTTTGTGCAATTGTGAATGGGATCAGCTTCTTGATTTCTCTTTCTGTTGCCTCATTGTTGGTGTATAAAAATGCAACCGATTTCTGTACGTTGATTTTGTAGCCTGCAACTTGGCTGAATTCTTGGATCAGTTATAGTAGGCTTCTGGTGTAGTCTGTCGGGTTTTCTATGTAGGGTATCATGTCATCTGGGAAGAGGGAAAGTTTGACTTCCTCCTTGCCAATTCTGATGCCTTTGATTTCCTTTTGGTGTCTGATGGCTGATGCTAGGACTTCCAGCACTATGTTAAACAGCAGTGGTGAGAGTGGACATCCCTGTTGTGTTCCTGATCTCAGGGGGAAAGCTCTGAGTTTTTCCCCGTTGAGGATGATGTTAGCTGAAGGCTTCTCATACATGGCTTTGATTTTGTTTAAGTAGGTTCCTTCTATCCCGACTTTCCCTAGAGTCTTTATTAAGAAGGGATGCTGTATTTTGTCAAATGCTTTTTCTGCATCTATTGACAGGATCATATGGTTTTTATCTTTTCTTTTATTGATGTGATGGATCACATTGATTGATTTGCAAATGTTGAAGGAGCCCTGTAACCCAGGAATGAATCCCACTTGATCTTGGTGGATGATTCTTTTTATATGCTGCTGGATTCGATTTGCAAGGATCTTGTTGAGGATTTTTGCATCCGTATTCATCAAGGACATTGGCCTGTAGTTCTCTTTTTTTGCTGGATCTCTGTCTGGCTGGGGAATCAGAGTGATGCTGGCTTCATAAAATGAGTCCAGGAGTTTTCCTCCGATTTCTGTTTTTTGGAATACCTTGAGAAGAATTGGGGTTAATTCTGTTTTAAATGTCTGGTAGAATTCCCCAGAGAAGCCATCAGGTCCAGCGCTCTTATTTGTTGGGAGCTTTTGGATAACTGATTCAATTTCTTCACTTGTTATGGGTCTGTTCAGGTTATCTATTTCTTCCTGTTTGAATTTTGGAAGTGAGTGTGTGTTTAGGAATTTGTCCATTTTTTCTAAGTTGTCCAATTTGTTGGCATATAATTTTTCATAGTATTCCGTGATAATTGCTTGTATTTCTGAGGGGTTGGTTGTAATAAATCCATTTTCATTCATAATTTTGTCTATTTGGGTGCTCTCTCTTTTCTTTTAGAGAAGTCTGGCTAGAGGCTTGTCAATTTTGTTTATTTTTTCAAAAAACCAACTCTTGGTTTTGTTGATCTGTTCAATTGCTTTTTTGGTCTCTATGTTGTTTATTTCTGCTCTTATTTTTACTATTTCTCTTCTTCTACTGGGTTTAGGGTGTTCTTGTTGCTCTGTCTCTAGTTCCTTTAGGTGAGCTGTTAGATTTTGGACTTGTGCTTTTTCTAATCTCTTGAAATAGGCCTGGAGAGCAATGTCCTTTCCTCTTAGGACTGCCTTTGCTGCATCCCATGGATTTTGGATTGTTGTGTTTTCATTTTCATTTGTTTCCATATATTTTTAAATTTCATCTCTAATTGCCTGATTGGCCCATTCACTCTTTAGTAGGGTGTTCTTTAACCTCCATGTTTTTGGAGGTTTTCCAGACTTCTTCCTGTAATTGATTTCAAGTTTCAAAGCATTGTGATCTGACAGTGTGCATGGTATGATCTCAATTCTTTTATATTTATTGAGGCCTGCTTTATGTTCCAGCATGTGATCTATCTTGGAGAATGTGCCATGAGGACTTGAGAAGAAGGTAAATTCCCAGGCCTCAGGATGTAAAGTTCTAAATATATCCGTTAGATCCATCTGGTCCAATGTGTCTTTCAAGTCCATTATTTCTTTAGTGATTTTCTGTTTGGTTGACCTATCCATTGCTGTAAGCAGAGTATTAAAGTCCCCTGCTATTAGCACATTCTTATCTAGAAGCTTGTTTCTGTTTGTGATTAATTGTTTTATATATTTAAGTGCTCTCATATTTGGTGTGTAGACATTTATGATTGTTAGTTCTTCCTGATGGATGGACCCTGTAATTATTATGTAGTGCCCTTCTTCATCTCTTGTGATTGTCTTTAATTTAAAGTCCAGTTTGTCTGATATAAGTATCGCTACTCCGGCTTTCTTTTGATTTCCTGTAGCATGATATATATTTCTCCATCCCCTTACTTTTAATCTGAAGGTATCTTCCCGTCTAAAATGAGTTTCTTGTAGACAGCATATAGATGGATTTTGTTTTTTAATCCATTCTGCTACCCTATGTCTTTTGATTGGAGCATTCAGCCCATTTACATTCAGTGTTATTATTGAAATATGTGGGTTTAGAGTCTTTGTATCTTTTGTAGGGTTCATGTTTGTGGTGGTGTCTCTGGTATCTTGTTCCTTGCAACCTTTCCTTCAGGGCCTCCCCCTCAGGATATCTTGTAGGGGTGGCTTCGTGGTGACAAATTCTTTCAATTTCTATTTATTTGGAAAGGTTTTTATCTCTCCTTCTATTTTGAATGACAGGCTTGCTGGGTAGAAGAATCTTGGCTGCATATTTTTACTGTTCATCACATTGAATATCTCCTGCCATTGCTTTCTGGCCTGCCACGTTTCAGTAGATAGGTCTGTCACCACTCTGATAGGTTTTCCTTTGTATGTTATGGCCCTTTTCTCCCTAGCTGCTTTCAAAATTCTCTCTTTGTTCTTGTATTTTGCCATTTTTACTATGATATGCTGTGCAGAAGATCGATTCAAGTTACATCTGTGGGGAGTGCTCTGAACCTCTTGTATTTCCACATTTACTTCTTTCCCCAGGTCGGAGAAGTTCTCTGCTATAATTTGTTCCAAGACTCCTTCAGCACCTTTCCCTCTCTCCTCGTCTTCTGGGATTCCTATGATACAGATATTGTTGCGTTTGACCGTATCTCTGAGCTCTCGAACTTTTCTTTCCTGTTCCTGGATCAGTTTGTCTCTTTTTTTGTCAGCTTCTTGTTTTTCTATAATGGTGTCTTCTAAATCACTTCTTCTCCTTTCTGCCACTTCAATCTGTGCATTGGAGGCCTCTAATTGATTATGTATCTCATTTATCGCATTTTTAAATTCTTCATGCCTATTTTTATTTTCCATTTTGTCTGTAGCCATAGTTTCTTTGATGTCCCCTATGTTTTTTTCAAGCCCTGCTATTAATTTTACCATTATTATTCTAAAATCTTGTTCACTTATGCTGCTGATATCTGTTTTGAGCAGTTCATTAGCTGTCATTTCTTCTTGGAGTTTCTTTGGAGGAGAGCTCTTTCGTTTCGTCATTTTAGTTAGCTTTCTGGCTCTTGTTGGTTTTAAAGACCTGTTATGCTCTCTGTATCTATGAGCGCTGCTGTATCCAAGAAGACTCTTTGACTGTCCAGGGCCTATCCTTTCAGAGAGTGTTTTTTGAATGGTATCTCTTGGTCTCTCTCGTTGGCACCTTGGTTATTTTATTTTCTTATTCGTAGTGATATTTGGGACTCTCCACCTTGTGTACTCTAGATTGTTTCTTGAGGTAGCCCTGGAAAAGAAAACAGACAGACAAACACACAGGGAGCAGGAGCACACAAACGCACATGCTAATTCAACTAACATGGAAAGCGAGAGGGAAGACGAGAAAGTTAAGAGAAAAGATGGAGGAGGGAGGGCGAATAATAGTATAAAATACATAAAAGGGTCAAAAAGGATAAAAGAAAAGTAAAAAAGAAGAAGACAGATGGACAAAGAATGGTTTAAAGCATATAACCAGATTTCCCAGCTACAGTTAAATAGCCGTGTGTATGCAATGCTGGTTGAAGAGCAGAGAGAAAGAGATAGAAGGCAGGGCAGGATGAGGCAAAATTGGAAATAGAATGAACAGGCAGAAGGGATAAGAAGCATTTTTTAAGGAGGTAAAGGGTAGAATATGGTTGGATAGGTGAGAGAAGGATGCTGGAATTATCCAGAGAAACTAGATAGTCTAATTACTCCTGAGAGAAATAGCTGAAAATGTTGGTAGGTGTAGTATTTACATTTACAGAATGGACTCGTTGTGATTGTTTAAGCAAGCTGGCGACCAGAGTTAATCAGGTCAGTGTTCTGGGGAAAAAAGAGAGAAAAGAGAAAGAAGAATAAAAAAGAAAGAGGAAAAAGAAAAAGAAAAAAAAGAAAAAAGGGAGGAGGGCACCTCTCAGTCAGGGATGGGTGTGGCGTGATCCAATGCCTCAGGCGGGAGCTCTGCCTCGGCGGTTGTGGGGAGGAGAGTGATGGTGTTCCAGTCCCTTCTTGAACCAAGCGCTGCACCTCGCTCTTTTGGGCGTGTAAACTCCCCGTACCGGCGGTGCAGCCGAAGTTGGTTGCACTCTTCAACCCAGGCCAGTTCCAATCTCCAAATCCCCGTCCGCGCCCCCGCTGAAGTTGACTTAGACAAAGCTTCCCAGGCAACCCCCTCGGGACAATTCCAGGCCCCCTGCCGAGCTCTGGGGGCGGAGTCAGGATCACTGCTTCCGTCTCTGGGTCAGGCTGGCTCGCATATGCGGGGCCTTGCCTGCGGGTGCGCTGAGCCCGAGCCCGCTGGAGTGAGGAAAACCGGGTCCCTCTACGGCTCGTCACCTGAAAAATGAACTCACAGGCAAATTTCCCAGTTTTTAGCTCTTTGCCTTCCCTGTAGAGCCCCAGCCCTCCAGGAGCGCGGACACCCGGTGTCCCCGCGGCTCTTTCAGGGGCCCCAGCCGCCCGGGAGCCACAATGGCGGCAGGCGCGCCGCTGCTCTGACGTCCAGCCGACAGGAGCGGCACAAAGCAGCAGTTTGTGCTCTCACCCCCCTGGGACCAGTTGGCGCGAGGGGACCTGGTGTGCAGGTATTTGCAAGTATGGTCTTTCTATGCACCGAGCGGAGGTTTTTCCCCCGCAAGCAGAGGTTTTTCTGTTCCAGACTCTTTCCTTTTTCCCTCTCACTCCCCGTAGAGGGTAGAGGGGGATCGCCTCCCACCTTGGAGTTTCCGATCCCGGCCCGATTTTACCTTCCCCGATTCGCACTCACCTTAGAAGGCTCTCTCAGTGGATTCTGCGTCCTTTTTCTCCCAATCTCTCAGGTTTTGTAAGGTTTCCAATGGCTTCAGATCTTTTCCGTGTGATGTATGGGCGCGAGTGCAAGTACGGAGCTCCTTACTTCTCCGCCATCTTGCCCCCTCCTGGTTGATTGATTTTAAACAGGAAGTTAACAATTCATTCAGATGCCCTCAATGAAACATCTTAGTGATTCATTTAGAGAATAGAAAATCCTTTTCTAAGCAGTATAATTACAAGTTTTAGTCAATGAACAGTTACTAGTTGAGCTCTACTTATAAATAACTTCCATTTTATAATATTTGACAGTTAAAAGGATGCTGTCCTTTAGATGCTATCTTGTTAACTCATCATACCAATTCTTGGAATTAGTGAGATGAATAAATCATACAGATAAATAACATCCTGAGAATGAACAAAATTATCTTCGGTCTTTTATTCCAAATGAATTTATATCCCTCCTCCCCGACACACTTATTATACCATGATGTGAATCAACACTATCCTTATGTAACACTGTTATGAAGTTACTAGCTTTAAGATTTTTTTTTTTTTGGTCCAGTAAATGAGTTAAGCCTACTACACATGAAACAATAAAAGAGAGAGAGAGGGAGAGAGAGAGAGAGAGAGAGAGAAATATCCCTAGTGATTGCACTGGGCAGGGAAACCTTAATATAAGATGCAAAGCTTCAGGCTGTGTATGCCCCACATATCCTCATAGAAACCTTTGGAGATTAAACCAGCTTAGATTAATCTCACTCTCTATCAGCTTCTGTGTTTTAACTTTGCACTCCTCATGGCTCACTTTCTCTTGAAGTTATATATGATGTGATTGGTTCTCATCTCAAATTGTTAAGGTTCTAGAAGGCCACAGTCGTTATCAGTTTCATCCCTATATCTCCTAGAATACCTATCAGAATGGTCCCCAAGAATTCTGTTGACTTAAAAATATATCTACAGCAAGTGGATAGTCAGGTTCTATCCTGATTTCAATGGGGGAGGGGATTAATGTATCTGAGCATCTGTTGTGGGTCAGGCACTTGGCAAAGCAGTTTTCAGTCTTTTAATCTAGAAATCACTTGAGATAGATATTATCATCAGTATATTTGAAAATGAGTGAACTGAAGCTCTGCAGCATTTAGAAGATCTTCTGTGCATTTTAAGTAACAAGGTCAGGAAGTAGTCCAATTTTATCTGTCTGCAAACCACCGGCTGCTTGCCTCTGCTTAGCAGTGCCTTCCATTACCAACATACTTCAGCAGCAAGTGGTAATCCATGTTCCAAGTGGGCACATCGTCTTTTTGATTCTGGTAAAAAGAGTAGGAATTTCATGTAAATTATGATCATAGGATATTGGGCTTAACTGAAGTTTCCACTTAGAGCTTTTATATATATATTTATATATATATTATATTATATAATATTATATTATATAATTTTAATATTATATATTATTTATATTTATATAAAAATATATATTTAATTTTTCAATTTTTAGTTTTTATTTTTCTATATATATATTATATACATATATTATTTTTTTAAGAATTTCACACCAGATTCAGCAACAAATCACCTTGTATTTAAGAATGAACTTCCCCCATTGCATTCACCACAACCTAGTTCTGGGTGTCAATTTCATTAAGCAAAGAAATGAGATGTTATTAGTGCCCCAGGCCCAGAACCACTCCAATTAATCCATTAACTAAATAAGGAATGGGAAGTCAAGTTTTTCTCTTTTTCTCTCTCCTCTTCTTCCTTCCCTATCTCTCCCCTCCCCTCCTCTGCTCTCCTCTCCTCTCCTCTCCTTTGCTCTCCTCTCCACTCCACTCCAGTCCTCTCCTCTGCTCTTCACTCCTCTCCTCTCCCCTCCTCTCCCCTGCTCTCCACTTCTCTCTGTGAAAGATATAATTGCCAGGTATAGTCATCTACCCAGTGCTCCAAATGTATTTAAAAATCTTGGGAGAATTTCGTGAATTATAAGGAAAATTGATTAAAACAATAATTTGGAAATATTTTCCATAAGGTCATTAGTATTTATTAAGTACCTACTATGTGCTAGGCAACTTGCCTAGATATAGAAATATAGGCTTATTGCTCTGGGCAGCCCACAATCTAAGAGAAGTTGCAATTGTGTAAGTAAACAAGTATTCACAATACAATGGTAATAAAGAAGAACAGAAAAATTACAAAATGCTTGATAACATCAAACTTTGCTTTCCTAAAATATTCTCCCCACCTCCTACAACTATATTAAAAATATTCTAGGGGCACCTGAGTGGCTCAGTCGGTTGAGGGCCCAACTTCAGCTCAAGTCATGATCTCATGGCTGGTGAGTTCAAGCCCCATAATGAGCTCTGTGCTGATAGCTCAGACCCTAGAATCTGTTTGGGATTCTGTGTCTTTCTTTCTGCCCCTCCCCCCACTCTCTCTCTTTCTCTCTCAAAAAATGAAAAAAAACATTAAAAAATAAAAAAATAAACATATCCCCTCATCAGCACCTTTGTGACTGTCATAGCACTGTGATTCTCTTGATGACCAATAGCTCCTGCAATTCAAAGGTATTTTCCAGCATACAGTAGGTGTTCAGTAAATATATGTTCACAAGGCCTGCTACAGACTTGGAAGAGATTGGTAGATTTGAAGAAAGTGGCTTAATTTGAATAAGAAAGAAAAGTAAATGATTCTGCCTTACTTCCCTTTATCAGTAAATTCAAACAATGCAACCTACATCCACAACACACGTCTCACAAACTTTGCACAATCTTCAAGGCTTCCAACAAGCTCTGAACCAAATATATTAATTTTATAACTACATGTATTGAACACCTTCTATAATGGCCTTGTGCTGTTGTAGTAGTACAAATTATTAACTACCTACTCAAGTAATAGGTGGAAACCATTTTGAGGAAAATTTTGACTTTCTTTTAGTGGGGATTTTAGAAATAAATTATGGTGAACAGTGAAAAAAGCTGCATGGTTCTCTCTAGTGATGACATCAGAGAGAAAGAGGTGATATAGAGGATTTCATTCTGTATGAGCTGGCAGAAAAATAAGTGAGAAAGTATAAATGCTGCATGTAAGCTTGTTGAGACTATTTGTGTTTTCTTTTTCCTTACTTTAAAAAGAAGTATTCCTGGCCTCTTAATATGCCTTCTTGCATATTGTAAACAGTCAAGAACAAAAAACAAGTTTGTGAAGGCCAATTAAAAGCTTCACGTTGACATCTTGGATTGAAAAAAACAGATGATTGACTTTATTTTCTCAGTCAAGCCATGAACTCAACTCTGGCTCTCCAAGGGAGGAAATAATGAAAATATATTTGTCAGAAAACTGTTGGGGTCACTTAAAATATTTAAAGAGGAATAGAAATCAATACTCCTCTAAAGTTATTGGACCTTACTATGTTTTTTGCTGCCTTATAAGATGATCTCTCCCCACTCCTTCACAAATGAGTATCTGAGTATCTCTTATTAGATTTCATATTCACAGCAGGAGGTGTGTTTGTTCTGGTTAAGGTCATGAAACTCACTTGTGAGTCACTGAGCTAAAGAACCAGGGATTAGCTCAGGATGTGCCATTGGGGAAGTACTGTCTTAATAGCCCTACCACTAATTCAAGTCATCTGCAACTAACACGTTTTACGAAGGCTTCCTAATATTTGATATTCTTTGACCTTAGGTGTAAATGTTTAAAAGTTGGAAGATTCCAAGTAAACAGTTGGATACCACTTTAAAAACTCAACAGTCAACCAATATCATGTCTTTATTTTCATATATCCGCAAACAACTACAGCCAAGAAGAGTTATTCTTTCTTTATCTTTTTAAAGTTTATTTATTTACATTGAGAGAGAGAGAGACAGTGTAAGTGGGTGAGGGGGAGAGACATAGGGAGAGAGAGGATCCCAAGCAGACTCTGCACTGTCAGCATAGAGCATGACACTGGGCTCAAACTCATGAGGCTGTGAGATCATGATGTGAGCAGAAACTAAGAGTCTGAGGCCTTACCAACTGAGTCACCCAGGTGTCCTCAAGAATTACTCTTTCGGTGGGGAACCCACTTCCTGTGTGTCAGGTAATGAACTCTGGTCTCTTACATTACCTATCGGGTACTGCCAACAACTGAATGTGACTCCCACATGTGTTAACGAAGTGGGTTTTAGAAAGGTCATTCTCCTTGGATGGACAAAACGAGCCCTCGAAGAGATACTAGTTTTAAATTTCATATTAAGAGCAATGCAAACTAATAAAAGTAAAAACACGGGGCACCTGGGTTGGTTGAGCATCCGACTTTGGTTCACGTCATGATCTCCCAGTTCCTGAGTTTGAGCCCTGCATCAGGCTCGCTTCTGCCGGCACATCAGCCCAAAGCCCACTTCAGATCCTCTGTCCTTTATCTGCCCCGCTCCTGCTTTTGCTCTCTCAAAAAGAAATATTAAAAAAAAGTAAAATCATGTAAATATGATGCATCTAAGCTTTTCTGTGTTACCATGATTTCTCTAGATAGAAAAAAAATAGTTTCTTGTAAATGTAGAAAGAAAAGGAAAACGTGTTGATTTCTGTAGAAACAGCCATGTGCTATTTATAATGCCTTTTAAAAGGCAAGTGAGTTTCTGGAATGTGCTGACTGCCCTGTTTCTGGCAACTTCTCTTCTGCTCATTAGCTATTTCATATAAAGTAACATGAGACTCCCAGCTATACCTATTAATTCATTAGAGAACTGATTGCATTTTCATTTTCACCTTTTTGAGCTATCTGATACATATTTATTCCTCATAAGAACGTCTTCACTTGCCTACTTCGCTTTTGGCTTTTATTTTAAACAACAATAAAAACATGATTTTTTTTTCCTTTCAGATGCATTTTGACTTGCTGTTTGCTAGAATCAGCAAAGTACATTTTTTGTTTTGCTTTCCTTTTTCTAGTTTTATCAAGTTCAAACAGTTGATAAGGATTTTTCTTTTGATAAAGGGAACAACTTATCTTTGGATATTTCTATTTCCAAATAAAATGGATTTCTTGAAAATTTACCCTATGATGAAAAGAACCCGTATGATATTAATTCTATCGAATCTTTAACATTTCTATTTAATAAAGATTTTCTTAAAGGTAGAAAAAACAGTTGCGCTGATTTTCATTATGAAACCATATTACAGTTAGCGATAATGAAAGGGAAGTGACACTGAGAGTTCCCACAGGAAATCTGCCAGGCTCACCAGATCAAAATTTTCTTAAGAGTGAATGCATAGTCATTGTACCCATTTATATATTTAAAGGTAGTTTTCAAAGTGCAACTATAAGCTTAATCCTTGAAGTAGTCTATCATTTAAACAACTAATAGAAATATTGATGTAATAATTAGTAGAGTCATAGTCACATAGTTAATTTTTGGAAAGAGATCATAGCGAGTATGTAGTAGTAGACCCTTTGCTTTCTTTTATGTCATGAGAGATTCAGAACTGGTTATACCCATAAAAGTCTTCTGCCTGCACCTAATCCATATTAATAATTCACTTCCCATTAAAGAGTAGTTCCTTAAGAAAATATTGGATGGCTTGGTGAGCAGGAAAATACACCAAAGTTTCTATGACCTTGTGAGAGTGCTGACTGATTTTTGTTTGGTAGGTAAGCATTTCTTTTCCATGAAATTTTGCATTGAGTCTCTGTTAATCCTTCAACTGCTGAAATGACATAAATATGGTTTAGTAATTAGAATAAAATGAGATCTGTCTTTGTCTTAGTTATTTATTGTGAATAACAAATCTCTGCGATCTTAGTGACTTAAAATTGCACATACTTATGGTTCAAAGTCCAGGCATGTCTTGGGTGTCTTGTGAGGTGGCATTCACGGTGCAAATGAGGGTTGGGAATATAATTTGAAGGCTTAAATGAGGTAGGATCTATTTCCCAGTTCCCATGGTGTTGGTGGATTTCTTTTTTTTTTGGGTTGTTAGGTTGAGGGCCATGGTTCCTATGTGGTTGGTGGCCTGTTGACAAATGGGACTTCCCAACACAACTTCCTATGTCTAAGGCAGCAAGGGAGAGACTAGGCTAGCAATACAGAAGTTACAAGACTATGTATCATAATAATGGAAGCAAAGTCTTGGACCTTTACTATATTCTGTCAGGAGAAAGTTACAGGTTCTGCCTCTAGTCAAGGGGAGGGAAATATACAAGGTATGAATTCAATAAATGAAGACTTTTGGGGGCTATCTTAGAGTCTACTTGCCACACAACTGTACATACTACAGTTCAGTCCTTTTCAGGCCTTCAATGCACCATTCGAGATTGCAAAAATCATGCATTTTTCATGTTTTTAAAATTTACACAAAATAAATGTCATAGCACACTGGATCAAATATGCCATTCCATTTGACCTTATAATTTATTTGAGTAATGTTGCATTTGAACTCCATGAAATATAAAGCTGTGATGCTGGTATTCATATCTCAAACACTTTGAGATGTAAAATTTACTCCTAAGTTTCTTTGTGGCAATACCCATAGTGTTCCTGAGGAAAAAAATTGTAAGGGATTTTCAAATTGATGCAGAGAGTTATAGATGTTGGGATTAGTAATTTTGATCAAAGAAGCTAAGAAGACAACTGCCCAGCCTCCAAGTGTCATGAGGCTGCTCGGATAAGTTAGGAATATCAATGGAAAATGAGGTGAATTAGGATGCTATGTAACATCCCTAGGGTGACACTTTCAGTAACATGAGCTTTAAAAGAGGCACCTTTGACTCCCAAAGGAAAAACTACTTTATGGGGATCAAATTAAGTATCATCATTTAAGGGACAAATCAGCGCAAGTTCAATGAAGAAAATTAAAAACTCTTTGTACCCAATAGATAACTTTCCTTGGTCGGCATGTTCTCTTGTATTAATGTAGTGAATATGAGCTCTAATTAAAAGCAGTAACAAATCTTGACTAGATAAATTAATCCTTTCTGGAAGCAGGTTGCAATCTTTTTTTAGGTGTTAGATTATGAACTGTACAAAGTACAAATTTTCATACTTATGGAATTTCCTCCTTTAATTTTTTTAATGTTTACTTTTGAGAGAGAGAGAGAGAGAGAGCAAGAGAGAGAGAGACACAACTCGATGCAAGCTTCAGGCTTTCTCCAGCGCAGAGCCCAACGCAGGACTTGAAGTCACTAACTGTGAGATCATGTCCTGAGTCAAAGTCTGACACTTAACTCCCTGTGCCACCCAGGTGCCCCTGGAATTTTCTCTTAAATAGCAAGTTCTGCCAACCAGGTGATACTTGCTTTTGGAAGCACTTCCAAAGAAGCATTTCATCTTGTAACTGGCTTTCTAACATTATACTCCATATCCTTGCTTGATTCCTTTATTTGACATAAGCAGAATTTAAACACTGTACTGTGTTCTCAAGTTCACACTCTTGAAGCTCATTTATTCAGTTTTTAGGTCCTTTTTAAAGGTAAACAGGTGTTGGGGCGCCTGGGTGGCTTAGTCGGTTAAGCGTCCGACTTTCGCTTAGGTCATGATCTCGCGGTTTGTGAGTTCGAGCCCCGCGTCGGGCTCTGCGCTGACTGCCATCTCAGAGCCTGCAGCCTGTTTCAGAGTCTGTCACTCCCTCTCTCTCTGACCCTCCCCTGCTCACGCTGTCTCTCTCTCTCTCCTAGAAATAAATAAAACATTAAAAAAAAGAAATTAAAGGTAAATAGGTGTTTTGTAAGTTTTTTCCCTAGTTTATTGTGGTATTCCCTGTTAAATCTATTACGTGAAAAGTATTGCTAAATATCGAAAAGTTAACATGATACGATATAGGACCAGTATTTCCATTCTTATTCCTGCCTTAGGACACTCTCCTGCATGAAGTCTTTGGACTTTTTGAGAGTATCCTTCTAGAAATTACAGTATTTTTTGTACCCTTTGAAAGAAGTATAACATCTTTTTATACCTTCTTTACATGTACTTTTACAGTCATATGTGATTTAAATAACACACATTTCACACACCTATATAAAATACCGGATGCGAGATTTCTAGAGGGTGAGAAAATCATAAACAGATCTTCTAATATTTTCTTTCCCCACTACAGTGTTCTTCATACCCAGTTTTAGGAGTCTAGACACTAGGAGTGTGATGATAATTGTTGGTACAGATCAATGGTATAAAATATTGGCTTAGATATGTTAAAATGAAAATGATTAATAATTTTCACTCAATTAATAGAAAACAAAGTGAAATCAGTCCATACTACTCTAAGCCTGTCTTTACTCAGTTGTTTTGAAAATAATAATTAGAAAACAACCATGGGAACACTTTGATCTTTTACATACAACTTAAGAAAAATTTAAATAAGGTGACTAGAATTTATTGGCTTCTGGGTTTATAAAAAATTGTGTTATAATATTTAGTATTTACATAAATTCAGTCATTTAGGAAACAGGTAAAAACCAATTCTAAGATAGCTAAGCATTTAGTTTAGAAATTTGCTTAAGAATTTCAAGTTTGAAAAATAGATGTATTATGTAGGTAAGATCCAATTTTTATTTAAATTAGCAATACATTTTAAACTACAACATTTATTTTTATGTGAATGCTGTTATTAAAAATGTTTAGCCAATTCCTATAAAATGTTTTATAATTTATAGATTAGTTCTTCTGCTCAAAAGAAAGGTCATTAAACAAAAGAGGTAATTTATTTTTCTTAATTAAAAAAAAATTAGATAAGTTTTAAGTTTGTTTATTTTGGGACAGATAGAGCACATGCACATATCTGGGCAGAGAGAGAGAGAGAGAGAGAGAGAGAGAATTCCAAGCAGGCTCTGCACCATCAGCTCAGAATGAAAAGTGGGGTTTTGATCTCACGAACTGTGAGATCATGAGCTGAGCTGAAATCAAGAGTCAGAGACTCAACTGACTGAGCCACCAGATGCCTCCAAAATAGATACTTTAAATTATATTTATATAAAGTTGGCACTTTGAGTTAGTTGGCTTACCTTTTCCCATTGTCATTAACTTCAAATTATACCTCATGCCAGCTGTCTTTGAAGCTTGTGTTTGATTCTCTATAAGAATGCATTTGTATTACTCTAAAACTATCTCATCTTAAAATTCCAACTGAACTTCTATGTTTTCCCTCAGGTTTTATCTCTCTTGTTGAAAACTCTTGATTTACTCAAAATTGTTATCAGTGGTTTTAGCATTAAAATATATGCTGCCTTGCTCTGAAATATGTTTTCCTAGGTACAGGCAGTAAACTACTAGAACCGTAAGGAACATAATGTCATCTTTGTTTGATTGATTCAGGTCCTGTAAAATCTTTTAATATAATATCATTAAACACAATAAGTATGATTACACTCCTGCCACATAGAATGCTCATTGTGGCATGTACTTTACCAGAAGCAGAGAGTATTACCAAAGGCTTAAACATGGCTGCCATGAAATTGACCTACCTTACCTGCAGGCTCAGATGTGGGCCAACTCAGTCAGAAACGCTTTACAGTCAAGTAACGTAGACGTTTCCTAGAGAAATAGAATGCTAATGATTGAGAGTATGAATAGTTCACATTTGGGGTTATATCAGTTTGACAAATTCTTTTCATAGAGTGAGTTTTGAAAGCAGGGCAACTTGAAAGAGTGAATTGTACTGGGTATAGAGGATATATTACTAGATATCACCAAGGTTTAAGAACAGGCATGGAAAGGAGGAGATAAGCATGCCAGATTTATATATTTTAATGTAAACATGTAAGTTGTGATAACTAGTACTCTTTCACTTAAAATCTGTGTTACATGATAATATAGTGTCATATGTGAATACATTTTCACTCTCAAATTTATCATCTTCCTTTCTGAATAGAGTGTAGTCTTTTAGGTTTACTTGATAATGAATACATTTGAGAGTTGATAAGTTGGTATAATCTATAACACCCATGATTTCTGAAACTCTACAACTTATACGTTTATATGTTATTAATTATAAAACGAAATATAGTTGTATAACACTCAGTGATAGTCCACAAAATTGGTTTTCTTATCTAGTGAATTTTAAATAGCATTTTAGCTTGAATACCTTTGTTCTTCTGGGGAAGGAAAGAATTTGATTCAGCATAATAAAGTGTAGTCTTTTAATGGCAGCTCAAATTACCAGGAGATGTTTAATTGGATCTAAGATTGAATCTGACGTAGGACACTTATGGGCACTTGGGTGATATTTCATATCGGTGGCTATTAATTTATTCTTCAAATTTGGGAAACAAGGTCTCTCGTGTATATGGTTTAACAGATTTGCATTTCATAGGTTATTTGCCTTGTTGCAAAGTATCATATGAAGTTAAAAAAATAAAAATTGCCTAATTAGAAAATTCATAGTAAGTTAACTATATGATAATTTACTTTCTATATCATTTGCCATGCATTTTCATTATTTTTATGAAAGAATTCATTGTTATTTGGACTTTAAGTTTGGTGTAACTGGAATGAAATAAATGAACACAGATCTTTACAATAAATATCTATATCTGTATCATCTATGTATAAACTCAAGAGACAGGGCCTTTTACTTAGGGACATACTTAGCAATGAAAGTACAATTTAGGCAGAATTTATGCCTTTAACTTTATACACACATTTAACCTTGTAAGCTAGATGTTTGGCTAAAATTTATCCGATAAACACAAGGTAGTGTCATGTTTAGGAAGCTTACTTTGTGTGGTAGGAACAGTCTCCCTGTCTTCTAGCATACAATAATTTAGAATCATAATCCATATTTAATAATCAGGACATTGAATGAGGTGCCTGGGTGGCTCAGTCAGGTAAGCATTTGACTTCAGCTCAGGTCATGATCTAACAGTTTGTGTGTTCGAGCCCCGTGTCGGCTCTGTGCTGGCAGCTCAGAACCTGGAACCTGTTTCAAATTCTATGTCTCCTTCTGTTTCTGCCCCTCCCATGCTCACGCTCTATCTGTCTCTATATATATCTCAAAAATAAAATAAACCTTAAATTAAAAAAATAATCAGGACATTGAAATTAAAAAAGTTTCCCTTACAATTCAATTTATATATGAAAGATCTGAGTCCTACTATTTAGATCTCATGCAAACAAATTGTAAAATACATATATTTGCTATTCCAAGGCAGATTTGTGTATTTTTTAAATGCCAGATATACCTAGCTTACTGTGCTACAAATTCATATAGGCTGAACAATGCAGTTATAGGAAAATGCAGGTGAGGCTTTTCCACTTAACACATCATGGCACTGGTTCAAGTCTGAAATATAAATCAAAGCACGTTAAGAGCTGCATTTGGAGTGTGTGGAAGAACAAAAGTGATCTCTACAAATTGATTGAAAGGAAAAGAGTCTAGCACTCCAGACCTGTAATCACAGTGTCCCATGCTGCAAGACGCTGATCATTGCCATAGCAACAGACTGTTTTGTTACATCATGGAAATGAGGAGTCTGAGAGTTACAAGAGCAACATCCCACAGAGGGAACAAATGCAAAGCCATAATAAGAAAGGGTAGTATAAGATGTGCTCACAGGTGAAGATGACCATTTTGGAAGGGGTGGTAACAAAGGCACATAAAGATAGATGAGCAGCTCATGGAAATTCAATTCTACTTTTGTATTGGGGCTTTCATTTGTCACTATTCTCAATCACTGTTATCACTGGCTAACTTTCTTTCCTTCTTTCCTTTTGCTAATCTCTCTTTCTTTTTTAAAAAAAATTTACTAAGTTTTAAATTTTAATTCCAGTATACTTAATTTACAGCGTTATGTTAGTTTCAGGGCATACACTGTAGTGATTCGACACTTCCATAAATTACTCAGTGCTCATCATGGTAAGTTTACTCTGTCTTTCCTACTCCTTTTAATACCACACAAAGAGTGCAGCTTAAAAAAAGTTACTGAGCACCAGCATGCCTCAGTCATTTAAGCATCTGACTCTTGATTTCAGCTCAGGTTATGATCTCACATGCCCTGTGTTGGGCTCCGTGCTGAGCATGGATCCTGCTTGGGATTCTCTCCCTCTCTGCCCTTCCCCTACTCATGCACACACACTCTCTCTCAATCTTTCAAAATAATTTTAAAATTTTTTAAAAAAGAAAGTTCAATTTTTTTCTATTTCATTTCCTAAGACACTATATACCATTGTCAATTCCAAGAAATACAGAAAATATTTAAGTTTATATATTACAGAGATTACACTCTTATCCAAATGTTAAACAATATCTATAATGTGAGGAAATGTATCACTTATTAAATGTATATGTTCCAATCATATGTGGATGTATCCAATATTATGAAGTCTTTTAGACTCCAATGTGTTGATACATTATTGAACACAGTGTTCATTTGTGTAACAAATCCATGTTTGTTGAAAACCCTAGTATATTCAGAATTGCACTTCCCATAATGACTGAGTCAGGTCCAAGTGGACTGCTGTTACCGCAGAAAGCAATGATAAAATCTGGACATGATATAATAAGCGGCTGTCCAAAGTGACTGGGGAATGAAGGAAAGCAGGCAGGTGTGGGATATTGACTTGGAGAGGAGCTGAATGGTATCAGTTCTTTGTTTCTAGCCCAGGAACAGTGAGCTCCCATGCTGCTGGGGAGTGGGGTGATTGAAAGACCAGTCTTCCTGGCCTCAAGAACAATGTTTAGGAGTCGCCAATTCAGCCACATTAAAATTAGGGCGAGATACTTATTATAACATCTTGTATTTGCTCTGGAAAGTCTCGGGGGAGAAGGGGTCTCAGGCTTCCATCTGACCACATCTTTGGCTGATCCCCAAAACATGCTTGAGAGGGGCAGACTCAGAGAAACTCAGAACCGAGAGATCTTAAATGAGATTAGAACTACTGCATAAAAAACAATGCTCATTTTTTCGACAACCAAGCTAATTGCCTGCTAAAACACAAGACACAGACTTCAGAGTTTCTACATCTTAACATTCAAAATATCCAGGACACTATCAAAGACAGCTTTCAAAGATAAAAAGGTAAAATTATAAGCCTCATACAGAGATAAAAATGAACACTTGTGTAAGATTTTATTCTATTCATTTATCGATAAAGTGACCAGACAGATGTTCTAATACATTCAGAATCTATACATCAGGAATACTGAAATGAGTATTCAAATGGAAGGAAAAGTTTTTTTTCCCCTACAGTGAGGAGGGAAGTCAATAGAACTTAGGATAGAATTTGCAGATCTGTAAATTAGCCACAATTTACAGAGTTACAGAATGTTTCAATATAAAACTACAGTCAGGGGGCACCTGGGTGGCTTAGTCGGTTAAGCGTCCGACTTTCGCTTAGGTCATGATATCCCAGTTCGTGGGTTTGAGCCCTGCGTCGGGCTCTGTGCTGGCTGCCAGTTCAGAGCCTGGAGGCTGTTTCAGTCTGTGACTCCCTCTCTCTCTGACCCTCCCTTGCTCAGGCTGTCTCTCTCTCCTAGAAATAATAATAATAAAAAAAAAACAAAACAAAAAACTGCAGTCAGATAGTCTGGGATATCTTCCATACAGTGTCTACTTTTCCATTGAAATGCAATGTGTTTTCAAAACACAATTCCAAAATCTCCTACCATAAAAAAGACCAGGAAATTAGTAGCATTGTTGACTGAAAACACAACTAAATGAAGTCCATCTCAAGATGGCCCAAAGGTTTTAGTTAGGAAATCAAGATTTTGAAAGCCATGAGAATATACTCAGAAAGCTACAGGAAAATTAGATTTCAAAACATTTTTCTTACTAGGAAGACTTTTTCATTAATAAAATGGATTCGCACTCACAAGAATGGCTAAAATTAAAAAGGCTGACGATTCGAGGTGAAGACAAGAGAAATTGTAACTTTAGTAAATTATAGATAGAAAAAACTTTGTATTTTTAGTACATGGATGCCAAAACACTATACAATTTAATTATAATATTAAACACACAAAACTTTGGGGGGCTCCTGGGTGCCTCAGTAGGTTAAGCGTCTGACTTCAGCTTAGATCACAATCTTGCATTGGGTGGGTTTGAGCTGTGCTTTGGTCTCTGTGCTAACAGTGCAGAGCCTGGGAGCCTGCTTCCCATTCTGTGTCTCCCTCTCTCTCTGTCCTTCCCCTGCTCACACAGTATCTCTCTCTCTCTCAAAATAAACATTAAAAATAAACACAAATTTTTAATATTCATTCCATTGTTTTAATGCTGTTTTTCTGAAAACATTCTGCATGAATTAGCAAGTAAACTGAAAAATGGTACCAGTATATTACAGAGATAATATTTTGACTTAACACATTCACTCCAGAAATGCATATTAATCACTGAAACATACTAAATTACATTTATTTACTGGCCTATTTTACTTAAAATGAATAAAATACTGTAGAAAAATATTTTAGTACCAAACATATGTAAAACTTTTCTACAACCTCTTGTGGGAGTGACTGATATAATTTAGCAAATCTAATAAAAATATAGCATTTATTATCAGAAAAGTCTCATTTTGTATCCTGATCCTACTTATATATGATTTAATAAGAATTACCTCAATGTAGAAAGCTTGAGTTTACAGCAATAAAATCCAAAGATTTTTTTTTTAATATTTATTTTTGAGAAAAAGAGAGAGAAAGCATGAGAGGGACAGAGAGAGAGACACAGAATCTGAAGCAGGCTCCAGGTTTCAAGCTGCCAGCACAGAGCCTGATGCCGGGCTCAAACCCACAAAAGACAAGATCATGACCTGAGCTGGTCAGACATGCAACCAACTAACTGAGCCACCCAGGTGTCCCTAAAATCCAAAGATTTTTGATTGATGATAAGTTATTGCTGCTGCAAAAATAGCTTAAAACAAATGTATTATCTTAGAGTTTGGGAGGGCAGAAATTTAAAATTCGTCTCATTGTGCTACAGTTAAGGGGTCAGTAGGGCTATATTTTTTCTGGAGTCCATGGAGGAGAATCCATTTCCTATCTTTTCCAGCTTCAGGAGGCCACCTGCCTTCCTTCTGGCTTCTGCCTCCCTCTTCACAAGAAGGTAGAGCATGTTCACAACCTTGTATCTGACTGTCCCACCTCCTCTTTATAAAAACGCTCGAGGTTACATATCCCCAGTGGGATAACCCAAGATTGTCTTTCCACCCCAAATCCATAATCTGAACTTAAATTGACTTTGGCCATATAACAGGTTCTGGGGATTAGGACCTGGGTATGTTTGGAGGGGTTATCATCCAGGCCCGTCACAACTAGTAACCCTGAATGATGCTACTCAAGAGGCTTTCAGTGATGATGAAGAAAGATAAGGCCCCTGATCTCCTGGACTTTATAGCCTAAGTAGGAATTTTAAGAAATCCTAGTAAGGTTGAGGTGCCTGGGTGGCTCAGTTGGTGAAGCATCTGACTTTGGCTCAGGTCATGGTCTCACGGCTCGTGAGTTCAAGCCCCACATCCGGCTCTGTGCTGACAGTGCAGAACCTAGAGCCTGCTTCGGATTCTGTGTCCTCCTCTCTCTCTCTGCCCTTCCCCTGCTAGCGTTCTCTCTCTCTCTCTCAAAATAAACAAACATTAAAAAAAATTAAAAAAAAAAAGAAATCCTAGTAAGGTGATGTAGGAAAGAAAATAATTTACAAAAGGTGGCAGGAAGAAAACATTTAAGTAGTTACTAATATTTCACCAAATGGGAACTAATAAATATATCTTTTTCGGATAGTCCACATTAAAAAGTAGCATTAAGACATTGGATGCAATTTACAAAATGTTCTTGCAAAACTTGTATGAAAACATGATCAAGAGCAAAGAGCGAATACCATTCCAGTAGTGAATTCTGTAATTTTTTCTAATGAAGATTGAAGCAGGGAGAGTGTGCATGCACAATAAAATTAGGCAAATGCATTTTATAGGCACTGTGAGCACCTTTTCTGGCAGTATCCACTATATTCTTTATTCAAACTCTGATAAAAGATAGATCTACCATTTAATGGGTAAGCCATTGAGGCTGGGGATCTGTGGCCAAATTGCTAGTGTAGTGGACAGTTAGCCCGAGTTCGAGCTGAGTGGAAGCCTTCTAGTGCGCTGTTGATTTGAGAACAAAAGTAGTCTGTGATGTTCTGGGAGGAGGACATGGAAGAAAACGTGAAAGCCCAATGGAGCATCAATTAGCTGAGGAGTCCATGTAATCTAGGTTGTCATGGTGATGGTGTCGGCAAGGGAGAAAGGCAGAGTCCTCAGGAGTACCACTGCCACATCCCATTATTTCAGGGAAGCCAGATCTGAAAAGCTTTGCTTTCGGCATCATACTAGGTAGTTTTTCTTTGACATTTTTTCTTGCACAAACCTGTGTTTTCAGTTAATTCCAAAATATATAGTGATATTTGCATCCATGCTTGTCTTCTTTTATGTTGTGATTTCTTAAGAGAAAACTGAAAACTGAATTCCCTATATATAAAGGTTGTCATTTTAATGAGTTTCCAAATGATTTCTCTTAATTTTTCTGTACAACCAATCGAGAATTTAACAGCTATTATTTTGAAAATATTGATGATATATATGTTTCATTCTAGTTGCCAGTTGGTTTTAATTTTTTAAGCAGGCTAGCAACATTGTCCAAAGGTATTTTTTTTAGCCCTGGTAAAATTTCAAGTAAGCCTTTTCCCCTACAACTTATGCTGAACATTTCAAACATAAACAGCTGATTGAATAGTTTAATGAACATCCACGAACACTTACCATAATCTTGCCATGTTTTAAAAATCTTTCTAGGTAAGTAATCATATTTTTGTCTGGCGAATCATTTGGGACTAAGTTGGAGACATGATGACGTTTTACCCCTAAATACTTTAGTATGATTTTTTAAAATTTTGTTTATTTTATTTTTCATCAGATACTTCCAACTATTATGTAATTGCATCCACAATTTTCCTGTCCTAAATATTCTTTCTTGCTTAATAAGACTTCCCTACCCCAAGCCCCCTCCCTACTCTACATCTTGACTCTGAGGTTATACAAATATATTTTCTCTTTATGTCATCCAAAATTGAGGTTTTAGAAAAAAACACAAGGCTGAATTACAAAGAGCAAAACTTCCTTATAAGCATACTTAAAGATTTTTCCTGTTTTCTTTTTTTTTATAAATAGTTTATTATCAAGTTTGTTTCTATATAACACCCAGTGCTCACCCCCACAAGTGCCCTCCTCCATGCCCATCACCCCCCCTTCCCCTCTCCCCCACCCCCATCAACCCTTCGGCATTCCAGAGTCTCTCATGGTTTGCCTCCCTCCCTCTCCCCCACTATTTTTCCCCTTCTTCTCCTCCACGATCCTCCGTTAAGTTCCTCCTAATCCTCCTATACGTGCAAACATATGGTATCTGTCCTCTGCCTGACTTATTTTGCTCAGCATAACACCCTCAAGTTCCATCCATGTTGCTACACATGGCCAGATTTCATTCTTTCCCATTGCCATGTAGTATTCCATGTATAGATAAACCACATCTTCTTGAGTTGAGTTTGGTAACTTTGTGCCTGTGTCTACTATGAATTTTTTAGGAGCAAACATATTCTCTGATATAATCACAGTACCATGATCACATTCAAAGAATATAGTGTTGATAACATGTTCATGTTTGCTCAATTTCCTAATGAAAGATTTATAGCGTATTTATACAGAATCCAATTAAAGATAATACACTGTATATAGTTTTCATATTTCTTTAACCATCTTTAATATAGGAATTATTTTCTTTCATAGCATTGATAAATTACAGAACTGAGGTCAATAGTTGGGCAACTGGATTGTCTGTTTCTCCGTGATTAGATTCACACAATTAGAGTTTATACAGTCATTGGTTATGTTAAGTTGGATCAATAGACTTTCTTTATTCTTAAATTATTATTTTCTCTTTGTAATAAGTATTCTACAGGATGATACTTTCGGTCCATCTCCTTATACTGTTTCCCAACCACAATTTACTCCATGGTTTAGTATCTATTCCTGATCTGTTTCAACCAATTATTGCTTGGATATTTTGCATGTATAATGTGGTATCCTTCTGAAAACAAGCTTCTTTTCTTTTGTCTTCTTAATTTTATTATACTTATGCACTCTTTTTTAAAAGTATTATAATCTATTATTGCCACTATTCTTTTAGATCCTCAAATTTTCCCATAATTGTCAGCAGGAATCATATAAAGCTTGTTTTTATGAACTTTTGAAATGCCTGTATGTAGAAAAAAAATTTCCTAGATTAAAAGTAGTTGAAGAAATATGAAAATCCTTATTTTCCAGCATAACAAGGTATTTCAGGCACACCATTCATGTTTTCTCCTCTATATCTGGAACAGGTGATTTCTCCAAAGAACCTTTCTTGCTTTTATTGGGAAACTGTATTATAGCCTGATATCTGGGCTCCAGGTACATTAATTTCTCCTGGGATGTCATTGCTTCTAGGACATTTCAATAGACATAAGCTAGTAAAATAATACTAGGAGTATTCTCAACTTTGTGCTGATACCTTCATAGGCAATTCAACAATGGAGGGATAATTCTCTCCTCCATCCACATTTATACCATATTTCTCCCACAATAATCACATGGTTACCAGGAATATTAATGTATTTACCAATTTGTCTCTATTCAATATATAAAAAAGTAGTTTGGGGAATTATGAAACCAATATTACTCACAATAACATATTTTAAAAATCTTCTTTAGAAAAAAGAGAGAGAGTGCAAGTAGGGGAGGGGTAGAGAGAGAGAGACAGAGACAGAGAATAGAAAAAGGCTCCAGTGTGAAGACCAATGATGGGCTTGAATTCACCAACTGTGAGACCATGACCTGAGCCAGGGTCGGAGGCTTACTTAACTGAATGAGCCATCCAGTTGAGCCAACAATAACACATTTTAAATCTAGTTCAAGACTCCTTTAGAGTTATTTTTTCATTTAGAATAGATCCAACTGATGCTGTGTAGTCAGATCATTGTGTTAGAAAGTTAATTATTTTTCTTGGGGTGCCTGAATGGCTCAGTCCTCTGAGCATATGACTCTTGATTTCAGCTTAGGTCGTGATCTCTTAGTTTGTGAGATCGAGCCCCACTTCTGGCTCTGTGCTGACAGTGGGGAGCCTGCTTGGAACTGTATCTCTCCCTCTTTCTCTCTGCTGCACCTCTGTTCCTGTGCTCCCTGTCTCTCTCTATCTCAAGATAAATAAACATTTCAAAAAAATATATTTTTATTCAGCTTTCAATTTTATATACAATTAAGGTTTTCTGCTAATAGTTCTATTTTATCATATCTCCCTTTGCCTAAATTTAATTTTGTTTAATGAATATGTAGAACAGTATCATTCAAAATGAAATCCATAGTAAAAGTTATGTTCAAAAGGACTGTACTTCATTTTGTAATAGATGTTAATCTGTTTTGGGTGACTTCTTTATTATGATGTAAAATATGGATTCAAATTTACCTATTCTCTGTTGACTATCCAGTTGTCCTTGCCATTTATTGAAAAATCTATCTTCTCTATTGATACAAGAGGCCAAATATTCATATGCGTTATTAATATGGAATTTTCTCAATTGGTCTATCTATTCACTGCTAGTAAGAACATGCTTAGCTTCTTTTACCAGGTGAGTAAAGCCAGCTCACACTGATGACACACCTGATGTCTTTTGTCTGAAACCAGTCATATTATTTTATATCATATATGCACATACTCTGCGTCTACACTCCCTTATTGTTCTATTTTTATCTCTCTTTCCTTTTTTTTTTTTTTAATTCAGAAAGGTCTCATGTTTGTTATTCTAATGTTACCTTTATCCTAAGGGCTGATATAATGCAAGTTCCAGTCTTTCTTAATTAGTTTCCTACTCTTTGATTTTCAGTTTTACCTAACATTTTTCTACTCCAACCGTTAGCTATGATCTGATCAAGGAGACCACTCAACCTCCCATTTCCCCTGGACTTGATCTTCCTTTTAAGTTATTTTTCAGTTGGAGCACAGAGTATTCAACTCTTATTCTTCCACTCTGTCCCCACCTTGTTTTGGTCCTACTATTCGATGAATGCATTGCTTTCCTATCTGTCCTTTTGCTAAAGTTTCCCCCACCAACTTTGGGTGTCAAAGCTTGTTTTCTAGTCAATTTTAAAAAGAGAGATTCAAGAGTGCAGTGAACCCTGAGTTATTGCATATTTAAAGCTCTTTTTCTAAGGTGTTGATACCTGGACAGCTTCGTTGAATATTAAAGTCCTCGGTTCACACTTTGATTTTCTAGTTTCCTGTAAATCTGCTGCGTTTCAGTCCAGTATTCCATATTCCTCTCAAAACATCTGATGCCGAGTTGATTTTCTTTTTCTCTTCCTCCTCCTTCTTTCATTACTTTTTTCTTTTATAAATGCCTAACAGTTATTTTCTTGGAGTTGTTTGGACTTTCATGCCTGCTTATTTATTTGTTAAAGTCTGATCATTTAACTACCACAGAATCTATCAGTGAAATGACCATTTCAGCTTAATTTCCCCAGATACACCATAGACTCTTCCAATATGAAATTCAAGCCTTCATTTATTTCTATGAAATTTTCTTAGAAAATTTAAATGTATGTTCTGCTTCATTTTTTTCTTTATGAGTTCTATGCATATAATATAGCCTTTGCTTTTGTTGTCAGATCAAACAGTGATTCCTTTTACTTCTTCTTTTATTTTATTTTCTTACCCTTTTATCTTCTGATTTCATTCTTTGTCTGGACTACTGTCATGGCTTACTTCCCTGATACTTGTAATTGTTATTTCTAAGATTATTTTGGGGTCATTTCAAATTTCTTCCTTCATTATGTACAACTCTTAATTTGAACGTTTCTTTTCCTTCCTTTTGTCCTTTTTTTCACCATCTGTCCCAGGGATTTCATCATGGGTGAATAATAGTTTAAAGATTATTTTTTTTAATGTTTTATTTATTTCTAGGAGAGAGAGAGAGAGACAGACAGCGTGAGCAGGGGAGGGTCAGAGAGAGAGGGAGTCACAGACTGAAGCAGGCTCCAGGCTCTGAGCTGGCAGTCAGCACAGAGCCCGATGCGGGGCTTGAACCCACGAACTGAGAGATCATGACCTAAGCGAAAGTTGGCCGCTTAACCAACTAAGCCACCCAGGCGCCCCTAAGGATTATTTTTTAATTATAATTTTCTTCTGCTTCATTCATGATTTCTAGGGGGACACTTTTAATTAGCTAAAGCCTATCATATTCTGTTTCCTTCTTAAAATATATTTTAAGATTGCATCTTGATTTTAATGATTTTTTCCTCCTGCATCACAAATTACAGTGGTGTGCAGGAGGTGCTGAGGGTTTGGGTTGGTTTAATGTCACAGGTTAGGTGCCTTAGCAACAGACTCTGAACTAGAATCTGGACTTTATTAAGATCAACACCTTAATAAAGCTAGTGGATGAAAGCAGTGGTGAGTGGGTGGTAGAGGGAGAAATAAAGCTGTAAAACATCTCTGGCTGTTCTCATGGGGAGATCTGGAACTATGATGGCCTTCCAAAATTGTCCCATTTAAGGCAGATGGACACGTCTTCATACTTTTCCTCCGAAAAGTCTTGGTTGTAAGCCACCTTGAGAAAGAACATTACCTTTGATGATGTAGCCTTCTGTAGCTTGGGTAATCCTGAAGGGACTGACACTTGAATCTGTCTGTCAATAGCATTGGATATAGTCAAGTATAGTTTTGTTAAACTGATTGTGTTCATTGGGGAAGGCGACATGTTAGTATGTCTTTGGATCACCATTCTTTATGGTTTCTCTATGGCTCTAACTTATCCCACCTCTGTCTTTCTTTCTTTCAGAATCAAGCTTGCAAAGGGCACCTCTCATTTCAGATGCCTCCCATCTTCCCTCAGAAGCACTACTTTTTCCTGGGAGTTCATACAATTTCAGGTCTCCTTTTATTTTCCTAGAGGCTAGTTTTTGTTTTTGTTTTTGTTTTGGCTTGGAGTCCCGGGTGCGAGAGAAAATGCTTCTAAAGGAAACTAGCAAGGAAGTTTAAAAAGCAAAATGATAAAGAGAAGGAACCAAGTGAGTGATATCTGGCAGAGTTGCATAGATCTCAGAATTGTCTTGATCACCAGCAGTGCTGGGCTTTGACACTACACCCTCTGCAATCTTTGCTTAAGGGCCCCCCTTAGCTTTTTCTCTGTGTTTGGAGAGGGCTCCACAATCTTGATGGAAGGCTTCTGAAAACACCATACTGGTGTTGGCTTTTAGATGGAGTGGGATAGAGATGAAAGCCATAAAAATGAAAAATGCCACCAAAGAAAGCTCAGAGGGTTTTGGTGAAAAGCTGCTGTTATCCACTGATGTTACTCATTATGGTCCACTGGTCCTCAGGACTGTTTGCAGATTGTCTACATTTAGCATGGGGATTTCTCCAAAGGTAAATAAATAGATAAAACATGGGATTTTCTATTTCTTGAGGTGACTTTATCTGTATTTTATCCTTGTATGTCCCTCTTCCTTGTGTTTTCCACAGAGTACCCCAGTGACGTATTTCCTTCTGAATGGACTTGGAAACTGACTTTGCTGAATTTGGGATGTTTATTTCCTATTTACATATTATTTGAAGTTTGGAATATTCTTTTTCCTAATTATGCTATTGGCTTTGATGATGGTTTTGTTTGGTTTGATTTGATTTGTGTTGTTGGGTGAGAACATGGTTTTGTTTGTTTGTTTGGTTGGTTTTTATTTTGTTTTGGTTTGGTTTGATTTGGTTTGGTTTCTTTGTTCTGCATACTTTTTGGAGTTTGAGAGGAGAGATTTGGATTTGGGCTGTTCAATTTGTGAGTAGAGTATATTCTTTTTCTTTTTCTTTTTTTTTTTTTACAAATAGTTTATTGTCAAATTAGTTTCCACATAACACCCAGTGCTCATCCCCACAAGTGTCCTCCTCCATGCCCACCCCTCCTCCCCCCACATCCACCAGTCCTCAGTTTTTGTCAGCATTCAAGAGTCTCTCATGGTTTGCCTCTCTCCCTTTCCCCCACCATTTCTGCCCTTCTTCTCCCCCTTGGTCCTCTGTTAAGTTCCTCCTAATCCTCCTATACGTGCACACATATGATATTTGTCCTTCTCTGCCTGACTTATTTCGCTCAGCATAACACCCTCAAGGTCCATCCATGTTGCTACACATGGCCAGATTTCATTGTTTCTCATTGCCATGTAGTATTCCATGGTATAGATAAACCACATCTTCTTGATCCATTCATCTGTTGATGGACACTTAGGCTCTTTCCAGGTTTTAGCTATTATGGAGAGTGCTGCTATGAACATTGGGGTACATGTGCTCCTATGCATCAGCATTTCTGTATCCCTTGGGTAAATTCCTAGCAGTGCTATTGCTGGGTCATAGGGGACTTCTAGTGTTAGTTTCCTGAGGAATCTCCACACTGTTTTCCAGAGGGGCTGTACCAGTTTACATTCCCACCAACAGTGTAGGAGGGTGCCCGTTTCTCCACATCCTCGCCAGCATCTAGAGTTCTCTGATTTGCTCATTTTAGCCACTCTGACTGTTGTGAGGTGGTATCTCAGTGTGGTTTTGATTTGTATTTCCCTGAT
Organism: Proteles cristata cristata; assembly: GCA_017311185.1. Taxonomy (NCBI): domain Eukaryota; kingdom Metazoa; phylum Chordata; class Mammalia; order Carnivora; family Hyaenidae; genus Proteles; species Proteles cristata. The sequence goes on along the minus strand of JAESUZ010002755.1, from coordinate 137,529 downwards.
GAAGAGCGATGCTGAGCATCGTTTCATGTGTCTGTTGGCCATCTGGATGTCCTCTTTGGAGAAGTGTCTGTACATATCTTCTGCCCATTTCTTCACTGGGTTGTTTGTTTTTCGGGCATGTAGTTTGGTGAGTTCCTTGTAGATTCTGGATATCAACCCTTTATCTGATATGTCATTTGCAACTACCTTTTCCCATTCCGTTGGTTGCCTGTTAATTTTCTGGGTTGTTTCCTTTGCTGTGCAGAAGCTTTTAATCTTGATGAGGTCCCAACAGTTTATCTTTGCTCTTGATTCCCTGGCTTTTGGGGATGTGTCAAGTAAGAAGTTGCTGCGGTGGAGGTCAAGGAGATTGTTTCCTGCTTTCTCCTCTAGGGTGTTGGTAGTTTCCTGTCTCACGTTCAGGTCCTTTATCCATTTTGAGTTTATTTTAGTGCATGGTGTGAGAAAATGATCTAGTTTCATTCTTCTGCATGTTGCTGTCCAGTTCTCCCAACACCATCTGTTAAAAAGGCAGTCTTTTCTCCATCGGATATTCTTTCCTGCTTTGTCAAAGATGAGTTGGCTGTATACTTTTGGGTCCACTTCTGAGTTCTCAATTCTGTTCCATTGGTCTATGTGTCTGTTTTTGTGCCAGTACCATACTGTCTTGATGATGCCAGCTTTGTAGTAGAGGCTAAAGTCTGGGCTGGTGATCCCTCCCGTTTTGGTTTTATTTTTCAGGATTACTTTGGCTATTCGGGGTCTTTTGTGGTTCCATACAAATTTTTGGATAGTTTGTTCTAGTTTTGAGAAGTATGCTGGTGCAATTTTGATTGGAATTGCATTGAATTTGTAGAGTGCCTTAGGTAGTAATGACATCTTAACTATATTTATTCTTCCTATCCATGAGCATGGAATGTTTTTCCATTTCTTTGTGTCTTCTTCAATTTCCTTCATAAGTTTTCTATAGTTTTCATCATACAGATCTCTTGTATCCTTGGTTAGGTTTATTCCGAGGTATTTTATGGTTTTTTGTGCAATTGTGAATGGGATCAGTTTCTTGATTTCTTAACATCTTATTTAAAATCATTGTTTTTATACCTTATTTATAATCATAATAAATATGTTTATATGTTTAATGTAAAATAAAAACATTTTAAACTCATTATTTTCTTCAATACCCATAAGAAAAATTTATTTTTATTAATATAACTTTAAAAATATTAAGAACTTATGGACCAATAGCCTTAAATCAGTTGCCCCCGGAGGCATGAGTGAAACCCAATAATTTTGTCTAAGGAATTATAGTGATCTACCACTAAGTTACACATGTAGCCAAACTCATATGTCAGGTATCCAGAAGTTCAGTGTTTTGATTAGTAGCAAACCAATTTAAGCAAACATAAATGAAAACCTTCAGTTAGTTTGAAGTAATCAATAAATTCATCAATCCAAGCATTTATTGCCTATTTAATCACATTGTGTGTGTGTGTGTGTGTGGTTCTGAAAATTTCACATCTTCATCTAGCCCCACCTACATTTTTAGTCTTATTAGAAAGGCTTCTATTTATTTTGGCTTACTTTTATAGTATGATTTGAATTCTTGTTACATTATTTTTCCTTTAAATTTCTTAGCTTTAGCCTTGGAAAAACATATTAGTTTCATGAAGTATTTACAAGATTGTCTTGCCTAAATGGAACCTCTTTTATTATATATCCAGCTACTGAAAGTGTTGGTATTAATTGATCAAACCCTATAACTATATTTTCATGTAATATGTTCTTATGATTTTCACAGCAACAGAGAGATTTTACTTCTTTCACTAAACCCTATTAATTTCAGCCAATATTATGTTTATTTGTAGCTGAAATGTGGGCTTAGCTTTAGATAAAATCTTGGTTACAGCAAGATGACAAGTACTGCTGTTGGTCTTTAAATTTTAAAGGGCATGTTTCTTAGGGTTAAGTTATCTACCATATATTCCATCAGGGTGGCCTTTATCCAAATGTAGGACAAAGATACTATTATCTTCACATATATATTTCCCCCTACCTCTGAGTCTTTCTAGAAATGCTTCACTTTATAGACTTTTGCTGAACCTCTGCTAAACTACTAAGTGTTAATCACCAATGAAGAGTTAATATAAGCCTTTTTTCAGAAGAATATGCATAACTGAGTTCCTGGAAAGAATTTCAATGTGTGTGTGTGTGTGTGTGTGTGTGTGTGCACGCACGTGCATAAACATGGGTTGGTGGGAGGGTCTTCCTACACCTTGAATAAGCAATGTTTTGTGTCTTATGATTCAACTGAATTCTGATATCCTACATGGAGATAACATCAGAACCTATAGATTAAGGGTTCTGTCCTACAGGACTGACCTTCTCTCCATTCAGACACCAATTGCAAACCTGAGTTATCATCTATGCTTCTGATGGCCTAAGCCAGAGGTTCTTAAGACTCCCTCCCCATATGGGCTTGATTTATAGAACAGCTCACAGAACTCACAGAAACATTTTACTTACTAGATTACCAGTTTATTATGAAAGGGGATGACTCAGGAACATCCAGATGGAGGGCAAGGTATGGGGAAAGGGTATGCAGCTTTCATGCCCTCTCTGAACATGTCACCCTCCCCCATCTCTACATGTTCACTAATCTGGTTGCTCTCTGAACCTTATCCTTTTGTGTTTTATGGAGGCTTCATTACATAGACACAACTGATTAAATCATTGACCAATTTCAACGGATTCGATCTCCAGGCCTTCACCCCTTCCTGGAGATCAGAGGGTGGGACTGAACATTCCCACCGTCCAGTCACTTGGCTGGTTTTCCTGACAACCAGCTCTCATCTTTAGGTTACCAAAGGACTTTGCAGAAGTCATCTCATTAACATAGAAAAAGACACCTTTATGGTTCTCATCACTTATGAAATTCCAAGGGTTTTAGGAACTCTGCAAGAAATGGGGATGAAGACCAAATATATATTTCTTATTATAAATCACAATATCATCGTGCAAAATAGGCAGATCCTGACTGAAAATGTTGAATGCCTAAGCACACAAATCCTAGTTATCAAGATGTCACACTTAAGACGGTGAAACTTTTCTTGTGGATGGATGAATGGAAAGGAATGAGTCACAGTGCCACGTTACTGCCAGGACTGAAATATCTGAAATGCAGAAATCAGGTTTGCTTAAACCAGTAATAATATAGCAGGCTGGGCTGCTGAATGAAATTGTTGAATAAATGAATTGATTAATCTAGCCTGTTTCTTCATTGAGTGAGCCCGTCTGCTAATATTTTATGAAAAACTGATTTTTTTTTGTTTTAACAGTCTCAATAATACTAATGAGATCTGAAATCTGCCAATTTTTCATGTGGAGTCAAACATAAATTAATAATAATGACTCCATTTCCATTTTATCGATTAATTAATTATCTTTTCAATCACAGTTTTGAAAAGATTTTTTTTCTAACAGATGGGTCAAACATCTGTATTTAACCATTTTATTATATCACATGTAAAGCATAAAGTGTATATGCTATTTAAATTGAATGCAATCATTCAAAGGAAAAAAAAGTTTTGGATTATTAACAGATATTTTTATCATATTTCATTTAATTTTATGAAAAAATTATTCAGCTTCAATTACTTTCTCTTTGACTTTTCTTTATAAAGGTGTTGTATATTGATATTTTTCTTTTTCCAGAGGTATAGTTTAATTTTCAATTTCAAGTCTCTATCTGAAAGAATACTAATTTTATTTTGGTGTATATACATATAATTTCTTCAACAAATATAGTTTAATTTTATTTAGGAAATTAAGTTCAACAGAATTAATAGTTTCAACAGTTTTATTTTTTTATTTTTTTAATGTTTATTTATTTTTTGAGACAGAGAGAGACAGAACTTGAGCGGGGGAGGGGCAGAGAGAGAGGGAGACACAGAATCTGAAGCAGCAGGCTCCAGGCTCTGAGCTGTCAGCACAGAGCCCAACTGGGGATCGAACTCATGGAACACGAGATCATGACCATGAGCTGAAGGTGGCCACTTAACTAACTGAGCCACCCAGGCTCCTCTAGTCTCAATAGTTTTAACTTTTAATCTTTTGGGGAAGTTTTGATTGTATCTATTAATTATTCCCGAGTCTTGGTCCACTCTTTCTATGGTAACATCATTGAAATTCTTTAAAATGTTATATAACAAATGAACTATTATGAGTAAGTGCAGTGTATCTGTTAGAGCATAGCTCCTAGAACGGGTTTTTCTGCCATGAACATTGATCTTCAGATCATAATGGGGATAAATCAAGTGGGAGAAAGTCCCAGAACTTATCGTCTAAGGCAGTTGTTCTCAAACAATTCTTGATGTACATCAGAATCACCTGTAGTACTTATTAAGACACAGATGACTAGGTTGCATGTCAGAACCTTCTGTTTCCTAGGTCTGATTTGCAACTTAAGGGTTTACATTTCTAATTCATTTCCTGGTGTCGCTGAGGATGCTGTTGGCGCAGGGACCACACCTGAAGAGGGAAGCCTAGGTCTACGTGCTTTAAATAAGCTGTTTTTCGAGTGTTATATTATTGGCAGGAAGGAAAAGGAGGTTGTAAGACTCTGGATGCTCCTGAAAAGTCCTGACTGCACTCTCCTTGAACAGTCACAGCATTACCATCTCCTCTACTGCCATAGGGAGACCATGAAGATGAGTCACATGGGTGTCACTGTGATAAGCCCCTAGGTCAGCCCTCATCTCCTGCTTTCCAACTTCCCTCTGCCTCAACACTTCTCTACTTCATTTTCCTTATTTTCTGTTTTCCTGGCTCCTGAGTCCTTTCTAAGTGTCCTCTGAAACTCACATTTCATCACCAACATGCACTCTCTGTCCTCAACTGCTTCTCTTTGACTTTTTGTTTGAACTAAGTAGACTCTTTGCCACAGCCATTGCTTCCTCCGCAGTCCTCTGCAGCAAGGGCTGTTTTACCTCCCATACTTTTGAATATTTGACCTGGGGGTGGAAAAGACATCCTGGCCATTTCCTAATCTCTCTCAGCTCCTCCTTCTCAACTCCATTCCCACTTTTGAGACTTAGGTTATAGGATGTATCATCAAATTACCCACCTGTTATCATCACCTCCTAATACTTAGTTAGATCATCTTTATCTGATAGCATTTAATTACCCAATTCACTTCCTCACTCTGACAAAACTTTAAATTAAATTTATTGATAATTTCAGTTTATGGGTTGATGAATCTCTTGAACCGATTTACTCCTAGTTTCTTGAATGATTTTAAGTTCCACACTCAGCAAGTCATTCCCAGGACATAGCCACATTTTGTCACTGTCTAAAACAGCAGACCTTTCATTTTCTCAATTTCATGCAATTGTTCCAATATTCAGATTTCTTTTCAAGCCATTCACAAAAGTTTTCACCAGGAGTCTGTGGGCTATTGATTCTACCATACTTGAACTGTGTCGCTGCCCTGGTCTTATATCCCATTTTACTCATACTTCAAAATGTATCTAATTCAGGCCACTTCTCACTGTCTTTATCACTGCCAGGCTAATCCAAGACATTCTCATCAATCTCTTTATGTTCCCATTGCTGATGCTGACTCTGTAGATTCTCAACTCTATAGCTAGAGTTTAGGGTTTTCCTTCTTAAAAATGTTTGTCAGAGAATGTTAGAAATAGTTCCCCATTTCTGTCACAGTAAAAGACAAAAAAGCTCCTGTTCATAGTCAACATTGACAAACTAATGATCTGCACTGTGTTTCTTAAACTGTCCAGGAATGTTCCTACCTCAGGGTCTTTGTACTAGCTGTCTCTTTTGTCAGTGATGTTCATTATCAAAATATGCATATGTCTTGCTCCCTTACCTCTTTTAAGTTCTTGCTGAAATGTCACATTTAAAAAAAAAATTAATGTTTTTTATTTATTTCTGAGAGAAAGAAACAGCATGAGCAGGGGAGGGTGATACAGAACCTGAAACAGGTTCCAGGCTCTGAACTAGCTGTCAGCAGAGCCCAACATGGGGCTCGAACCCACGAACCATGAGATCATGACTTGAGCCGAATTCGGATGCTTAACCAAGTGAGCCATCCAGGCACCCTGAAATGCTACATTTTAATGGGCTTTCTTGATAACTCCAACTACAGTTATGATTCCTAACTATTGGTTATGTCTTGTTTATGGATTGTTTTTCTCCAAAGAACTTATCACCACGTAAAATCTTTTTTATTTCATTCATAAATTTTTAAAAATGTATAAAAACAAATAATGTGCTCTATATTTAAGTCTGAAAAACACAATAAAAGTGGTATTCAGAGGAAATTGTTAGTCTTCTTTATTAACATGAAAGTAAATAAATGATGTCTTCTATTTTATTTATTTATTTTTTAAATGTTTTATTTATTTCTAGGAGAGAGAGAGAGACAGCGTGAGCAGGGGAGGGTCAGAGAGAGAGGGAGTCACAGACTGAAACAGGCTCCAGGCTCTGAGCTGGCAGTCAGCACAGAGCCCGACGCGGGGCTCGAACCCACGAACCGCGAGATCATGACCCAAGCGAAAGTCGGACGCTTAACCGACTAAGCCACCCAGGCGCCCCTTGATGTCTTCTATTTTAAAAGATAGCAAAATAAAAAGATAAATATAGGGATGGATGATCATATGACTTAATAATCATTAATGCATAAGTTAATTCCAAAATAACAGAAGAATTTTTATTCATAATAGAAATTATGAATAAAATAAATAATGGTTCTTAAGGAAATGAATAAAAGAAAGACATTTAGGTGTTCTGAAGAATTAATAAAGGAAGAAGTATATTACTTTGGAAAAGATAAAAGGGAATAATCAAAGTAATATTGTGTGTCAACTATACTGAAATAAAAAAATTAAAAGAACAACAAAATCAATAAATACAGAACATGGTAAAAGGAATTATTGTTAGTTTTGAAGGTCAACTGTTATTTTTGCCTTAGATATTTTTTTAATAATTTTTCTTCAAACAATTCAAAACTGAAAAAAATATCATGAAATTTTCATTAAACAACTTTCCTTATGTTTACTGAAATTATTCAATAAAATTTCTTTATGAAAGAAGTTATAGTTACAGAGCAAATTCAGAGAATTATATGAAATAACTTATTCAAGTGTATAAATAAATTTGATAGCACAAATTAAAGAGAAAAAACAAATAAACAAAACAAATAGTAAAACAAAAAAACAAATAGTAAAACTGACTAAAGAAGAGATAGAAAAATTAAGAAACCAGGAAAGTTGTCAAAAATCTATTTCTCATAAATTTTGCATCATATTAATTTTCGATACTATTTCAACAAGGTGGCTGTTGGAGCTCTTGATATCGCAGTCATATTTCAGTCAGAAGGGATGAAAATAAGACATGAACACAACGTTTTACTTACATCAAAGTGTTCAGAAATTCTCCTAGCTGCTAGGAAAGTTGGAAAATATAGACTTTTATCTGAGCAGCAATATGCCCAGACAAAAATGTTGTGATTATGTTATGAAGGAAATTGAGTGACCCAACTAGAAATCCTTAGTACAAAGGCATAAAATATCTGAATAATTATAGACATATAATATCATGAAAATGTTAATAGTCTCAAAGGACAAAGCTCACATTACCAGATATTTATACATGCTACAAATTCATGGTAATGACAATAATATGCTACTGATACGAGAAATAAAAAATGAAGTGAGATTAATATAACTAAGGAGTTCAGAAATAGATACCCCACACTTGTGGCAGACCTTACTCTTTGGTGTAAGTGCACCACAAATCTAGGAATAATTGGTATTATTAGACTATCCAGCTCAATCGCATGGGGAGAATTATATCCTTATCTCACACCACCTATAAAAACATATCCCCAAATATTAATGATTTAAATGTGAAAGTATGCATGTAAATGTGAGAAAAGTAATGTGGGAGAAAATCTATATTACTTCCAATGGGGAAGAATTTCTTAATCGTGACATTCAAACACTTAAGTACAAAGGTAATCATTGAATAATGACAGCATCCAAGTTATGAATTTTTGCTGAATGAACACTGCCATGTACAAAGCAAGCTGATGCCTGACATGCAAAGTGACATTACTGCAATTTCTGAAATCAACAAATATTAAATATGTATATACTGTACATTGCATAAAACACCTACCATTGCATGAAAGCCTTGAAGAATGACATGTACTCAGCCATGTGATGTGTTTCCCCTCGTATCATTTACAATGATTTTATTTATTACTAATATCTTTATTTTACATTGTGTATATACTAAACCCTGTCCTTTATCAGGAATTCTCTCATTTGTTATTAACTCTGCCTAATGGCCCATAGTCTGCCCCTTCCCACCTTCATGTATTAGTTTAAAATTTACCTCCTTGGGCATGCTGCTTTTGATCATTTAAAAACAACCTACCCATTTACTTTCTTTTCTAGCACTCTATAACTGTTGTCTATAGTTTTTATTACAGTGTGATAATTATGCTGTTTAACTGTTGGGAGATAATAGAGAAAAAAAATCTTCATGTTTTGACAGTGAGGGTTTTCTGAATGAATTTTGATGAAACTTGGGATCTTGGGCTAAGAGTAAGCAAATTCAAATTAATTTACAACTTGGTAGATTGTGAGAAGTACACAGAGATTTGCACAACTTCCCCTTTCAAGAAGGAAGATGATGGGGGCATTGGGAACCCTTGTGCCTGGAGACACAGAATTTATCTGGCTCTTGGAGAGATGTACTTATAAATAAATAAAGAGAGAATTGAAGGACCCACCTGGTTACATATCCAAGGATCCCTCTATAGGAGGACAGGAGAGCATCTGACTCTTTCCTCTCCGTAGGCAGAGAAAATCCACTTTTTTTCATTCTTTGTTTATGACACAGATAGCAAAGTTTGTGTGTATAGGACATTTGACCTGACTTTTAATGTGTTGACCTAGGCTATGAATTGAGGGATGGGGAACCACGCAGTCACTTTTTAAGTAAATAATTATAATCCGTTTCTGGTCCTACGCACCTCATATGCATAACAGGACAAAATTAATAAAGCTGAATATTAAAAACCTGTATGGCTGATTGATGCTGGGAAATGTGTGTGCTTGTGTTTGAGTGTGTGTGATTGTGCCTCTCTGGGTGTGAGGCATTTGCGTATGTGGGTCCATATGTACTCGGTGACTTAACTGTCATTTCTCACCAGTGATGCGGATCATGATCCACAGTGTTTCTTGCACCCCAGCTTTTCTTGCCCCACACTGCCGGGTCAATAGTCCGATTTTCATTCCACAGCTTGTGCGTGTGTGTGCTCCTCATTCAGTCCCAGATTCCCTGTCTTCACTGTCAGTCTCCCCACTGCACAAGAAGGCAGATGCTTGTATGCGTACACACTGCTCTACCAGTTAGCATATTTCTCAGCATAGATCCGACTATGAACATAGAGTTAGTGAGTAAACACCCTTCCAAAATGTTTAAATGTTGAGATTTAAGACAAAGGCAATCAAGGTTTTGTGAATTTCCACAGCATTTTTAAAATATGTCCTTCCATGGTCAACAGACACATGACACGATGCTCAGCATCCCTCCTCATCAGGGAAATACAAATCAAAACCACACTGAGATACCACCTCACAACAGTCAGAGTGGCTAAAATGAGCCAATCAGAGAACTCTAGATGCTGGCGAGGATGTGGAGAAACGGGCCCCCTCCTACACTGTTGGTGGGAATGTAAACTGGTACAACCCCTCTAAAAAACAGTGTGGAGGTTCCTCAGGAAACTAACAATAGAACTCCCCTAAGACCCAGCAATAGTACTGCTAGGAATTTACCCAAGGGATACAGAAATGCTGATGCATAGGAGCTCATGCACCCCAATGTTCATAGCAGCACTCTCCACAATAGCTAAAACATGGAAAGAGACTAAGTGTCCATCATCGGACGAATGGATCAAAAAGATGTGGTTTATCTATACCATGGAATACTACATGGCAATGAGAAACAATGAAATCTGGCCATGTGTAGCAACATGGATGGACCTTGAGGGTGTTATGCTGAGCGAAATAAGTCAGGCAGAGAAGGACAAATATCATATGTTTGCACGTATAGGGAGGAACTTGACGGAGGAACAAGGGGGAGAAGAAGGGCGGAAATGGTGGGGGAAAGGGAGAGAGGCAAACCATGAGAGACTCTTGAATGCTGACAAAAACTGAGGACTGATGGATGTGGGGGGGAGGGGGGATGGGCATGGAGGAGGACACTTGTGGGGATGAGCACTGGGTGTTATGTGGAAATTAATTTGACAATAAACTATTTGTAAAAAAATAAAATGAAATAAAATAAAATATGTCCTTCCATTACACCTGTATTTTTTGTTTTAAAACTAAAATCTTTTCAATATATTTTTATTTAATTTCCCATGAAACATTATTGAAGGATGTTTGGAATGTTTGCAGTGGGGTCTTATCTTTTTCTGAGGATTTTGGTTATTAATACCATTCAATAAAAACATGATACTATTTCAGACTGAGACCAAACAGGCAAAAGGAGGAGATATCTGATTCCACCTAGAATTTATAAGATTTTAATGACCCCTAGGCCTACATAAATAAAATTGTTTAAGCTTTGTACTTATTGTCAAATGTTTATATCCATCTATTTTGAAGAAATGTTTTTCTTTATTTGAGATGTAACTCACATAGCATATTTTTATATCATATCTCAGTATTCACTCAAAATTATAGTATTTTTCTTAGCAAGCATGTATAATTATTGTCATACGTTTTTCAGTTTATGAGTAATAGAATTTTTTCTCATAACAATGCCTATATCATGGCAATAGTTGCTTGATTTGTGTTCTATTTTTCATGTGTTTTATTGGCAAACACTTTAAAATGCTTCATCAAATATAAATTATAATGATTAATTTAATGCAGCATACAAAGTGAAATAGAAATAAGCATTTGCACTAAAAAAAAAACCTATCCTTTTAGTAACTCAACATAGAGCAGGCAAAGTGGTGTCCATGACAATAAGTGATAGTAAAAATGTATTTGTGAGTTTAAGATTATGTTATCTAATAATTAGATACATATTCCCATTGTTTTAATTTTACTGTGAGAAAATTCTTTTGTACTAAACAAAAGTAGGTAAGATAATCCTGCCATTATAAAAGAACAAATGTTAAATTTAGCCAGAGCCACAGAAGTCAAAAGAAATGGGGTTAGGCAAAATAGGCCTTGTCCAATTTAAGCTAAAAATAATCATAAAAATATTCACTGAGTATTTCTGAAAAAGCTAAATAGCTTCAGATGAATAGGTTTTTAAGTACTTCATAAAATGAATCTAGGATTAAGATTATTTAAATCTGTTAGCTTTCTGGACTATGCCAAAGGTAGGTTATTTCATAGAAGAAGAGAACCAGACAATGCATTTTATGTAATTATTTTGATTATCTATCAATTATCATTATTATCTATTATTATTTGAAAATAATATTACTAATTACAAAATAGAACCCCTGCATCAGTGTGTCAGTCATCTTTTTCCAAAATGCCAGTGCTGGTAGAACACATGTGTATTAAGAGATTTATCTTAAAGAAATGGCTCATACGATTGTGTGGACAGGAAGACAAAAACCTGTAAGGTAACTGTCAGGTTGGAGATCTTTGTAAGAGCTGTTTTTGCAATCTTGAAGCTGAAGGCTGGAAACTGTGGCAGAATCTCTTTGTTATACCTGAAGATAAAATTCCTTCCTCAGGAAGCCCCAGTCTGCTTGGAAGGCCTTCCACTGATTGAATGAGGCACATGGACATTTTAGAGGGTAATCAGCTTTGCTTAAAGTCAACTGATTGTAAGTGTTGATCACGTTAAAAATATCTTTACAGAAACATCCAGCCAAGTGTTTGAGCAAACATCTTGCTACCTGTCTAGTCAACACATCAAATTGACTACACAATCAGTAATTAAGATTTAACTTCAAGTGACAGAAACTCCAAATCAAAATGACTTGAACAGTAAAGATACACGTTACCTCCCAGCCAACAAAATGGAAAGCACCCCCTGTGTTGGTGGCACCAGATTCTTTCTTTTTTTCCAATCTGTTATTTTCTATGGGGACTTTATCCTAGATCTTAGAGCAAGATAGCTATAGTATTTTGAGGCTCACATCCCAGAGACAGAAGAGAAAGACTGTTTCTTACTAGATCTTATTCCTAGGAATTTACCCAAGTGATACAAGAGTGCTGATGCGTAGGGGCACACGTACCCCAATGTTCATAGCAGCACTCTCAACAACAGCCAAATCATGGAAAGAACCTAAATATCCATCAACTGATGAATGGATCAAGAAGATTTGGTTTATCTATACAATGGAATACTACACGGCAATGAGAAATAATGAGATCTGGCCATGTGTAGTAACGTGGATGGAACTTGAGGGTGTTATGCTGAGTAAAACAAATCAGGCAGAGAAGGACAGATACCATATGTTTGCACTTAACAGAGGACCATGGGGGAGGAGAAGAAAAATAGCTGAGGAGAGGGAGGGAGACAAACAATGAGAGGCTCTTGAATACTGAGAACAAACTGAGGGCTAATGGGGGTGGGGGAGAGGGGAAGAAGCATGATGAGTATGGAGGAGGGCACTTGTAAGGATAAGCACTGGCTGTTAAAAGGAAACCAACTTGACAATAAACTATGAAAGAAAAAAATGTTTCCTCATAAATCCCACTATCACATTTCCCTTGTCACCTCAATATCATAAGCAGTCACATGCTCATTTCTGATCTACACTGTTGAGAGGAAAGGGAAAACTTGGCCTGGCTTGGACTGGATATCTGATGAAGAGTAGGTATTTTGGGAGCAACCAAAATGCCTGTATTACTAATTGTATTTACCCATATTTTCATAGGTCTTTTGGATTATGCCTATTTGCAGTTCTTGCTGTTGATCTAAAAAAATCGCTAGTAACTTCATGGATGGGGTCTCTAATCTTGTACTTTCTCTTGCTTACTGAGCACTTCTATCTGATGTGGCTTCCTGAAATTCAGAATTTGTAAAATGAGCTTTTAATCTTCCCTTCTAACCTTCTATCACTCTTATTTAGCAGCTAAAACTACCATCCACTCAATTACTCCACAGAGAAAACTAAGAGTCAATCCAGACATCTTATTTTCTCACAGTGATATCCAGCTGTTTACAAAATATGGGTGTTTTTGTCTTTAACTCTTGACTCAGTTTCCTCTTCACCATTCCCATTGCTGCTTCCCTAATCCTGACCTTTCTGTTCAAAACTCTAACCAAATGCCTCATATTTTTGAAGCATACTGCTGTCAACACTGTTTTCCTAAAATTCAAATATGATTCCTTAGATAACCTGCTCAAAACTCTTCAAAAATTATCATTTAGCCTGATGGGATAAAATCTTAACTATTATAAATATTAGACCCGAAGCAAATTTCCTTCCTTGTATTGTTAAAATTCTCATAGTCAACTTTGTCCACTCAAACCAGGTAGATTTCTAAGCTACAGTTTACTTGCTAAAATTTCACAGGGCTTCTCTACCTTGTTCCCCAGAGAAGGAAGAAATACCTACTTCCTCTTTATTGGATGTACTCACTACGATGAGTAGACTGTGGTCCATCTGAGGGTTGGAGCTGATGTTCAACTTTGTATCCAGAGGTTAACTTAGTAGTAACTATATATGTGATTTCCAGTGGGTAGTTTTAATGATGTTTAGAAAAACTGGTATTAATGGTGATCTCAGGGACTGTACAAAGATTTACAGATTGCCAAACAATTTAAATGGATTGTGCTATCTAATAATCACAATAACCCCATGAACCATGTGATATTATTACCCTTCTTTTACCAAGGACGCTATGGGTTAAAGACAATAGTAGTAAAGGCAGGACTCAAATGAAATCAAGTGTCTATGGTCATAACAATGACCATGTTATCTCTTGGATTATTTAAACTGAGAATTTGTGTGTGTGTGCCTCTGTGTGTGTGCGCATCCACAGGCATGCATGTGTGCATGTATGTATGTTATTACCTACATTTGGCTACCTACCTGTTCATACCAGACGCAATCCATGCATGTAATGAAGTGCCGATCAAAATACCAACAGAAGTTTTCACAGAACTACAACAAACAATTCTAAAATTTATGTGCATCCACAAAAGATGCGAAATAGCCATCGCAATTTTGAAAAATAAAAGCAAAGCAGGAAATATCACAATTCCAGATTTCAGGTTATATTATAAAGCTGTAGTGATCAAAACAGTACAGTACTGGCACAAAAATAGGCAAAGGGAACAATGGAACAGAATAGAAACCCAACAAATGAACCTACAATTATGTGGTCAATTAACTTTCAACAAAGAAGAAAATAACACACAATGGGTAAAAGACAATCTCTTCAATAAATAATGTTAGGAAAAATGGACCACAACATGCAAAAGAATGAAACTGGACGACTTTCTTATACCAAACTCACAATGGATTAAGAACCTAAATGTGAGGCCTGAAACCCTAGAAATCCTTCAAGAGAGCACAGGTAGTAAGTAGTGTCTCTGACATCAGCCATAACAACATTTTTCTAGACATGTCTCGTGAAAACCAAAAATGAACTATTGGGAATACATCAAAATAAATTCTGTACAGCAGAGGAAATAATCAAGAAAATTAAAAGGTAGACTACGGAATGGGAGAAGATATTTGCAAATGGCATATCTGATAAAGGGTCAGTAACCAAAATATGTAAAGAAATTATACAGCTCAACACCACAAAACAAATAATCCAATTGAAAAATGGGCAGAAGAAATGAACATTTATCCACCGAAGACATCCAGATGGCCAAGAGACACACGAAAAGATGAACAACCATAATCATCATCATGAAATGCTGATTAAAACTACTATGAGATATCATATTACACCTGCCAGAATGGATAAAATTAAAACCAGACGAAGAAATGTTAAGTGTTGGCAAGGATGTGGAGAAAGGGGAACCCACCTGCACTGTTGGTGGGAATGCAAACTGCAGCAGCCCCTCTGGAGGACCATATGGCGGTTCGCCAAAGAGTGAAGAATAGAACTACTCTCCAACCCAGTAATAGCACCAGTGGTTATTTACCCAAAGAATATGAAAACACTAATTTGAAAGGATATATGGATCCCCTGTTTACTTATAACAGCCACATTATGGAAGCAGCCCAAGTGTTGACTGGAAGATGAATAGATAAAGAATATGTATATATATAATGAAATATTACTCAGGCATAAAAAGAATGAAATCTTGCCATTTGTAATGACATGGATGGAGCCAGAGAATATTATGATAAGCAAAATAAGCCAGTGAGAGAAAGACAGATGTCAAATTATTTCACTTATATGAGGAATCTAAGAAACAAAGCAAATAAGCAAAGGGAGAAAAAAGAGACAAACCAAAAAAAGAGTCTTAACTACACAAAACAAGTGATGGTTATCAGAGGTGAGGTAAGTGGGGGGATGGGTGAAATAAGTGAAGGGAGTTAAGAGTACACTTATCTTGATGAGCACGGAGTTGAATCACTATATTGTGCACCCCAAAATATTATAATACCCTATGTTAACTACACTGGAAGAAAAGAAAAGAAGAAAAGAAAAGAAAACAAAACAAAACAAAAGAAATAATAGCTGAATGAATAATGAAACCAGTCATACAAACAATTGAATAGTGCCACTTAAAAAAGATGACTTCTGTGAATGAAAATTTCCTTATGGCAGTCATAACTTATTTTATTTTGGAAAATGAGGATACTATCTCCACAATGGATCAATATTATCATGAAAAGTATGTCTTAATCACTTTTTCAAAGCTTAAGGAAATTTAAGAACAAATTATATAATTTGATTTGATCAAGACTAGTTAATTCTTTTTTCGTTTTGAAAAACCACACAAAGTAAAGCCTTTTGAAAATAGATCAGTAAGATAAAATTATTAGAGAAAGTTACCCTAAAAGTATGGCTCTTGCTGTACTATCCTGGAGTTATTAGAATGATAAGATACTTTATTTTTTTAGTGTTTATTTTTTGAGAGAGAGAGAGCGAGCACAAGTGGGACATGGGTAGAGAGAGAGGGGACAGAGGATCTGAAGCAGGTTCTGTGCTGATAGCAGTGAGCCCGATGCAGGGCTTGAACTCATGAACTGTGAGATCATGAGCTGAGCCAAAGTCGGATGCTCAACTAACCAAATCACCGATGCACTGCTAGAATGATAAGAGTCTTTAAATGAATTTATTGCCTAAGAGATATATTTTGTTAGGTGAATATGCTTTGAACTTTTAAGCTTCAAAATTGTTTTATGTCATATAGTGCAATGTTGACTCCTGTTTGCTGTGGTTTCCATTTGTATGTTTATAGTTAACCCAGAATAGCTAATCAAGTAACTTATGGAGTTTAGAAATATTGTGATATCATGGCACAAAGTAATCATATTTTTTATATAGCCAAGAAGATGTTTTTATAGTGTAGATAGATAGATAGATAGATGATAGATATTTAAGAAAATGAAAGGCAGGGCATGTGAGGTCTTAGGCCAATAGCAGGAGACTTGTTCCGGGTAATAAAATACTCCATTTAATGTGTTTAGTCTGCTGTGGCTTGTCTATAAACAAAACACATGCCTACCTTAGTACATAAAGAAAGGGAGCTGCATCAGAATTATGTAGTCAAGAGTACTTTAATTAGTAAACACAACTGAAACAAAGTTTCAATTATTGGAGAAAAAGGCAATCTATCAAAAATTACAAGGCACAAAAAAGCAAAGGAAACAGAAAAGCATTCTTAAGAGATACAGCAATCAGCAGAATGAGACTCAGCTGTTGGAACTGTTCATCAGGAATTAAAATATCTATGATTCATATGCTAAAGATCTAGTAGAAAAGGTAAACAATAGGCATGAACAGATGGGCAATTTTAGCACAGAAATAGAAATGATAAGAAAGTGACAAAGGGAAGTGAGAAAGTGTTAGAAACAATATCCTTTATGAAAAATCCTTTGATAGGCTCATCTGAAAATTCTACATAGTTATGATTGAGCTAAGAATCTGTGATCTTGAAGCTATATTAATAGAAGTGTCAAATTAAAATACAAAGAGGCAAATAATTAAAATATAATAAACAAAGTAGGATACCCAAGAGTGGTGGGACAATGTAAAATGGTGTAATATACATACATTTAGAGTAACAGAAGGATAAGAGAGGAGAATAGGATGGGATAAATATTTTAAGAAATCACTGAGAATTTTCCAAACATACTGAAAGACATCTAATGTCAGACATAAGAAGCTTAGGATGAAACAACAAATAAAACTACATCTAAATATGACATCTAAATATTGTAAACTTCTGAAAACAAAGAGAAAAATAAAATTTTAAAGGTAGAGAGAAAAAGACATTTTGTACAGAAGAATGAAACTATAATGACAGCAGACTTCTTGTCAGAAATTCCGAAAACTTTGAGTTATTAGAGTGATATAAAGTGCTCAATGATAACAATTAAAGCTGTTAATATAGATTTAAATCTCTTTACCTTTCTTCTTTTTAATTTTCAATATATTTCATAAATGAAGGCAAAGAAACTCTTTTTCTGGTAAATAAAAACTGAGAAATTCATTGCCAGTATACATGCATTACAGGAAATTTTAAATGAAATATTTTCAAGCAGAAGGTATGAGGAATAGCTGGCTCTACAGAAAGAAATAAAGAGAGTTGGAAAGAACAAAATTTAAAGTAGAAATTAAAAAATATATCAAGTGCTTTAAAATGCCTGTATGGAACAAAAATAAATAGTAACAAAGCACTGTGAAGTTTATAACTTGTAAAAGTAAATGCAGGACAATAGCACAGGAATAGGAGGAAGGGATTGGAAGTCTACAGTTTTAAGATTCTTACACTCTATGTGAAGTGTTTTAATATTTTTAGAAAGTAGATTTTACTAAGTTCAGATACATATTATAAAGAAGAGAGCATCAATAAAACTAAAAATAGGTATAAATAATAAGCTAAAAGTAAAGATTAAATACTAAAATTTACAAATCCAAAATAATGCAGAAAGGGGGCAGCACCAAGATGAGAAATGATGGATAATAGACGGCTAGTAAGATCAGAGATGAAATCCAAAGCTATCATAATCACATTAAATTAAAAGGTTTAAATACTTTAATTAAAAGAGAGGAGTTGTCAGATTCGATAAAAAAAATCGCCATCTAACTGTGAAAAAGAAACCAATTTTAAATATTACAAAATAGGTAAGTAAACTAATATGCAAATATGAGTCAAAATAAAGCTGGGGTATATACCTGACAAAGTGGACTTCAGAACAAGGAATATTATTAGAAATATAAGGACATTCCATACTATTAATCAGATCAATTTACGAAGAGGGCATTCAATTATAATATGTATGCACCTAACAAAATAGCCCTCAAAATACATAAATCTGGAACTGAAAAGGTAAATAGACAAACCTACAATTATGTTTGGAGTCTCTAACATTCCATTCTTAGCTAATCCTAAAATAAGTAGATACATAATGCATAAGGAAGTAAAAGACCTAAACAACAGTCTCATACATCTTGACCTAATTGACATTTATAGAACAGCAATATTAGGATGCACATTTTTCTCAAGTGCACATAAAGAATTCATCAAGAAAGTCCATATTCTGGGGTGCCTGGGTTGCTCAGTTGGTTTAGCAAACCTTTTTGATTTTGGCTCAGCTCATGATCTCACGGTTCCTGAATTGGGGTCTGACAGGCTCCATGTTGTCCTGGGATTTTCTCTCTCTCCTTCTTTCTCCTTGCCCCTCCACCACTGGCACATGTGCGCTTTCTCTCTCTCTCTCTCAAAAGTAAATAAATAAACTTTAATTTTAAAAAGTCCATATCTGAGCTATTAAAACAAACCTCAAAAATTTAAAAGAATTGAAACCATATAGTGTACGTTCTCCGATTATAGTAAAATTACATTGGAAATCAATAACAGAAAAAAATATTCAGTGAGAATCTCCAGATATTTGGAAGTTAAATAACAAATATCTAAATTAAGAGTTAGATAGTCAAAAAGGAATGTATAAATATTTTGAATTGAATGAACTTAAAAAGACTATCAAAATGTGTTGGGAAAGCTTTTATAATGATGCATATTGCATGTCCTGCTCAGAATATAAAACAAGAAAGTTTTAAATAAAAAAGCCAACCCTTTCCTTACAAAATGAGAAAGAAGAGCAAAATAAACCTAAAACATGAAGAAATTTAGGAAATAATAAAAACTAGGGTTACATAAAATTGAAAACAGAAAAAAAGAAAAAATCGATGAAATTAAATGAGGCTGATTTTCAGAAATGATCAATGAAATTAATAAACCACTATGCAGATACACTGAGTGAAAACGAAAAGAAGATACAGATTACCAATATTAAAAAGACCAAAGGGACATCTCTACCAGTTTTACATACATAGAAAAGAGGAAAGGAATAATATTCTAAACAACTCATAGCAAGCAGTTTGATAATAATTGAAATGGACAAATTTTCAAAAGACACAAACTACCAGAGCTTACTGAAGAAGAAATAGGCAATTTTTTCAAATTGAATCACCCCTCCGTAATCAGTCCCCTTGAGCCTCTTCAAAGGTCCTCTTACATCACTAAGGTGTTCTGATGTTAAAATTTTCCTCAGGGTAATTGCTGTCAGGGTTAGAATGCAACATGTGCTTGAAATTTGGTTGCTGTGGGTCTTGAATTGGGAAAATAACATTATTTAACAGATTTGGACATTGTAAAGAGTGAATGATGCAACTGGGATTTGGTACTGATGTAATTAAACTTCCGAGACCATAAAGGATTTACTCCTAACCAGGGAGAAGCAGCCAGGTTACAGTTGCTGTGGGAACGGCACCACCACCCAGGTAGTGATTAAAATAAGAAAATCATGGATGGGGGCAGGTTTTTATTTTTTTTAACGTTTATTTATCTTTCAGAGACAGACTGCAAGCTGGGGAGGGACACAGAGAGAGAGGGAGACAGAGAATCCCAAGCAGGTTCCAGGCTTTGAGCTGTCAGACCAGAGCCCCGGGGTGAGGGGTTGGGGGAGGGGTGGGGTTGGAGTTCAAATCTGCAAACTGCGGTCGTAACCTAAGCCAGACAACTGAGAGACCCCGGTGCTCCTAGGGGCAGATTTATTTGATTTCCACTTTAAGACACAAATTTTTTTTCTGACCCTCCCCTGCTCATGCTCTGTCTCTCTCACTCAAAAAATATATATTTAAAAAAGATATATTTAAAAAATACATAGTTAAAAAATATATAGTTAAAAAATATATATTTAAAAGCCAGGGTGGCTCAGTCGTAAAGCATCCAATTTCAGCGCAGGTCATGAATCTCAAGTTAAATCATTCCAGGCCACGTCGGACTTTGTTGTGACAGCTCAGAGCCTGGAGCCTGTCTCAGATTCTATGTCTCCCTCTCTCTCTGCCCTCCCCGCCAACACATGCTGTGTCTCTCTCACTCAAATAAATAAATGAATAAATAAATAAATACATAACTAAACATTTAAAAATATTTTTTAAGATATGCATTTTTTGTCAGTAGGCTTTAACTTATGAGAACAATATAATTTTATTTTCGATTTTAATTTCCTTGAATTTTAATGTATAAGACACTTTAATTATTATAACTGAATTTAAAATTTTGGCAGTTCTGTGTAGCTGTGTTTCATTATTAAAATAGCTTTATGTGACATTCAAATGCCTAATCTCTGATAGGCTATGCACAACAATTTGGAATAAGATATAGTATATGGAGTGAAAATTTAGTTTTGGGTGAAGAGAGCATTAGAGTTGATAAAAGTATGTATCAGAGCCTTTGAGGAGTAGATCATTACAAGCCAGTAGAAATGTTCTGAAAGGCACACAAAGGGGAGGTGGTTAGACCTGGGGCAGTGAGGTCTTGTGAGTGTAGAAGCAGATTAGCAATGTTATGATACTGATAAGTTCCTCAAGAATGGTAGAAAAAATTATGTATACATAGGAGAGGTTAAATCCTGTATTTATAAACGCTTAAGAATATTGTGAAGGTTGGAATAAGGCTGTTTTCCCCAGGCCTTATATTTCTATGCAAAGTGTTTGTAACACTACTGGCTTGTGCCTTTCTACACTTCCCTAGGGGAAAAGGAATCACTTAGCTGATTGGAGTGATAGAAGCCGCTAGACAACTAGACACCGACTCCTTCCTTTCTCGTGTTGAGTTGCCCATAATTCGCTCCTCCTGGAACAAGTTCTATAAGAAGCAGACTCCATTTTTAGAAGCACTTTCTCTAACTCCCTACTCATGACCAAATACAGCAAAATTTGAAGAAGTGTGGTGTTAAGATGCATGCTGTCGTATAGGAGGATTAGGAGGAACTTGACGGAAGAACAAGGGGGAGAAGAAGGGGGGAAATGGTGGGGGAGAGGGATGGAGGCAAACCATGAGTGACTCTTGAATGCTGACAAAAACTGAGGACTGGTGGATGTGGGGGGGAGGGGGGATGGGCATGGAGGAGGACACTTGTGGGGATGAGCACTGAGTGTTATCTGGGAACTAATTTGACAATAAACTATTTGTAAAAAAAAAAAAAAAGATTCATGTTGTCTACTATAAGCTTTATTAGAATGCCAATATTCTTTCCACTTGCCTTATTGCTCTTCAATTTTCAATTGGTTCAAATATTAGGATGTGGGGAAACAGGGATGTTACATATCAATTTCCATTATGATCTTCCAATTTGTTTTCTGTCTCTGGACCATCCATTATTGAAAGATAAAGGGAGACGGCAAACTTAACTTTACACTTTACAAGTCACATTAATTTGGTTCAAGAAGAAATTAGTGTATTATTGAAATTAATGCTTTGGAATATGTTTTAAAAGAAAAAAAATGTTTTGTTGTTATCACATGATTTAAGAATATAATAAGAATTTGTTCTATGTATTATAAAGTCAGTACTTTTTATAATGAATAGAACAATTGCTATTCATTAACGATTTAATTTTCTATCTTCTGTTGTCAAGACAACCTTCCATTCTTTACTCAATTACTAAGCTGTAGAAAAAATACACTTCCTGAGTCTTATTTACATAATTGGGCTTATAATACTGATGGCTTCTTTTAGAGACTTTGTTTTCCAAACTTTAACTACTAATCATAAGTACTACACTTTGAAAAGGTACAAAATACAATTTAATTTTAAGACTATGTGAAAGAAGGCCAGCAACATCTCAAATGTATAAAGAAATTTCATGAATAAAATTATTTATTAATTTTATCTTTTAATGAAGCAAACTATTATAAAGCTCTTTAATTTAGTATGCTTTGTAACACTGATAGCACTACTATAAAAGATGTTACAATGATGTATATTTATAATGGTCTATTTTAATAAGATAGTATTTCAGTATGTGCAAGTAACCTAAAAATGGCAGATTTTCCTGACTGCAGAAATACTGCGTTACCAACCAGCAGTGATAAAGCGTTATGCTTTCTTGTACTAGGCTGGCTATGTCCAAGTCAATACTTTTACCAGGCTCTTATATGTTCCATTTGTTAGGAAGTTAACTGGTATAATGAATTAATGCACTTATATATGAATGACTTCAACACATATATTTACATGCCTGTTTTGTGCCGTGTACTGTAGCTAACGCGAGGAGTAAGACATTTGCTTTCTCTGTTATCCTGGATCCTCCGAGCTGCCTCTTCATCCACTTCCTGAAAAGGAATCAACATCCAATTATGGACAGAAGTGAATGCATTCTTGGCATTATGAAAACCTGTGTTCAACATTTATGTTAAGCTTTTTTATTTCTTTGGCATATTTTTAGATAGGATCATATTTTTCTTGTAAAAATCATCATAGAGAACTATATATTTTAAAATATTCTCATTTATTCTATCTCCCATTTTCTGTATCAGAGTTAAATATTCAACAACACTTTCTTTTTATGAACCTTCCTAAACACTTAAATAATATAAAAGTTAAGAAAAAATTGAATATTAATCACATTACAATGAGGAACTGGATATTGTTTTCTAATTTAATTTTCTATGTAATTATACATCTTAGAGCTATTTCCTTGTCAATTTATACATAACTATATATTCCTTTATAACTGCTGTTCAGTTTTCCATAGAATACTTACACAGTAGTCTTTTTAGATATGTCCCAAGTTATATTATTACAAAAAGCCATAGCAAATGTGGTTGTACAGGTATATTAGTACACATTGCAAATAGTTGTTTTGGATGCATGCTTAAAAAAAGACTTGCTCGGGGCACCTGGGTGGCTCAGCTGGTGGGGCGTCTGACTTCAGCTCAAGTCAAGATCTCACAGTTCGTGGGTTTGAGCCCCACGTTGGGCTCTGGGATGACAGCTAGTTCAGAGCCTGGAGGCTGTTTCAGATTCTGTATCTCCCTCTCTCTCTGACCCTCCCCTGCTCACGCTATCTCTCTCTCAGAAATAAATCAAAGCATTAAAAAATTAAAAAAAGAAAATGACTTGCTACATCAGATTATATGCACACTTTGGTGGTAGAAATGAGGATATAGGTATAAAATTTCAGTTATTCTAGATGAGTAAATTCTAAGGATGTTATATAACACAGTGCTTATAGTAAACAGTAGAGTATTGTACATTTCAAAATTTGCTGGGGTAGATCTCATGTTAAGTATTCTTACTCTTTCTCACCCCATACCTCCAACTAATAAAAATAAAGAAAAAGATAACTACCAAAGGAAGTGTATATGTTATTGTCTTGGTTTTGGTTAGGGTATTATTTGGGTTTGCATTTTTGCAAGCCCATCAAATTGTTTATATTAAATCTATACACTCCCTTGTATGTCAATTATACCTCAATAAAGCTATGATGTTGTTTTGCTAGAGATATGAAGTTGACAACCACAAAGTTTAAATCCTCTGCTGGGGTACCTGAGTGGCTCAGCTGGTTAAGCATCTGACTCTTGATATCAGCTCAGGTCATGATCTTGTAGTTTTGGAGTTCAAGCTCTGTTTCTGGCTCTGCAGTGAGAGTGCGGAGCCTGCTTGAGATTCTCTCTCTCCTTCTCTCTGCTCCTCCTCCACTCATGTACTCATGCTATGTCACTCTCTCTCAAAATAAGCAAAATAAACATTACAAAATAAATCTGCTAGTAATATATGAAATTATATTTCTGATAATCATTCTTTATACTAGATTTTATCACATTGAAATTATATAGCCAAATATTGAGGGAAAAATCATATACCATATTTAGTTGACATATATACATTCTTGATCATTACTGAAGTTGAATATATTTATATATATAGGCCATTAATATTTCCTATGTATTTAATCTGTAAATTTGTCTTCATATTCATTTCTAGTTCTTTCTAATCATAAATAGTTATTTAAAATTCTAAGCTATTTGAGTTATATAAAAAGAGATAAAATTAACCTAAATATTACAAGTCAGGATAAAGCATCTAGAAACATGATTTTAAATATCTTCTTTGTGTATACACACACAAATTAAAAGGATCATATTATGCATGTAGTTTTCCCAAGAACCTTTTCTTTTATCCAAACATAAGAAATAGTCCTGAATTATGTGAATTACCATTCAAAATCAAGCCATTTTAAAGTGGTAATTCAGGTATCTCTTCAATGGTTGTACATAATTAATTTAACTAATATCCTATGACAGAACATTTAGAATTGGACAGTTACTTGATATTATAAGCAACATTGCAATGATAGTCTGTGTGTACACACACACACACACACACACACACCCCACACTTTCTCCATTAAAACCTGAGGATAAGTTCATAGATGTGAAACAGCTGGGACATGATATGCACATTTTAAACACGGATACATATTATAAATCTGTCTTTTTACAAAACTTGCACACATTAACAGATTGTCAGAGAACTGGTTTTCACATAACAAATCCTAGAACTACATAGGGCATTTCTTCTGACTTGCTTATCAGTTAAGTGGCAAAATATTTTATTTTTGATTTTATTTGAAGGAGTTCATTAATGTGCTTAATATCTGCTAAATAGTTATTGGCCAATTGTATTTCTTCCTCTCTTCCTTCCCAATTACTTATTAATGTTCTTCAGCTATGTTTTTCTCAAGAATTTTTCTTTTTCATACAAATATGTAAGAATTCTTCTCAAATTTTTACCTATGATAAAATTAAATAAATATTCTTCAGTTTATAATTTGAAATATATTTGCATCATATAGAATTTGCAATATTTAGGTACTTTAAGTTAGAATGGTGCTGTTATTAATTGCATTATTTTTGGTCTTTTTATCAATGTGACAGTTAATTTTTTCAGCTCAAGATTTTTTAATTTAATTATAATTTATATGCAGGGGCACCTGGGTGGCTCTGTTGGTCAACTGTCTTACTTCAGCTCAGGTCATCATCCCATGGTTCATGTATTTGAGCTCCATGTGGGCTCTGTGCTGACAGCTGAAGCCTGGAGCCTGCTTCAGATTCTGTGTCTCCCTCTCTCTGCCCCTCCCCTGCTCATGCTCTCTCTCTTTCTCTCATTTTTTCTCTCAAAAATAAATAAAAATTAAAAAAATTTAAAAGTGATAATTTACACTCAGGTATGTTTCTTAATTCCTTAATTATACCTCCCAGTCCTGATGCCACGCTTTTTAATTTAAATTTTTGAATTTTGATAACTGATCGGGAATCTTTCTATATTTATATTTATTTTTAGTAACTTTTTAATTGCCAATATTTTTTTATTTCAGGAATTAGTACTAGAATCATTTGTAATATATTAAGTAAACCTCAAGCTCATGAGATCATTTTAACAAATTAAAGTATTCTTAATAAATTTTAAGAAATCTCAGTCAAACTCCAACAGATTTTTTTTACATAAAAACTGACAAATTGATCAGGAATTTTTTTTAATTTTTTTTTTTTAATTTCTAGGAGAGAACGAGAGACATCGTGAGGAGGGGAGGGTCAGAGAGAGAGGGAGATACAGACTCTGAAATAGGCTCCAGGCTCTGAGCTGGCAGTCAGCACAGAGCGGGACGCGGGGCTCGAACCCACGAACCGCGAGATCATGACCCAAGCGAACGTTGGACGCTTAACCGACTAAGCAACCCAGGCTCCCCTGATCAGGAATTTTATATGGACATGCAAAATACTTGAAGGGGCAAAAACAATTTAAAAAAAAAACCCAAACTGGGAAATTTATACTTCCTTAACTAGTCTTAACATCTATAAGATCTATTACAAATCAGAGTAACCAATGTAATATTGGCAAAATACAGATGAGTAGATTAAGAGAACAAAGTAGAGAATCAATATTGATCCATGCATATATGGTTAACTGATTTTTAACAAAGGTGCTAAGATAATTGGAGAAAGATACAATGTTTTCCATGAATTGTCCTGGACAACTGGGTATCTTCTTGGAAAACTGAAACTTTACCCTTATTTCTAACTATGTAGAAAAATTAGTTTATGATAGATTATAATTGTAAACATAACAGCTAGAAGTGTATAACTTCTAAGGAAAAAAAAAACCTTAGACCATTATATTTGCAGTTTTGGGGTAGACAAAGATTTCTTGGATAAGACATAAAAAGCCCAAGAAGAAAAAGGGGGGAAAAAAGGATATATTGGACTTTATCTCAATGAATAACTTCTGTTCTTCAAGAGATGCTGCTAAGAAAATAAAAAGTAAAGCCACAGACTTGGATATAATATTTGTTATGCATATATTTGACAAAGAACTTGTATCTAGAATATAAAATGATTCTTACTACCCAAAAAAGATACCCAATTTTTAAAAATTGGGCAGAATATTTGAACAGAAAATTCACAAAATGAATCTACAGATCATGAGTAAATACTCATCATCCTCTAGGGAAATAAAAATTAAAACCATGAGATAATACTTCACACTGACTAAAATGGCTAGGATCAAAATGAGTGGTGAGCCTTTGTGATAGATGATCCCCAGTGATCCTCATCTTATTAAATCCATACCCTCATAGAACCCCCCAGCCTTGAATAACTTTCTTATAATAAATGGAATATGAAAAAGTTGATGTGATGTAACTCTTATGATTGAGTCATAGGAAGGCTGAGACTTTTGTCTTACTATCACACTGTTTCTTCCTATCACTGCCTTTGACCAAACAAATTGCATGTTTGCAGTAGTCTCTGTGGTGTGTAACTGAGTGCAGCCTCCGGGCAATAATCAGTAAGAAACTAAGACCCTCAGGCCAATAGGGTCCTGAAGGAACTGAATCCTACAAATAAGCAGTGAAGCTGAGCTTGGAACTAGACAATCCCCAGTTGACTCTTCAGCTGGGGTTCCAGTCTTGGCCAACACCATCAGATATGGAGGAACTGTACTTCTCATCTTTCTGGTGAAAATACAATATAATTCAGCCATATTGGAAAATGATCTGGCAGTTATTTATATAATTAAACCATATCCACCTTGTAACTAGAAATTCTACTCCTATGTACTTATTAAAGAGAAATGTGGTACAAGTTACCACAAATTGGATGATGTAAAACAGCAGAAATTTATTTCTTCCCCTTCTGGAGGATAGAAGTCTAAACACATGATTTTGGCAGGGCCATGGTCCCTCTGAAGATGTTAAGGGAGATTCCTTCTTTCCTTACCCCTTCTTGGCTTGTATGGTTGCAGGCACTCCTTGGCATTTCTTGGCTTGCAGGTGTATCACTGTGTCTGTCATCATATGGCCTTCTTCCTTCTGAGGTATTTATACGTCAAATGTCCCTCTGCCTATGAGGTTACAGGTCATTGGATTTAGGGCCCGTCCCAATTTAATATGACCTCATCTTAACTTGATGGATATTAGTGGAGAAACTGACAGAAATCTAATAGAGTCTAGGTTTTAATACTAATGTACCAATGTTTTGTTAGTTTTGACAAATATATCATGATTATCTAAGATATTAATAGGGGGGATAGGTTGAGAGTCACATGAGGACATTCTGTGTTCTCAGTGTCACTTTTATTTTATTTTATTTTATTATTTTTTTTTGTTTTATTTATGTATTTTTGAGACAGAGAGAAACAGAACATGAGTAGGGGAGGGGCAGAGAGAAAGGGAGACACAGAATCCAAAGGACTCAGGGCTCTGAGCTGTCAACACAGAGCCTGATGTGGGGCTCTAACCCACAAACTGAGAGATCATGACCTGAGCCCAAGTCGGACTCTTAACTGATTAAGCCACCCAGGCGCCCCTCACTGTCACTTTTAAATACATCTAAAATTATTCCAAAATAGTTTGATTTTTTAAAATGAAATCTATGGGGTAGACTCAGGAAATTTAGTTTACATTAGATGGTCTAAGCCAGCTTTTTGGAGGACTTTGTATTTAAACCGTAAACAAAGAGTCACATACAACCAGCCAAAAATGGAGGACAGGGCTGCCTGCGCAGAACACACAGCCAGCAAACAGAAGCTGGAAGAGAAATGTGCTTGGGACGTTGGAGGGAATGAAAAGCTTCAGAGTGACTTGAGAAGAGTTGATGAGAGGGAGCACAGCATAACATTGACCTGAGGAGTTGCTATGAGCAGCCTGTACAAGGAATTAGGAAGGGAGGAAGAGCAGACAGGAAGAAGGGAGGCAGGAGGGAGGAAGATTGAAAGGAAAGAAGAGCATTTCTATAGTATTTTCTATGTACCAGATGCCTTTCTAAACACATTTCATATGCGAGCATTTTAATTCTTTTCTCAGTTGTATTCAGTGTATACTCGTATTATGTCCCCATTTATGGTTAGAGAATCTGCCTCTAAAGGTTGGCAACTTGCCCAGTGTCACCCCATTGCTAAAAGGCAGAGCTGTGGCAGTGTGGTTTGATGGTCTCCATTTATCTACCATGATCTGAGTGCCAGCCCAGTCCTTAGAGGCTAAGACATCAATTTAGACAAAAGATGATAGTGATTCAGGCTGATATGGAGCTGAGCTGGATGCGTTTGAGATGGCCTCCAGGTAAAATCAAATGGAACTGCCTGTAGCTTAGGTAACAGTAATGAGGAAGAAAACAATCTCAGGAATGGCTTTGCAACTTCTGCCTTGATTAGATTTTTCACTAAATGAGGGAACAGCAAGGATATTTGGTGAAACAAATAAAAATTACAGTTTTTATCAGTGTTCGGGATGCTAAAGCAATGTCTAAGTAGTCAAAGCTCAGTGTTTCACTGCTTTCATTCCTCTTCCTCAAAGGAGAGAGGTGTCTGAGAAGATCATCTGACTGCCTGGTAAAAGGAAGGAGGTCGTGGTGCCAAAGGCAGATAATCAGGCTGCCTTCAGGTCAACACAGGTCACAGACTCAGGTGGCTGGTCAGGCATGTTCTCTGAGAGCTCCGCTCACAGTAGCTTCTGTTCCTTGAGGATGGAATGTTCTTCCTTGCTGACCAGGCCCCCTCTTCCCTGTCACTTGTGCCACAGATTCTTCACGAATACACAGCGAACATGTTGACTCACCCATTACCCCTTGCTGTATCGTACACTAGACTCCTCTTATCAGATCCCTACCCTTATAGAACCCCCTGCTGCCCCGATACTAGATGCAGCATCCCTTCTCTAACCTGAGGGAATGGAGAGGTGCTCAGTCAAGTCTTCTCATGGCTGGACTCCAACACAACGCCTTTTCCCCTGTGATGCCGTTAGCCTATGGGAGAGAGCCAGAGCGCAAGACGATTTGCTGACAGCTGCCCCCTCAATCTGCCTACTTTCATTCTAAATAGGGAAGCCAGAACACAGGATGGACAACTTCCCTTCCCTTCCTCTTCTCTTTCTTTTTAGGAATCAGAAGAAACTTAATTATTTATTTTTTTATGCCTGGAACTTCCCTATATTGTATGTTATTTCTTCCATAACCAGTAACCCCCAGCCCTTTTCTACAAAGACTGTAAAGCTGAGTCTCTGAGAGAACATGGGTCACTGAGATGATGAAAATACACATCCATAAACACTAGTTCAGTTTTCTTAAAATAATTTCCCCACTGCACCCATTTACACCAAATGCATTTCATGTCCGTCCCTCCATCACTCAATAAGAATGTAAATGTTAGATGAGGGAGACAGTTTAGAGTCTTTGTCACTGCTCTTCGAATTTAGATACAAATTAGGGAAATGGACAGGCCCCCTATCTCCACAGAAGAGTAAACATTGAAAGGAGTTAGCTGGTTAAAATATTTTTTAATCTTTATTTATTTTTGAGGGAGAGACAGAGCATGAATGGGTCAGGGCAGAGCGAGGGAGAGACACAGAATCCAAAGCAGACTCCCAGCTCTTAGCTGTCAGCACAGAACCCAAAGTGGGGCTCAAACCCATGAACTGGGGGATCATGACCTGAGCTGAAGTCAGACACTTAACCAACTGAGCCACCCAGGTGCCCCAGGAGTTGACGGATTTTAGAGAGTAGATACACTTGTGTAGCAAAGTCTGTAGTTTAGATGGAAGAGAAAGAAAACTGGCCCACATCAGGGGATATTAACGGGAAAGTTAAATTGATTCCACTTAAAATTTCAGTGTTTGAAAAATGACTATATCTAACTGAACACCCCACTGGGCTTGGTCCAAAATGCCCTGTAAGAACTGCTGCTTCTAAGCAGGAAATACAAATTTAAAATATATTTTGTATATTTATGAAACTTGAAAGCATTCAACAGATTTGACATGTTTTCAGATTTTCCTTTCTGTGCTTTATTTTCAATAGAGAAACATAAAAGTCTCTGCAGACAGTGATTAATTTGATATGTGGTTACACTTTCTTGCTATTAAAATACTCTTTGCATCCAGATGTTAGGACTTAGGATGCCTTTCTAAATAATTTTCTAATTTGTGTTTTCACAAACGTTTGTTTTATGAAGAACATTGTGAGATCCATATGGTTTTCCAATTGCCCACCTTCTCCTTTTGGGTTATATTCATGTCTTTTTTGGTGTCAGCCTTTCCTCATTTTTAGTAAAAAGAATTTTTTCTTAGGCTTATGATGTTTATAAGAATCAAACAAACAGAAAGGCTAGAAGTAGAGGATGGGTAGTTAATATATATTCATTCTGCTGCTGTTAGTCTCAGTTGATTTCCTTGGCTCCTTAGAGCTTACCTCTGAATTGGCAACAGTCTCAAAAACTCTTAGTTCCTGAAGTAATTTCAAATAAGATTCAATGGTTGTTGTATGTAAGTGAATAATCACTAAATTCTACTCCTGAACCTAATGTTACACTATATGTTAACAAACCAGAATTTAAATAAAACCTTGAAACAACAACAATAACAACATGACCTTCAGTGGGATGGCTGTCCCCTTCCCCCAAATCAAACAAGAGAAGGAATTTGAGATCACTTCCCTGTGCCTGGATGTCAATTCCCACTACCATGGATTTGTTCCCATATTGCTTCTTATGTCTGCTTTTCAGCCAATTCTTCCAAGTTCACTGTTAATCTCCTTTTCTGGCTTATTCATGTGATCAAATGGATATAATTTTAGCTTGGTGCCTACTCTGAAGACTGTTACCCTGCTTTGAATAAGCATATGAATTTGCATGCACTAATGTACATTGGAGGTCATTCTGTTCTTCTTTTTTTTTTTTTAATGATTTTGCAAACAGAAGTGACATCTCATTTTTGTTTGAATGATCATGATTATGATTATGAATGAGATGATATTTTAAGCAGTTTGAACATCTTTAGTAAATTATTTCTGTGACTCTCTCATTCATCCAAACCAGTCATTTCGGAGAAATTTCCCCAAGGGTCTCATTGCTCTCTGCTCCTTCCATTAGGGGCTACTTTGCTCCAGGTGATAATTGCTTGACTTCCTGAAGGCTGTCCTTTTGAGGTCAGAGGCTGTGTGATGTATCCACCCGAATGGCTAACTCTAGCAACCCGGGTCTTGGCAAGTGCCAAAAAAATGGGCAATTGATAACATCAATTAAAACCTCTCTTTCCCAAAAACGATTTGTTTTTTCTTCCATCTAACCTACAGACCTTGCTACTTAAGTGCATCTGCTCTAAAGTGTGTCTTCTCCCTAAAAACAGACTTATAAATACAGGACTTTATTCCATTAAGATTTAACTTCACTACCTTTAGTTATATATGTAGCCCAGAAACATAAATAGATAGAGAACAAATATTTGGCACATAATGAATACCCTAGATGGGTGTTAGGAAATAGTATAGAAAATTCTTAAGTAAGAAATTTATTTTGTGGTTTGAAATACGTACTCAAGAGAGAGCAAGGGAAGCATCTATTATTGAGCTATTAATTTCTAAATTAATATGACCAATTGTAAAATTACTTCATCTTCATTGATTTCCTCCTGTGGCCACAGAGTATAGAATTCTTTGAGAAATAGAATTATACAGAGTGTGTGATTGTTCACGCAATTAATAGATTTTTCCAGAAAAACTTTAAATAATGCCATGTCATTTTATGAGGAAATTAGATCTTTTCATGAGAAAGCTGGAAAAATGATATGGCAGGACCATTTTCATTGTTAATTTATGAAGTGGCAGGTCAAGAGTTATTGACAAGACCTGTTTTTATGATTGGATCAAAATATGATTTTCCGGTTTTCCTTCATGCTCCTTCAGATTTGAAGAATCATGATCTAAGTTTTAGCTGAATGTATACAATTTTTGCTTATTGTAAAAATTTAAAGATGCACCAGAAGTTTCTCACTGTTTATCCTCCTGGATAACTGCTGTCATTTGATGTGTAACTCTCAGATTTTGATAATTATGTATATATAATATGTATGATATAATTTTATAAATTCTTTAGTCTTCTTAATGTTTCTCTTTTAATAAAAAGCAGTTTTTGCTGTCAACACAAATATATTTACCCTCTAATTTCAGCGGCTAAATATTCCATTGAATGGAGCCCCTGAGTTCTTAACCAGCTCGCAGATCTTAAATGCTTAGATATTTTTAATTCTCACTTAAAAATTATGTTGCATCACATGTCCTTTCCTTTAGAAAAATGTCCTGAAAATTATATTGTGAAATTGATGGATCTGCACACTTAAACATTGCACATGGCCTTCTGATTACCTTCCACACATCAGCCTGGGGAGGAGAGCACCCATTTCTCAGAGGAAGGTAACTCCTGAAATTCAGACCTGAGCTTTGCATCCTAGTAGAAAAGCAAACAGTATAACTCATGCTGACAAAATGTACTTTATTAACACACTTAAACCTGTGTATTCACATTATTGGACTGCACTTCTGAAAAGTAAGTAGGTAGAGAAATCTCTCACTTTTTCTACTATTAATCCTTGTAATATATATTTAAAGTGGACAACTTCCTGGATTTGTTTCTGTACCTTTTTGAGTATCCTATTTTTTTCTCTTCCCATACCCCAAAGACTATATCCAGGTCCATGCTCAAAATAATTTGCCTCTATGTTGATCCTAACACAAAAGCTAATTTTTTGGTTTCAATTTGTTGCTAGGGGAAAGCCATCCAGCTTAACTCATGTCAAGTAAAAGATAAATAATTTGCATCTTTCTAAGCCTATTTAGAGAGTTAGTTTTGACAGTAAGCAACTCGAATGTATTTATGACCTGTAACAAAGTGAAGAATGCTGAATTGATTCAGGAAATAAATAATTTCAGGCAATTTGAATAAATTATTTTTAATATTTGTAATGTTTTTATTCATTTTTATTTAGTTTTTATATAGAGAGAGTACCCAAGTGGGAGAGAGGGGCAGAAGGAGAGACAGACTCTTTTTTAAAAAAAAAAATTATTAAATTTATTTTGAGAGAAAGAGAGGGAGAGCAAGAGCAAGCATGAGTGGGGCAGAGGCACAGGGGGA
Organism: Proteles cristata cristata; assembly: GCA_017311185.1. Taxonomy (NCBI): domain Eukaryota; kingdom Metazoa; phylum Chordata; class Mammalia; order Carnivora; family Hyaenidae; genus Proteles; species Proteles cristata. Next base: position 103,602 of record JAESUZ010002755.1, on the reverse strand, counting down.
GGGAGAGAGAGAATCCTAAGCAGAGTCTGCCTTGTTAGTGCAGAGCCCAATGTGGGCCTCTGTCCCATGACCCTGAGATCATGACCTGAGCAGAAATCAAAGGTCAGATGTTCAACCAACTGAGCCACCAAGGTGTCCCTATTTTTAATATTTTTAAATTGAGGAAAACATATCCAATAGAGTACATACACTAAGCTACTCTAAAGTATATAGCTCAATTTTTTTTTTTTCATATACTGTGTTTATGTACATATGCACACAGGTTTAGCTACTGCTCAGATTAAGATGTGGACTATATTCAGGATTATATGAGTCTTTCATCCGCTTTCCAGTCTATACAACTCACACACACATACACACACACACACACACACACACACACACACACACACTCACATTCACACACTGAAAGTACATACTTTGACATTCTGACTTCCATGTTTTATTATATTTGTCTTAGACTGAACCGTTCTTGTGTAAATATTCTATTTCCTTCTTGATAGATGTTTGAATTGTCTAGTTGGTACTGATAATGGTACTGCTGCTGTGAGTACAAGTCCTTGTGTGGATACATATACTCATTCATGAACAAGACCTTGTATAGGTAGACACACTTATTCATGAACAAGACCCTGTGTGGGTAGAAATATTCGTTCATATACAAGCCCTTGTGCGGGTAGATATACACATTAATGGACACATGCTTGTATAGACTGATAGACTCACTTCTTGAGTCGTGCAATTGCCAGGTCATAGAATAGGAGTATGTTTCACTTTATTAAAAAACCCCAAACCACTCCAAACTTAGCAGTACTGTTTTACACCCCAATTAGATACATAAGAGAGTTTTTATTGCTCTATGTACTCAATGAAACTTAACATTGTTAATCATTTTAACTACTTTGTTGTGTAGTGAAACTGCTATTTTGCATGAGACTGGGCATAAAAACAGTAGTTTATTACAATCATGCAAAATACAAGATCACTTAGGGGTCTTGAATTCTTTAATGCTTTATACACATCTATCTTGAGGTTATTATTATTCTTGTTTTTTCATATATTCTAAGTTTTTTTCCTATATTTTAACATTTGTGTTCTTTGGGATTTTTCATAAGACAGAGGCTGTGACTGCTATTACTGAGAAGGCTGTTACTTTGTGGTTGTATCTTACGTGCAGTGATAAACAGCATCATTGCTGTTCATACCGCCATCTCTTCAACTGTACTTAAACTACATGCAATAAGTTTGTCTTTTTAAAAATTTTTAATGTTTATTTAGATTTGAGAGAGGGAGAGAGAGACAGACTGTGAGAGGGAGAGGGCAGAGAGAGAGGGAGACACAGTATATGAACCAGAGTCCAGGCTCTAAGTTATCAGCACAGAGCCCAACTTGGGGCTCGAACTCATGAACCGTGAGATCATGACCTGAACCAAAGTTGGACGCTTAACCGACTGAGCCACCCAGGTGCCCAAATGTCTTCTGAAATATATTCAAATGCTTACACTATGACTTGGTGTTAAAGAAAACTATGATGGATACAAAATAGCTCTGAAATAGAGTGGTGGATAAATATATTTTGGCAACACAAAGATATTAAAGGAATATCTAATTGTCTTTTGGGGGTAAATCTCTATTTTGTTCATATTTTAATTGCTTTCTATGAATGAGAGAGATTATTAATAAATTTTTTTGTTTAAATAATTCATAAAAACCTCTTTTAGGATAAAGAAAATTAAAACTCAAATTTTAGGAGACATGTTACATTCCGTCATCATTATTTTTTTCCTCTTAGTGCAACATGAAATCATGGTGCTTCATAAAATATACACCATCTTATACTCAATGAATTACAGCACTGCCCTCTGTTCTTTTAAGTTGTCTATGCTTTTCAATGCTTTGTCCATTTTTCCACCCTCCTCTGGTTGGGACGGATTTGGGCTGTCATCTCAGCAAAGAACTGTGGGCTCCCCATCTCGGAATGAGAGTTGCTCTATTTTCTATATTGAGGCCATTAAGCAAGTTGAGGACTGTCCATAAGCAGCATTCATGGAATGAAAAATATGGGGAAATGGGAAACCTAATGAAAATCCTTCCTATTTGTTGTTCTGGATTTACCAGCCCATTTTCGGTCATTGTGTTATCTATGACAAAACTTATTCTTGTTGACGTCTTCAACTATACCAGTCATTTTTGGCAGCCATTGCTTAAATAAGCAAAAGATCAAATTTCACATGTGAAGGCATTTTGAATACATTTTAAGATCATGTTGCTAAGTTGTCTTCTCTTTTTAAATGACTCTCATGATTTTTCTCCTTATGGTGGCCCACTGGTTGGCACTTCCCAAATGGTCTATACAAACTACAACAACTATCTGGAAAGGATTTTCTTACCGCTTACCTGTGTCCAGAACCAGTGTGCTCAGCCTGTAATAATAACTCTCCCCATTTTTAATTCTAAATAAATCATAAAAACAGTTTTGATTTGCTGAATTCTTTCCACAAATACTGTGAACACATTTCTGGTTTTAGCATTGATTCTTATATCCTTGAAAAAATTGATACATCGATCCAGAAACTATGTTTCACAGGATTTCCCGAGTGACCAAAAGTAGTTTTCAATTTCATAAAAGCAAATTGACATGTAATAGACCTCATTATTTGTCTTTGGTGGATATTTTGTAATAGAACATATTTTGGGGGTCAGTAATTATATGTGGAGGGATGCTTGTTATCCCTAAACTTCAAAATTCATTGGCACATAATACCCTGGTTGAGGTGGGTCAGGAGGGGAGATGGAAAAGATGATGAAAAATGATCTCTTTTTGTCCATTCCCACCTCTTGGATAGTTTCATCTAAGTAGATTTTTTTATACTAAGATGTGAAATTGGGGGCACTTCATGAAATCTCAATATTACATATTAGTTTTAATCGTAATAATTTTCTGTTTTTGTAGCTCAAGGATGATCATAAATGGCCATTTCATGTGGTTCAACATAATACTTAGGAATAAAAGTTAAATCCTACAAAAATGTACTATAAAAAATCATAAATGCCATTTTTTTAAAAAAATAAATACAGGTGTTTTAATTATTAATGGGGCCAGAAATTACTACACTATTTACTTCTCATGTTGGTATTTTCACATTTTACATTCATACCATAGTTATATATATATACATGTAGATAAAAGATTTGAATAATATATAAATAATTTGTAAGTAATGAGGTTAGTACCTCTAAGGTAAAAAATTATATTTATATGACCAAATAATGATGGCCAGAATTTAATAGTCTAATATTGAAGAATTTACCTAACTCTTCAAGGTTCATTTTCCTTTTCAGTAGATTGATGATATAAATCCCTACTTTCCAGGGCGCCTGGGTGGCTCAGTCAGTGAAGCAATTGACTTCAGCTCCCATCATGATCTCACAGTTCATGAGTTTGAGCCCTACATTGGGCTCTGTGCTGACAGTGTGGAGCCTGCTCAGGATTCTCTCTCTCTGCCTCTCCCCCACTTGTGCTCCATCTCTGAAAATAAATAATTTTTTTTAAAAAAGAACAAAACCTTTCCTTTCCTCGCAGGACCGTTGAGAGTGGATGATGGGGACACAAAAGAACATAAATCTGAGAAATATATAATTTAATGGATTATTATCATTTTGTTCTTCTGTTTGGTTTATTTCAAAAAGTTAGGCGAATTTGTGATTTTTTCCTTCTTTTGTCACCTAGAGAAAAAAGTCGGAAGCTAGAAGAAAGACAACACCATCCCTTTAACACTGCTTGATGCTTCCACATAAACCCCAGGCCACCTCCAGAGAGATGAGGGTGCTTTTCCAAGAAATAAGCCAGTCCCATCTGAAGGGCGATTTCCAGCCTGCATTTTTGGGTATGGGAGGGAACTGCCTAGGAGAGGAATATATTTGAATAATGAGTTCTTCATCGGGGAGAGGAGGGAACAGGTTTCAAAGCAGAGAGGGGCAAGCAAGGTGAAGACAGAGATTATCACCAGCCCGTAATGTGGGACAGCGACTCTGTCAGGTTTGTGGGACCCGAGTTGGGAAAGCTTTCTCACTGCGGTGGGAGACAGACCTGGAATGTGTTCCAGGCTTGAATTCTTAAAGCCTGTGCAGGATTCGTGCAGCGAATACCTAGACTTTCTGGATACGACTGCATGGGAGGTTTGGTTTAGATTAAAGAACCAGTTTGGAAAAGTCATTTTCCGAGGTGAAGAGCAGAACAAAAACATCTTCTGTTAGAAGGTGAAATGCTTGGAGATGAGATGCCCCAAACTGAGAGGAGACAGTATTGACTGTGGGGGCTTGTGACAGACTCACCATTGCGTAGACGATGCACCAGAAAAAGTGTCCCTTGGGCCACTGTAATTACACTAGTAATTGCTAGGATGTATTGATCACTGCCTTTGTGTCAAGTTTCACTATTAGTAGTTTCAATGTTTGGGTTGTTTAATACTTCCCACAACTCTATGATCATCATGATTTCTGTACTGTTAAGATTCCTCATTTGATAGATGAGTAAACAGTCTCAGGGAAATATTGTAATTTCTTAAGACTACCCAGCTAGCAAGCACCGGCATCAGATTCAATCCCAGTCATTCTGATTCCAGAGATAGGCCCTACAGGCCTTAAGTCAGACAGTTTCTCTTTCCTGCCTTCCCATACCACTTCTCCCCACATCGTACAGTTGTAGCATAAGTCTTAAATTCTTCTTTCTTTTTTTTTTTTGTTTGTTTGTTTAAATTTGAGAGAAACACAGTGGGGGAAATCTTAAGCAGGCTTCAAGCTCAATGTGAAGCCCATCCTGGGGCTCAACCCCACAACCTTAAGATCATGACCTCCACCAAAATGTAGAATCTGACACTCAACTGACTAAACCACCCAAGCGCCCCTTAAATTCTTCTTTCCTTAATTTTTCCTCTCCTTCTTGTGAACACTACTGACCCATGAGAATTTGGATGCAGTGGTCACCAAGGCAAGCAAGGGTGCTGAAGCAGCTCTCCCCAAAGTCTACCTCGGTGCATTTGCCGAGACAGAAGGGGACAGAAGCGTGCTCCTGGAGAACTGTATTCCCTGTGACCCATGCTGTAACCAGCGGCACAGTGACTTTAGGCTCCCAGCTGTGTAAAGTGATGGGAGAAGATCCAGTAGACAGAAAGGATTGGAGGGCAACTGGGTGCTGGGAGCCGCACTGGCCTCTCTGGATGACAGTCACAGTGAGGAAATGGCAGTGTTTGCAAAGCTCCTGCCGCGAGAAACCAAAACTGGTATCTCCTTCTGCTACTACTGGCTCATGTTGGAAATGAGGCTGCTGGTATTGACCAGGCCTCACAATATTCCAAATCAGACTGATATTCCCCACACACATTGCTCACAAGGAAAAGCATATTGCTGCCTTTTCAAAAGAGACTTCAAATGAAAGCATTGTGGATGATTGTCAAAAGGCTCTTCCTATGGGCCTTGCAGATCCAAGACTTACATAATAAAGGGGGGGAAGAACACAAGAGTTACAATTGAGTCTGGCCCTGAGACAAAGAGCCTAATTTAGAATTAAGGACAGATATCCACCCCCACCCATTTGTTTCTGCTTGGAGCATCGGTCCCCAAGGCATCTTGTGATCAGTATTTGGAGTGATTTATTCTGGCCTTGAATATTCTGATTGCACTCTGTGAAGGAACCTATTGAGGAACTTCTTCTTTTGTGATTATGAGAGCAAACATTATGTTTCCTGAAAGACCTGTTTTTCTTAATACTTCTCCTTAAACAAACAAACTATTGACCCCTGCTCACAAAGAACTAACTTCACCCTTTTTATGCTAAAAACATTGTCTTGTGTGCTAAAGATACCTTCTTCTCCATAGGATAAGCATCTAAATCCCCTACCTCAATCACTACTGATAAAGGTTATACATGAGTCTTGTACAAATCTATGTTCTGGGAAGATCTTACATATCAAAGAAGTTTGTCATCAGAAATCATTGTCTAAGGCAAATGCCACTTCTGTGCCATCCCCCAAACTTAATTATAAAATAAAATTGAGTCCCAGTCAGAGCAGAGATGTCTGCCTGGTGACAAGAAAGAATCTCTGGGCTCTCTCACTCTCTCGCCAACACCGTCCATCCTTCAGGGACCCCTGGACCAGCTGGAGCCGGCCTCTGGCAACTGGGTATCTTGGGAATACTCTGGAAACAAACTGCCCCCACCTCATACTGATTCCCGTAAGAGACAAATAGCTTTCCGTGGCTTGAAACTTTGCTAATGAAAGCATTTCTAGAAAGACAAAATGGCAAATTACCAAAAATAAAATCAGATACGTATTGTGGATTTCCTTCCACATCTGAGATTACTTGGTAGCTTACTGACTAAACTGACGTATAATGTATATTTGGTGATTAAAAACATTTTTAAGTACTTGGTAATTATCAGACCCCAAAATACTGTAATAGAAAAATTGAGTTTGTTATTCAATTTCACATCTTGTAACTCCTACTCAATTTCCTCCAGCAGCTTAGCAAGGGGATTTCATAGCTTCCTTCCGCATGCAAAGGTTGTTAAGTATAACAAAAGCTACTCTCTCTCAAACTTGACAATTCACAAAAGGGCATTCCAAGACTGTGATCCTGAGTGTGAGAGTGTTTCAGCTTATTCTGAGAGAAGAATAAATTTCTTGGCTGTGATAGTTGTTCCTAGGAACTGTCACTTTTCTTGGCCGTTAAAAGTATCCTACTGATTTGTGTCACCAAGCGTAAGCCATCCAAAGCCATAACAAAGACCATAGTACATGGCATGCTTGATTGAGGATATTATTTTCCCCCACTCTGGGGACAAGCCGATAACAGGTACCAGGCTCCTTTGACACAGCCCCCTGATACCAATAAGGTCATAGGATTTCATTTTACTTTTTGTATAATTTTCAGCTGCAACGATTTTGATTCCTAAATTTCAGGGCCCTCAGGAATGTTACCTGAGATGGAATTTTAGTTTCTTTTCTCCAATGATTCATTCGGGTCCTTTGTACTGTGCTGCTTTGTTTATTATGTATCTCTTAGGTAATAGACATGCAATTTCAGACACAATTCCCTGCATTGGGCCATGTCTATGTTTACTCTCCTAGTAACTTTTCTCCCTAATATGGGACACATTACTTAGATTCCAGGGCTAGATGCTACTAACATGAGTATTATCTAGTTAAACTTTCCCCTGAGTTCTCGCCAATGCTAAGTGCAGCTATGTTGTTAAAAACATCCTTCAGGCTGTCACTGAAGAATTTTATAAAGCTAACATAGTTATCAAGCCAACTTGGGTATTGCATATTGATGTAGGTACCATCCAGAGTCTTTTCTTTCCAACAGAATAAAAAAAAAATCAATTCTGACTATATCTTATGACTAGATTCAAACATTTGCTTAACATTCAAAAAATATTCGGTGAGCAAATTCTATGCCTCAGTCACCTGTCTGGGAAGATCAGGATCCAACACAAAACAGGAGTTGAAAATGCTTGCAGTCACAGAATTTTGTGATGTAGGAACTGGCTTTTCTACAAGCGAAGGGACTGTAGTAGATGTCTGTAATATGTCTTCTCTAATCATAGGCAAATATTGAGAAGTAATTTAACTAACATTGTAGAAAGAAACTTAAAAATAACCCAATCGGACTCATGAAGATTGTATAAGATATCAAGGAATGGCATTACTCATTTAAGATTATCACAATGTGGTAGATTTATGGCCATCCATATTTGAACATAAATTTATCTTTTGTTAAGAAAATAATTTTAATTATTGATGGATGCATGTGCATTTCTAAAAATTGCATTAGAGAGATATGAGTTGCTGGGAGATAGTTTGCAACGATATTCAATAATTTTGCAGTCTCTGTCATTAGGTCTTGCCCACAAAACCTCCACCATCATAATTAGATCATAGGGCATAGGTGTCTCTAGGAAGATGCTCGCTACCTGAATCCTGTACCAAGTCTGTGGCACATGTATGTGAGTTTATTTCCCTATTGGCAATCCTGCCTGCTGAGTGCATTTAGTCCAGATGCCTGAATTATGTAGTTGGTTCATGTGGTACTAAGGGAGTTGTATCTGGATATAAGAAGTACTAACTACGAGACTTAATGCATAGGTTGGTAGCTATAATTTGAACAGAAACCACCTCTTGTGACCAAGGATGTTCTCTTTGGTGGTTGTGTTTGGTTGAGGGAGGAGGGAAGGTGGAGGGGTCTAGAAGTTAAACCTGATATTTTTTCATGAGCATCTAACCCAACTGCTATTTGGGTGTGTGCTGTTTTGTCTGCTTTGCATCTTTTGCAGTTAAATAAAAAGTTATCTATGGAACATATTGTATCACATAAATCCTTTTAATCATTTCGAACCAAGGACCAATGGATACTGTCAGTGGTCACATACCTTGCGAGGAACCACTCCCCACAACCCCCACCCACCTGTATACAGCCATTGCGTCTGATTTAGGCAAGTAAGATATTACAATACATAGACAAAATGGCAGATGGCATCTACAATAAGGACTCTACAAGATATGAGAGTGAAATCTTATCAGGCCGAAAAAATTCTCCATAGACACCAATTACATAGAATAAAATTTAGGCACTCTCTCTGAACCGGAATTAAATATCCTTAAGCAATTACAGGCATGATGAAAATCTTTATTCAGAAATATTTTTAGAAATTCCAAAAACATGGGGCGCCTGGGTGGCTTAGTCGGTTAAGCGTCCGACTTTCGCTTGGGTCATGATCTCACGGTTCGTGGGTTCGAGCCCCGCGTTGGGCTCTGTGCTGACTGCCAGCTCAGAGCCTGGAGCCTGTTTCAGTCTGTGACTCCCTCTCTCTCTGACCCTCCCCTGTTCACGCTGTCTTCCTCTCTCCTAGAAATAAATAAAACATTTAAAAAAAAAAAAAGAAATTCCAAAAACAAACGAACAAAAGCAAACAAAAAAGAATCAGGGAGCTATTAAATGCAACTAAAACAGACCAAGAAAATAATTAAAAACATTTTTAATGATTGAAGAGAATATTGTAGAAAAGGGGAAAATGATTGTTTTGGATTAATATACGAAACTGCCAAAGAGAAAGTAGATTTGATCAAAAGCACAAGAAAGATGTTGAACTAAATAATGAAGGAAATAAATGTTCTAATGGCTTAAAATTGATCTGAAAAGAAAGTATTTATCTAGGAGATAGGAAACAAAATCAGTTATATATTTTTAGTGGAACTTTGGCGAAGAAAAACAAATGCTACATGGAAATATTTAATACTATAATCCAAAGTTTATTTCTGGAAATAAAAGACCTGCATTTATTTTTAAAAGGGCCAGAGTGTACCTGGAAAGACTGACCTAGAGCTTTCGAAACCAAGACATCTCATAATAAAATTATATTAATAATAAAAGAAAGTAAGTTCTCAAGGCCTTAGGCAAAAAGAGCAAGTCAGCTACAAAGGAAAGAAAATCAAGTTGGCCTTAGAGTTAAATGAAATCTACAAATCAAGAGGAACTTCAGCATTTTCAATAAAATAAGGAAAGAAAGTATGAAGAAAGATTTTACATCCATCCATGCTATGATTCATATTTCAAGGTTGCAGAGAAAAATTCAATAGGCAAAAATTCAGGGAATATGGTATTCATGAAAAATATCAAAAAGAGATCTGTTCATCTAATCAAAAATAAAAGGGGATTTTTCCAAAATAACTGATGGCGGGAAGTAAATATATCTAATTGCAGAGCTCATGCTAAAACAAATGTGCATTCTTGTGTGGAAAACAATACATAACAATATAGAAATGCTTCCGTGAGTAATGTAAAAATATGTCTAAGTAATGTGACACTGTTATGAAGAATGTAAAAACAAGAGAAAAAGATATGTCTAATCATTGTCACATTATTAATAAATGGAGTCAAATAAATCACAGAAAACTGAACCACATTATTAAATGACACCTAAACGATGAAAAAGGATATTGAAGGCATTGTAACTCTATTAGGAAATAAGTAAAAACCTCTATAACTATAAACAGGCATCCTTAAAGACTCAAAATAATGTAAAATGACTAAGTAGAGTCTGAATGGAGAAATGCATATGAAGAAAACAATCTTGATAAAGAACAGTCAAATCAGTTATATAACTTAGGATAAAGAAGATAAAACAAGATCCAAGAAGCTTTTGAACATAGTATTCTGACTGCCCACTCTCACTGTGGCATATTCTTTTTTAATTTTTTAATTTACTTATATTTTTAATGTTTTATTTATTTCTGAGAGAGAGAGAGGTAGCGTGAACAGGGGAGGGTCAGAGAGGGAGGGAGACAAAGAATCTAAAGCAGGCTCCAGGCTCTGAGCTACCTGTCAGCACAGAACCTGACGTGGGGCTCAAACCAATGACTGTGAGATCATGACCTGAGCCGAAGTCAGACACTTAACCGACTGAGCCACCCAGGTGCCCCTCACTGTGGTATATTCTAAGCATGAAAACAATTGCAAAGTAATTTTGAATTTTTCTTAGTTTGTTATTCGTTATGTTATGTTATGTTATGTTATGTTATGTTATGTTATGGAAGCAGTCATTTTGATACAAATCTGTGTTCAATGGAAGACTGAGCAAGTGGTAACTAAATTGCAAGTGTGTACAGCAGGGGACGCATAATTTAACACTGGGGTGAGACAAGGCAGTTATCAAGGATGTTATCAACAAAAGTGGGGAAGTTCAGATAATGCGCCGGTGTTAAATTTTAGGTACTTGATGATTGTATTTTAGATGTCCTTGTTTTCAGTGATATCTTGAAATATTTATTTGTGAAATGACATAGTGTCTGCAATATATTCTCAAATTTTCAGAATTGTGAATGACAGATGAAGAGAATACACAAATTTGGTGATACTAACAATGCTAATAATTAGGTAAATGCTATTCATCATACTATTCTTTCAACTCTTTTGGGATTGAAATTTTCCAAAAAATAAGTAGAAGAGAAAGCATTAACCCAACCCTAAAAAAGTTACAAAGTGCATTATAGGCTAATCTGCTGAATCAACACATTTTAAAAGTAAAATGACAGGGGCGCCTGGGTGGCTCAGTTGGTTGGGCGTCCGACTTTGGCTCAGATCATGATCTCACAGTTCATAGGTTTGAGCCCCACATTGGGCTCTGTGCTGACAGCTAGCTCAGAGCCTGGAGCCTGTTTCAGATTCTGTATCACCGTCTCTCTCTGACCCTTCCTTGCTCACACTATCTCTCTCTAAGAAATAAATAAAACATTAAAAAAAAAAGTAAAATGACAAAAACAGTTTATGTAGAGACTGTTATTTTAAGTTTGGTAAGACAGAGAAATAACAAAAAGTGAAATTATGGTCTTTGAGTTGCAAACTAGGCTATTAGAATTCACAGAGGACACGGTGGTCTTAAAGAAAAAGTCATGCTCTTATTGGAGAGAATGCTTTAATTTTAGAAAACTTGACTTTATGTTTCCCTACAGGACTTGACACATAAATGCTCTGCCCAAAACTCAAGTGTCATATTTTAGATTGTGCAGCTTTATCGATGCTTAGAGCCACAGTGCTAATGCAGCCATGTATTTATTTATAAATTACATGTATAAACATCTGTAGTAATATATTATATACATTGGAGATTTCACACAAAAAATACAAAAGAAGATAAAAAGATAAATAGGAATAGAAGCTCAAATGCAGATAATTTCAAGTGCACCCTGGGAAGTGTGCCTCATGTTTTAGAAACCAGTACCCGAAGTGCTAGCTTTGGGAACTCGGTGCGGTGATGAAGGACTTTGGTTTACAGCTTCAAATGAGAAGAGGCTAAATGGCTGAAAAAAGGATGGAGAATTGGAAGAAGCATCAGTGGACTTGATTACAGATGGAAGTTTCTGAGAAGTGATTCACATTACTTAAGGCAAAACTTTACTGGGGTGGGATGAGGGAAAAAATACCAGATAATTTGGGCACAATCCAAGCACAATCCAAGAGTGGTTTCAAAGGTATAGCCAACAGGCCTTTGTGGACCTGTTCCAGAAGCTGCAAGTCCCGCCCCCCAGCAGAGAACAGAGTAACTGCAACAGAGAACAGCATGGCGGCAATGGCAATGGTGGATGAGTGAACCTGAAGGCAGAATTCCAGTGCCCAGAGTCCAGTGATTGTAGCCAAGAGACTGATAAATGCGGCCCGGGCTAACAGAGGAAGATGAGGCTAAAGAGTGTAATGAGTTGTTTGAATTTCAATTTTCCACTTAAGGAGTTTCAACCTTGAAATAAGTTTGGGAAAAATAATTTACTGAGTTTTTCTGGAACTGAATAGATCATTTTTTTGTTAGCAAGCAGAATGAAATTCAAAGTCAAATGTAGTTGTTACGAAAAAAGTTGTATTTTGGATGGTTAAAATTGTGATGTGAAAATCCCCATCTGCTACCTTAAAAACTATTTTTTTTTACTTCTGCCACCAGAACTAATTACCAATTATTTCACGAGAACTTTCTTGTACGTGTGGCAATATTAAAATCGAATCTCTTACACCCATTCATCAAATATTTATTGAGTGTTTACTTGTTCAGGATCCTGTTTAAACTGTTGGGGATGTTTTGGTAGTAAAATAAGGCTCTAACAGATCTGCTAAGAAAATGTCAAGATCACTGCTTTAATGCAGATAAATTGTTAAATATATTTGGCAAATGAAGGGCAGCACATATTTATAACCATGTGACTTCACAGTCTTAGGCAGTTTCTTGACATTTGTACTCTATTGTTCTTCCTGAAGTTGAATAATAAGGCACGTCTCCATTGCTGTCTCTTTCCATCTAAAAAAAGTTCTGGATTGTTCATCTTCTGTTCCATTAGTGGACACCGAGGACAGTAAGGTGGGGTTTGAGTACTGGCATCCTAGGGTTGGTAAACCAAGCCTTCGCTGAGTCAGGCCAGTGACTTTTTCAATTAAATACCAGATTCAAAGACGTTTTTTCTTTGGTTATCCAGACACTTGGAAATACCTTGGTTTTGGGGATTTTATTTTTATGTTAAACTTTTAAAATTATTTTAAATGTACTGTTTTTAATTTACGTTAAAAACCATTGATTTCCTCAATGGTTGATCCTATGTTAAAAATCATGGAATGAAAAAACTTAGGTATAGAGATTCTTTTTTTTAAATGTTTATTTATTTATTTTGAGAGAGAGAGAGAGAGAGAGAGAATGAGCAGGGAATGGGCAGGGAGAGAGAGAGAGAGAGAAAGAAGAGAGAGAGAGAATCCTAAGTAGGCTCTGCTCTGTCAGCACAGAGCCTGATGTGGGACTCTATCTCATGAACTGTGACATCATGACCTGAGCTGAAATCAAGATTTGGATGCTCAACTCATAAGCTGTCCAGACACACGATAAAAAATTCTCAAAGTGTCTAGGTAGCAAAACATTTCAATAACAGGAAGCTATTTGAGGATTCTATAACAAAGCTTCTGATTTCTACAAAATGAATTTAAAGAATTAAATTAAGGAAAGTATATCTAACTGAAGATTACATTGACTTTCCAAGGAAAATAAGCCACAATTTGTATGAGTGGACCATCGCTGATATTTGACATAAGGCTCCTGTAAGAAGACAACAGCATAATATGAATAGGAGAAAAGGGCCCGTTGCAAACAGATCATTCATTCTCTACTGGAATATATCAAATTCTAAATACCTGTCAGTCTTAGGCAGAAATTACCCATTGGCTTTTAACAGCCCTTTGGAGACCTATAAAATGAATTTAAATTAATTTTAATATTATGTCGATTCAAGTTCTTTTCAAATCTGTATATTCTGATCTTTGATATTCCTGATTTATTTTGTGGATTTTAAATGTGAATTATTAACAACTTCCTTCTCTTGGCAAATAATTTCCGTTTGCTCACATTTCAGTGTTTTATCATAATTTTAAGCTCTCAATTTATTTATTATGTCATACTTTTATTAAGTTTGGTTTATGAAAACACTCAAGGGATTTTCTTCAACTTTATTAGAGTAACTTCTTTCACTCTGTGTTACTTATCAGATTTTTGCATTCTACGTTCCATATATATATATATATATATATATGCCTGTATTATGTTCTTATACAGATATATTTATTATAAGATATTATATTATATATAATGTATATATATAATTATAATATATAAGATATATATTATAAGATATAAGATATTATTATAATAATATATTTATTGTAAGGTTATATATGGTTAATTACCACCATTTCTTTTTATATTGATCATGTTTAATTTGGGCATCTCATTCTATACCTATTTTTTCTAAGATACTAGGAGTGAATTCCACTTAGAGGCTTTCACATTTTATCTCTATCTTATTTCTCTTTTATTAATTCATTCAATTGTTCATTAAAGAGAATGGAATTGAGTACTCACTGTGGTATGTGGGCAGGCACTCTGCATGATTCTGGAGAATCAGCACTGACAAAAGTGGGCAAAATCCTTGCGGTGGAACTTAATGTTTATCGGGAGGCACAAGTAAAAAGGCAAGTTACATAGAAAATAACTTGGGGGCAGGGGAGGGTGATGGGCAAGGAGGACGGTACTTGTGGGGATGAGCACTGGGTGTTATATGGAAACCAACTTGACAATAAACTACTAAAAAAAAGAAAATATCTTAGTGAACAAAAAAACAGAAAAAATGAGGAAAATAAGATTGAAAGTATGGTGAATGTTGGAATTTTAGACAAGAAAGATGATAGTGTTGAGAATGTGACTTTGGAGTCCAGATTTCCTAACCCCTAGGCAATAACAAGAGGGCTAGAAATGGCTTCCACTAGTAGTGAGTGGGCTCAACTTGGCAGGATTGTGCTGTTGGGACAAACAGGCCTCGTTTCTCTTTGGGGATCCTAACAGTTTTTATGCGTGAGGGCCTGTCCCTTCCATTGGTGGTATAGCCCATGTATGTAACTTGAGCTCACTTTCCTATCCTGCTTAGCATAGAAGTCTGGAAAATAGGCTTGTTTATAAATTCTATTCCTAAGAGATTATAAATTAAGAATTCTCCCCTGTGGTGCTATATTTGTTCCTTAGTAATTCTTTTTTCTTTTTTTGCATTTAAGTCTTTTACTCACCTGGATTTGTTTAATGAAGCAAAACTCAAACTAAGTAGTTTTTTGTTTTGTTTTTTGTTGTTTTTTTACTCCATTAAAATGAAGGGGAAAATCTCTGCATAGGAAGAAAAATCTTCAGAATCTAAAAACAAATGACCAAATAAAAATAAATATTGCAGTGTTGTTGGAAATGAATGGCTTTTCGAAACCATGTAAATGGTTCCTAGAGACCAATACAGAAAGAATACACAGCAAACCAGTTAACATCTAGAACAGTGGCCATCTAAGAACTGACAGTTCACAGAGAGAAATGTTTTCTTCATTAAATATGTGAAAAGATGCTATAACTCACATGGCATAAGAGAGATGCAAATTAAAAGTATAATAATATAGTGTTTGATTTTAGCTCTCAGATTGGCAGTGATGAAGAATCCTGATGATACATTTGTTGGTGAGGGTATGGAGTAACTGGCGCTCCCATACATGTGCTAGAACTCTAAATTGGTGTGTCTCAAGTTCATCAGTCCCATGAGTAACTTCATTGAGGGTTGGTTTAACCTGTAACTTCCTTCTAAGCAAAATAATACAGGAAAAGTCACAGGATGTACATTGTTTCATATATATGATTTCATTATGTAAGATATAGTACCCAATTGCTGAGAGATTCATGGCTTGCTGGTTTTGATGATGCAAATGGCTAGGAGCCTGAAGGTGAGGGGCCTGAAGATGTAAAGAACAAGGTTTGACCTCTAGAAGCTGAGCAGACCTTCAGCCGACAGTCTGCAAGAAAGTGAGGCCCGCTATCCTAAAATTCAAGATAATCAATTCTGCTAATGAGGTGAATGATCTTAGAAGAGGATTCCTCCCCAGTTGAGCATTCAGATGAATCATGGCCCCAGCTGACACCTTGATTGCAATCTTACATATAGCTCAGCTAAGCCATGCCTGGGCTTGTGTCCCGTGGAAACTGTGAAAAAATAAATGTACATTGTTTTAAGCCCATAAGTTTGAATTTGGTATCTTGATATGTAGCAATAGATAAATAATATAGTATATATGCACAAAAATTTGATGATACATATAAAAATAATATTAATAAGCAATTTGATCAGTTATTCCTACCTAAGGAATTTGTTTCACTGTAGATATGTACAAAAATATATGTACAAAAAGAATTCATTGTAAAAAGTTTTTGTGATAGCAGTAGAATGAAAAAAAAAACCTCTACATGCTTATTAATATCTAATCAAAGCAGTGAGAGATCATGGCAAAATCACTAAAGAACACTATAAATAATGAAGTTAGTATATATATTACATATATCTCCAAAATGATTCTTCAGGGGAAAAACAGGATGCAGGATATTGTATAAGTCTGCTAATATGTATAAATGGGCAAAAGTATATGCAGAGCTAAGCTTGTATATTCATAAATTATCTCAGGAAAAATACATGGAATTGGTAATATAGGTTGCCTCTTTAGAATGGCATGTGGGACTGGAGGAAGGGCTTGAGAAACTATGTTAGTGTCCACTTTCTTTGGTATCTTTTGGATTTTTAATGGCATATATGATTTTATGTTTAAATTCATCATTGTTTTTAAATGAGATGAACTAGAAACAGGTTTTAAAAATAATGAAATTATCTCACTAAACTTTAAGAAGCTCTGGTGAACTCTTTTCCAGAATGTATGATTACTTGGATAGTAAACTCTTTGATGGTGGATGCATTTGCGAAACAGTCTTGATGTCGTTTCCTTCATTTTTATGTACTTGCTGCATTATTCATTCACTCAACAAATAAATATTTGAGTGCTTGCAAGATGTTCTGCTATTTACCACAGCTTTAGGTTCTGTGAAGAATTTATATATGAATAAGATAATGTCCCTAGTCTCAGAACTTTATAATCCAGCAAAGGAAGTGAAAGAAGGAAAAACTTACTAACAAGGCAACATGTGGTTGCCATTAGGTCAGAAACCTAAATGAAACACATGGAGTTTGTGGGTTCTTACAGGAAGTTCCATCTCCTTTCTGATATGTTCAGGACAAAGGAAAGTACATTTAATTTGATGCTCAACTTTATGTAAAATATCTTCATTTTAGGTGCATTCAGAAAGGCATTTCAAACATTCGGAATGGATTCAAGCCATGGATCTGTGAATAACTGTTAGATGTTCCTAAGAAGAAGGTACCTCTGTTCTCTGGCTAGAAGGTAGAATTCTCGATGGAATGTAGTGAAAAGTAAGGGCAAATAAGAGATTTTTAGGAATGGTTTTTGGAGTTCCTTGATAACAGGAAATTTTATTTAATAAGAAATGGTAAGCAATACACAATTTCTGAGCAGAGTAATACATGAGTCAGAACTGTGAATGAGGTATATTATCCTAACAATGGTGTAGAGATGTTGAGTAAGATCAATTTTGGATGCCTTTAATTTGGGGTTTTGTTTTTGTATAGGAGTTATAGTGGGAGCAGTCGTATGAAAACACAAAGGTGAAACTCAGTAGAGGATTAGTTGACTCTCAACTGAAGATTTTCAAATAGATATGATTACTGGAAACCTGAACAAAAAAGAAGAGTGCCAAGGAGTTATATTTGTGAAAACTCTCATTTGAAGAACAAAATGAGTCACAAATTCCTATTTCTCTGGGAAAAATATAATGAGGAAGCTGAGACTTTATAGCATTAAAGGTAGTCGAGAAATTCACATTCACATATTATAATGAGTAAACATTTTATAGTCTGTGCTTAAATTTAACTCAAAATTAAATACATTTGTGGACTAACACACACGAAATAACCCATTTATTTCACAAGAGTCCTAATTATTAGTTAATTACTAACATCTTCTCTAACTTTTAAGTGGCCAGTTTCCTTTGGAACATTGGAAAGTATCAAGTATTTGCCTCAAATTAGGTCCTATTTTGAAAATTATTATTTTGGCATAAGGTTTCCAATGTATAAATAGATTTCTCCATAGGGGTGTGTGAAGAGAATAATTGTTTTAAAATTCAAAATGTAAAAAGGCATAGTGGTTCCACCAAAACATGCTCTCACAGTTGGTTTTTTGAATTCTTAATTAGAAATACAGAGAGAACATACATTACTGGAATATTTTAATCATTTCTAAAATGGGAAAGCTGAAATAAGGGAATATCAATTGTTAGTAATTTCAGAGCTGCTTCTAATAGTGGAGAGGAAAATAAAGGAAAGATTTAAAAAAATATCCCTCAGCCATCTGGGTTAACAGTCAAAATAGATCGAAGCTGAACTTTCAATGAATTTGGTACATTCATTTGCATGTCGAGTTTCACAGCATGAAGTGACTTCTTTTTTAACAAAAGATAAGCTGCACTTCAACCTCTATTACTATTATCAATGTGTCCTGTCACAGTGGCATTACTTTCTTTTCAAGGAAAAAATGCCACTACACTCCAGTTTCTCTTGAGAGGCCATTTCTGGTCCAGTCAGCTCTGCACATATTATAAATTCCTGGTATGTGCAAAAGACTAGTCAGCATTTCTTTAGCAAAGGAGGAACATAAACCGCATTGTTTCAGTACCAAGCACTCTGATGGATGTGAGCAATACATGTTGGAAATGAAGACATGGCTCTGGCTTCATAGAACATGCAAGACAGTTTTCAAATAATGTCTAATAACTTAAAGGCTATGAGAATTAAAAGGTGACTTGACTCAGTCAAAAATGTCAGGAAGGAATTAAGGAGTATAAGTATGACCAATCCCTGATCACAACAATAACATCCATTGTTGGAAATACTTCTAAAAGAAGAGTTGTTTATATAAATGTCAGTCATTTGGAGAGACAGAAAATATAAGAGGGGGAATTGAGGTGGGGAGTATGGGAGGGAAAACTATCTCAGTAGCTTCCCGAGTGTGCTATTAAGCAAGCTATTATAGAAATGTTCACAGGCTAGATTAAGACATTAACGTTACATGCTTTATCTGGTTCATTTTTAACATGCAAAACAAAGCAGAAAGGAAGAGACCGGGTGAGTTAGCAACCTTAGGATAGGCTGGATGGAAAGACCACGCTACCTGTATCCTGTGTGACGAATACTTCTAGGCCCCGTCTTCTTCAGATGCATCAGTTTCTGCCACTGGCGGTGTGATTAAAAAGGGGATAATTGGGGTTTAAAAAATGTAGTTTAGGGGCGCCTGGGTGGCTTAGTCGGTTAAGCGTCTGACTTTAGCTTATGTCATGATCTCGCGGTTCGTGAGTTCGAGCCCCGCGTCGGGCTCTGTGCTGACTGCCAGCTCAGAGCCTGGAGCCTGTTTCAGTCTCTCTGACTCCCTATATCTCTCTCTCTCTCTCTCCTGGAAATAAATAAAACATTAAAAAAAATTTTTTTTTAATGTAGTTTAGCGGCCAAATGTCTCTGGAGCCAATCCATGCTGTCTTGGTCAAGTATAGTCACCAGTTGTCACTTTCTAACGAGCGTGTGAATTGCACTTAGTCTCATCTGAGTTTCTTGGAAGAACCTGGGGTCAGAATCAGATGATAATAGGTGATAAGGCTGATTTGGGGATGACATTGCTGTTTTTCTGGAAGAGGCATGATTCAGAGCTTACGATTTGGCCTTTCCAATTTTTCTGTCTATAAGTAACACCCTTGTTTGCCTCATCTATTTTTTTAAATTATATATCTCATTTATCATATGCATCTTCTTTTTTTTATGTTTTATTTATTTCTAGGAGAGAGAGAGAGAGAGAGAGCGTGAGCAGGGGAGGGTCAGAGAGAGAGGGAGTGACAGACTGAAACAGGCTCCAGGCTATGAGCTGGAAGTCAGCACAGAGCCCGACGCGGGGCTCGAACCCACGAACCGCAAGATCATGACCTAAGTGAAAGTCGGACGCTCAACAGACTAAGCCACCCAGGCGCCCCTATCATATACATCTTTAACATATCTTACAGATTGCTAACTTATTATGCAAACCTAATGTATCTTATAGATTTGGCCCATTTCTTATGAGATGTTTTACTTGATTACTCACCATCTCTGACTAATGCCTTATGAATTTGCTTACATCTCAAAGGCTACTCATGTACACATTCTTTATAGTTAGCCCTTCTAATGAGTCTTATTTGTCCTGTTTGTTTTTATTTTTGAATTTTCTCAAGTACTAGAACAAAGATGCATCACAGTGGGTAAAGAATATCCAGTTGATTTGGGATGTGTTTGATTTTTGAGGCATCGGTATGAAAATTGAGGGTAGGAAGGTGGATATATGGTTAGGTTAAGACGGAGCTCTAAATATGGAGATAATTTTTTTAATCTTATTTTACGGCCCATTGTGTGGTCTGTATTTGTGAACAAAAAAATACAAATACTAAAAGAAAGTCTGTTCTACTTTTGGGAGGTGCAGTGTTCCACAAATACTTCTTCCACATTCCTTTTTTCAGCTTTTAGTAACAATAGATTATCAACAGTGATAACTTCAGATAATAGTGTTTTTGCTGTTATTGTTAAAATGTGTACCGAGATCTTGTTCAGAAAGTGTGGACGAAGTATTGGAAAGCATTTTTGCTTGGTGCATGTCTATTTAAATTTTGGCACTGAAACTAAACAATTATTTACGTTAGAACTCTTTTCATAGATGTAATTTTATGCTTTTCTTATTAGGAAAAAAAAAAAGGCCTGGTATAATTAAGACTTCTATTCCAGTCTTGAAAATATCAGTTGAAGATATAAGGGTCAAATGAAAACTATTCAGCATGTTGGTCTTGTTCTCTCTGCGTTTTCTGCAGCTACAACACATTCATCAGGGAGACCACAGAGAGGGTAAAAGGAGCAATCAGTGAACTGAGTCTGCCTTCTTCCTTGAATTAAGATATTCATGACATGTTTGAAGAATTGTTTCTTTATTTTACCTTCAAATTTAACTTTTACAAAGTAGGGGTACCCAGGTGGCTCAGTCAGTTGAGCGTCTGACTTCAGGTCAGGTCATGATCTCACAGTTTGTGGGTTTGAGCCCCACATTGGGCTCTGTGCTGACAGCATAGAGCCTGGCGCCTACTTCAGATTCTGTGTCTCCCTCTCACTCTGCCCCACCCTGGCTCGCTGGCTTGTGCTCTGTCTCCATCTCCCGAAAAATGAATAAATATTAAAAAAAATTAAATTTTACAAAGTATATTTTTATCTCCCATCATCATGAAGTTGTGTGTGTACAGAAGCTTTGGGGGAAATTTATTTTTCCTGTTTAAGGGTAAAAACAAGGTGCCTATTTTATATTTACATTGTACCAAATAATATAATTCAAAGCATACCCTGAATTTAGATGATGAAAGTAATTTAGTCATTCTAATGTCTGTAAAATAGAAGTTTCCACTCTGAGTAGAGCTCTGTATGTATTACAGAGGAAAAAGATTATCAGACACCATAAATTAAAGCCATATTCTGGCAGAACATTCTATTCTTCGAATAGCATCATGATTCTTTCTGAAATGGTTTTCAGTGTCATTGAATTTGCATGTCTATACTACTGGAATAGACTCCTTATGATTTAAAAGAACAAAAGCTTGCTATGGATAAATTTGTTGTTTATTTAATGTTTCATTTGAATCTTAGCTTAGCATAACATTCTATAAAGTGTATTTTCCCCTATTGTAAATGGTAAAATTAAAAAAACAAAGGCTACTACATGCCTCTCACATACAGATACGGTGCAATTGACTCTCACTGAAATATTCTATGCATAGTGATAAATAGAAGATTATTAAGATTCTTTGGAAATTTCAGCTTTAGCAATAGAATCAGAATTTTCTAGTTAAGAATGGCTTACACACAAACTGTTTACAATTATTTTAGGTCATAGGGGATATAAAACACATTTGCAAGGCCAGTAACCATTTTATCAGGATTTTAAGTCCTAAGAGACACATTCAAGCTTACCAATAAAATATCGAGTAAAAATCTGAATATTAACATCCTGTACCCAGATGGAAAATTAGTGTAAGGTTGGGTATATTTGTATGTAAAGCATGGCTTATATAAGAATCAAATGATTAGTAGAATGTGAGCTAGAGCCTATCCCACCTGTTATTTTCTAGAATTCTCTGTTACCATTCAGCAGCCACAGTCTTGGCTACCGCTTTCCAAGCAAGACATGGTAACTCTCTATCCTCAGGGTACAATTCACTGGCAGAAACCCTTGGGTCCGGCCTTTCCTTCCAAGTTAATTCACAATTAATAAACTCATTTCATTCAACAGTCTGCTACAGAATATGCCTGATCATTATCTCTAAACACCCCACTTTACGCTGCTTTATTTTTCATATTAGCCCGGAAACCACCTTGCACACGGTGTATGAATTTGCTCAGTCATCATTGTCTCCTGCACTGGAAGGTAAGCGTTAGGAGGGTCATGTTTTGGGTTCTGTTCTATCCCAACACCCTCAGGACATAGGTCATAAACACCGAGTGAGTTGAAGGAAGGATACGATTCTTCTCACACGCAGATAGTAAGTAAGCCTCATTCGACTGGAGAACCATATATAATTCAGCTTTGCTAGATGATCCGCACATTCTCTACCTCCTTGAGGCACCTCCCTCCCCAACATCGTTCCGCATGGGAGTCATACATGCAGCTACATCTACCAGCTACCTCAGGCACCACAGCGACCAGTCTCCTTTTCTTCCTTCACCTGATAATGCTCTCCTACTTCAAATCCACTTCTCCTGTGTGTCTCTTGAGATTTTACTGTGTCCTTCAGGAAGATCTCTTCAGTCAGCTCAGACTCCCCTTCTAACTCTACCCAACACCTTCCAGAAGATTGGAAAGGGGTTCTTGGCCTCACCCTGTTTGGTCTTGGAATCCCTTGCCAGTGTCTCCCTTGTCGTTGACAGTGGATTCTGCTCCCATGTCAGATTTTTCCTTTGCTTTGAGCTTCTGTAATTATGCTTTCTCTATTGAGGTAAATAAATATTATATACGCCTTACTTTGGCTTAGTGCTGCAGAGTTTCAAAATACTGGAATGTTTATTTTAATATTTAGTTAAAAATAATACATTCTACAGGGCGCCTGGGTGGCTTAGTCGGTTGAGTGTCCGACTTTCGCTCAGGTCATGATCTCGCGGTTCGTGGGTTCGAGCCCCGCGTCGGGCTCTGTGCTGACTGTCAGCTCGGAGCCTGGAGCCTGTTTAAGTCTGTGACTCCCTCTCTCTCTGACCCTCCCCTGCTCATGCTGTCTCTCTCTCTCTCTCTCTTAGAAATAAATAAAAAACATTAAAAAAAAACCAATACATTCTATCAACTGGAAAATGAATCATTATTCCTAATGAAAGTTTCCCTCGCCGTTTTGTTTTGGAAAAGGTGACTATTCTCAGACCCTAAGAGAAAACAATGTCCTTCCTTCCTGTGACATCAGGGAAATTCTTATCTTGAAGGTCATAGGTCCATTTTATATTTCCAAAACATCCCAAGATTTATCTTCCCAAATGCTGTGTGGAGGAATCCCCAATTATTGTTCCTAAATCTCCCAAGATAGTCAATCATATTCTATCCCTGACATAATTTAACCTATTTTGCTTAGGTCCCATCATGTATGACAACATTTTAAACAATTAGAAGCAGTAACAAAATAACAACTAAACATGTACTGAATACTCAATAAATTGTAGGCTTTATGTGTTCATAAATGTTATCCTATTTACTTTCACTAACATCTGTGGGCAATAATAGCTTTGCTGATGAGATAACTAGGGATGAAGGAATTAAGTCATTTCAAAGAGTAAGCAGTCCTTAAGTGGTTAATTGGATCTAATTGCTCTTCTCCACTCTGCTAATGAAACCTTTCCTGCCCTGCTCCTGAAGTTCATTCAATCAACACAGATCTGAATGCCTCATCCTTGCTCAGCTCACATTCTAATGAGTTGCTCCCAAAATCAGAAGAGATGATGTATGTAAACTGGCAACTCATGTGCAGATAAAAGTGAGGACTGGCTTTGGCATTCAAGTCTGCTTCTCCATCGGAGAAAGAAAAGGTGTTAAAAGAAAAAGTGTTAGAACACCTGCCCAAGTTTCTTTTCCTCTTTTTGAAGGACTTAGGGAGAGGGAAGCATATACAACAGCCTTTCTTGTAAGTATTGGTTCCACTCATCTATGCTGGTTCCGAACGGATGCATTCTGTCTTTTAGATTCAATTGAAAAGTTGTGAAAAGCTCTGGGTAAATCAAAAGAACATGAAAACTTCAAATTAGGCTGGTGAGAAAAGGGAAAGCATTTATTCTGAATATTTGCCACCTGGGAGCAGATTTGCAGTAAGATCTTGCTTTTTTCTTTTTCTTTTCTTTCTTTTTCTTTCTTTCTTTCTTTCTTTTTTTTTCTTTCTTTTTTTTTTTTTTTTTTTTTTGGTCATGGCAACACACTGGTTGTATCACAGCAGGAATATTTAGCTAAGCCAGTGTTTTCAGTAATATTACTGGGGAGATTTATGAATAAATAGACACACTTGTTGTCTTCTTCAGATTCTGTAAGTTTAGGCAATAGGCACTAAAGTAGTATCATTTATATACAGAATCATTACGGAAGCATTTATAACAGCAAAAGATATTTTAAATACCCTAAGGTCCAAAAATATGAGGTTACTACCTTATGAATATGTTAGATGAGCAATTTAATTATCATAAAAAAATAAATGGAGATTCAAGATCCTTCGTCTAGCCTACAGGTTATGAGTTATACTCCCCAACTCCAAAAACTATTTTTCAAGAGTCTGAATAGTTTACTTCTTTATACCCCAAACAATAATAGATGTATCTGATAATGAAACTAATCTGTTAACCCTTTTATTATTCTATCTTTAGATGATTTTATATAAATGAGTTTAAATGGAAGAATCATTTGGCGTCATTTGATTTGTCATATAAGAGTTGGCTCATAAATTCAAGCAATTTTTCTTTATTGCTGTGTGTCTGGTTTTATCTTGGGCTCTGAAAACACAAAGAGTAGTAGGAAATGATGTAAACTCACAATGCTTGAAGTTTTATGTGGGGGAGCTGAAAACCAGCTTGCGAGACAAGCTTTCATGGGAGTACATCAGGTCATGATAATGTCTGTTTTGAATGTGTTTGACTTACAGTTACTTAGAACCACATATAGACACCCCATTCAAAAAGGAATAGACTTAGACCCTATGTCATTTCACCTGGTGGAACTATGATTTTGGGAAAGGTCTTGCCCGGGGAGAGGGGCATTCCCCAGTATGTAACCATCACCAGCACAAACCCCTTCAGCTTGTGTTAATAACCATAGATTAAATCTTTTTTTTAATGTTTTTTATTTATTTCTAGGAGAGAGAGAGAGAGAGACAGCGTGAGCAGGGGAAGGTCAGAGAGAGAGGGAGTCACAGACTGAAATAGGCTCCAGGCTCTGAGCTGGCAGTCAGCACAGAGCCTGACGCTGGGCTCGAACCCATGAACCATGAGATCATGACCTAAGCGAAAGTCGGACGCTTAACCGACTAAGCCACCCAGGTGCCCCTCCATGGATTAAATCTTGAGAAGAGCATGGTTGTAAAGAATACAGAAAGCAAGTCTTGTTTAGGTAACAAACATACCATTAACAGGAGTCTAACAGTCCCTCACTGTTAATAGAAAAGAGGCTTTAGAACCCCGACTTCACTCAAATTTGACCCAGAGAGAGTCCATCATACCACTCAATCTGCATTATTTAGTGTCTGTTGAATAGAAAAGCTCATTGTAGTAGAGGCTCTGCAGAGAATCATCAGAAGTACCTCCTCATCACAGTGACATCATGTGAAGAAAGAGAAGACATGCTATAATGGGAAAAAAGTATCATGTAGATACTGAGAGACATATAAGAAATGAGAAAAGGGCAACACTTGTGTGAAAGGGAACTATCAAGAAGAGTCTGTAGGTATCATGAAAACAGAATTAAAATTGTATGCAATTTTAGTTTGGGACATTGTGAATATTAGAAATGTTATATAGCTTGTGTGGTATTTCTATGTCAGTTCAACATGGCCGCAGACAATCTACCGAGCTCTGATTGAGTTGATTTGGACTTGACCCTCACATTCAAAGCACAGGACTCAAAATTCTTTCAAGCATTTCTGCAGAGCTTTAAATCAGCTTCAGTATGCCCAGGACACAATGAAAACACTGGAAAGCCAATGTCATTAAAAAAAAATATGGTGCTTTCATTCAAAGAGATACTGTGTAATTATTGATAATGATGCGGCAGAACATATTTACTTAGTTATGACAGTATGTGGAAGATGCCTATAAATTTTTATGATATGGAAGAAGGAAGAACCTAGAGACCAGAGAGAACATGAAGTGTGCTTTGTTTCATTTTTGTACCATGTGTTCTGTTCACATAATGAAAAAAGACATGGCCCAGAGGAAAAGCAGGGATGATATCTGTATGGGGGGATAACAAATTCTTCTTACTTTGTTTTATTTTGTTTATAAAGTTTATTTATTTATTTTGAGACAGACAGGAGAGTACAAGTAGGGGGAGGTGGGACAGAGAGAGAGAGAGAGAGAGAAAGAATCTCAAGCAAAATCTGAGTGTGCAGAGTACAGAGCCAGATGTGGGCTTGAACTTATGAAAGATCATGACCTGTGTTGGTTGCTTCAGCAACCACTCAGGAGCCCCTCTTTTTACTTCATTTTATATTTAATATGCATTTTCTAATTTTTTACAACAAGCATTCACTAGATAGTGCAGAAGAAAGATAGTATCATAAACAACAGTGAAGAGAACGAGTTCTCCTGTGTCTCTGTTTTTATCTTTTGATCTAGTGTTTTCCAGGAGAGGAAGCCATGTTTCCTCTCTAACAACAAAGTGGCCTAAGCGTCAACAGTCAAACTAATGTGCACAAAACAGTAGCCTTTTCCCCTAGTTTTCTTCTTAATTATCCTCTTCCAGCCTGGTGCTTCTCACCTTCCCTTATACCACTTCTGCCCTCCCATCAATCACACAAACCAATCCATGACGCTGAGGAACATTCAGCAGTGACCAACAGGAAACACCCTGAGGAAAGCCATGATTAGCAAGCCTTCATCTATCTTTGCCTTGGGAGTGCCACCATCTGGGAGCAATGAAGGTGCAGAGTACCGATGGGTAGATGGCTCTGCTGTACTATGCAGACCCTGGCTATTTAAGGAGGGGTCAAGTGCTTTAAATGATAATAAAGGTCAGGGATTATACTTTTTAATGGTTAACACTTACTTTAAATGTTTTTTTTTATGTTTATTCATTTTTGACACAGAGAGAGAGGGATTGTATGAGTGGTATAGGGGCAAAGAGAGGGGAAGAGAAGATCTGAAGCGTGCCCTGAGCTGATAGTAGTGAGCCCCATATGGGGCCTGAATTCATGAACCATGAGATCATGACTTGAGCTGAAGTCGGACACTCAACCCACTGAACCACCCAGGTGCCTATAGATCATGGAATATTTTAAGAGCTTACTCATCTATAGAAATATTTAATTTCTCTTATGAGAAGGTAAGTGAAATTAGGAAAAAGCTAAAATGGAATGCAAGTGAGATTCCCCATGGGCTGCAAACTAATGTAGATTTGAGGATAATGTAGTTGTTTTTCTTCTTTGTTTAATTAAATTCATCTAGTCTTTACTCTCTGAAGCCAACATTTTTTTTAAGTGAGGATAAAATCCCAGCTTTAGAAGAAAACACTTGTTTTACTGGACCTTAAATTAATCTTCTGCTTTTTCTTAGTGACACTATGTGATATTTTCTTCTGAAAAATAGAAGTCATTGTTGTTTTGTTTTAAGACACATGACTGCTTTTTAATTAGTAACATTAGGAATCCATTTCTGAGAAGACAGATGATGTCATTTTTCCCCCAAAGTCCATGCTTATATAAATCTTTGCTTTCATCAATTTATATGCATGGAAGAGTTTCTAAGAATAAAATTTCCTCAACTAAGTAATGGTGGCATTTAAGTGTCTCAAGGATCCTACTTGAGATTTTAGTAAAGGCTGTAGAGGAAGTTCCCAAATTGGGCAAGGAATGACACACCGTGATCTATAGCAATCGTGTGGTCAACTGGCTCTTCCTATCTGTCCTGCTATTAAATTACATATGGGTTGATGGATGACACCTTTTACATTAAAGTGTTAGATGTTTCTTCCTCTCTCACCCATATGAGATTCACGTATTCTTTGTTCAGTTTTTATTTTCAAATATATCCCCTTAATATAAGAACTAATTGAAGCATGCAAATAATATAGAATAGTGGATAATCCCCCCAATATAGGAGTGCCCACCATTTAATAAGTTTGATTTCAGTCTCTGGTATATTGTGTCACTTAATCTTCATGCTCACTTATGGATAAATGAAGGGACATTGATGAAATTAACTCATTTGCAGTTTGTGTAGCTTGTTTATTGAAAAACTAAACCTACAGTTCAGATTGGTCTGATTTTGAGCCAATTTATTTCACCCCTCCTCTCTATGAGCTGTTTAAACTTTATACTGCATTCAAATTTTGATCTGCATATATTCTTGGAATTTCAAACATTTCAAAGACAGCAATGAACTCTGAGTTAAAAGTAGAAAGAAAGACATTGGGATTTGAAATCATTAATGGAAATTCAGAAATGCTTTCCCACATTCTAATTAAATATCTGCCTCTGCTTTTGTTATGCTCTGTATGGACTCTTCTTTGTTCTCCATTTGATAATGAATAGCAACCATCATCACCCTCAATAAAAGAAAAGCCCACATATATGTGTGTGTTTACCTACACATTATTACCCCACACATTATTTCTATAAAACTTGGTGGCCCAGATACGTATTGATGCCTAGCAAACCAGAAATAGGATAGGCGGTTGATTCTAGCAGTTTTTCCTAAAACAAAAATAATGATAAATGTTGCTTATGAATCTTCCATTTGGCTAGGGCTCAGAAGAGATGGCTCATCTCTGCTCTGCACAGCATTTGCTGGGGCGGCTTTACTGGGGATAGAAGAGCCCCTTCCTGGATGGGAGGTAATTCAGTGTCCAACTGAGACAACTCTGTCAGTCATGGCTGGAAACTTGTGTCTGGCGCCTGTCCACATGAGTCTCTCCACACGAGCATCCCCTTGTATGCTGACAGCTTACTTACAATGTGCACATCTCAGGAAAGCCAAGCAGATGCGATGTCAACCTTGAGACCCACCATCAGAAGTCATGTAGGGTCACTTCTGATGCAGTTACTGTAGCTGTAAGATGTTGTTTGGGTAGCTGTAAGATGCTGTTAGGGTGGTAGAAAGCAGGTGTAAGCAAAATTAAATAAGAGCTTCTGCCACCCATTCTGATTGAGCTTTAAATAAGGAAATAAAAGCAGTGATTGCCACAGACAGTCGAAGATTGTCTTTATCTTCAACCTGAACACTCTGCTATAAAATCAAGTTCTCCCTGGGCACATATCTAGAAGTGCACGTGTTTTAAAAGCATCTAGTTGGAAGTTACAAACCTTTATGTTCCCCGTAGCACATGTGTTACTTCTTTAAGGAATATGCCTGGTGGACTGTAAGAATTTTATTTCTGCAAATTTTACTTAAAATTATAATTTTTCTTTTCAGGACAGCACTGAAATGATTTCATACTGATTTCATTATGCTCTGCTCAGCACCTGACACACTGCTTTGCACACCTGGGTGCTAAATAATGTGATTCGATGATGAATTCTTATTATAAGCCCTTCATGGGATTCAAAAATATTTCACTGTATGATTTGGGTTACAGCACTTGACTAAAGTTTTTCTTTCCCTCTTATTCATTTAATACATATTTATTGAGGATTTCCAAGGTCATAGTTTTTAATTATTGGCTTTGGGAGTAAAATAGAGGGAATCTAATAAATACCTGATTTTTTTTGAAATGATATAAAGCCCAGGGCAGATGATACAATTTAAATCTATTTATTCGACTTAAATACATCCCAGGCCATACATAGAGGCCATGCCCTTGTCCTCTGAGAGAAGGGACAGTGTGTTTATGTCACTTTGGAATATAAGATCATTATATTAACAAATGGTCAATTCAGCAAGTACAGCCACAGAAATAGCCAAATGACTCCTATGAATATTTTTTTTTACCTCTATCTCAAGGACCGAATCGTATTTCTTTGGTTGTAGGTATGTGTAACATGTGCATTTCTAAGTATTGAAATACATGTTTAGAATATACAATTATTGTCATACCTGGAAGAACTTTAATTTGTTTTTCATTTCTCTATTTAAAATGGATGGGGGAGGGTCTGGGTGGCTCAGTTGGTTAAGCGTCCGACTCTGGCTCAGATCATGTCCTCATGGCTTGTGAGTTCCAGCCCTGCGTTGGGCTCTGTGCTGAAAGCCCAAAGCCTGGAGCCTACTTTGGATTCTGTGTCTCCCTCTCTCTCTGCCCCTCTCCTGCTCATTCTCTCTCTCTCTAGAAATTAATGAACATTAAAAAAAAAATTAAAAATGTATTTGGGCAGCAAACTGATACCAGATATTTCTGAGAGAAACTTATGTGTATTTAAATATCAGTTTCCTTGCTATTTTAAATACATACTTTGCCAGCATCCCTTGGAGACCAGTCCTGCTGAGGTCACTGATAGTGAATGACTGTTATAAATTATTCTTGCTTCCAAGATGATTTTCTAGACCACAAATCTGGTGCTGTGGAGTGTGAACCCGGATGCAATGAGGTTACATTTCTTTAGCTATAGATTGGATACAGTATTTCTGTTTGTTACCATTTCACTCAGACACTTCCACTTTCTCCATTCCCCAATTCAGTGTTGTAGTTTGAATTTCTAATGAAATGAAGGTATGGACCTCACCTGTTTCCCAAGGGTCACCTTCTTTAGTTTTGAAGAGGAGGGATGTATGGCTGGTGCACCCTAAGTTGTTGGCCTGTCAGCGGCTGGGCACGTATAGACTCTCTTCCCTGTGAGGTGTCCCACTCCTTCCTCTACTGTAGAGGTCACTCTGCCTTAGTGCTACCCAGGGCACTACTCATTTCTTGTACCTTAGCTGATATGCTACGAAAGATTTTCACTTCTTCTGCAAGTCAATTCTTTTTTCCCCTCCAAACTAAAAAGCATTAATAAAATATATTTCATTGCTTGTTTTCTTTTTAATTTATCTTACTGAAAGTACATTATTGTGCGTATATGGGCATTAGAGGTACCAGTTTAAATGTGCATTGCTTTTTTAATGGCCTCCATGCCTTTCAGTGGAAGAACATCTATACATGTAGGGATTAGGTAAGATTATTAATATTTCTTTCCCTGGGTTAGGATGATTTCACCCATTAATTCAAACATATTTTCTTCCTTTGCAACTCAGTTGAATTGCTCTGCAGATGCAAGCGAAGTTCAAATCTGTTTGATTTTGTAATAGTCCACTTCAACCTGAAATGATAGGATTAGAGCCTGGATGTTATAGTGTGATTAGTTTATTCGTACAATGTGTTATGGAACTTCTGTTGTTGCTGCCTATGATGAGTTGCCTAGTGCTGTAGACAATGTCCTGCCTGAACTGACAAAATCTCCTGCCTTTGACGGAATCATGTGTCCTTGGGGGGAAACTAACCAGGTTAAAGGGATTGGTATCAGGGTGATGATTAAATCTTGATGAAATGGGTGTGCTGACATTTAAAACATGAAAAATAGAGGTTCTTATCATGTTTACCTCTTGTACTTAATAACTTATCATAAAACTAAAAATTACTTGTAGAAGAGGGATTTGAGCCCTTTCTTCCTTTTCTGGGTCCACCTGTCTTTCTATGTTTCTAATCATTCCAGTGGAATGGCTAATATTTCTATTGGTTTCAGCCCTTCTTACTCTCTGGAGGCAATCACACAGCACCAATATCCACATGGAATTCCTTATGCTCGCCACAGACTATTTCGAAATAATTGGCTATAAATACAGCAGGCATCTGACTTACTTCCTAATGGTTTAGAATGGAAAAGTGTATCGATTCACTGGTCTCGAATACCTCCTGGAGATCTTTAGAAGGAGATATTTGAAAACTATTAATTTACTGTTGCCAGGTAACATCAGAGAAAGCCAGTCATCTATCTCTGGAGGAGGTGACCTAAAATAAAAAATATATATATTTAAAATCCTCCATTTTTAAGAGTAATTAGTGTGCCAGAGTGTAAATTGATTTTTCACATAAGCTCTGTTCCTTAAACTGTTTTATATTTTCATATAAATAGCTACAATTCTTAGGAAATATGCTAATTAGTTTGTGTATACATTATGCATAAATAACCCATTAGATTAATTTTTAAATTTCTATCTTTTAGACAACAACATGACTTTAAAAAAATGGTTCTAAGAGGTATCAAAGATTCCAATAATCTGGAAAGTTTTCTGCTGCTTTTATTTTAGCCTTAACTTCTGTGTATAAGAATGTGACTTGTTTGTGTTTAAGGGATATTAGAAAACTGATCTCTTTTCTCTCTTACTCAAGTCAATCAGCAACTCTTGTAAGAGCTGCAAGTTCGTAGATTACACCAATTAGGGTTGTCATGAGGTGTAAAGTTGGAGGAAATGTTCAAGTTTGATCTTACCCAGTGAATAACAAGTCAAATAATACTTCAGAGTGTTATGGTTTCATTATTTCTAACTTAAGTTTAGAATAGAAACTACAAAGCAAAAGGGGAAAAAAAATGTTCATTAGCTTCGTTTTCAATATCATTAAATATCTTTCTAACATTATACGTTGTCTAAGAAATATTAATCGGGTAAAATAAGTCCACCAAATGATGGCTGAGTGACTGATTTTATTCTTTCTACAATTTTTGCTTTCATATCTTGAATAAGGACATGAAGCCAACAGCAACATGTTTTAGAAAGAAGTGGCTTGTGTTTAAGCAGGATGTTGTAACATCTCGGAAGCTCTGTCCTTCCTCATCTTGAGTTGAGACTTGTCTTTTCAAATAGTATTGATTTATACTTAAAATAATAGTAAATATTAGTGTTATGTATAGGATTTGCATTTTAACTAGGGTTACATTCATTAAGTTTGCTTTATTCACAGTTATGGCCACTGAGCTTAATAACAAAAATATATTTCAGTTTGACCCATAACAGTGTAGTGATTTTCTACTTGCTTCCTATTGGTTACCCTGTATCAGGGATGATCCTTAGTATTTTATATATTTACTTCTTTAATCCCGCTCAGCCCTGTTACAGAGAGATTCTGGCAGTTACAACATTAAAGATGCAGAAACTGAGGTGGAGAAGGACATTTACTTCCCCCAAAGTCATGCAAGTCAGCCACAAATATTTGATGTGAACCCAGGCTACTGCACTCCAGAGTCTCTGCTCTCCTGGCCTATGCAGGGGTACTTTGGATAATGCAGAATAATGATAGCTACAATTTTGTTGTTCCTAGTAGATGCCAGAAAATGTGATTTCTCTGCAATATCTCATGTAATTCTCCCAACAAATCTACAAGATAAGGACATTAATTTACCCTTCTTAAAGATGAGAAAATGTTGCTGCAGAATGCTGAATAACCTTCCCATTTGCTCAAATTGTGTTATCAGCTGCCAAAACTAGAATATAAATCTTTGGGTTAAGCTACCCTTAGGCCTTAAGTGGTTCAACCAGTTCCAAAATTGTACAACGTTATTATTTTTTTCCTTTTAAAAATGTTACAGTGGAAGTGATAAAGTTGAGGTTGTGGACTAGCATCAGGAAGAAGGGGATGAAGGAAAAATGCAAATTATTATTGCAAAACACATGAAAGAAAATATTGTTGTCGGGAATAACAACACAAAAACATATTAAAGCAAAGGCACCGATCATGATCAGTGTTACAATGTGGTTTCCTTAACAACAGACTCGGAGTTAGAGATTAACACGAGCAGAAGTTTTATCAAGACATTATCTTGAGCGGGGCGCCAGGGTGGCTTAGTCGGTTAAGCGTCCGACTTTTGCTCAGGTCATGATCTCGCGATTTGTGGGTTCGAGCCCCACGTCGGGCTCTATGCTGACTGCCAGCTCAGAGCCTGGAGCCTGTTTCAGAGTCTGTGTCTCCCTCTCTCTCTCTGACCCTCCCCTGGTCCCGCTGTCTCTCTCTCTCCTAGAAATAAATAAAAATATTTAAAAAAAAAAAAAGACATTATCTTGAGCAACACCTGTGGCGGGGGGCAGGTGAAGGCTTACCGAGAATTTGAGCAGAGATGCAATCCTCATCAAGGCCATGGCTGACTCTACTGGGCATCTCTGGAGCTGCGATGGCCACTCAACATTTTCCTGATTTGGGATATGGGGCTCAGACCTTTATAATCCATTATCAATCAGTCATTAATCAGCTAAGGAAAATCATGGGCTTCCCTTGGAAATAGGTCTGACCTTGAAGAAAGCCACTTTCATTAGCCAAGGTAATTTCTAACTAACAAAATTCCAGTGATGGATATTGGCCAGTGGTACCCACAGAAGCAGGGAAAACAGTCCTCATTTCCTGAAGGGGGCCTGAATGGCACATCATTGCATCCACCAAAGGCCATCTGCTGTACTAACCCAATTTACTTTTTCTGTATATTTTTGAACATCCTTTCCAGGATCACAGTAGGCTTCTCTTCCCAGAGGATTTATGAAGGTTGGGGGTACCCGGTATAATCCCCACTACTGGAGTAGGTCTTGGGAGTTTCAGTAGCTACTTATGGGTCTAGTGACATAATTTATTTATTTATGAGTTCAAAATTAAAATATGGCCTCCTTGGTAAATATGTGTTCAAAAATTTCAAGGGGGTGATGGTAGAGCTTTAAACCAAGTATGAGATTATTCTAAGTGTGGGGCCTTAAGGGCTCTACAGGTTGAATGTTCATGAAGCAAGCCCTGGATACCTTTTGTTTCCTTCTCTTACTATCTTGTCTAGACTTCTCTTGCCATCAGCCAGGACCCTCTATGGTCTTGAAGGATTACCTGGTAGTCTGAGGGGGCTGAGTCCCTGGGATGGTGACAATAGCCCACATATCATCATATGGGTTAAGAAAATAGTAAAAAAGGCCAGGTGGACCACTTGTCACTAAACATAGGTCTCTGCCCCCAGTGTTTAAAAGTAGCAATATTCCCTCCTGATTATCAGCATCAGTTACCCCTACAAGAACCTCTTTTCTTTGTTTGTTAGTTACAAGATACCAAGAACCCCAAATCTTGATAACTTGATGCAGCTTTCTTGTGAATTTTTTGTTCTGCTATGTTCAACCATTTTTAAAAAATTTTTTAAATGTTTATTCATTTTTGAGAGAGAGACAGACAGACAGACAGACATGAGCAAGGGAGGGGCAAAGAGAGAGGGAGACACAGAATCCAAAGAGGCTCCAGCTCTGAGCCGTCAGCACAGAGCCTAATGTGGGGTTTGAACTCACAAAACATGAGATCATGACCTGAGCCAAAGTCAGACACTTAACCGACTGGGCTACCCAGGCACCCCTCAATTGTTGATGTAACATTCAACTTATGGTATATTATTGCAGGGTCCACCCAACCTGTTGACTTCATGAGTCAAACAAAATGCAGATCATGATGAATAGTACTGGATTTTTGGTCACTGGGAAGCTCGTGGTCATGTAATTCTCCCCTTATTTAAGGTGTAGAGTCAATTTTCTCTTAAAGTGATTATAAAATGAGAAAAATCTTTTTTACTGTCCCACATATTTATCCATTTTGACACTCTTATTCTTTTATGTAGATTCAGATTATCATCTGGTATAATTTTCTTCTGCCTGGAAAGCTTCCTTTGATATTACTTGTAGAATAAGTCTACTAGCAATGAATTCCCTGCAATTTTGTCTATTTTAAAAGGCATTTAATTTACTTTGATTATTGAAGGAGATATTCTCTGCATATATAATTCTAGATTAGCTTTTTTTTCTCTTTTTGTTCCCTAGAACTTTTAAGACATGGTTGAATTTTCTGTTGGCTTGAGCATTTATTTTCTAGTCAGAAGTCTATAATAATTATTGTCTTTGATTTGCTGGATGTGTATGTTATCCTTCTGAATAAGTTTAAGGTTCTCATTCACTTTTTCAAGGTACTTATGAAGTGTTTCAATGCTAATTTCTTTTTTTAAGTTTATTTATTTATATTGATAGAGCCAGAAAGCATATGCACACATTCAGGTAGAACAGAAGGAGAAGAAGAGAGAGAATCTCAACCAAAAAAAAAAAACAAAACAAAACAAAAGAAAAAAGAATAAATAAGAGTATGAATCCTAAGAGTCCTCCAGTGATCCTGCATTAGATCAATGAGATTTCAGGAATATGAGTGTTCACAGAAGAGGCAGAGTATACACCTGACAGTATACACCCGAGAGACCAATTAAAGAGATATTTTTAACCAAGCTTTATTAAGTGTGACTAGTAGACACAACGGAGAAAGGACAGTCTCTTTAACAAATGGTGTTGGGAAAACTAGACATCTACATGCAAAGGAATGAAATTGGACCCTATCTTACACCATACACAAAAATTAACTCAAAATCCATTAATGCCTTAAGTATGTATGAGACCTGAAATTGTAAAATATCTGGAAGAAAACAGAGGAAAATCTCGACATTGGTCTTGGTAATGTTTTCATGGATATAACACAAAAAGTACAGGCAACAAAAACAAAAATAGGCAAGTAGTACTATGTCAAACTAAAAAAGCTTCCACACAACAAAAGAAACAATCAAAACAGTCAACAGGAAGCCTATGGGAGGGAGAAAATATGTGCAAATGATATATCTGATAAAGGGTTCATCTCCAAAATATATAAGGCACTTCTATAATGAAATAGTAAAACAATAAAAATAAGTAAACCAATTAAAAAATGTCCAAAGAAAACATAGATACAAGCGGCCAACAGATATATAAGATGGTGCCTGACATCCCTGCTTATCAGGGAAATGCAAATCAAAACCACAATGAGATATCACCGTCTGCTTATTAGGATACACATCATCAAAACTCAAAAGATAACAAATGTTGAAGACGTTGTGGAGAAATTGGACCCTTTATCCACTGCTGATGGAAATGTAAAGTGGTGCAGCCACTTATGGACAACAGTATGGAGGTTTCTCAAACATTAAAAATAGAACTACCATAAAGCCCATCAATTCCACTGCTATGTTCAAAGGAAATGAAATCACTGTCTTAAAGAGATATTTGTACCCCATGTTCATTGTATCATTATTCAAAAAAGCCAATAGGTGGAAACAACCCAAATACTCATTGACAGGAGACTTTAATGGAATATTATTCATCTTTAACAAAGAAAGAATTCTTTGTTAAACAAAATTCTACCTTTTGTTTCAATATGAATGGATCTAGAAGATGTTATGATACCTGAAATAAGTTAGGCACTGAAGAATCACTGCATGATTCTGCTTCTATGAGGAATCTCAATTACCCATATTTATAGAAGCAGAAAATAGATTTGTGGTTACCAGGAGATGGAGGTGGGGGAAATGGGGAGTTGTTGGTCAATGAGTATAAAGTTACCATTATACAGAATGAATACCTTCTGGAGATCTGCTGTACAACTTAACATCTGTAGATAACAATATGGCATTATGTACTTCAAAACTGTTAAGAGGTTAAATATTATGTTAAATGTACTCCACACATGTGTGCATGTACACACACACACACACCAAAACCAAGGGGACACAAGTAAACTTTTCGAAGTCCAAACTTATCAAATTGCATACATTTGATATATATATGTCTATCAAATGTATGCAGTTTTGTATACATGAGCAGTTTTCTATGTACCTATCATACTTCAATAAAGCTGTTAAAAAACAAAACTGTAAACAGCCTTTAAAAAGCATAATTTTTCAGTTTCCCAGTTTTTCAGTTTACATTTCTTAAAATGTGAATAAATGCGTTAGCTTTTCCTAGAACTGAGCAGGGGATGGTAAGGTAAGTAGTGAGCGGAAGGAGATGCCGGTCTCACTCATTTCCCTTTAGGAAATCCTACCATCCTCATCTGGGGAGACTGGCAGATGAAAGGAAGGGATCGACACATTCCGGTACAAAGAACTTACAACAATGGATTTTTCAGTGAGCAATGCAGATTGCTTAATACCCCTAACTAAACGTTAAGGATCTAAACTAAATGATGTAGTTTTTGTGAGCGTTTTTCAGAATAACAAAGCAGAACTTTAAATGGAGAACACGCCATTTCACTTCCCATCAACATCACTGTGTTGTTCTTTGTTCCAATCAAAGTTGAATATGGGTCAGAAAAGAAATAGCATAATGCTTATTCATGAAGACTCTGAAAAAAAAAAACACCCAAACCAAAGAAAATGAAAAGCAAGGAAATCAGTGTAAATAAAAGGTAGATGAAAACATCCTGATAGGGAGATTTTACTAAGACATGGCATAAGACTTGATGCTTTATAATTTCAGTGAAATGACAACATATTTATTCTTAAACAAACAAAAAAGAGATCTGATTCAGATATAAGAGTTCAAATATGATAGTATAAGACAACAGAGGGAGATAAAGATTGAACACCGACTTAAAAGGGAAAGGAACAGTAAAAGCTTCACAGAGTGAAGCACTTTGGAAACAACATAATAGTGTAATCATGACAGATGACAGAGTCAGTGGTATGATAACAAAGGAAATCAAATCCCAGTGACATAGGAAGAACAAGGGTTTGAAGAACTTGTAGAGCGTGAGATGGCTTTGAGCAGAACAGAATGATCCGATGGTGTTACTGGACCTCAAAGCATTAAAAAAACGCCATCAAATAAATATTCAAGTCTATAATGGAAGGAAATTTTTCTTTTTAAAAATTTTTTTCTAATGTTTATTTATTTTTGAGGAAGAGAATGAAATATTGAGGGAGCAAGGGAAGGGCAGAGAAAGGGAGCCCCAGAATCCAAAGCAGGCTCCACAGTTTCAGCACAGAGCCCTATGCTGGGCTTGAGCTCAGGAACCAAGAAATCATGATCAAAGCAAAAGTATGATGCTTAACAGACAGGCACACTTTTAATGGAAGGAAACTTTTCTGAAGTAAAGACAGACTTAATCTAAAGATCAAAAGTCATTTAATGTGTGGGTGAGTGAATGAGGAATGGGAAAAGAGGATTCTGAAACAGATCTGTCAGAAAAGAAGCCACATCGTGGTTAGATTATAAGTAAATATCCTAAAATATTGAAGAAAATATCAGTATAACGCAGATCTTTCCAAAATAGCTTTTAATACTTAAAGAGTACAGAAGCACCCACAAATTTCTGAAGAAAGTACATCTAAAGAGTTTTATATCATCTGAATTATCTTTCATACATAGAATCAAAAAATATACTGTCAATTGTTCAAGATTTTAGAGGACATTGATAGTGAATTTTGAAGCTAGAAATAGAATAATAAAATGTCACATGGAAAATATTCCATTTTTTTAGAGACACCTAAGGTTAAATAACTGTAAGACATATTTTTATATGATCAAATGTAAATACACTAATGAATGACAGTAAAGTAAAACGTTTTGAAATAAGGAAAGGTCAAATGGGGGCGCCTGGGTGGCTTAGTCGGTTAAGCGTCCGACTTTCGCTCAGGTCATGATCTCGTGGTTCGTGGATTCGAGCCCTGCGTCGGGCTCTGTGCTGACTGCCTGCTCAGAGCCTGGAGCCTCTTTCAGTCTGTGACTCCCTCTCTCTCTGACCCTCCCCTGCTCACGCTGTCTCTCTCTCTCTCTCAGAAATAAATAAAACATTAAAAAAATTTTAAAGAGATCTTCTAGTAACTAATATTTCATTTAATTACCATTAGGAAGCCATTACTTATCAGGTGCACCACTATTTTATGTAGCACTAATGAAGGAAAATAAAGGCTACAAATAAACTATGATCATTATTAAGATGCCCTTGACTGTAAGGAATGTCCTGATTTCAAAGAACTTAAAATGTGGAAACTCAAGTATCTTTAATGGATACAATACCATATACCTTTTGGTGAAGAAACATTTATCTAAAGTTCTAAAAATCCTTTAACTTCACCCTAATATCTAAATATTATATTTAAGTAACATTACGTTTAACAATTTATTTAAAAATAACCTTATATAATGTCATTTACATGTATTAATATACTTCCATATGTGAAATATATATTTATATTCTTTTTCTCCCCTTCTATCTATTCACTTGTCTGTCCAACTATTCCCCATATATCTCTATCAATAGAAAAAAGGATGTAATTGTGTCTGTCACACAGTAACTAAAGTTTATTAATGTGATTGTATGTAATAATATGTATGTGTATTTGTATATGTACTGTTTCTTTGTTCTTTTGTCCTTTCTTTGAAAATTTTGTAGCAGACATCTAACAAATTTGCACAACTATCATTAGTCTTAGAAAAAATGCTTTCTATATGTGAATAACAATACCAAAAAGTCTTTTGTCATTTTTCTTACAAAATATTGTTGCATTATCTACCAATTGTAGAAATTTGTCCTGATTTTCATAGATGTGATCCTGCACATCTAGTTTAGTGACCAGACAATTTTCTTTACCTTTTTTTTTGCCTCATAACAATTTTAAGAAGTCAAATATATATGTCTATATATCTGCATTATCTATCTATTTATCTATCTATCTGCAATTTGATTTCACTGTTCTATATCTGAAAAATAACTGCAAAACTGCAAAAAAAAAACCCCGAGCTGAATATAAAGTATGGTGTTTTCTGACTGTTGAAATGCTGCTAGACATTTTTATTGGTTTATCTTCTTGCTGATAGATTGAGTTGCTCAGTCATATGACAGATCATCAGGGTCTGTGATTCAGGCTAATCAATCAATTTACTGCCTCATAGAAATTCTCATGTGATTGTTATAATTGATAGTTGACTTATGATGTGTTTATTCTACAAGTAATAATAGAATTTTAAAACAGGTAAATAAGCAATGATCAAGTAGTTCTTGGTCTATAAAATTAAATTTGAGCCAAGCCAAGAGGGGCATGAAGAACAAGCATAGTATTTTGGCTCTGCTACTTCTTCGAAGTAGGTTACTTGAGAATACATTTAGCATCCCAAACTTCAATATTTCCATCCTTAACCAAGTGTTCTTGTGAGGAATAATGATAAAAACCGTATGAAAGCATTAGCAGGATTGCATGTCTGTTATGCAACTGTTTGATAAGTGCTTTGTATTATATACATATTAACAAACTCTGTCTAAATGAAACAACAGGAAGTTAAGGTTTTCCATTAGCCAAAGCACCTCTGTGGACAGAGAAGCAGAGAGGAACAAAAAACTACCCCAGGAATGGGGCTTCATGAAAAGCAAGGAGCTGTCGTCCCCATCTGGAAACTGATAGAGTTTCAGAAGGAACAGAGGCCATGCTTACCTGGGACCTGGACCCAGATACTCACTATCTTGGGAAATTTCATAGAATTTGTAGCCCCCAAGCTGCCAATTTAGAACCTACTCAGAACTGTGGGACTCTGATTTGGAGAATCTAATTATAAAACAACCAGATGAGAGATTACATTCCCAAGGTTATCTTCAAATACAGAGCTTCCTTCTCAATATTTGTGTAGAAAAAAACTCAGTCTTATCGCATATAGAAAACTAAGAACATGCAACATAGAAACAAGCACACACATTTAGTTCAGAAGGAAGTGTAAAAACTGGAACTTTCAAGGAGAACTTGAAATACGTACATTTATAGTTCACAAATATGTAATGGAAGGAATAATGTCCAAAATGGGCCAGGATCTATGAAACAAAACCAGAATAATTGAAAGTCTATGCAACAATGATGGGAAGAAAAATGAAACAAACTCTGAAACTTCATTTTTATTAGGTTATCTTCCTACGTGTAATAACAAGTTCTTTGCACCTGTTGACGGTTACATTGGTTTACTGATATGTTAAGCTTATGGCAGCTGATACACAGGGATCTGGAAGCAAATTCTGGATCTTCACTTCCATGCCATAGAGGATTCAGGAATGTACTTAATCCCTATTAGTTTCATTTCCTCATTGGAATATTGTTAGAAATAATAACTCAGTGGGTAACATTGAGGATTAACCTGCTGGTAGCCCTTTCTTTCATAGTAAACCCATCATATTAACCTTAATTACTGATTAACAGTATTTAGTCTTGAAATAGGCCCTCTAAATGGGTCATTTATTGATTATTATTTTGATGAACAGGGGACTCACTAGGTGTGGTTGTTTTGTTTGTTTTTTATTCATCACTAACACATTTTTCCATTATGAAGGAAAATAAAATTAAATATCAAGTTTAAAATCCCTGACTTGAATCCCCTTTGAGATAAGCAAGCATATCTTTCAATGGTTTCAGAAATTATTCTTGATTACACAATGAAATTGTCAAAGCAGAAACTTGCTCAAACAGCTG
Organism: Proteles cristata cristata; assembly: GCA_017311185.1. Classification (NCBI taxonomy): domain Eukaryota; kingdom Metazoa; phylum Chordata; class Mammalia; order Carnivora; family Hyaenidae; genus Proteles; species Proteles cristata. The sequence continues at coordinate 61,100 of JAESUZ010002755.1, read as the reverse complement.
TGCACTGTTCTTTACATTTGTCGCTTTGTTTCCACATTACACTTCTAACTTCTGGCAAAGACATTGGTGAAAAAGGTCTTTATTTGTGTTGATTGAATTGACAAGTGAAAAAAAATCATGAGGAATATTGTATGAAATCCTTCCACAATCTGGAATACACTCATTTCTGTTTTTTCTTTTTAAGGTTTCATTTAAATTCCAGTTAGTTAACATATAGTACAATATTATGGAATGCACTGATTTCTTTTTATTTCAGTCTCTTATTTAAAATTTGCACATTTCGAGAGGGGGGGCAAGATGGCGGAGAAGTAAGGAGCTCCGTACTTGCACTCGCGCCCATACATCACACAGAAAAGATCTGAAGCCATTGGAAACCTTACAAAACCTGAGAGACTGGGAGAAAAAGGATGCAGAATCCACTGAGAAAGCCTTCTAACGTGAGTGCGAACCGGGGAAAGTAAAATAGGGCCGGGATCAGAGACTCCAGGGTGGGAGGCGATCCCCCTCTACCCTCTACAGGGAGTGAGAGGGGAAAAGGAGAGAGTCCGAGACAGAAAAATCTCCGCTCGGTGCATAGAAAGACCGTACTTGCCAAATACTTGCACACCAGGTCCCCTCGCGCCAACTGGTCCTGGGGGAGGCTGAGCACACAAACTGCTTCTTTGTGCCGCTCCTGGAGGTTGGATTTCAGAGCGGCGGCGGTGTGCCTGCCGCCATTGTAGCTCCAGGGCGGCTGGGACCCCTGAAAGAGCCGCGCAGACACCGGGCGTCCGCGCTCCTGGCTGGCTGGAACTCGAGAGGGAAGGCAAAGAGCTAAAAACTGGGAAATTTGCCTGTGAGTTCGTACTTCGGGTGATGAGCCATAGAGAGACCCGGTTTTCCTCACTCCAGCGGGCTCAGGCTATGCAGACCCGGCAGGCAAGTCCCCGCACAAGCTCGCCAGCCCGACCCAGAGAAGGAAGCAGCGATCCTGACTCCGCCCCCAGAGCTCAGCAGGGAGCCTGGAATAGCCCGAGGGGGTTGTCTGGGAAACTGTGTCTAAGGCAACTTCAGCGGGGCGCGGACTGGGATTTGGAGATTGGAACTGGCCTGGGTTGAAGAGTGCAACCAACTTCGGCTGCGTCCCCGGAACGGGGAGTTGACACGCCAAAAAAAAAAAGCGAGCTGCAGCGCGGGGTTCAAGAAGGGACTGGAGCACCGTCACTCTCCTCCCCACAATCGCCAAGGCAGAAACCCCGCCTGGGGCATCGGATCGTGCCACGCCCATCCCTGCCTGAGAGGTGCCCTCCTCCCTTTTTTTTTTTCTCCTTTTTTGTTTTTTTTCCTTTTTTTTTCTTCTTTCCTTTTTTTTTCCTTTCTTTTCTCTTTTTTTCTTCTTCTTTCTCTTTTCTCGCTTATTTCCCCCAAACACTGACCTGATTAACTCTGGTCGCCAGCTTGCTTAAACAATCACAACAAGTCCATTCTATAAATGTAAATTCTGCACCTACCGACTTTTTCAGCTATTTCTCTCTGGAGTAATTAGACTATATAGTTTCTCTGGATAATTCCAGCATCCTTCTCTCACCTATCCAACCATATTCTACCCTTTACCTCTTTGAAAAAAGCTTCTTATCCCTTCTGCCTGTTCATTCTATTTCCAATTCTACCTCATCCCATCCTGCCTTCTCTCTCTTTCTCTATGCTCTTCAACCAGCACTGCATATACACGGCTATTTAACTGTAGCTGGGAAATCCAGGTATATGCTTTAAACCGTTCTTTGTCCATCGGTTTTCTTCTTTTTTCCTTTTCTTTTCCCCTTTTTGACCCTTTTATGTATTTTATGCTCCCTATTCGCCCTCCCTCCTCCGTCTTTTCTATTAACTTTTTCGTTTTCCCTCTCACTTTGCATGTTAGTTGAATCAGCCTGTGCGTTTGTGTGCTCCTGCTCCCCGTGTGTTTGTCTGTCTGTTTTCTTTTCCAGGGCTACCTCAAGAAACAAGCTAGAGTACACAAGGTGAAGAGTCCCAAATATCACTACGAATAGGAAAATAAAATAACCAAGGTCCCAACAAGAGTGACCGAGGGATACCATTCAAGAAACAATCTCTGAAAAGATAGGCCCTGGAAAGTCAAAGAGTCTTCTTGGATATAGCAGCGCTCATAGAAACAGAGAGCATAACAGGTCTTTAAAACCAACAAGAGCCAGAAAGCTAACTAAAATGACGAAACGAAAGAGCTCTCCTCCAAAGAAACTCCAAGAAGAAATGACAGCTAATGAACTGCTCAAAACAGATATCAGCAGCATAAGTGAACAAGATTTTAGAATAATAATGGTAAAATTAATAGCAGGGCTTGAAAAAAACATAGGGGACATCAAAGAAACTATGGCTACAGACAAAATGGAAAATAAAAATAGGCATGAAGAATTTTAAAATGCGATAAATGAGATACATAATAAATTAGAGGCCTCCAATGCACGGATTGAAGAGGCAGAAAGGAGAATAAGTGATTTAGAAGACAACATTATAGAAAACCAAGAAGCTGACAAAAAAAAGAGACAAACTGATCCAGGAACAGGAAAGAAGAATTCGAGAGCTCAGCGACACAGTCAAACGGAACAATATCCGTATCATAGGAATCCCAGAAGAGGAAGAGAGAGGGAAAGGTGCTGAAGGAGTCCTGGAACAAATTATAGCAGAGAACTTCCCCGAACTGGGGAAGGAAGTAAATGTGGAAATACAAGAGGCTCAGAGGACTCCTCTCAGACGTAACTTGAATCGATCTTCCGCACGACATATCATCGTAAAAATGGCAAAATACAAGGACAAAGAGAGAATTTTGAAAGCAGCTAGGGAGAAAAGGGCCCTAACATACAAAGGGAAACCTATCAGAGTGGTCACAGACCTATCTACTGAAACGTGGCAGGACAGAAAGGAATGGCAAGAGATCTTCAAGGTGATGAACAGTAAAAATATGCAGCCAAGAATCCTCTATCCAGCAAGCCTGTCATTCAAAATAGAAGGAGATAAAAACCTTTCCAAACAGACAGAAATTGAAAGATTTTGTCACCACGAAGCCAGCCCTACAAGAAATCCTGAAGGGGACGCCCTGAAGGAAAGGTTGCAAAGAACAAAGATTCCAGCGACACCACCACAAACATGAACCCTACAAAAGATACAAAGACTCTAAACCCACATATTTCAATAATAACACTGAATGTAAATGGGCTGAATGCTCCAATCAAAAGACATAGGGTAGCAGAATGGATTAAAAAACAAAATCCATCTATATGCTGTCTACAAGAAACTCATTTTAGATGGGAAGATACCTTCAGATTAAAAGTAAGGGGATGGAGAAATATATATCATGCTACAGGAAATCAAAAGAAAGCCGGAGTAGCGATACTTATATCAGACAAACTGGACTTTAAATTAAAGACAATCACAAGAGACGAAGAAGGGCACTACATAATAATTACAGGGTCCATCCATCAGGAAGAACTAACAATCATAAATGTCTACGCACCAAATATGGGAGCACCTAAATATCTAAAACAATTAATCACAAACAGAAACAAGCTTATAGATAAGAATCTGCTAATAGCAGGGGACTTTAATACTCTTCTTACAGCAATGGATAGGTCAACCAGACAGAAAATCAGTAAAAAAAAATAATGGACTTGAAAGTTACATTGGACCAGATGGACCTGAGAGATATATTTAGAACTTTACACCCTGAGGCCAGGGAATTTACTTTCTTCTCAAGTGCGCATGGCACATTCTCCAAGATAGATCACATACTGGGACATAAAGCAGCCCTCAATAAATATAAAAGAATAGAGATCATACCATGCACACTGTCAGATCATAATGCTTTGAAACTTGAAATCAATTACAGGAAGAAGCCTGGAGAACTTCCAAAAACATGGAGGTTAAAGAACACCCTTCTAAAGAATGAATGGGCCAATCAGGCAATTAGAGATGAAATTAAAAAATATATGGAAACAAATGAAAATGAAAACACAACAATTCAAAATCTATGGGATGCGGCAAAGGCAGTCCTAAGAGGAAAGTACATTGCTCTCCAGGCCTATTTCAAGAGATTAGAAAAAGCGCAAGTCCAAAATCTAACAGCTCACCTAAAGGAACTAGAGGCAGAGCAACAAGAACGCCCTAAACCCAGTAGAAGAAGAGAAATAGTAAAAATTAGAGCAGAAATAAACAAAATAGAGACCAAAGAAACAATTGAACAGATCAACAAAACCAAGAGTTGGTTTTTTGAAAATGTAAACAAAATTGACAAACCTCTAGCCAGACTTATCCAAAAGAAAAGAGAGAGCACCCAAATAGACAAAATTGTGAATGAAAAAGGACTTATTACAACCAACCCCTCAGAAATACAAGCAATTATCACGGAATACTATGAAAAATTATATGTCAACAAATTGGACAACTTAGAAGAAATGGACAAATTCCTAAACACACACTCACTACCAAAATTCACACGGGAAGAACTAGAAAACCTGAACAGACCCATAACGAGTGAAGAAATGGAATCAGTGATCAAAAATCTCCCAACAAATAAGAGCCCTGGACCTGAGGGCTTCCCTGGGGAATTCTACCAGACATTTAAAGCAGAATTATCCCATTTCTTCTCAAGTTATTCCAAAAAATAGAAATCGAAAGAAAACTCCCGGACTCATTTTAGGAAGCCAGCATCACACTGATTCCCAAGCCAGTCAGAGATCCAGCAAAAAAAAGAGAACTACAGGCCAATATCCTTGATGAATACGGATGCAAAAATTCTCAACAAGATCCTTGCAAATCGAATCCAGCAGCATATCAAAAGAATCGTCCACCAAGATCAAGTGAGATTCATTCCTCGGTTACAGGGCTGGTTCAATATTTGCAAATCAATCAACGTGATACATCATATCAATAAAAGAAAAGATAAAAACCATATGATCCTGTCAATAGATGCAGAAAAAGCATTTGACAAAATACAGCATCCCTTCTTCATAAAGACTCTCGAGAAAGTTGGGATAGAAGGAACCTACATAAACATCATCAAAGCCATCTATGAGAAGCCTTCAGCTAACATCATCCTCAACGTGGAAAAACTGAGAGCTTTCCCCCTGAGATCAGGAACACGGCAGGGATGTCCACTCTCACCACTGCTGTTTAACATAGTGCTGGAAGTCCTAGCATCAGCCATCAGACACCAAAAGGAAATCAAAGGCATCAGAATTGGCAAAGAGGAAGGCAAACTTTCACTCTTCGCAGATGACATGATACTCTCCATCGAAAACCCAACAGACTCCACCAGAAGCCTACTAGAACTGATCCAAGAATTCAGCCAAGTTGCAGGCTACAAAATCAACGTACAGAAATCGGTTGCATTTTTATACACCAACAATGAAGCAACAGAAAGGGAAATCAAGAAACTGATCCCATTCACAATTGCACAAAAAACCATAAAATACCTCGGAATAAACCTAACCAAGGATACAAGAGATCTGTATGATTAAAACTATAGAAAACTTATGAAGGAAATTGAAGAAGATGCAAAGAAATGGAAAAACATTCCATGCTCATGGATAGGAAGAATAAATATAGTTAAGGTGTCATTACTACCTAAGGCACTCTACACATTCAATGCAATTCCAATCAAAATTGCACAAGCATACTTCTCAAAACTAGAACAAACTATCCAAAAATTTGTATGGAACCACCAAAGACCCCGAATAGCCAAAGAAATCCTGAAAAATGAAACCAAAACAGGAGGGATCACCATCCCAGACTTTAGCCTCTTCTACAAAGCTGTCATCATCAAGACAGTATGGTATTGGCACAAAAACAGACACATAGACCAATGGAACAGAATTGAGAACTCAGAAGTGGACCCAAAAGTATACAGCCAACTAATCTTTGACAAAGCAGGAAAGAATATCCAATGGAAAAAAGACAGCCTTTTTAACAGATGGTGTTGGGAGAACTGGATAGCAACATGCAGAAGAATGAAACTAGATCATTTTCTCACACCATGCACAAAAATAAACTCAAAATGGATAAAGGACCTGAACGTGAGACAGGAAACTATCAACACCCTAGAGGAGAAAGCAGGAAACAACCTCCTTGACCTCCACCGCAGCAACTTCTTACTTGACACATCCCCAAAAGCAAGGGAATCAAGAGCAAAAATAAACTGTTGGGACCTCCTCAAGATTAAAAGCTTCTGCACAGCCAAGGAAACAACCCAGAAAATTAATAGGCAACCAACGGAATGGGAAAAGATAGTTGTAAATGACATATCAGATAAAGGGTTGATATCCAGAATCTACAAGGAACTCACCAAACTACACGCCCGAAACACAAACAACCCAGTGAAGAAATGGGCAGAAGATATGAACAGACACTTCTCCAAAGAGGACATCCAGATGACCAACAGACACATGAAACGATGCTCAGCATCCCTCCTCATCAGGGAAATACAAATCAAAACCACACTGAGATACCACCTCACGCCAGTCAGAGTGGCTAAAATGAGCCAATCAGAGAACTCTAGATGCTGGCGAGGATGTGGAGAAACGGGCACCCTCCTACACTGTTGGTGGGAATGTCAACTGGTACAGCCCCTCTGGAAAACAGTGTGGAGGTTCCTAAGGAAACTAACAATAGAACTCCCCTATGACCCAGCAATAGCACTGCTAGGAATTTACCCAAGGGATACAGAAATGCTGATGCATAGGAGCACATGTACCCCAATGTTCATAGCAGCACTCTCCACAATAGCTAAAACCTGGAAAGAGCCTAAGTGTCCATCAACAGATGAATGGATCAAGAAGATGTGGTTTATCTATACCATGGAATACTACATGGCAGTGAGAAACAATGAAATCTGGCCATGTGTAGCAACATGGATGGACCTTGAGGGTGTTATGCTGAGCGAAATAAGTCAGGCAGAGAAGGACAAATATCATATGTGTGCACGTATAGGAGGATTAGGAGGAACTTAACAGAGGACCAAGGGGGAGAAGAAGGGCGGAAATGGTGGGGGAAAGGAAGAGAGGCAAACCATGAGAGACTCTTGAATGCTGACAAAAACTGAGGACTGGTGGATGTGGGGGGGAAGAGGGGTGGGCATGGAGGAGGGCACTTGTGGGGATGAGCACTGGGTGTTATGTTGAAACTAATTTGATAATAAACTATTTGTAAAAAAAAATAAATAAATAAAATTTGCATATTTCTTAGGCATAAAAAATCATTTAGACATGGTTCTTAGGAGTTCTACCAACCTTTCTATCTTTGTGAAGCCCTACAACTTGGAGCAAAGATAAAGGTGTTTTTGTTTTGTTTGTTTTGTTTTTCGTTTTCAGTTGATTCAATAGTTTGGGTGACATAGCTACGCAAAACTGAAAAAATATATTTGCAGAATATTTTGGTCATAGTTTTCTGGAGAGTGTATTAATGTTTATCTGCTTCAAATAATTTTTATTATTTTCATATGAAACAAGTTACAGCATTCATGCTCTAAAGGATTTTAGAATTAAGCATATTACAACAAATATACTATTTTTCACACCATGAATATTTAAGACATCATATTGATGAAAAAATATTTCAAATCACATGGGAAAGTTTTAATTTTAATCTCACCATAATAAATTTGTGTACTTGACTGCCAAGAGGCTACTTTGGATTTGTTTCAAATTATGATTTACCATTCACATATTAATGGTTTTTAAAATCATAATTAGAGGCTCCTGGGGGGCTCAGTAAGTTAAGCTCTTGAGTCTTGGTTTTGGCTCAGGCCATGATCTCACAGTTTGTAGATAAATCCTTGTATTGGGCTCTGTGTCTACAGTGCAGATTCTACTTGGGATTTTCAGTCTCCCTCTCTCTGCCCCTTCCCCCTCTCCAAATAAGTAAAAAACATTATAAAAACCCATTAAAAACAAAATAAAATCATGATTACCAGAGAAAATAAATGTTGTAAGTGATAAATGTATATATAGACAGAATATTGTTAGAAAAACAGTTTCAAAAATTTTAGATGGGCCAAAATCTTGAAACCACAGTCTCATTCAAAGTTCTCTTAGTGGAAAAAAAAAGGAAGAAAAAAAGAAAAAGGAGGAAAAAGACCCCAAATTTCTCTTACTGTTACTATCATTAGATTCCCCTTTAAAATATAAACTGAACACAAAATATATTTCAGATTATGTTGTTGACGATTAGTTCAGCACATCAATTATGCATCCTTTGTAAGAAAGGGACATTTTTTAAGCGTGCATTTTTATAACAAAGTGAAGAGAGTCTATTCCTTACGGGAACACTGACCTTATGTTAACATACTCCACTACAAACCTCTAAAAATAGGATATTCAAAGGACAACATTAGTTGTCTACAGGTCTTACTCCCAAGGGAGGAATCGCCAGCAGGGGACAAGGCATAGAACTCTTTGCATTAAAATGGAAAGTCTTTCCTCCAAGATGGTCTCCATCACAAAAACCTACAACCTTAGTCTAATCATGAGGAAAACATCAAATACCTATTGAGAAACAGTCTACAATATGCCCAATCATAATGAGAGTAAGGAGATGCATGTCTGGAATATAAGATACCATCTGGGACACTTTTTCCGTTGTCCCATGTCCTGGATGACAATGAATGGAAAGCTACAGAAGCATCAAAGAGTCAGGACTGGACTGCTCATAGCTCAAAACTTGCAGAAATGAAGATGATTTGGGCCATCCCATCAGATAAATAACTACACAAAAAAATAGATGATGAAGGAAATAAGGCATGAGTAATGAAGGAACAAAGTAAGAGCTATAACCATGTGAACAATTGTGGAAATGAGGATTGTAATAGTTCTGAGTATTTCTGCCTTATTTTGGTGCGAGCTGTATTAAAATAGGATTAACCAATCTTCTCCTCCCATATACCTTTCAACTCCTATAGGGGTATGAGTAGTAGGTAATCTTAAATATTAATATTTAGGCTACACTCTATTAAGGGAGGTTTGACTCTCTCAAAAAGGGAGAATGTCACCCAAAGGTAGATAATGAAACTGTTTTGTCTTTTGGGAGCAGTTGGAATGTTCTGTGTATGAGAAGAAACAAAAACATTGGAGGTGAAAGCATGATTTTATGTACTTGAAAATTAACTATGGTTGAAAGAGATGTGAATGGATGCCAAGAAAAGAAGTTGATGGTGGTAGTGTCGAACTATGTCAACATGGCTATGTTTCCCAGAATTCTCTTTATTGTCTATACTGGATTAGAGAAGGTGTGCAAGATGCGAGGGCAAAATGGGACCAGTAACCACTGTGGTCTGAAGATCACCATGGGATACAGAGGTGCTGTCACTCACACATATCCTCTCTGATCCACCAGCTGGTTATCCCAGGGGGTGCCCTACCTTCAGGGTCTCCACAGCCTGGCGCAGGCACCTGTGGGAAGGTAGCCAGCTCCTTCTGCTGATCATTTGCACAGTCAAGGTTGGAGACAGTGAGAAACCAACAGAGGTGTCCCTTTGTCCTTGAGGGTTTCAATGTGTCTTCAAGGGTCTGAATTTGCCTTTGCTGTTCTCTGCTGCACATCCAGCTGTTTTTCTGCCTCATGACAATGGCCTCAGGCCACCACCATAGCAAGAAGCTTTCCAAAGGCTTCTTTTTGAGCTCCCACCATGTAGAGATTAATCACTACGATTAATCCCCGATTTCATGTCAGGCATAATAGTTTTGTTTTGCTGATCAAACCCTAAGCAATATCAAACGTGCAAAGGAAAGTTGTGGAGGTGGAAGGAATTCTGGCTTGGATGGATCAGAATGGGGAGCCAGAAAACATACAGCAGGGTCAGTAATCAGAGAATTTGGTGAAACAGGCTGCTTTCTCCTTGCTGGTCCCCCAACACTACTTGAAGAAGTAGAGGTTAGCAAGTGTGTTCTAATGAGAAGTGAAGCTGCTAGCAGTGGTTGGAGCTGCAAGGAGTGTGTCCTAGCAAGAGAGCAGCACCTTGAGGAGACAGAGAGCCTCAAGAAGCAGAGATCCAGATGCTAACTCATCCCAGTAGGCAGCATGGCCTTCCCCAACATGCACAATTACAAGAAACAAGATCTTGCAATCAATCACATCTGTATTCCAAGACAAATGAACACGGATTATCAAATTAAAAGAAAAGGAGAAAAATCAAACCTCACTAATTACTTGAAGAAAGCAGTAACCCGAGAGAGCCATCAGCCTTAACCAGCAGAATAATTAACATAAGATTTCTGAGGAGACATCCCAAAGCATTAGAGATTTAGAATAAATATATTTAGAGACAATGGACATAACTTAATTCCCACAAAGAACAGTGCTACAAAGTAGAAAAGAATATATGTTGAAACTTAAAATATCATTGCCAATGAACTAATAATGAAAACAACTGACTGTAGAGAATATAAAGCATTCTCTTTTCACCTTTGTTGTCTACATGAGAAAGTGAAATGGATTCATAGTGAAATTTTTGTTAAACACATTGAGCATGGGATGACAAAAAGCAACATTGTAAACATTCTAAAGGAAAATGAATTTGAAACTAGATTCCTCTACCCAGACATTATACAATTTTGGGGAAAGGATAACTGAAAACATTTTTTGGATATGCAAAGGTTCAGAAAGTTTTTACAACTAGAAGCTTTCCTTCCCTGAAAGAATTATTGAAGAATGAATAGATTCAAGGCCATTTTAGGCTAAGAGAAATGGGAACACTAGCAGTAGCAATAAACATAGAATATAGGCCTAAATAATTGTTGTCGAAAAATTGTTGCCATAATTTTTTTTAAAATCCCAGGAGATCTCAAAATGGGAAGTGGTAGGGATGGTCATAGGGGGAAAAAAGTGGAAATATGCTTAGATTCTTTACCAATTCAGAGGTATGATACTTTATGTTCAAAAATACATCTTTAAATGCGACGTGAATGAAATAAATAAAATCTGTTCCAATCATCAAAAGAAAAACATGAGGGAAAGGCAAAATAGAAGGCATAAGTAGAAACGATGAATGAAGACGGTGAGAAGATGGGCAAATCGACATAAGGGGTAAGGGTGAACTGGAGATGATCTCAGTGCTGCAAACAACCTCGCCATGAGCTGTTTTCAAGGGACGCTCATTTAAAGTAGAAACATTAGAGCATCTGGAGAGACTGGCATGGAAATACTGGTCGTACAAGGAAAATAAAGCACATGTTGTACTACCGATGTCAGGTGAAAGGCAAAGCAGAAAGGTTTGCAGGGGTGGAGAGGAGGCATTGGAGTAAAGTGCCGGAGTCTATGCTGAGCAGGGAGTGTTTGCTGGGTCAGTTACGAAGAGTGATGCCAAAGGGAAGAAGGTTGTAGAGACTTATGGGAGAGATTTTGAAGATATTGTTACTATGATAAGAAAGGGGCTGAAAACAAGATGGCCCCAGGTCCTGGGGCACACATTTATTTATATATCATTTAGCAGCTTATATATCTCTAATATGCCTGTATGACTTTCAACTTAAAAGATTCTGGGACCGCATCTGCATGGAGAGTCCCATTTCAGGTAAAGTATGAAGGAGTGTGAGAAATATTTTTAAATATCATGGTGATGGGGATGAGTTTGCAGATGGTCAAGGAAGAGACAATTCTGGGGGAAACCACTCCCGAATGAGGGAAGGAGCTGGGGGTAAAGAAGTAGAGAATAGAAAGGGGCGCTGATCCTAAAGAGGATAGTTTGTCTGAGGGTCTGCCCTGGAGCATGCTGGCATCAGAGCCAGCTGTAATAAGCTCCTTGCTGTCCACGCCCTCCAAGTGGCCAAGCACTGCTCACAGAAGTGGAGAAGGCCTTTAGAGAGGGCTAGGGTGAAAAGGTATCGAGTTGACATTCTTTTGGGTGGCAGACATTCTCAAAAGGAGGGCAGGAGTGGTGGTTGGTTAGACAGAGCCTCCTGTTAAGGCTGCCTCTTAAAAAATTTGCTTCAACACAGGTTCTTGAAATGAGTATGTAGCAGCGTCTTTTCCCTATGGGAAGGCAAGGAAATACAAGAGAAACAAATTCTGAGATTCTACTAGTGAATGGCAGTCTGTGGTGAAGTAAATGCTCAAATGGTAGAAATTAAAATGCAAAATGTTGAAGGAAATCCGTTTCTTGTGGAAATAGATGTGGTTAAATCCATGTACCCGCATACACTTCTACACACTGATAGGTGTTGATAAACCTGGAAAATATGTCTACCATATCCTCCGAGAGTTCAGAGAGGGCTAGAACAAACATGGCTACATTTGCAGAGGTGGGGAAAAGGGGGGTTGGGATATCCTCTGAAGGATAACCCTAACCCTAGATGAGTCATTTCTCATCTATCATCATAGACTCTGCACGGTGGGAATCCTGGCTCTTACCATTTACTTTTTTGTGGTGCTTGTATGGAAAAATAGCATGATCATCATATTTAATTCACAGGGCTATTGTGAGAATTAAATCTATCAAAGTAACGTGCCTAGCCTTATATCTGGCTCATTGAATGTTCAGTAACTGTAATTATTATAATTATTTTTCTTTTCCTCTTGGTTATTTGCCAGAAGAGGAAAGACCTAATAAACAAATATATATCTGAATGTGAAACCTGGCAAAATGTGACATTTTGAGAGGAACTTCTTTTAAATGATAAATATATATGTATGAGGGCAGCTGGGGAGACAAGTTGATCTATATATAGCTGCATCTGCTAGATACAGTTAGAATATGTAATCTTATGGGAAATTCTTCACCTGGGGCACATATTTATTTATATATCAACTTCTATCAGATGTTAAAATAGATCATTTAGCATTTTATATACCTCTAATATGACTGTCTATGACTACTACATTAATAATAATAATAAAGCTTTCAGAATAAATCCATGTCTCAAAAATTTCATATTTATTCTGAATAAAACCCCAACCCTTAAAAAGTCTAGTTTGGAAAGCAGTCTTTAAATATTTCACTTGTAAAGGTGCTACTGAATAGTGAGGCTTATTTTTCTTACTAGAGGTAGATATAATATGATTATTTTGCTATCAGATAAAGTAGCTTCTTTACTTCTTTCCTGGGATGATAAATACTAAATATCATCCCTCTCTCTTTTTTCTTCCTTTACCCTTTCTTCCTCTCTGTTTACCCTTCTGCCTCTCTCTATACACAGGAATTTCTACAGAATATTACACACTTTTTTTCTCCTACTAAAGAACAGGGTAAATGAATGTTGTAAGACATTTTAAATTTTTTAGTGTTTATTTATTTTGAGAAAGAGAGGGACAGAGAGTGAGCAGGGGAGGGGCAAAAAGAGAGGGAGACCCAGAATCTGAAGCCGACTCAAGGCTCCAAGCAGTCAGTGCTGAGCCCAATGTGGGGCTGGAACTCAGGAACTGAAAGTTCGTGACCTGAGCTGCAGTCCTATGCTTAACTGACTGAACCATCCAGGCACCCCTGTTGTCACATATTTTAAAATGCAGGGTTGCAGATAATCTCTTCTGAAGCAAACAACAAAGACTTTCTTCTTTATTTTTTAAACTTTATTTGAAGTATAACTAACCTAGAAAAAAGAGGAAAATCCTAACCAAATAGCTCAATGAATTACCACAAAGTAAACTCATTTATACTCTAGAGCAGGTCATTACACTGAGCATTTTCGTGCGGGGGCCGGGGGGTGGGAGGGGGCTATTGTGTCTCTACTCAGCCATTAATCTGTCCGGTCTTAAAAAGAAAATAGCGATCATTAAACCTTAAAATTGAGTTTTACCTGTTTATAACTTAAAGTAAATTGAATCGTAAAATTGCTTTTTTTTTTTTGTATGTGTGTTTGGCATCTTTCACACAATATTTTCAAATTATTTAAATTGTTTCATGTAGCTATTGTTTGTTTTTTACATGCTCATTGGTGGGCAATCCATTGCTGATTACCACTCGAGTTGTTTCCTGTATTTTCTAAATCTCAGCTCTGAACTTCTTGTACCTGGGTCTTGATATGCACATGAATACACTTGAAATATTCTTAAGAGTGGAATTGTATTGATGTTTAACTTTGGTGTATCTTGACTGCCACATAGTACTCCAAAGTGGCTGGGCCAATGGGTGTTCACACCCCCACGGTGGTAGACTTTCCTTGATCTACAGCCTTGTTCACTGTGGATGTAGTAAGTGGCTCTTCTCTTTAATCATTTAGAAGGTGTGCAATAATAACTCCTATGAAATATATTGATCAAGTTTGTGCCTCTGTGCTTAATCATTACAGTTAATAATCTTTGGTGCATTGTGTGTTTGGATTGTCTTTTTAAAATTTTCTGGCAGTAGGGCCTCTGGCTGGCTCAGATGGAAGAGCATTTGGCTCTTGATCTTGGGACTCAAGTTCAAACCCCATGTTGTGTGCAGAGATTGCTTACATAAAACTTATTTTTTTGTGTGTGACTGTTTCTGACTATTCTAGATAGGAGATGTTTTTCAGTGTGCGTTCTGTAAATATCTTCTCCCACTCTGTGGCTTGCCTTTTCAATTTCTTTAAAGTATTTTTTGGTGAAGAAAAGTTTCTATTTCAGGTAGTCCAATTTATCAATATTTTTCTCTGTAGCATTAGTGTTCTTAATGTCTTAAATCTTTTTCTTTACCAAACTCATGAACTTATTCCCCTTTGTTACTTCAAAGTGTATATATGTGTACAAAAGTGCATATTTTCTTTGATTCTAATGCTTTTATCAGGATTTTGTTATCAAGGCCATACTAGAAAAAATTACATGTTGTGTATTCCCATTTTTTCTTATTTCTTAAAGAGATGTCTATGACTGACATGACTTATTGCTTAAATGTTTGGTTGAATTCACTAAAGTAAAATCATGTGGACCTTGAGGGGTTTTTTTACAAAGATATTTAGTTATACACTCTATATAAGTTTTTCAAATTTTATTTTTCTCTTCCGTAAGGTTTGAGAGGTTTTCATTACTTTGTTGATTCAATTTCAGTTTTCCAATCTATTGGTAAAGATTTGTTCATAATACATTCTTAGAGTAATTTAATATCCATAGATTCTGCAGTGAAGTCTTTATTTGTTCCAGATATTCTTTTCACATTTTCTTCCAATTGTTCTTTCTGACAATTTATCAAGTTTATCAGTATTTTCAGAAACCAATAATTGTTTTTGTTGATCTCCTTAATCCATTTTCTACCATTACATCTATTATTTCTTTCTATTTTGAGTGATATAATTTTTATTAAAGTATAATTAACATGCAACACTCTATTAGTTTCAGGTTTATGACATATTGATTAAACAATTACTTAGTGCTCACATAGTAAGTATAGTCACCATTTGTCACCAAACAGTGCTGTTATATTATTGACTATATTCCCTATACTGTACTTTTCATAGCTTCCTTTATCTATTCCACCCATTTCCCACCTACCCCCTCTGGCAACCACTGTATTTAAGAACCATCTTTTTGGTTTGTTTGTTTTGCTTTTTAAATTCTGCATATAAGTGAATTCATACGGTACTTGTCTTTCTCTGTCTGACTTATTTCCCTTATCATAACACCCACCTGGTCTATTCATGTTGTTGCAAATGGCAAGATTACATTCTATTTTATGGCTGAGTAATGTGCCACATCTTCTCTACAAATTCATTTATCGACGAACATGTGAGTTGCTTCCGTATATTGGCATTAGTAAACAATGCTGCTGTAAACTTAGGAGTGCATATATCTTTTCAAATTCATGTTATCTTTGGCTTTAATAAATACCCAGTTGTGGAATTACTGGATCATATGGTATTTCTAGATCACTTTCTTACACCATACATAAAAATAAACTTAAAATAGATAAAGATTTAAATATGAGATCTCAAACCATAAAACTTCTAGAAGCAAACACAGGCAGGAATCACTTTGATACTGGCCATAGCAACACATTCCTGGATATGTCTCCTTGGGTACGGGAAACGAACAAAAATAAACTACTGGGACAACACCAAAATAAATAAGCTTTTACACTGTGAAGGAGACCATCAACAAAACAAAAAGACAATCTACTGAAAAAGAGAAGATAGTTGCAAATGATATGTTAATAAGGGGTAAATATCCAAAGTATATGAAGAAAATGACTCAACACTAAAAGAAAAAATAATCTGATTAAAAATGGGCACAGAGGGGGGCCTGGGTGGCTCAGTCGGTTAAGTGTCCGACTTTGGCTCAGGTCATGATCTTAGGGTTCGTGGGTTCGAGCCCCGCGTCGGGCTCCGTGCTGACAGCTCAGAGCCTGGAGCCTGTTTCAGGTTCTGTGTCTCCCTCTCTCTCTGACCCTCCCCTGCTCCCGCTGTCTCTCTCTCTCAGAAATAAATAAAAATAAAAAATAAAATGGGCACAGAATGTGATTTGTTATGGATTTCATTTCACAAGGGAGTGCTTAAGTTGTTTTTCAGCCTTTTACTTCTTTTGCATATGTATTAAAGACTGTATGCTATTCTTTATGTATTGTCTTGTTGCATTCTACAAGTTTTTATAATTGTATTTCATTTATCATTCAGTTCACAGCATGTGATTAATTCTAAAGAAAAACAAAATAAAGTAAATATTTTATTTTACCTGAGTTGTCCTTCTTCTGATGTTCTCTATTTATGTAGCTTTCACTTTCTGGCTGTATTATTTTACTTCTCTCTAAATAACTTATTTCAACAATTCTTGCAAGGAAGATCCACTGGTGATAAATTCCCTGTTTCAGTCCATCATTGACCTAGAGACTAGGCAAGGTATATCCAGAAAAGTAGGAACCACTTTATTTATTTGAAACAAAGTGAATATAAAGCAAATAACTTTAACAGACATAATGGAAGACCTAGAAGTTAAGAGAGGGTTTGTGATTTCACCAGAACAGAAAATGTAGGGAGCCTATTAGGACCAGCTGGCTCGAGGGACGTAAAGAATCAGTTAGCTGAGGAGAGAACTTGGAACTCCAGCAGCCCGTCAAGCGAAGATCAAACAGGAGTACAGAAAGTGACACGGATGGAGATAGGGCTGGGGCTGGAGAACTAGGAGAACAGACAGAGTGGCTTCTTCCTCTCCCTCCTCTCCAGTGCTCCAGTGGGCCAGCTACAGTGGGAGACCTGAAAAAAGGCCAGGGAAATGGTCCCTTTCAGAGGTCAGGTACGTGTTTTATATGGCAATATAGGCAAAGTGCAGGGAGTCCATCTGCGGGTAAAGACCCGGAGGCATTAAAATATTATATTGGTTAATATTTTAGATACATTCCTTCATTCAAGAAAATTTTGTTGATCATCATGCAATGACAAATACTAGCATGGTAGGTGCTGGAATGTACAAGGAGGAGGGAAATTAAGCCGATGATTGTTAGAGTAATGGATTGTTAGGAAAGGGGGATGCAGCCTTGTGTGACTATCAGGGAAGCTGAATCTGGACGAGGTAAGTAGACTATCTCTGTCTTTCCATCTCTCTGAAGAAGTGAACCTATTAGCAACATCTGTAAATTAGGCGGGAGGAAGCTAGGACAATGGAGTGAGGAAGAAGGTCCTAGGCAGAGGGAAAACCATGTTTGAATGCAAGAAGCTAACAGAATAATACACCAGGAAGTTGAAGGAACATGGCTATAGCTAAAGTCCTGAGAGAATGGGACAGCCCAATTTCCTGGAGGTCAGTTGGTGTGGTTTGCAGAAGCCAGAATGTGCGGCTCTTTGAAAACTGTCAAAGTTATGGATATCTTTCTCTAAAGAGTAAAGCATAGAAAAAAGTAGTTATAACAAGACATAGATTTTAAAGGGATTTCTTTTACTGCAGGTGGTAAACTGACTACAAGGCCTGTAAAACTAATATGGAAAACATGTTTCAGAAAAGAGATGATAAGAGCTTGGACGTTGGAGACTCAAGTAAGGTAAGCAATAATAAGTGAAGCCCAGAAATATTTACCCAGAAAAATAAATAAGATTTGGTGATGTCTGTTTATTCAGTCATGCATTCACTCACTATATTCACCAATATTTGTTGAATTACTAAGTGAATAAGGTATATATTATGTATGTATTGAGGATTATGAATATATGTTGCTATAGTTTGTGTTACTTTAAATCCTAACAATAATTATTTCAGGAAGTACTCTAACAGAGAATATTAGAGAGTGGGATGGTGGTTTAATTACAATTTAAACAGGTGGTTTGGCCAATGCACAGACTTTTGGAGTAATTGTCTTAAATCTATCATTGAAACTGTAGAAAAAATAATTACCTCATGGGGAGAGGAAAGACTCCTGAGTGAGTTGAGAAAGCACTGGAAAGACCAAAATAGTAGTGGACAGAGGCCCTTTCCACCTTTACAGTCTCCTCATCTCTAGCAAATCAAGTCAAGTGTTCAGAGCAATATTTTTATTTCTAAGTCAGTGAAAGAGATTTAATATTTTATTTATTTTTTTGAGTATAGTTGACACACAATGTTACATTAGCTTCCGGTGTATGACATAGTAATTGGACAAGTCTATGCATTATGCTGTGCTCACCACGAAAGTGATTTAGATTCTCATTTGCCTTAGGGATTTCTCCAATAACAAGACTGCTAGACTCATGGCCCAGCAGTGAAGAGAACAAGCACAAATGACGAGAAATGGAACTGAAGATAGACTGGGTTTAGATTACAAATCCCTTGCTATGGATTTAATCCAGTACTTTTGCTGTGGTGATGCCTTTGCCCCTGATCCCCCTCAAATCTTCCCCCCCACCCTCCCAGCTTGGCCCAAACTTACTTCTTTCAGGACCCTGTGTCTAACACTTATGGAAAAAAATAAAACCTTAAAATATTGTAGACATGTTTAAACATCAAGTGCTTTTACTCCTAGCCCAAAAATCATTATACTTCATTTTCTTTTACTTTGGTGGCACTGAAAATGTGCTAGCCTTCTGTACTAAAAAAAGAAGATGTTTAAAATTTATTATGCTAAGGAGCTTTGAGAAGCACTAGTTGTCAAATATTAAATATCACCATGCCTAACCTGCAGTGAAGGCAGAACATATTCATTTAAAAGAATTTGTTTTACATATCACATAAGAGGAATAAAACAATTTTCTAGAAAAGTCAACATCTGCTATTTTTCTCAGATCTAGCTGTGGAAGAAACTGGAAGGAGGCTGGACCCTGAAGCCAGAGAGCCTAGTTCAAGTCCCTGCCTGGCTACCACTGAATGTGAGAAATACAACCAGTTGCCTAAATGCTCTGAGAATCAATTCTCTCAACCACACAACTCATAGTGGTGGTATGTGGGTGAGGAAGATGAGGCACAATACGCATAAATAATGGTACAAATATGCTAAGTTATTTAGGCATGATAATTTTTAATGCAAAATGATGTGGCTACTATAAAACAAAGTTGGTCAATGTTTTGTGAATTTTTTATGTCATTGATAGATTTTCACACACCAACATGCATTTGTTGAAAAAAAGCCACACACTTGTGAAATTATTGATTGAGAATATTGACTTAGTGTGGGGTTGTAGAAGGAAGGGAAACTCTAGTTGGTTTCTGAAGAAATATATTTGACAGACTGTCACTGCCCTCAACCTGTTAAGTTCATTTAAAGTAGGTGATGTAAGAAAATAATTCACTCTTATATAAACAATTAATGTCAATGAATATCTTATATATTAACTATTTATCCAGTAAAGAAAGTTTACAAGCAGAAATAATGAGAGAAGCTTATCTTTCACGCCTAAAATATAAGCCTTATAAAGATTTTTTATGGTTAAAAAGTATGAGTATCAGCTATTTAAGGCTGGATTTGTTCACATAATAAGGAAGATGATACCAGTTGCCAACATATTTTCAAAAAATATATACTTAGTATAACAATGTTCGTAGGCTTCCAAAAATATATCCAAATGCTACAGCAAAAAATAAAATCCATGATTTTGAAAAGTTGTCACTGCAAGACTTTTCATCCATAAATATTAAAAACAAAACATGACCTAAATTACACAAATGTAAGCTTTTCCTTCAATGCCATGAAAAGTAAATGATAAATGAATGAATAATCTATGATTCTTCATTCCCCAGTTCTGCTAAATAAAATGTGACTCCTTACATAGCGGTGCATTCACTACACAGATAAGTACCCCCTTTAAGAGCTTCAGGCTGGCCAATTCCAAATCGATCCCTAAATTACTATTGGGAGAAATGGTGCCTTTACAATATGGTTAGCATATACTATATCAGACAAGTGAGAAATTTCTCATAAATATGAAACATTTGAGGCTACGGATGTAATTTTATGTCTTGGATGAACATTTTATGAATGCACGTGATGTTTTCCTTCTTTGTCTCCACTCTGATTAGTAAGGTCCTTGAGAAGTTATGGGTTTATTGAATCACCTGTTCGCTTCCATGGTCCTGGATGGGTTTGAACGATGTACTCTACTTGGTCTTCCATGCATCTTCAATAGGCTCAAATTCTCCTGGATCTACAGGAGAAATCCTTATCTGCCTCCCTGTAGAATACATTTAAGGGTTTTGGAATAAAAACAACCTCTCTTCCAACTTGGCCCTCTACTGACTAGCTTGTGTAATTTAAGACAATATGTCATTTCTAAGCCTCATTTTATTTTTATGTAAAGTGATTGCACAGTAATTATCTCTCTGAGGATTAATTATGATAGCACGTGTGAACTGTCCTACAAAATATAAACTGTTTTCTTCCTGCTTTTTTTGTGTAAAATGTGCTTTAGATGCTGTCTGAGGCGCTGAGAATTTCTAAGAACGTTACTGCTCATGAAACTTATGTGTGATGTACAAAAAGAATAGGTAAAATTCCTCGTATTGTTTGTATGGCCATGGATTCTTATGGCCCGAGGCGCTCCTGGATCATCCTCTCCTCTCTCTGTTAGATGTGTTCCTCAAGCCAATGTCCCATCCCCAGGTCCTCTCTCTGGGCACCTGCTGGGAGCCACACTGGCCTCGCTGGATGACAGTCACAGCAAGGAAATGGCAGCGTTTGCACAGCTCCTGCCATGAAAAGCAAAACTGGTATCTCCTTCTGCTACTACTGGCTCATGTTGGAAATGAGCCTGCTGGTATTGACCAGGCCTCACAATATTCCAGATCGGACCGATATTCCCTACACAGATTGCTCATAAGGAAAAGCATATTCCTGCTTTTTCAAAAGAGATTTTAGATGAAAGCATTGTGGATGATAGTCAAAAAGCTCTTCCTGTGGACCTTGCAGATCCAAGACTTACATAATAAAGGGGGCTAAGAACACAAGAGTTACAATTGAGTCTGGCCCTGAGACAAAGAGCTTAATTTAGAGTTAAGGAACAGATAAGGGTGGGAACTTAAGTTAATACTTATACCTTTTCTAACTGGTGATGTATGGCAGTCCCTTCCCTAAGGCCTACTTTCTGCAAACACCCTCCCTTACACTGGCAGCTGGGATGAGGATAGATAAGAGTAGCTAAAACATAATCCAAAAGCAAAGGCTAACACACTTAAGGCCTCCATGGTGTTTACACATTCAGCATCAAGTCAAAAAGAGTTTCCACGAACAACTTATTAATCAGCTCAAAACATTCATCCTCTTGAGAGCCAAACAGAATGACTCCTAGCCTATCTATATGTGTAACCTATGTCCTAATCTTAGTATTATTAACTTAGAACAAATATGTATGTCATCCTGTTTTTCACTAAGAACATCCTGTTATTTCCTTAGTTGTAAGATTTACTCAATCTCACTATGATTGGGGTAATTCTGCAAGAATATTTCTGAAAACCCTGTTCTTGTACACTTTTCAAAGTATCTTATCACAAAGAGTTTTCCATTGTAAAAATTCCTTTTTCATGGAATCTCATGTTATCGTTTGACCTATAAATAAAGACACCAAAACTGACAGTGCAGAGGTGCCTGCCTGGTGACCAGAAAGAATCTTGGGGCTCTCTCCCTCTCTCTCACTGACACCGTCCATCCTTTAGGGACCCCCGGATTGGCTGGAGCAGGTCTCCAGCAGGCACCCTCACAGAGGCTTTGCAACTAAGACTTTGTCTTAGTTTGCTTGCAAATGATAATAGACTCTAAATTTCTACTCATACTACTGCAAAATTATCTTTCAAATTCTGGTACTGTATAACCAATGCTCTATTTGACGTTTGGACTCAGGTAAATCACAGGGGGCTCAGTTATATTTTTAGAAGCCTTTCTGTGTCTTTCCTCATCCAGTTTTCCCTCACGCTTCCCCATTTCAGTAAATGGCACTGCCAACTACCAAGTGCATTGGCCAGTAACGTTTCCCCTTTCTTATTTCCTCTGTTTCTGTTAGCAGTCACATCACAACCACCAGCCAAACAGGACAGTTGTCTCCCCATCTCTGCCGGTGCAACTTGAATACAAACAAGCCGGTGTTCTTTCTTGTCTTAAGTATTATGGGAGATTCCTGTTTCTATTCTTTTTCTATTGCTTCTCTTAACTCTGACATCCCCCAAATTATAAGAGTAAGATTTGGAAAATGTGAGTTAGATTATGCACATGCTCCTACTCAATTTGAATAAAATTCAGGGAATATTACATGAGACACACATATGTGAGTAACTCAGTTCCTGTTCTCCTCTGCAACATCATTTTGTATCATCTGTTGACATAATCAGCATCCTTCAGACTGGGGTCTTCAAATAACATGCTCTTTCCAACATTGGTCCTCTGTACCTTTCTTCAACTTCATGAGTCTTTCCTACCTTTTGGCTTTATCATAAACATTTCCATAGAGTCTCTTCTTAAAACTATTTTTTAATGCTGTTCTTTTTTTGAGAGAAAGAGAGAGAGAAAAAAACAGCAAAAGCAAGGGAGAGGTAGAGAGAGAGGGAGACACAGAATCTTAAGAAGGCTCCAGACTCCGAGCTGGTGGTACAGAGCCCGACCTGGGGCTCGAACTCACGAACTGTGAGATCATGACCTGAGCTGAAGTCAGTTGATGAACCAACTGAGCCACCCAGGTGTCCCTTAGAGATACCTTTTATAAACAAGTGAAGGAGCTCCCAACAGATATATAGTAGATTGTTGTTTAGCTTCTTTTTCAACCTTTGTTATTGTCCTTTCATATAAGGCAGAGAAAAGAGAGATCAAAACTTCTAAATTCTGTATATATAGGTATGTGCATCAGAGAAGTCCTAGTTCATGGATATTTAAGTAGAAGGGAGTTTGAGGCTTTGGGTGGTATCTACAAAAGAAAGGTGTGTCTTCTTTCTGCAGGCGGGAATTAGGATGTGGTAATGTATCATTTTAGAAAATACAGATGAAGTGAATCCCCTTAAGGTTGGTGGTATAACAAGATAAAAATTTGATTGGTGAAAAAGTGTGGTTGGTGCCTACCTAGACTGTTATGTAATAAAAAAACACTTTAAAAGTTGTTTTTTTAATAAAACCGTTGTTACCTGAATGTGTCTGTTATTGCATTTGGCTCTAAACCTTGCTAATTCAACTGTACTTTTTCTTTTTTGTC
Source organism: Proteles cristata cristata (assembly GCA_017311185.1). Lineage (NCBI taxonomy): Eukaryota > Metazoa > Chordata > Mammalia > Carnivora > Hyaenidae > Proteles > Proteles cristata. The sequence goes on along the minus strand of JAESUZ010002755.1, from coordinate 37,605 downwards.
TTTGAGCTCTGTTTAATTCTTCCATATCTTATTATTTTGTTTATTTGCTTGTACAGACTATACCATCTTTTATAGACTGGCTGCAAGACAGCAAAAATGGGAGCTCTGGTTGTTTGCTGATTACTGGATACCTAGTTTGGTATTTGGTCCTTTGTTCGTAGTAAGCAGGTTTGCAATACATATTTGTGAATGTACAGATAAACTGGAATGCAAAAAAGTTTGAGTAAATGTTTTGAACCTATTGTTTATATAATTCCTTCATGTTATAATCCCAGCAATCACTGAGGGAAATTCAGTTCTGGAGCAATCGATTGGTCTGGAGACAACCGCAGCTGCATAACAGAAACTCCCCAAATAATTTCAAAATGCAGCCAAAGTTGAAAATGACTATCATGACAGTTTCTCAGAAAACCACATTCCCTTATCAAAAATGATAAGGTATTGCCTACTGTGATATTCCGAGATTTCACATGCAACCCTCTATCTGTTGTTTTGACTAGCTTACTGAACCAATACGTGGGCAGCAGGATCAAGAGAAGAAAACAATTAATCTACAGAGATACAATGTCATTCTACTGAGTCCTTTTATAGATGGTAAAGTCAGACATAAAAATAAAGCCTGGGAAATAACTCAGAGGAATAACACAGACCACAGCACTTTACAACTTGATGTAATCTTGGATATGATTGACACTCTGTCAATGTTTTTGTCCTGATCACCTCAACAGCTATCATACTTCTGACTGCATTTGTCTGTTAGTGGCCAGCACATTTAGATACTTATCAGTAACTACACCAAAGAGCTTTTTTGTAAAGACAGCAGTTTAAGACAAGAATTACTAATCATGCAATAGAATGCTCTACATAAATGTTCTTAATTAATAACCAAATACACATACACATACACATAGGCTGCATGACAGACCATATTCTATATGGTTTCATGAATACAGAGATTTGTTGGAAACTCTGGGCAGGTTTGGCTATGTAAATAGCTTCTAACATGAGCCTCCAGATTTTCCCATACTTTCATATATATGATTCAATAAAATGTTGTCAGTATTTCTCTGGTTTCAAAGCTAGTTCTCCTTCTATACTGATCTATACAAAATAACTGTATCAACACTATTAACTAATCGCAAGTCTCTACTATGGGGTTACTTTTTTTTCTACTATTCTGTGAAATATCAGAACCCAATAAGGGTGATCACATCCTAATGTATGTTCTACAGAATTCTTGCTGTAACTGGTTGGAATATTTTCTTCTTTGCTTTGCATTAATAAGAATAGTTGAAAGAATACTTCTTTTTTTTGAGAGAAGAGAATCACCTCTTGTTTGTAAGCTAGCAGAAAACAATACGGTGAACTTTACAGATCTGGGTGATTATGTCTTCTGTATGTGACACTTGCATATCCTCTTTGCAGGGAAAAACCTAAAATTTCACACTAGCTCTCATTACTGTGTTTGCTTATATGAGTAAGGGAATTACATTATATGTGTTGAAAAACTGAACTAGAGGTATTTTTGGAATCCGACAATAGTTAAAGGTTAGCAATATTTATTAACTTATATTAGCCCCTAATAGTTATATATATTAATGTTTTATGTTAAAGCTTTACATACTTTAACATGGAGGTGCTTCCAAAAAGTGATTTGGACAATCAAAAAAAAAAAATCAGAGAGGAAATTAAAAAAAAACATGGAGACAAATGAAAATGAAAACACAATAGTTCCAAGTCTTTGAAATACAGCAAAAGCTCTGCTAAGAAGGAAGATTGTAACAATCAAGGTCTACCTCAAGGAGCAAAAAAAAACAAAAAACAAAAAACCCTCAAATAAAGAATGTAACTTTATATGTAAAGGATTTAGAAAAACAATAAACCAAACCCCAAAAAACAGTAGTAATAAGGAAATGATAAAGATGAGAGCAGAAATAAATGACTTAGAAACAATAACAACAAAACAGTAGAACAGATCAATGAAATCAGGAGCTGGTTCTCTAAAGGATCAACAAAATTGATCAAACTTTAGCTAGACTCATAAACAAAAAAGAGAAAGGACGCAAATAAACACAATCAGAAATAATACAATGTATTTTAAGAGAATATTATGAAAACTGATATGACAACAAATTGGATAAACCAGAAGAAATGGATAAATTCCTAGAAACATATAGTTTTATAAAACTGAATCAGAAAGAAATAGAAAATTTAAAGACTGATTACCAGCAATGAAATTGAATCAGTGATCAAAAAACTCCCAATAAACAAAAGTCCAGGACGAGACAGCTTTATAGGAAAATTCTACCAAACATTTAAAGAGTTACTATCTATTCTTCTCAAACTATTTCAAAAATAGAAGAGGAAAGAGAGATTCAAAATTCATTCTTTGAGGCCAGCATTACCTTGACACCAAAACCGTATAAAAACACTACGATAAAAGAGAGAGCTATGGGCCAATATATCTAACAAGCATAGTTGCAAAATTTCTCGAGAAAATATCAGACAATCAAAGCAACAACACATTTAAAAAATCATTCACCATAATCAAGTGGGATTTTTCCTAGGATACAAGGGTGGGTCAATATTTGCAAATCAATCAGCGTGATACATCACATCAACAAAAGAAAGGATAAGAACCATATGATTATCTCAATAGATGCATGAAAAGCATTTGACAAAGTACAAAATACTACATCCACTTCTCATGAAACCCTCAACAAAGTAGGTTTAGAGGGAACATACTTCAAAGTAATGAACGCTATATATGAAAAACCCACAGCTCACATCATAATGGTGAAAAACTTTTCCCCGAGGCTTAGGAACAGAACAAGGGTGTCCACTCTCACCGTTTTTATTCAACATAGTATTGGAAGTCCTAACTACAGTAATCAGACAAGAAAAAGAAATAAAAGCCATCCAAATCAGTAAGGAAGAAGTAAAATTGTCACAATTTGCATCCTTTTTACCGGGAAAAAAATGATACCATCTCTGTACCTATAATCAAAAGTTGATTCTTATACATGTTTATAGTCTACGAAAAGTGTATAATATACATGTACATATATTCTATATTTATAAAATATGTACATATGTGCATATATAAATACAAATTAGTACCTTTTATAAAAAGCTATTTTTAGTTTTTTAAAGATTGCTTTTAAGTAATTACTACACCCAATGTGGGACTCAAACTCACAACCTCAAGGGGCGCCTGGGTGGCTCAGTCAGGTAAGTGGCTGACTTCAGCTCAGGTCATGATCTCTCAGCCTGTGAGTTCGACCCCCACGTTGGGCTCTATGTTGACAGCTCAGAGCCTGCTTCAAATTCTGTGTGTCCCTCTCCCTCTGCCCACCCCTCACCACCACTCGCACTCTGTCTCTCTCTTCCAAAAATAAATAAACATTTAAAATTTTTAAAAACTTCACAACCTTGATTTCAAGAGTCTCATGCTCCACTGACTGAACCAACCAAGTGCCCCTTTAAAAAGTTTTTTGAATGTTTAATTGGCCTCAAAATGATAAGAATCTTGGACAACTTTAAACACACAACAAATAAAAATTTGATATTTATAGTATTATAATTATATTTGCATATGATGTATACATAATTAAAATATATTGAACTCATACTATACCATATATTCTAATACATTCATGAAGTGATTGATATCATGAAATAAATATGTAGGGATTTACAATTCTAAATTCATTGAGTTTATTCCATTTCTTTAATTCTTGTAAGATAATGTTCAGAAATTTAGAGTTACACTGATGAACCAAACCCAAGCATTACTCTTGTACATTTAAAGCATAAAGTATATAGACTTAATCTAAGTACATCAGATCCTCAATTAAATGTACTGCTATTGTTACATCTCAAGCAAAAGAATTCTCAATTGTCAATTTATTGGGGATGCAAAACATGACTCTGTATAATGCTAGACACAAAAGAGATATACACATTCTTATTGATTTTATGGACACCCTATGTATCTACTGAACTACAATTTTGTCAGAGTCAATGAAACTATTTACTGTGTTGAGTTTGAGGGTGAGAACTCAAGGGAGGTTCATGGGTCTTTCAAGATTAAGTTTTACTAAAAACTCACCATGCAACCAAATATACACATGAAAACAAATATTTAGATTGGGACAGTGTGCCTTGGTAGTACTGGCTCAGGCAATAGGGTATAGAGATGACTTCACCTCTGGTAAACCTTTTTTTTTTCAGCACTCTGCAGACTAATTATCACATATATTTTGAAAGAAATTCCCATGGCCCTCCTTAAAATATTTCTGGATTTTCAAAAGTGAAGCATTTGTGAAGGTTCTCACCTCTCAAGATGTCTAATTAGCTCTCCTTGTGCATTGAGACCCACAAGTTTCTTTCAAGATTCAAAGCTAAAGTTAGAAACTTAATTTCAAATGATATCAAAACTTGGTTTGATAGCACTTTGATTTTTCATATAAAATGAAATGCTTGAGACACTGTAGGCAAATTACCATGTTAAATTATAGGCATCTGTCAATGTTTCAGCCTTTTAAAAACATTTTTGCAAGTTATTAAAATTATAACAGACAACTGAGTTTTCATTTTCATATAAGTATGAAAAGAATGAAATTAGAACCTTATGTTAACTATTAAAGACAATAAATAATCTTTGTTTCTCGGACACATATATATTATTGGGCATTCTATACCAAATGATCTGTCTATATTTATTACTTACAACATTCTTAGCAGTATATATATGAAAGGAATACATATACATCAAAGTTGAAACTATAAAGAGAGAGATGGCTCAAAAAATCACCTCTAATTATGTTTTGGGACCCAACCTGTTCTAGAAGAATCTTGTTCCTGTACCTATTAGAATTTATGCATGCCAATATAATATCCTTAATACATCCATAGGTTCCTATACTTTCAGGAAAAAATTGCTTAAGATATAGATATACAAAGAATTCTTCTTTGTTTGTCTGAGATTCTAACTTATCTGGCATCCTGTAATCTTATTTGTTAAATCTGACAGCTCTATGACAGAAAAACTTTAGAAGTAACCTAACTGTTCATCAGTGGAATAATTATATAACACAACACATGTCAGGCACCATTCCAAGTAGTTTCCAAATTTCTCTGATAAATTTCTTCCACTTCCAGTTCTATTTTGGTTTCTGGTTTTTGGGGTGACCCAAAGAAACCCAGAAAGTCTGTTGATACTGGTGGTCCAGAATGTTGGTGTTGAAAGATTTGATGTTAATGACCCCTCTCAAGCTATGAGTTTATGATGACTGCATACCCAAGACTTGGAAATCTTGACATCTTGTCTTCAAAGCTAGCTATATATTTTATCTTTTTCCCCCAGTGATAATGATTTCTCCATTAGGGAAATAAATTGGAATTAGCAGAGCATATTTTCACATGCCCTGGGAATTCTTCCAATGATTTATACATAATATATTTCTTAAGACTTGGGTCATAAGATATTATACATGTCATCACTGCCAATTATCTTGGATGTAAAATACGAAGTAGGAAGGCAGAATGCCTCACCTCTGTGAGCCTTCATTTTGAGCTTTCAAAAGAAGCAACCAGGTTTTCTTCACTCAGCTTGGGTATCAATAGATTTCTAACACTAGGGGGCAGTAGGGTGGTGTTCTCCATTCCTAAACAGACCTTGAAATAATTCCAATAAAGAGATTTCACCAGCAGATGGCCAAGAAAGTTATTCTGATGGGATTTAGTTTAGTTATTATTTGATGAGGGGAGCCTGGGTGGCTTAGTCGGTTAAGCGTCCGACTTTCGCTTAGGTCATGATCTCGCGGTTCGTGGGTTCGAGCCCCGCGTCGGGCTCTGTGCTGACTGCCAGCTCAGAGCCTGGAGCCTGTTTCAGTCTGTGACTCCCTCTCTCTCTGACCCTCCCCTGCTCACACTGTCTCTCTCTCTCTCCTAGAAATAAATACAAATATTTTAAAAAATAATAATAAAAAAATAAAAAAAATTATTATTTGATGCTATCTGGTGTTTAAAAACTTTTCTAAAAACTTTGAAAAATTAAAACTACTCTTCTGAATGATTATGTCAGTTGGAATTATGGAGTTTCACTTGTTAATTTAAAAAATAATTTATTGGGGTCCCTGGATGGCTCAGCCAGTTAAGCGTCTGAGTCTTCGTTTAAGCTCAGGTCATGATCTCATGGTTTCATGGGTTTGAGGCCCCCATGGGCTCTGTGCTGCCAGGTTGGGATTCTTTCTTTCCCTCTCTAGCTGCCCTTTCCCCACTCATGCTATCTCTGTCTCTCTCTAAAAAAAACCACTTTTTTAAAAATAGAAAATAATTTATTAATTATTTTCACAACTTGAAGGAGGGGAATTTTCTTTGATTTTTGATCAAGAAGTAACATAAGGCATGTGTTTACTTTCAAGAAATCATCCTTTTCATTATAAATTATAAATGTCAATTATATGATGTTCTAAAAAAGGCAACATGATTGTGAGAGAGAAGAGATCTGGTTTTCAGGGGATATAAGTGGAGGGAGAAGGAACTTTGCAGATAATAAAACTGCCCTGTATTCTGACTGTGATGGTGAATACATACTATACATGTGTAAACACCTGGAAAATTTACACTAGAAAGAATATATATCACTGTAAACATGTTAAAAAATAAGTAGATGTGTAATACTGTTTATTACCTGGTCACTGTACTTTTTAATACTTATTGAAATATTACTACAAAATCATTGAATAATTTATTACAATGCAATTGCAGTTGTTAGGTAGCCTTTTTGCAAAAAAAAAAAAAAACCAAAACAGAATTTCATACTCAAGATACAAGATATAATAGAACAATATAAAAGAATTAAGCCATTATTTGTATAAGAAGGGATTATTAAAAAGCAAAAAAAAAAAGGCAATTCCAGATATTCTGGAAATGGAGATATAATATTTGAAAAAAAATTTAATGCTTATTTACTTTTTTGAGAGAGAGAGAGAAATAGAGTGTGCATGGGGGAGGAGCAGAATGAAAATGAGGCAGAATCTGAAGCAGGCTACAGGCTCCATGCTCCTGCACAGAGCCCAGCTCAGGGCTCAGATCCATGGACTGTGAAATCATGACCTAAGCCAAAGTAGGAGGCTTAACTGACTGAGTCACCAGGTGCCCCAAAGATAAGAATACTTAAAATAAGAAATAAGGGCCTACTCTATAGTCACTGTATACTGAAATATTACTATTAAATTATTGAAATTACTGACATTTGAGTCCCTTTTTCATGGTAACACATTATGTAACAATTATTTTTTTAAAAATAATTTGTCTTGGTAAGCTTGTAAACTTGGTCAGAGATCATAGCAAATTTATTCCCTAGGAATGACACAAAGTCATGAGTAAGTGTAATCACTGTGGAAAGTAATTCTTGGTGAATATGTAGTCATTTATAAAAGTATAAAATGTATTGGAACACCTGGATGGCTCAGTCAATCAGGTGTCTAACTTGATTTCAGATCAGGTCATGGTCTTGGTGGTTCATGAGATCAAGTAAAGCGTTGGGCTCTGTGATGACTGCACAGAGTCTGCTTGGGATTCTTTCTATCTCCTTCTCTCTATCCCTCTCTCCTGATCTCTCTCTCTCTAAATAAATAAATAAACTTAAAAATTTAAAGCATAAAGCATTTAAAAAAGTCCACAGTCATGTGATATAGAAGACAAAAACATAGGATATTTCATGACCCCCAAAATAAGACATAATAGAGTAATACAGAAGGAGTCTGAAATAGTTTAAACATTTATTTGTGAAACAAAATATGAATAGTAAAAGTAGGAAAACTTGAAAAATAGTCATACAAAAATCTTGAATATGAAAATGTAATATTTGAAATATATATTTCATGTGACTGAATATTAAAGAATAAACACAGTTGAATAGACAATCAATGGATTGGAAGACTGATATGAAGAAATCACTCAATGAATCATTAAAATATAAAGAGAAAAAATAAGAGGGATTGACTAAATTGTAGACTGAGAAGTTACAAAACATTTTTTAAAATAAATGATTCGGAAAATATGAATGTGTGCTCCTCATTGGGACCGTTAGAAACTATTCTAGAGACTATTAAGACTTGTTCTTATTGACTTTACTAGTTTTATTTCCTGCTATGGTTGAATATTTTGTATCAGAATAAGCTCTAACAAAGTAAGAAAGCAAACTGAGTGTGCTTAGATTTGTAGAACTCCCCATCAAGTAGGGTTTGAGGAGTTATGATCCTGGAATACATTGGAGAGGTGAGCCCCAAATTAAGCTTTCATTTGCAATTTGAGACATTTATGGATTCTTAAGCAGTGGCTGAAAGACAGAAACTGAACCAAGTTCTTGAGAGTATCATGTGTTTGGGAAGAAAAATTAGGGGGTTTAGGGCAGGCAAGGAAGGAGGCCTCTGGCGAACATGCCAGACTTTCAGTTGGGAATTTTGTAGCTTTATCACAAAAGAGAAAGAAAACCAAAAATGGAAACAACTTCACAGATATCAAATCTCAGCTACCTGTCAGCTCAATCTCTCATCGAATTAAAGTAGCCTGTCACAGGACTAATTGCTTGCCAGAAGAAAAATGATTCCACTTTATATAATGGTAATATCACTTATGCCTTTAGTTTTCTTGAACTATGTTTTATTCTGAGATATTTGTAGATTTATATTCTGTTGTTAAGAAATAAAAGAGAGATGCCATGTACTTTTTACTCACTTTTTCCAAAGACAGCATCTTGCAAAACTACAATATCACAACCACAGCATTTCCATCGCAAGGATCTCTTATGTGCCCTATAACATCCACATGTTCTTCCTGTTCCTGCCTGCAACTTAACCCCAACAACTATATTCTGTTTTACATTTCTGTAATTTAATTACTCCCAAAATGTTATATAAATGAAATCATACAATAGATAACTTTTGAGATTGACTTTTTTCACTTGGCATATTCTTTGGTGATTCATGCAAATTGCTGCACATATCAATAGTTTTTCATTTTTAGTGCTTGGTATTATTCCAAACTATGGATGTACCATTGTTTATATAGCCATTGACACGTTGAATAATATCTACTTTGTTTCTAGATTTTGGCTATTCTGAATAAAACAGCTATACACATCCATGTATAGATTTTTGCATTAATCTAAGTTTTAAATTATATGGTAAAATGCCCAAGAGTTTATCCAATTGTTGGATAAACCAACTCAGTTGTTCAACCAACTGAGCCATCCAGGCGCCCCACAAAAGACATTCTTATATGAATCCCTTTCATTTTATAAAATGTATTTAGCCATTCTTTAGAGTAGGTGTCCTTTCCACAATTTCTGTTTGTTTTCATCTAGAAATGTCTTGACTTCCCTTCATTCTTTTTTAAATTGAACTTTAATTGACATACAATATTGTATAAGTTTAAGGAATACAACATGTTGATTTGGAACCTTCACATATTGCAGTATGATTACAACTGCATTATCAGCTAACAACTCTAACACATCACATAATTATCATTTTTATGGGGGAGAAATTAAGATCTACTTCTTAGCATCTTTGAAGTTTATAATACAGTATTGTTACTTATGACTACTATGCTGTGCATTTTATTTCTAGAACTGATTTATCCACTGGCTGGAAGTTTATACCCTTAAAATACACCTCCCCAGTTATCCTGTATCCATCCACCCTGTATCCATGGTAATCATTATTCTACTCTGTTTTTATGAGTTCAGCTTGTTTAAGGTTCCACATGTAAATTATATCATAATATAGTACTATTCTTTCTCTGTCAGACTTACCTCACATATACAAAGCCATCAAGGTCCATCCATCCACTTCTGGGTATATATCAAATGGAAATGAAAACAGGGTATGAAGGAGATATCTGCACTCCCATATTTGTTGCAGCATTATTCACAATATCACACAATGTGGAAAAACCTAGAGTGCATCAATGGAAGAATGGATAAATATATATATTATATATAATATAATTATATATTATGTAATATATATATTATATATAAATATATATATATATTATTCAGCCATGAAAAAGAAAAAAATCTTGCCATTTCACCTTCATATTTGAAGGATATTTTCTGTGGGAATAAGTGTCTGGGTTAACAGTTCTTTTATAACAGACCCTGGAAAAATATCCTGATATAATTCATATTTCTGGTGTCCATGGTTTCTCATGAGATATCTCTTGTCTTTTGAATTGTTTTCCCCCAATGGGGAAGATGGTGTGTGTGTGTGTGTGTGTGTGTGTCTTGCTGTGTCTTCCATATTTTCTGAATTTTAATTTTCAAACGTTTGACTATGATTTGTCTTGGTGTAAATTTATTTGAGTTTATTCTGATTGAGGTATGCTCAACTTCTTGAGTCTGTTGTTTTATGGTTTCTGCAAACCTTCAAAACCTGGGAAGTTTTCAGTCGTCATTTACTTGAGTACTTTTCAATCCTTCCCTCTCTTTTTCTTCTGTCATGACTCTGAGACCATCAGTGACAGTGTTTGCTTATTAGTTTTGTCTGGTTTTTGTCCCCTGGTGCCCTGTGGCTCTGTTCATTTTCTCCTCCAGTTTATTTTCTCTCTGTTCAGGTTGGATAATTTCTTTTGATCCTTCTTCAAATTTACTGATTCTTTCCTCCATCCCCACCATTTTTTTTTTACATTTATTTATTTATGAGAGACAGCCTAAGACAGAGTATAAGAGGGGGAGGGGCAGAGAGAGAAGGAGACACAGAATCCGAAACAGGTTCCAGGCTCTGAGCAAACATTCAGCACAGAGCCTGACGCAGGGCTCAAATCCACAACCATGAGATCATGACCTGAGCCAAAGTTGGATGTTCAACCGACTGAGCCACTCAGGCGCCCCCTCCCCCACCGTTTTCTTGTTGAACTCATTCACTGAGGTGTTCTTTATTTGTTTGCTTCATTTTGCAGTTCTAAAGTTTCCATTTGATTGTTCTTCAAAATATTCCATTTATTTGCGAATGCTTTTCTGTTTCTTTGCTGAGACTTTAAATTATTTCATTTTTTTCAGATGTGTTTGCAATTATTCATTGAAACATTTTTATGATGGCTGCTTTAAAATCTTTCTTTGATAATTCTAACCTCTGCCATTTCAGTGTTGGTATGTATTGACTGTTTGTCCTCATTTACTGTGTTACCTCCCTGGTTTTTAGTATGACAAATGGTTTTTAGTTGAGATCTGGACATTTAGAGGATAATGTTATGAGATTCAGGATATTATTAAGGCTTCTAGATTTCCTGTCTTTTCCTGGCTCTGCTCCAGGGAATAGATTAAGGTTGAATTAGACACCTCGGTTCTCCACTCAGCTCAAGTCTACATCTGAGGGGGATTGCTAATTGCAGCTAGGAAGGCATGAGAAGACTGACTCCCCACTCACCCCCCACTGATACCTCCCTAGTTTGGAGGGGTAGATATACATCATTATTGCTCCATACTGGTGGACTACAGTAAAACTTGAACTTCTGCTAGGTCTCCCTGTACACAAGAAGGGGAAAGGATGTCTTGTTACTGGCAGGTGAGAATGGAAATCCAGGATCCCTATGTGGTTTGCATTAACACCACTCTGGGTCTAGTGACCACCCGGTGAGAACAAAAGTCCTGTCTCCCTGTAAACTTTAATCTAGAACACTCTGCCTCTAGAGGGGGGAAGTAGGATCCATTCTTGGCATATGCTGGTTTAGATATAACTACACTTGTTTTGCTAAGATGGGCTTGTTATGTTTAAAAGTTCTCAAGTGCCTGGGTGGCTCAGGTGGTAAAGTGTCTAACTCTTGATAGCTGCTCAGGTCGTGATCTCGAGGGTGTGAGATTGAGCTCCATATTGGGCTCAGCACTGAGCATGAAGCTTGCTTGGGATTCTCTCTCTCTCCCCATCTCTCAAAGTAAATAAATAAAAAAATTAAAAACATTAAATAAAGTTCTCAATTTTGCTAGTTCTCAATTTTGCTAGTTTTGCTTATTTCCTGGTTCTTTGGTTAGAACCAGGTCTCTTTTTGGGCTTCTTTGTGTTTGTCCATTGGCATCTCCATGTTCCCAGCTTTTTCCACTCCAACTCTGAGATTTATAAAGCAAATAGTAAATCCAGGGAACTAACTACTCTGCCACTTCCTGGATCCTGAGGTCCCTAGCCAAACTTCTTTCTTCTCACCCCTTTGAGAATTTTCCAGTATTTGTTTTATATATAATGCCCAAGGTTTTGTTTGTATGTGGATGAATGAGCAATATACATCTTTTTAACCTCCCTGAAAGTGGAACTCTCCTACACTTTCATTTTATACCAAAAGTCCAACATATAGTAAAAAATTATCAGGCATATTAGGAAACAGAAACAACTTATCCAAGACTAAACAAAGGCAACAGAAAGAATCTTTCAGGAGTTATCATATAAATATATATTTGGAAACTGGAGTCATCATATACAGATTTTTAACATAATTGTGAAGCAAATATTATAAGCAAAAGTAAACACAGTATGGATGGAGAATATAGCAAAAATTGATATCAATGAAAAGATGGAAATACAGGACCTGAAAAAACTGATATTTTAAAAATAAAAAGAAATGAAATTAATATAAAATAATTGAGATATCACAGAACCCCAAATATTTGAAGGAATAATACAAAATATCAACATTTAGGAAAATGAAATAAGCTAAAAAAAGGAGAGAAAAAGATCATAAAAAGTGATATTAAGACTGATACAAACATACATACTCATGCACACATACGTATTGGCAGTTAAGATATACCAGGAATCACTATATGTGAAAAACTGATTTGGAGAAGTGGGAAATTTTGTAGAATATTACAACTAAAAATTACTCAAGTTACCCAGATTAAAGACTGAACATTATTACACCACTAATCATTACACAAATTTGATGGCTACTCAAGTCTTATCACTTTCAAAGCACATGATCTAGAAAATCTACAGGCATGTTTAACTGAAACCTCAAAAAACACATTGATGACATATCATCAAAAAAACCTCTTCTAGAAATTATAAAAATTAACAATTCTCCCTGTCATTTACTAAAACTAGTATAAAGTCAAATATTAAAACTATATAATTTAAATTCAATTCAAATAAAAATTATAAGGTAACATCATTTTTGTTTACATACATAAAAATTCTAAATAAGATATAAGCAAACCAAATAAGATATTTTTAAAACAAAATTTCATGACTATTATGGTTTATATTAATCTTACATTTATGCTTTAATTTTAGAGAAACACGACATTTCTGGACTAAAGGAGTAAATACAAATGATCATTTCTGTAGATCCATAAAAAAAAAGAGGGCATTTCAGAATGAAACTTCATTAAAAGGATAAATGGTGTCTCTCAAAATCTGACAGCAAACAATGTACCTTATGGACATGTCATAAAAATTAACCAAATCTTGGAAATAAAGCAAAAGAATGGCTTAAAGTCCCTTCCATTTCATTGGCTGATACTAGGGTTATTTTAATATCAAGAAGAATAGATCTGTATTGGACTTAGCTATTTACTTGTTAATTAGAGCCCAGACACTGTGATATTACATGGTCAGTTGCAGGTTACTATCTATAAAAAAGATAAGCCTAAAGGTTACATGTTTCGTATGTCGGACCTTAACCCATTTTGTCTCTATTTGAAAATTCATTTTAGCCTTCCTTGATCTATTTACCATTTGACAAGTTTTCTCTAATGAACTGAAAATTTTTTGACATATATTCATTTACGTTTTTATGAGAGTTATGTTTTTAATTTTGAAATTTATACTCCATCAGCGCTTAAAAACCTTAGAGACATTTACATTAAAGTAGGGAATAATGCATGCTCACTACCTTCACCACTATTATACAAGATTGAACTGTAAGTTTGCCATTCAACTTATTTATGAAGAAATATTTATTAGAAAATAAACAGAAGTAAAAAACTGGAAAAGAAGGCATAGAAGTGTTAATGTGGCAATATACTTCCCCTGATATTCTCCTGGTGAACATTAAAAAATACATTAATTTAATGGATATTTATGCCTTCACAATATGCCAGCAACAACCATGTGATTTCATCCAAAGTGTATTTCTCTCTGAACAGCCGTTCTTAAAAATGGGATAGCTTAGGGGCGCCTGGGTGGCTTAGTCGGTTAAGCGTCCGACTTTCGCTTAGGTCATGATCTCACGGTTCATGGGTTCGAGCCCCGCGTCGGGCTCTGTGCTGACTGCCAGCTCAGAGCCTGGAGCCTGTTTCAGTCTGTGACTCCCTCTCTCTGACCCTCCCCTGCTCACGCTGTCTCTCTCTCCTGGAAATAAATAAAACATTAAAAAATTTTAAAAAAAAAATGGGATAGCTTAGGTGTTTTATAATGTTTTGAAACAAGTGATGATTTAAGTTGACAAATTTCATTTAACATTTTTAATGAAAATGGGCCCATTGTATGCAGAGGCCTTAACATCCCTTAATTCATGTTATGGGTTCTTAGTAAACACTCATTCGGCACCAGGCACTTACTATCAAGGTAGTGGTCAACTGAAGGTGCTCACCTGGGAACACTGTCCCCAGGATCATTCAGGGGAAGGCTGTCACACTGATTAAGACTTCAAAATGATCTGGAAACCACTACATGTCTCCATGTGTCCTAACAGTTTACTTCCAGCGCTTCTTTTCAAAGAGATTCATAAAATCACCGACAAAGGACCTCAGACATGAGACCTATGAATCGCGTTTGATCTCTCCCCACCATTTTACTTCTCTACCATCCTGTGGAAGGCTGTCACCTCCAGGCAAGACAAACAACTGGGTTCTCTCAAACAGCTGAGCACAGAGACATTGATCTCATAGCATTGCTTTACTAAAAAAACAAATAAACAAACAAACAACAACAGGAAAGCAAAGAAGCAGAGAAAATGAACAAATCAACCCAGAACATATCAGTAGGTACAAAAATGTGTAATCTAATAGTAAATCAAAACAGAATTTTCTCGTAGTGTATCTACCTTATGCTATTCAAAGTATAGACCGTGAGTTATTTCTGGCTTTTAAAATGTTTATTAGTGGACAAAACCAGATAGGTATTAAGAGTAAGACTTTAGGAAATTAGGAGTAAGATTTTAGCAATTGTATGGTAATTTGTATTACCACAACGATTTGTTTTACTTTACAAAAGTTTGTTGCTGAATAGGTAAGAAAAGGTTAAAGAAAAGAAATAGTATTTCACCAAAAATATCTGAAAGTGCTTCATCTAACTTCTAAATTAAGACAGAATATGGAACACCTGCATCACCCAGTCAGTTAAGCATCCACTTCTTGATTTTGGCCCACGTCATGATCTCAGGTTTCATGAGATAGAGCTATGTGTTGGTCTCTGCATTGACAGTGGGGAGCCTGCTTGGGAATCTCTCTCTCCCTCTCTCTCTGTTCCTCCCCTGCTTGGATACATGTACTCTTTCCCTCTCTCTCAAAATAAATAAATAAACATTTTTTAAAAGTTAGACTACATTAAAAATTACCAGGTTATTGGTTTAATATGTTTATATAAACTAGCTATTTAATCGTGACTCATATTCTTGCATTGCCTATAGTAATATTAACATCCTTGAGTGTCCTAACTTTGGAAATAGGGAAAAATGAAATAACCACTAGTAGAGTAAGAATTCCCAAAGTATACTGGAGACAGGCTCATAAAATTCTCTAAATTATCTTGCAATTAAATCTTTCTATGTACCAAAATTTCAGGTTAGGCAGTATTTTCATTTCCTGTTCTTACATTTGTTACCAAATAATAAAATTTTCCTTTGTATTACTTAAATTCATGTACATGGTAACTAGATATTTAGGGTTCAGTGATAGCATATACATTGGATTTATTTATTTATTTATTTATTTATTTATTTATTTATTTATTTGTGTAAGGTAGCTTGTGGTTTGAAAACATTTCTGTGAGTTCTCAATATAGTGATCCAATTGTTTTCACTTTTCTAATGAGAAAACCTACAGGAGAAATTGTTAGATTAGCTTGATTTGTAAAATAGATTATTTTCCCTGAGACATGAATTGGCACTGGTTGGGAAACAAATTACTTCATTCTTACCCTTTCGTAACTGCCAGATAATGGACTTTCTGACCTCTCACAAGAGAATAGACATTTAGCCAGTGTTTGTTAGGAATTACTTATGATAATTTCCACCCCCTTTTTTTTGTTTTGTTTTCCATAAGCTTTTATCTTCCCATTATATTCTAACTGGTTTTCCTCTGAATTACTATTGGTGCGTGAAGCTTGAATGTATTTGTTTCTTCTTAATATTTTGAAAATGAATCCAGCTCTTGCCCTCTGTACCAGGAACAATGATGAAATACAACATCAGTATAGTGCTTTTTATTGCCCCAAAGGAATTTCTTTCCTAATTAAAAATTAAAGGTAGCAATAATATTTAAAGTTTCCTTTTAAGTGAAAATATTTTTCTATATTGGATCTCAGTCATAATGAGTAAATATGGCCATTATCTATTATAAATGAGCTACTTTATAATAATTGAAATAGCAGTAAGACATAGAAGGCTAAGTTCATGTTATATGGTCTCAGAAGATTCAAGTTTTACATGCAAGAGATTTTTTTTGTTTGATTTGGCTTTTACAGGGACATATACTGTGTATCTGTACACTGTATACGAATTAATCAAGAAATGTTTATAGCATCCATTGCATTCACCATGGAGGACATAAGTTATGAAAGGCATCACCTAATATTCATAATTTGTAGAATGAGAAATATTTGTACTCAAATGGGTATGTGTGATGCAGGGAGTCTGTTAGCACTGTGGGTAAAAAATACACGATACCAGTGTTGTAGAAGAGAGAAACCAAGGTGGGGATGGTTAGGGAGCACTTAGTAGAGGACAAGGCTTTGTAGAAACAGTACAAATTTATAAAGTAAAGGATTTTTAGTCACATGAAACCTTTGGTCCAACTGCATCAAAAAAGGGGAATGTCTAACTTACAATGGTAACAGCGAGCAGCCTTGGTGGTGTGTGTGCAGATTAAGCGTGCCCAAAGTGTCTTATTTTTCATTCAATCATCCATGTTGCCTCAATAGACTCATTATACCTCTGAAATTTTTAAAAAATTACAAATAAAAATAAATTGCTATATGGCAATAAAAACCATCAAATTTACTCCTGCCAATTACCAATTTGACTTCCAATTTGTATTGGTAAAATTGGTCAGGTTATTTATTTTATTTTTTTAATGTTTTATTTCTTTTTGAGAGGGAGAGAGAGAGGGAGAGAGAGGGAGAGAGAAAAGGAGAGAGAGGGAGAGAGAGAGAGGGAATGACAGCGTGAGCAGGGGAGGGTCAGAGAGAGATGGAGACACAGAATCTGAAGCAGGCTCCAGGCTCCAATCTGTGAGCACAGAGCCTAATACAGGGCTCAAACCCACAAACCATGAGATCATGAGCTGAGCTGAAGTTGGACGCTTAATCGACTGAGCCACCCAGGTGCCCCAAAATTGGTCAGGTTATTAAAAGCAACTGTAATTGATTAAGTGTTTATTAGAAGCTTGCAGAAAAAAATTATTTGACCTTCACTAAGTGTATTGCTTTGATGTTGTAATATCTATTATGTTCTTTCCTTCTTGTTCCATGTTTTATATAAGGGGGAATACGGCTGGTATGGTTGCATGAATGGACATAGACCCTCAGAATAACTTTTTCCATCCTTTTGAAAAATGCTAAGTATTTTTGACACAGGGTGTTGTCATAGTGACAAAGTCCATAGAAAAATTATTCTGGGGTTGAGGGAAATTGTTAAAGAAAAGGCTGACAGGAACATCTTTGAACATACTCAGAAATTCTCTCCTGTGTTTTACTGACCCTGAGTATCCTAGTTTTACTGAAAAGTAATGCTCTGTGGAAAACAGCTTTTGGAAAATGCATTAATATCTGTCATTAGATCGTAGGCCACCAATGGGAAATATATTACCAATCTAGAATAATGACATACGATTTTCCACATCTAAAAAGATAAATTAGTTAATAACTTCGTATGCATTTTTACACTTTGGTAAATAGGGTTGGCTGAAGTTTTATCATTTTGAAGTGATTGGAAGTGTACAGCACAACAATCTTGCTCATAAATTGTACAAAAAATAACATCCAGATGAAGATGGCTCAGAATATCCACTTATATTAACAAAACTGAAGTCCCCAGATCTCATGGTTTTTATGTTAGGTTTAAAAAATATGAACATAGAAAAATATTGGTTTGAAATCTTCCCCCAAATAAAACCAAATAACAAAATCACCAGTTTTTAAATATGTGAGATATATTGAGACATGCACAAGCATAGTGTTTGAAAAATAGCCCTGCATCTCAACATCTCCCATTTGGGTTTTCTATGTAGCATGCAATGAACTAAGCCAATCTTCTATAGTATTGGCACTTTCACCGAAATGAGCTGTTATTTGCTTTAAAATTACAATTAACGTTTCCACTTCCTACCTTGAAAATCATCTCATTTAGCATGGACTTAGTTATTTTCTGTATTTTTTCCTAACTATAAATATCTATGAGATAATGCCATATAGCTCCTGTCTAAGTGTTAAAACTAATAATGTTCAAATGCTTAATAATTTTCTATATGTTGTATCATACTTAGCTTAATTATTAAAGAACTCAGCCTTGCATTTCTGCCTCGGTTCTATTTATGAGCTGTTCTGTGGAGATACATTGTTTGTTTGTTTTTTTTTACTATTTATTATATAAATTTATTATACATAATATACAGTTTGTTATATATTACATATATTACTCAAATGCTTATTTTTTCATACTTTTTTTCTTTTTTAGTCATTAATTTTAAGACTTAGTTGACTAAGATGTCAATAGGGATAAACATATATATATATATATATTTTTTTTTTACAAATAGTTTATTATCAAATTAGTTTCAACATAACACTCAGTGCTCATCCCCACAAGTGTCCTCCTCCATGCCCATCCCCCCTCCCCCCACATCCATCAGTCCTCAGTTTTTGGCAGCATTCAAGAGTCTCTCATGGTTTGCCTCTCTTCCTTTCCCCCACCATTTCTGCTCTTCTTCTCCCCCTTGTTCCTCCGTCAAGTTCCTCCTAATCCTCCTATAAGTGCAAACATATGATATTTGTCCTTCTCTGCCTGACTTATTTCGCTCAGCATAACACCCTCAAGGTCCATCCATGTTGCTACACATGGCCAGATTTCATTGTTTCTCATTGCCATGTAGTGTTCCATGGTATAGATAAACCACATCTTCTTGATCCATTCATCTGTTGATGGACACTTAGGCTCTTTCCATGTTTTAGCTATTGTGGAGAGTGCTGCTATGAACATTGGGGTCATGTGCTCCTATGCATCATCATTTCTGTATCCCTTGGGTAAATTCCTAGCAGTGCTATTGCTGGGTCATAGGGGAGTTCTATTGTTAGTTTCCTGAGGAAACTCCACACTGTTTTCCAGAGGGGCTGTACCAGTTTACATTCCCACCAACAGTGTAGGAGGGTGCCCGTTTCTCCACATCCTCGCCAGCATCTAGAGTTCTCTGCTTGGCTCATTTTAGCCACTCTGACTGGCGTGAGGTGGTATCTCAGTGTGGTTTTGATTTGTATTTCCCTGATGAGGAGCGATGCTGAGCATCGTTTCATGTGTCTGTTGGCCATCTGGATGTCCTCTTTGGAGAAGTGTCTGTTCATATCTTCTGCCCATTTCTTCAGTGGGTTGTTTGTTTTTCGGGCGTGTAGTTTGGTGAGTTCCTTGTAGATTCTGGATATCAACCCTTTATCTGATATGTCATTTGCAACTATCTTTTCCCATTCCGTTGGTTGCCTATTAATTTTCTGGGTTGTTTCCTTGGCTGTGCAGAAGCTTTTAATCTTGATGAGGTCCCAACAGTTTATTTTTGCTCTTGATTCCCTTGCTTTGGGGATGTGTCAAGTAAGAAGTTGCTGCGGTGGAGGTCAAGGAGGTTGTTTCCTGCTTTCTCCTCTAGGGTGTTGATAGTTTCCTGTCTCACGTTCAGGTCCTTTATCCATTTTGAGTTTATTTTTGTGCATGGTGTGAGAAAATGATCTAGTTTCATTCTTCTGCATGTTGCTGTCCAGTTCTCCCAACACCATCTGTTAAAAAGGCTGTCTTTTTTTCCATTGGATATTCTTTCCTGCTTTGTCAAAGATCAGTTGGCTGTATACTTTTGGGTCCACTTCTGAGTTCTCAATTCTGTTCCATTGGTCTATGTATCTGTTTTTGTGCCAATACCATACTGTCTTGATGATGACAGCTTTGTAGTAGAGGCTAAAGTCTGGGATGGTGATCCCTCCGTTTTGGTTTTATTTTTCAGGATTACTTTGGTTATTCGGGGTCTTTTATGGTTCCATACAAAGTTTTGGATAGTTTGTTCTAGTTTTGAAAAGTATGCTGGTGCAATTTTGATTGGAATTGCATTGAATGTGTAGAGTGCTTTAGGTAGTAATGACATCTTAACTATATTTATTCTTCCTATCCATGAGCATGGAATGTTTTTCCATTTCTTTGTGTCTTCTTCAATTTCCTTCATAAGTTTTCTATAGTTTTCATCATACAGATCTCTTGTTTCCTTGGTTAGGTTTATTCCGAGGTATTTTATGGTTTTTTGTGCAATTGTGAATGGGATCAGTTTCTTGATTTCTCTTTCTGTTGCTTCATTGTTGGTGTATAAAAATGCAACCGATTTCTGTACGTTGATTTTGTAGCCTGCAACTTGGCTGAATTCTTGGATCAGTTCTAGTAGGCTTCTGGTGGAGTCTGTCGGGTTTTCGATGGAGAGTATCATGTCATCTGCGGAGAGTGAAAGTTTGCCTTCCTCTTTGCCAATTCTGATGCCTTTGATTTCCTTTTGGTGTCTGATGGCTGATGCTAGGACTTCCAGCACTATGTTAAACAGCAGTGGTGAGAGTGGGCATCCCTGTCGTGTTCCTGATCTCAGGGGGAAAGCTCTGAGTTTTTCCCCGTTGAGGATGATATTAGCTGAAGGCTTCTCATAGATGGCTTTGATGATGTTTAAGTAGGTTCCTTATCCCAACTTTCTCTAGAGTCTTTATTAAGAAGGGATGCTGTATTTTGTCAAATGCTTTTTCTGCATCTATTGACAGGATCATATGGTTTTTATCTTTTCTTTTATTGATGTGATGTATCACATTGATTGATTTGCGAATGTTGAACCAGCCCTGTAACCCAGGAATGAATCCCACTTGATCTTGGTGGATGATTCTTTTTATATGCTGCTGGATTCGATTTGCAAGGATCTTGTTGAGAATTTTTGCATCCGTATTCATCAAGGATATTGGCCTGTAGTTCTCTTTTTTTGCTGGATCTCTGTCTGGCTTGGGAATCAGAGTGACGCTGGCTTCGTAAAATGAGTCTGGGAGTTTTCCTTCGATTTCTATTTTTTGGAATAGCTTGAGAAGAATTGGGATTAATTCTGTTTTAAATGTCTGGTAGAATTCCCCAGGGAAGCCCTCAGGTCCAGGGCTCTTATTTGTTGGGAGGTTTTTGATTACTGATTCGATTTCTTCACTCGTTATGGGTCTGTTCAGGTTTTCTATTTCTTCCCGTGTGAATTTTGGTAGTGAGTGTGTGTTTAGGAATGTGTCCATTTCTTCTAAGTTGTCCAATTTGTTGGCATATAATTTTTCATAGTATTCCCTGATAATTGCTTGTATTTCTGAGGGGTTGGTTGTAATAAGTCCTTTTTCATTCATAATTTTGTCTATTTGGGTGCTCTCTCTTTTCTTTTGGATAAGTCTGGCTAGAGGTTTGTCAATTTTGTTTACTTTTTCAAAAAACCAACTCTTGGTTTCATTGATCTGTTCAATTGTTTCTTTGGTCTCTATGTTGTTTATTTCTGCTCTAATTTTTACTATTTCTCTTCTTCTACTGGGTTTAGGGCGTTCTTGTTGCTCTGCCTCTAGTTCCTTTAGGTGAGCTGTTAGATTTTGGACTTGCGCTTTTTCTAATCTCTTGAAATAGGCCTGGAGAGCAATGTACTTTCCTCTTAGGACTGCCTTTGCCGCATCCCATAGATTTTGAATTGTTGTGTTTTCATTTTCATTTGTTTCCATATATTTTTTAATTTCATCTCTAATTGCCTGATGGGCCCATTCATTCTTTAGAAGGGTGTTCTTTAACCTCCATGTTTTTGGAAGTTTTCCAGACTTCTTCCTGTAATTGATTTCAAGTTTCAAAGCATTGTGATCTGACAGTGTGCATGGTATGATCTCTATTCTTTTATATTTATCGAGGGCTGCTTTATGTCCCAGTATGTGATCCATCTTGGAGAATGTGCCATGTGCACTTGAGAAGAAAGTAAATTCCCTGGCCTCAGAGTGTAAAGTTCTAAATATATCCGTCAGGTCCATCTGGTCCAATGTATCTTTCAAGTCCATTATTTCTTTAGTGATTTTCTGTCTGGTTGACCTATCCATTGGTGTAAGCCGAGTATTAAAGTCCCCTACTATTAGCACATTCTTATCCATAAGCTTGTTTCTGTTTGTGATTAATTATTTTAGATATTTAGGTGCTTCCATATTCGGTGCGTAGACATTTATGATTGTTAGTTCTTCCTGATGGATGGACCCTGTAATTAGTATGTAGTGCCCTTCTTCATCTCTTGTGATTGTCTTTATTTAAAGTCCAGTTTGTCTGATATAAGTATCGCTACTCCGGCTTTCTTTTGATTTCCTGTAGCATGATATATATTTCTCCATCCCCTTACTTTTAATCTGAAGGTATCTTCCAGTCTAAAATGAGTTTCTTGGGGCGCCTGGGTGGCTTAGTTGGTTAAGCGTCCGACTTTCGCTTAGGTCATGATCTCACGGTTCGTGGGTTCGAGTCCCGCGTCGGGCTCTGTGCTGACTGCCAGCTCAGAGCCTGGAGCCTACTTCAGAGCCTGTGTCTCCCTCTTTCTCTGACTCTCCCCTGCTCACGCTGTCTCTCTCTCTCCTAGAAATAAATAAAAATATAAAAAAAAATGAAATGACGGATTCAAGCAGAAATCCTGTTAATAAAAAAAAAATAATAATAAATAAAATGAGTTTCTTGTAGAAAGCATATAGATGGATTTTGTTTTTTAATCCATTCTGCTACCCTATGTCTTTTGATTGGAGCATTCAGCCCATTTACATTCAGTGTTATTGAAATATGTGGGTTTAGAGTCTTTGGGAGATACATTGTTGTTTATAGAATTCTAGCATGTTTGGACTTGATTATGTGTCATCTCTTGAATATTAAATTCCTGCTTGACAATGCTGACATTTTGAAATTTTTTTTTGTAATTTTTTTCTTGTATTTTTGAGAGAGGGAGAGATGGAGTGTGAGTGGGGGATGGACACAGAGAGAGAGATACACAGAACCCAAACCAGCTCTAGGCTCTGAGGCATCACCACAGAGCCAGAAGCCTGGCTTGAACTCACAAGCTGTGAGATATTGACCTGAGCTGAAGTCGAATGCTTAATTGACTGAGCCACCCATGCGGCCCACAATGCCAGCATTTTGAATGGCTTCAGGCCACATATTTCTACAGAAATGAAGTTCAATGTTCTCAGCTTGCAACTCTGATAGGCAATAGAATCTAATACTGAGCACCACACATAAGTTTTATGTAAATATTGTAAATATTTCAATAATCAAATTAATGAAGGTAAGTGTATGGAAAAGGCACAAACTTTCATTTGTCTTTGGAAATCATTAAATGGCTTTTGGCAACAGATTTGCTTAACACACAATTTTTGGTAATGTTTAACATATCATACATTTCCTCTCTTTATTCACTTGAAATTCTCTAACTAGAGTTCTAAGAGGCTAAAAGAATCCAAACTTGGATTCCAATTTTGCTACAGATAATGGGAAGGGGAAAATGTATATATGAGTAATTAAAATGAGGATTTACTCTATCTGAACATAACATGGATTTGCCAGAGATTCATCTTCTAGCTTCATAGAAAAACCAAGAATTCTTTTGAATTCTCATCCAGTCCTCAGCCTTGCATGTTTCTTGACTTTTTCTCCCTGAAAAATCATTCAATAATTTTAATATTTAATATTACATTTGAGAATGGTCACACTGGAATTCTACTCGCTCGTGGGCAAGGTATCAGAGTGAGTATTTCATTTCTCCAAAGAGAAGTTCCTGCAATTTCTGCTGTTAGAAATTTGGTTCCCCTGAAAGCTATCATTTTGTGTTGTGCTAACATTTTAGAAATAACAACCTTTTAAATGTAGTCTTCTTTACTTCCGGACTCCAGAGCATTTATTTGTCAGGGGCATGACTCCAATTCAATTAATAGAATTGTGGTTCTTATGTTTTTAGGAACCATAATAATATTTCTTTTAATGTTTATAGATTTAATCTTATTTTGCAATATTTTAGAGTCATTTTGGCTTATAACAAAGTTAGAGATAAATAAACAAGGGCCTGATGACCTTGGTGTAATTCTGGTCTCTGCTACTCATTAACTGTATAAGAAAAGCCATTTGGTTTCTCAAAGAGAATGTTGATCTGTTTATGAAATGAGACTAAAACGACCTTGACCATCTCCAATGACTGTAAACTGGGTCACAATATATGACAATGCGTGCACAATTCTGCATAAACCTGTAAGCTACATTGCAAATTTAAGATAATTTTGGTTCCAGTGAGTATATATGAAGTATACAAGACCCAAGAGCAAAGAATTAGAACTAAAATCATAGTTTCCGCCTTAAAGCAATGTGTCTGTTAGAATTTATTAATCACATAATGAAATCTTTATTCTTTTCTAGATGCTTTAGATAATTAAATAAACACAGATTCATGCACACACATACAAATGCACACACATGTATGCCATGAATCAATTCACGGTCCCGTTCCAGGTGAAAGATTAATGCTCACACAGCGTCTGTACAGAGTCCTATATAGTTCAATATTAATTTGTATGGCATACCAGACTATATGTGCTATAAAGCTTCAAGGAAGAGGACATTTCTGTGGGTAGAAGAGTGTCACAGGCAATGTCATAGAAATCTATTTAGGTTTGCAGTTGTCCAAACTCTTCCTCTCAAGGTTGTTCTTGCCTGGAACATCTCTCTGCCTAAAATACTCTCTCTTAAGTGGACCCCATCACTCCTTACTCAAATTATTCAGGTCTCTGTTCATGTCTTCTGTGAAAAGTCCTTCACAACCACCCTGCTCAAATAGCTGCCTTGTCCTGCCACAACTCATGCTCTGACCATCATCCCCTCCACTGATTTCCTAGCTCTTACCATCTGCTATGTAGCTATGCAAGCATTTGAGGTAGGTGCTATGATTTGTAGGTGAAGGTACTGACAAATAGAGGGTTTTGATAAATGTCCCAAGGTGACACATTTGATGGTGGAGCAAAGATCTGGGCCCTTTTAGACACATTCCAGAGTTTTGTTATATAACCATCTTTTGTGGCTAATGTCAACGGGCATGTAGGCTCCACACAACCTACTTTCATCCACAATTACACCTTTCTAATACATGCTACATTTAAGTGAGAAAAAATCACTTCTGAGCTAATAATTGTAATTCTTTAAAACTCATGTGTGGCAAAAAGCTCAAGGTTTTTAATCTCATACTTCAATATTTTCTGTACCCCCATATATTGAACTGCTCAAGTCCATTATTTACGAGTTAGTGGAAAAATACAGTGGTTGAAAGGGTAGATTGTGGAGCCAGAAGACAGGGTATAAAGTTCAGATGCTCTTAGGCTGAGCACTTTGGGAAACTCACTGACTCTCTGAGCCTGAATTTCTTTTTTTTTTTATATATATATTTTATTTATTTCTAGGAGAGAGAGAGAGCGTGAGCAGGGGAGGGTCAGAGAGAGAGGGAGTCACAGACTGAAACAGTCTCTGAGCCTGAATTTCACTTGTAAGAAACTGTCTCAACTCTACTGGACTGTTGTGAGGATACAATAAGTTTATACTTGTAAGTACTTGCAACAGTTTGGTTGTGCAAAAGCATCATATTGGTGTAATGATATGATGCATTGCTTTGTACCATCTGTATGGAGGTATTTCTTAAACTGTTTTTACTTTAGAATGATTTCAGATGTACATAAAAGTGACAAAGATAGAAAAGTGATTTTCTGTTTCCCATCACTCAGCTTTTCTTAGTGGTAATGTCTCATATAATTATGGTCCTTAGAAACTAAATTACTGGTTGTGAGAGGCTGGGGGATATATGAGGGTTTAGGAAATTAATAACTAAAGCATATAAGGTTTTTTCTTGAGATGATGAAATGGCTCTAATATTGACTGTGATAATATTTGCACACATCTGTGAATATACCTAAAAAATTAATTATAGGGGTGCCTTTGTGGCTCTGTCAGTTAAGGATCTGACTCTTGATTTCATCTCAGGTCATGATCTCATGGTTTGTGAGTTTGAGCCCCACACTGAGTGCCATGTTGACAGTACAGAGCCTGTTTGGGATTCCCTCTACCTCTCTCTCAGCCCCAATCCTCCCTAATAAATAAATAAACATTAAAAAATTAATATAACTTTAATGGGTGAATTATATCTTAATAACACCTTAAAAATAAGTTAGTTTCTCCAGAAAGGAATTTAAATATTGAGGTATATGATCAGATTAGGTTAAGATGTCTGGAAAAAAAATATATATCCATAGTTTAGGAAAATGATCAAGGTAATGTTACTTAATAGTAGTGACATAGTGTTACAAGAAAAGCACAAGTAAATAGTGAATGTAGATTTTCTGAATCCCAACGGACAGAGAGGTGATGTCCACAAGTGGGTTCACATGCAAACCACCTGCCGGCCATGGGCTGAAGCTGAGGCAGAAGAAGCGAGGAGGAGGAGGAAGGATTTTTTTGACAGAAAGATTTCATATTAGCAGTGTATTAAAATGAGAAATGGAAAGTCGGTCCTCAGGCTAACATCGAGCTATATATATGTGGCTTTGTCAGGTGAAAAAAGACATTAACATTTACTGAGCGTTTACTTTAGTTGGGTGTGGGCTCACAGAAAAGAAAGGTCAAGTAGAGCTATTTTGGGTCCTAGAAAATTGCCATCACAAATTGGCATTAGAAAAAGAAGGAGAACAGGAAATAATAGTTTGAGGTCCTCTTGTAATTAGACATAAACTAGTTAAAATTTACTAGAAGTTAGGGGAAGTGTGTTAGGGGGGCCTAGGGATTAGTCAAAGTGGCTTGGTTATAAACCCACTTGAAATATTAGGAACATATTTCTGTAAGAAAACACTTCTAAGTCATACAAAAAAATCACTTGTTTCTGGTTAGAATTTGTTTTAAATTCCTGAACCCCATTCTAAAGTGTGTGTGTGTGTGTGTGTGTGTGTGCATGCATGCATGCACGAGCGCGCACTTGCCCACACCACCAAAAAGCAATTCACAGACATTAGCTGAGTGTCCTACAATTCAGCTCCATTCTGACCCTCTCTACTCTGAGAAAGTATCCAGTTCTGCAGTTTAAGTGCTCAGTTCTCCAAGACTGCCTTAAGCCCTTCAGATAGACACCACTGGCAAGCCCAGACTGTTTACCCAGGCTTCTGTCTGTCTGGCTACAAATTGGAGGGTCCAAGGACACTTTCCTTGGACTTCAAGTTCCAGTCACAGGTGCAGGGTGTGATCTGTTCTTTTAACCCACTGGCTATAATCAGAGGTTTCCATGACCTCCTTGCGTTCAATTAATTTGCTTGAGAGGCTCACATAACTCTAAAACATTTTTCTTTGTGAATTACTGGTTTGTTATAAAAGGAGATGACAGGGGATACAGATGAACATCCGGATGGAAGGTATGAGGAAAGGGCAAGGAGCCTCCATGCTCAGAGTGGAACTATGCTACTCACCGAGTTCTGAGCACATTGCTTCCTCCACATCTCTACATGCTCACCAACCTAGAAGCTCTCAGAAACCAGTCCTTTTGAGGAGTTTTTTTTTTTTACACAAATAGTTTATTATCAAATTAGTTTCCACATAACACTCAGTGCTCATCCCCACAAGTGCCCTCCTCCATGCCCATCCCCCCTCGCCCCCACATCCATCAGTCCTCAGTTTTTGGCAGCATTCAAGAGTCTCTCATGGTTTGCCTCTCTCCCTTTCCCTCACCATTTCCCTCCTTCTTCTCCCCCTTGGTCCTCTGTTAAGTTCCTCCTAATCCTCCTATACGTGCACACATATGATATTTGTCCTTCTCTGCCTGACTTATTTCGCTCAGCATAACACCCTCAAGGTCCATCCATGTTGCTACACATGGCCAGAGTTCATTGTTTCTCATTGCCATGTAGTAGTCCATGGTATAGATAAACCACATCTTCTTGATCCATTCATCTGTTGATGGACACTTAGGCTCTTTCCAGGTTTTAGCTATTGTGGAGAGTGCTGCTATGAACATTGGGGTACATGTGCTCCTATGCATCAGCACTCCTGTATCCCTTGGGTAAATTCCTAGCACTGCTATTGCTGGGTCATAGGGGAGTTCTATTGTTAGTTTCCTTAGGAACCTCCACACTGTTTTCCAGAGGGGCTGTACCAGTTGACATTCCCACCAACAGTGTAGGAGGGTGCCCGTTTCTCCACATCCTCGCCAGCATCTAGAGTTCTCTAATTGGCTCATTTTAGCCACTCTGACTGGCGTGAGGTGGTATCTCAGTGTGGTTTTGATTTGTATTTCCCTGATGAGGAGGGATGCTGAGCATCGTTTCATGTGTCTGTTGGCCATCTGGATGTCCTCTTTGGGGAAGTGTCTGTTCATATCTTCTGCCCATTTCTTCACTGGGTTGTTTGTTTTTTGGGTGTGTAGTTTGGTGAGTTCCTTATAGATTCTAGATATTAACCCTTTATCTGATATGTCATTTGCAACTATCTTTTCCCATTCCGTTGGTTGCCTATTAGTTTCCTGGGTTGTTTCCTTGGCTGTGCA
Source organism: Proteles cristata cristata (assembly GCA_017311185.1). Classification (NCBI taxonomy): domain Eukaryota; kingdom Metazoa; phylum Chordata; class Mammalia; order Carnivora; family Hyaenidae; genus Proteles; species Proteles cristata. Next base: position 8,576 of record JAESUZ010002755.1, on the reverse strand, counting down.
GAAGCTTTTAATCTTGAGGAGGTCCCAATCGTGTATTTTTGCTCTTGATTCTCTTGCTTTTGGGGATGTGTCAAGTAAGAAGTTGCTGCGGTGGAGGTCAAGGAGGCTGTTTCCTGCTTTCTCCTCTAGGGTGTTGATAGTTTCTGTCTCACGTTCAGGTCCTTTATCCATTTTGAGTTAATTTTTGTGCATGGTGTGAGAAAATGATCTAGTTTCATTCTTCTGCATGTTGCTGTCCAATTCTCCCAACACCATCTGTTAAAAAGGCTGTCTTTTTTCCATTGGATATTCTTTCCTGCTTTGTCAAAGATTAGTTGGCCGTACCTTTGTGGGTCCAAATCTGAGTTCTCTATGCTATTCCATTGGTCTATGTATCTGTTTTTGTGCCAGTACCATACTGTCTTGATGATGACAGCTTTGTAGTAGAGGCTAAAGTCTAGGATGGTGATCCCTCCCGTTTTGGTTTTATTTTTCAGGATTACTTTGGTTATTCGGGGTCTTTTATGGTTCCATACAAAGTTTTGGATAGTTTGTTCTAGTTTTGAAAAGTATGCTGGTGCAATTTTGATTGGAATTGCATTGAATGTGTAGAGTGCTTTAGGTAGTAATGACACCTTAACTATATTTATTCTTCGTATCCATGAGCATGGCATGTTTTTCCATTTCTTTGTGTCTTCTTCAATTTCCTTCATAAGTTTTCTATAGTTTTCATCATACAGATCTCTTGTTTCCTTGGTTAGGTTTATTCCGAGGTATTTTATGGTTTTTTGTGCAATTGTGAATGGGAGCAGTTTCTTGATTTCTCTTTCTGTTGCTTCATTGTTGGTGTATAAAAATGCAACCGATTTCTGTACGTTGATTTTGTAGCCTGCAACTTGGCTGAATTCTTGGATCAGTTCTAGTAGGCTTCTGGTGGAGTCTGTCGGGTTTTCTATGGAGAGTATCATGTCATCTGCGGAGAGTGAAAGTTTGCCTTCCGCTTTGCCAATTCTGATGCCTTTGATTTCCTTTTGGTGTCTGATGGCTGATGCTAGGACTTCCAGCACTATGTTAAACAGCAGTGGTGAGAGTGGGCATCCTGTCGTGTTCCTGATCTCAGGGGGAAAGCTCTCAGTTTTTCCCCGTTGAGGATGATGTTAGCTGAGGGCTTCTCATAGATGGCTTTGATGATGTTTAAGTAGGCTCCTTCTGTCCCGACTTTCTCTAGAGTCTTTATTAAGAAGGGATGCTGTATTTTGTCAAATGCTTTTTCTGCATCTATTGACAGGATCACATGGTTTTTATCTTTTCTTTTATTGATATGATGTATCACATTGATTGCTCTGCGAATGTTGAACCAGCCCTGTTACCCAGGAATGAATCCCACTTGATCTTGGTGGATGATTCTTTTGATATGCTGCTGGATTCGATTGGCAAGGATCTTGTTGAGAATTTTTGCATCCGTATTCATCAAGGATATTGGCCTGTAGTTCTCTTTTTTGCTGGATCTCTGTCTGGCTTGGGAATCAGTGTGATGCTGGCTTCATAAAATGAGTCCGGGAGTTTTCCTTCGCTTTCTATTTTTTGGAATAGCTTGAGAAGAATTGGGATTAATTCTGTTTTAAATGTCTGGTAGAATTCCCCAGGGAAGCCCTCAGGTCCAGGGCTCTTATTTGTTGGGAGGTTTTTGATTACTGATTCGATTTCTTCACTCGTTATGGGTCTGTTCAGGTTTTCTATTTCTTCCCGTGTGAAATTTGGTAGTGAGTGTGTGTTTAGGAATGTGTCCATTTCTTCTAAGTTGTCCAATTTGTCGGCATATAATTTTTCATAGTATTCCGTGATAATTGCTTGTATTTCTGAGGGGTTGGTTGTAGTAAGTCCTTTTTCATTCATAATTTTGTCTATTTGGGTGCTCTCTCTTTTCTTTTGGATAAGTCTGGCTAGAGGTTTGTCAATTTTGTTTACTTTTCAAAAAACCAACTGTTGGTTTCATGGATCTGTTCAATTGTTTCTTTGGTCTCTATGTTGTTTATTTCTGCTCTAATTTTTACTATTTCTCTTCTTCTACTGGGTTTAGGGCGTTCTTGTTACTCTGCCTCTAGTTCCTTTAGGTGAGCTGTTAGATTTTGGACTTGTGCTTTTTCTAATTTCTTGAAACAGGCCTGGAGGGCAATGTACTTTCCTCTTAGCACTACCTTTGCCGCATCCCATAAATTTTGAATTGTTGTGTTTTCATTTTCATTTGTTTCCATATATTTTTAAATTTCATTTCTAATTGCCTAATTGGCCCATTCATTATTTAGAAGGGTGTTCTTTAACCTCCATGTTTTGGAGGTTTTCCAGACTTCTTCCTGTAATTGATTTCAAGTTTCAAAGCATTGTGATCTGACAGTGTGCATGGTATGATCTCTATTCTTTTATATTTATTGAGGGCTGCTTTATGTCCAGTATGTGATCCATCTTGGAGAATGTGCCATGCGCACTTGAGAAGAAAGTAAATTCCCTGGCCTCGGGATGTAAAGTTCTAAATATATCTCTCAGGTCCATCTGGTCCAATGTATCTTTCAAGTCCATTATTTCTTTAGTGATTTTCTGTCTGGTTGACCTATCCATTGCTGTAAGCGGAGTATTAAAGTCCCCTGCTATTTGCACATTTTTATCTGTAAGCTTGTTTCTGTTTGTGATTAATTGTTTAAATATTTAGGTGCTCCCATATTCGGTGTGTAGACATTTATGATTGTTAGTTCTTCCTGATGGATGGACCCTGTAATTATTATGTAGTGCCCTTCTTCATCTCTTGTGATTGTCTTCAATTTAAAGTCCAGTTTGTCTGATATAAGTATCGCTACTCCGGCTTTCTTTTGATTTCCTGTAGCATGATATATATTTCTCCATCCCCTTACTTTTAATCTGAAGGTATCTTCCAGTCTAAAATGAGTTTCTTGTAGAAAGCGTATAGATGGATTTTGTTTTTTAATCCATTCTGCTACCCTATGTCTTTTGATTGGACCATTCAGCCCATTTACATTCAGTGTTATTATTGAAATATGTGGGTTTAGAGTCTTTGTGTCTTTTGTAGGGTTCATGTTTGTGGTGGTGTCTGTGGTATCTTTGTTCCTTGCAACCTTTCCTTCAGAGCTTCCCCCTCAGGATTTCTTGTAGGGCTGGCTTCGTGGTGACAAATTCTTTCAATTTCTGTTTGTTTGGAAAGGTTTTTATCTCTCCTTCTATTTTGAATGACAGGCTTGCTGGATAGAAGATTCTTGGCTGCATATTTTTACTGTTCATCACATTGAAGATCTCTTGCCATTCCTTTCTGGCCTGCCACGTTTCAGTAGATAGGTGTGTCACCACTCTGATAGGATTCCCTTTGTATGTGAGGGCCCTTTTCTCCCTAGCTGCTCTCAAAATTCTCTCTTTGTCCTTGTATTTTGCCATTTTTACGATGATATGTCGTGCAGAAGATCGATTCAAGTTACATCTGAGGGGAGTCCTCTGAGCCTCTTGTATTTCCACATTTACTTCCTTCCTCAGGTCGGGAAGTTCTCTGCTATAATTTGTTCCAGGACTCCTTCAGCACCTTTCCCTCTCTCTTCCTCTTCTGGGATTCCTATGATTCGGATATTGTTGCGTTTGACCGTATTGCTGAGCTCTCGAATTCTTCTTTCCTGTTCCTGGATCAGTTTGTCTCTTTTTTTGTCAGTTTCTTGTTTTTCTATAATGGTGTCTTCTAAATCACTTATTCTCCTTTCTGCCTCTTCAATCCATGCATTGGAGGCCTCTAATTTATTATGGATCTCATTTATCGCATTTTTAAATTCTTCGTGCCTATTTTTATTTTCCATTTTGTCTGTAGCCATAGTTTCTTTGATGTCCCCTATGTTTTTTTCAAGCCCTGCTATTAATTTTACCATTATTATTCTAAAATCTTGTCCAGTTATGCTGCTGATATCTGTTTTGAGCAGTTCATTAGCTGTCATTTCTTCTTGGAGTTTCTTTGGTGGAGAGCTGTTTGGTTTTGTCATTTTAGTTAGCTTTCCAGCTCTTGTTGGTTTTAAAGACCTGTTATGCTCTCTGTTTCTATGAGCGCTGCTATATCCAAGAAGACTCTTTGACTGTCCAGGGCCTATCCTTTCAGAGAGTGTTTTTTGAATGGTATTCCTTGGTCTCTGTTGTTGGGACCTTGGTTATTTTATTTTCCTATTCGTAGTGATATTTGGGACTCTCCACCTTGTGTACTCTAGCTTGTTTCTTGAGGTAGCTGTTAGAAGTCTCTCTCAGTGGATTCTGCGTCCTTTTTCTCCCAATCTTTCAGGTTTTGTAAGGTTTCCAATGGCTTCAGATCTTTTCTGTGTGATGTATGGGCGTGAGAGCAAGTACGGAGCTCCTTACTTCTCCGCCATCTTTCCCCCTCCTCACTTTTGAGGTTTTACGGAGGCTTCATTACAAGGTACGAATGATTAAGTCAGTGGTCACTGGGGATTGATTCAACCTCCAGCCCCTCTCCCCTCCCAGCTTCAAAGCCCCCTCATTAACATAACAAAACAGCTTTGCACTGGGTTTTGGGAGCTCTGTCGGGAACAGGAGTAAGACCAAATATATATTTCTTATTATACATCACGTATCATATGATCTCATTAGGAAAGTAATATTTCTTAACGATTTATTTAGCCATATGGTTTATATGTCTATATTGTGTATGCCCATATATTTCTGTACTTTTAAAGTTCTTTTGATGATGATGAATTATCAAAACTATAAAAATAGTTAAGTAATCCCGATAATTTTTGAGTCACACTTTTGCTGGAAGGAATATACCTCGTATGACTAGTGTATCCTCTTGTGGAAAATAGAAACATTCGTTGTAGCATAAAATTTGATATAGCCTGGGGCACCTGGGTGGCTCAGTCAGTTGAGAGTTGGACTTCAGCTCAGGTCATGATCTCAAGGTTTGTGGGTTCAAGCCCTGCCTTGGGCTCTGTGCTGACCGCTAGCTCAGAGCCTGGAGCCTGTTTCAGATTCTGTGTCTCCCTCTCTCTCTGACCCTCCCCTGCTCACGCTGTCTCTCCCTCTCTCAGAAATAAATAAAACATTTAAAATTTTTTTAAAAAATTTGAAATAGCCTTAGAAGAATTGTTTGGATAGATTTTAATCATAATAAAACCGTGCTCCAGCACCTGAAAATGGCCATCACCTGATGGGGGTTTTCATGCAAAAGAGTTTAATATAGAATTTTTCACAAAAAGTGTGTAAGCCAAATCGAGCTTCCAGAAACACTACCACTTCAGTACTTATTTAGTAGGATGCATTTGAATCTCACAAGGAACAATTTATTTTTATAAAAACTTTGAATTTGCCCTCCTGATCTTTAGTGTTTGAGGCAAGATAATTCCCCTTGAGAAAAGTCAAATAACATTAGTGTTAGGATTCCTACCCAAGCTCAGTTATGCAGAATATTGCAGAGGAGGTTAGAACAATGGAAAATGCCATTTTGTTTCATTTTTCAATTATTTTTAAAACACACACTTACTTTCCATGTGAGGGTTAAGGTGGTGATATTTGTTATCTGGCATAGTATAAGATATTTTAGGTATTTTACCTTTTGATATCCAAATGATCTTGACTATTTTACTAATTAGCTGGGTGACATAAGACAACTAATTTAATTTTTTATGTTTATATTTGTTTTTGAGACAGACTAAGCATAAACGGGGAAGGGTCAGAGAGAGAGGGAGACACAGAATCCGAAATAGGCTCCAGGCTCTGAGCTGTTGGCACAGAGCCCAACGCAGGGCTTGAACTCATTAACCTTAAGATCATGACCTGAACCCAAGTTGGATGCTCAACCCACTGAGCCACCCAGGTGCCCCAATAAGACAACTAATTTAATCTTAAGTACAGTTTAGGACTTTCTTTTTATGACTATCAGTTGTGAACATTATAAGATGTATGATAAGGAAAAAACAGAAACTCAGTGGTAAAATTTGAAGAAAGTAACTTAGACTGGGTAGTTTTCAGGTGGGGTGTAAAAGAGAAAGACACAGGGGAGCCTGGGTGGCTTAGTCGGTTAAGCGTCCGACTTTCGCTTGGGTCATGATCTCCCGGTTCGTGGGTTCGAGCCCCGCGTCGGGCTCTGTGCTGACTGCCAGCTCAGAGCCTGGAGCCTGTTTCAGTCTGTGACTCCCTCTCTCTGACCCTCCCCTGCTCACGCTGTCTCTCTCTCTCTCTCTCCTAGAAATAAATAAAACGACAAAATTAAAAAAAAAAAAAAGAGAAAGACACAGACATAAGGTACATAATGATACACTTATGTGAAATATACAGAGCTAAAACTATCTTATTGCTGTGTAAAATTATGTATTTGAAGCCTATGTCCTATAAACAAGAACAAAAGGAGAGCTTGAAATATATGGATTTATTTCTCGGCAAGATTCCTCAGCATGCCTTACAGTAGCTAGCCTATAGCCCTCATTTGGGACAAAGAAACTTCAGTCCTATCCCTAATCATCTCTGACCTTAAAAAGGCTCATGTCTAAGTAGAGGGAGGAAGGTGTTTCCCACCCAGAGTTGGATCTACTCACTGTATGACAGTCCAACAAGTCAAGTGACAAGTTGTTGAAGCAAAGAATATAACTTTTTCTGAGAAAGCCAGCCAGCTGAGATGATGGCAGACCAATGTCCCAAATTCTTACAACCTCAGTGCAGGTGGGGGATTTTAAAGGGGAAAGCAAGGGGGAAATAGGTCTCAAATGTTAAGCAGATAACATCAAAGGTTAATTATAACTCTTCAGAGGATCTTCTAGACTCTAGTTCTGATTGTCTTTTATGTCTTGAGCAAGGCCCTGTGGTCATTTGACTGTCACCTGCTTTTGGTTTGGCCTCAGTTGCATCCTTTACATTTCCTGTAGAGTTTTACACAATATTGATAATTATCTTGGTTACAATTTAAGCTTTAGATTGTGTTTGAGAGTTACAGGCAGGGGTAATAACATCGTTTGCTTTATACTGTAGGTCAGGCATTCTTACATATAGATTATCTTACTTTCAAACAATTCAAGGCTGAAAGAAAAGGTGGGCCTTCAAATTGGCCTGAGCTCTGCAACTAATAGATCATGGGTGCAGCAGTAAGCACCCTTGGGGGCTGTAGCTATAATGAAGGGACATTCATTTAGCCAACCCGAAACTCAGTATCACGTAGGAAGGTCATCATTACTGTTTCTTTTTCAGCTTTGGGGACCCCTTTATTCAACAATCACATTCCCATTGCTTTTTGGCTGGGCCTTGGGATATATCCTTCCTCTAACTCAGGCTCAACTAATACAGCAAGAAATGGGTTTTTTTGAGTTTTTTAAAAAGAGGTTAAAAGTGTTTAAATACATTAACTCAATATATTATTTGCCAGCAGGTAACTGTAATTAGCTTTGTAATCCTAATACTTTGGGCCTGTAAGAGCCAACTATTAGTCAGTGTCTCATATGTCATTTCTTACAGGAGTCTGTCTGTCTCAAGGAAATCTCCCCTAGAATGTTCCTTCTTAAGAGCTAGGATAATCTGCAAAAGAAATGCAAGGACTCCTATTTTTGCTTATGAGTGAATGTAAGGTTAGCGTGTAGACTGCAGGAGGGATGGAGATGCATGTTTTCCTTGCTATTTCTGTTCTTTCTTAACAGGCATTACCTTACCTGCCCTATTGTTCCAGGATAACCAGACAAAGTTCTAATGATTCCCAGGGGAGGGACTGTAGCAGCCATGAAAATAAGTTGCTTGAACCTCCCACTGGGAGAGCATGATGTGCTGGTATTCCCAGGTGCTGCTTCTCTGAATCAACCACTGCCTTCAGGCTGAGGCCACGGTTGTGATGGGCTTCTGCCAGGCAATGGCTGAGCATTGTAGGGGTTCTAAAGCAGGCCCATTGGGGTGAGGTGCAGTCTTCCCTTTTGGACAACCTTGGCTCAAGTTCTCTGCATTAAGCTGGCTAGACCTTTCTTGGCATTATTCTACACTCATATGTTCTTCCCACCCATGTCTCCTTCCTTCCTGTTCTTTTTCCACAGATACTAACTTGCATTACAGTCTGAAGTCACTCTTCACCTGCTCATACTCTGTCCTGTAACACATCTCTTGCACTTTTAATCTTGGAAAAATTTCTTCAGACCCAAACTAATGATATAAGATAGAGCTTAATTTTTTTTTTGTTTTAAATACATACTGGAAACAGGGTAAAGAAAACCCATATTTTAGACATGCTAAGTGAGGAACTGAGGCCAATGAACTCTCAGATCTCAATGTCTTCACAATTCAAACATTTTTTTCCTCCTTTTTTTTTTTAAATCGTGGTCTTAAAATTGTCCAATGGCCTCTTGGTGGAGTCATGTCTTCCAAATGTTGGTTTGAAATTGTATCTCTTCTATGTTTGTACTTCTCCATAGTATGTGATTTAAACATATGAAATTTCAATTTTGGTAGGTCAGTTGTCAATATCATTGTATCTACTAAGGTAACTCTGGAAGTCATATCTGTCCCCAAGGATGGCAAACATGAAGAATTACACATGAGATATTTTTGTGAAATAAGCCTGCCAGTAGTTCACGGAA